>JAZARR010000200.1:2487500-3687500 GCA_037389465.1 Baylisascaris procyonis
GAAATTGTTGCACTGCTTTTCAGGATTGGGCTACTGCTTTTCAGCCTCGCTTCCACCATTCCTTGCTACCGCCGCAAGTTTGTTTGTTTCTATCTCTGTCCGTATTGTTTTACTTTTTTTATAGTCTGTTTTCTATTGTTTCTTTTTTTCCTCTTGTAGTTTTTGATTTTTTATGGTCATGGTCGTTGAAAGAAATAGGGCTTTGTTTTATTTTATCGGTATCACGTGTGATAAGGTGGTATTATACTTGTGCTCTACTTCGAGTCATTTTAAGAGGAACCCTTGCTACCTAGATAACCAGGCTTCTTTTGTCAGCACCTGTTCGGAGGTGTTGGTAACGGAGTTATTCCCTACGATAAGACCTATCTTTATCTTTGGAGCTTTTGGTGGTTTCTGATGTAAATATAAATGTTTACGCTAAAACCTCTAATTTAGTAGTTTATTTTTTTGTGAGGGCCTGACAATAAAACGATGTGGGATTTAGGAAAGTCAGCTTGAGATAAAAAATGCAACCGAAAATCAATGTTGGACACAACTTTGAAGAATGTATTTAATTTTCATAGGATGTTAGTAAGCTCGTGCTACATGAAAACTGTGAAAGGTATACGTCACGGTTGTTGCTGCAACTTGGGGGGGAAGGGGGAGAGGAGGGGGCACATAATTTAAATTCACTGCTTACAAATCGTGAAAATTCCTGTAACGGCTATATTGATTCGTTCTAGATATTTTCGATTAGGTTGAAGCCGTAGAGCTGGAGATGTGCCCTGTTTCCCGTTGCTTAAACCACCCCCTCGGGGCGTATTCGGGACCCATTACCGTTAGATATATGCATCAGGATTTTGTTGAGGAGGAGACCACTCAGGGGTGGTTCGTAAGTGGAGAAAGTTCTTGGGCTTCCCCATCCTTCACTGTAACTTGGCAATTCTGTCCTGCACCTATCGTTTCAGATTTTAGCAGGAATTTTTTGAAAAATCGGTTTTTTATAGGCAGAAGAATTTTTGAAAATATTTGTTTAGCTGTATTGTTTTTATTTTGTTATGTAGTCCGATCGCTTTGTGATTTGAAATCAGATACACTTCTCTTTAGCGATGTTTACCCGCTATCAGTTAAGACAACATTTATGTGTTCAAAAGCCCTCAAAGTTCTCCATCGGATGATGCTTGACGTGTTTCCGGTGGTTAGCCCGTCATGCAGTTCTTGGTCGTTCTCGAAAGGTAGAGGTCTTTTAGAATTTCTTAAAAGGTTTATCGTGATGGGCAATTCAGTCGATGCAGGTTATGCTTCATCTGGCGGAAAATGAGGATTTTCTATGCTTTGAAACGTCTCGTTAGCAATGAATTTTGGAATTTTATTACAACAAAACTCACCTGTTCTTGACTTACACAGCGATGAAATGAGTTACATCTGAAATTAATTTTCAGAAGTTTTTAAAAATACTTATTAGGGCATTTCAAATGAGTGCTGTCTTTAGTATTAACCGCTGAAATTGTTAAACCTTAAATTTATTGTGCCCTAAATAGATGCCCTAAAATCTTCCTTTTTTTCTATCGTAGTTCATGCACTTGGATATTGCCACTGAATTTCATAGATTGAAATGGGAGGTTAAAGATTTTAACGTTACATGATGAAGGTTTGAGGTTGGGCAATGAAGGCGCCGAATTCTCTTTATTATTTTCATTTATTGCAGTAATATTACTGCTGAAATAGTAATAATTACTCTGTAATTATTACTATGTGGGTGAGATCCATGCCACTGCTTCCGACACGCTATCCATATAATAACTGAGCTATCGTCCTTCGATCTTTACTTAATATTTTTAAATGTGGAATCTATTTGCTTTGAATAATAGTTATATTATAGGTGAAGGTTTACGTATAATGGATGCTGAACCAGAGCGTTTTCAACGTCTCCGTGACAATTGCAAGATGTTACATATGGGATTACTGAAGGCATTGGAGGAAACGAAATTTGAATTGATTGGATTTGAATTGAGTCCTATTCAACATATCTGTTATCGAGACGACGATAGAAAAGTTGTGGAAACAAAACTTGATCGTCTTGTTGAAAATGTGAGTTGCACGGAGGTTTTGTTTAGACGGTTGTTTATTTTTTTGACTTGTTTTCTGTGCATGTGTATGTCTGTGTCCGTCCGTTGCCCATAAAATTTGCGGTGGTTTCAGCTAGAAAGCCATTGTAGCTAAAACTATAAAATTAAAATGTACAATGTATACCATAAAGTGATCTCATTCAGCTGTTTTCACAGTCGTCCATGAAATTCGGAGGAATTTGTAACACAAATATAAGTACTTGCAGCTGGTTCTAAACTATACTCTAAAATTTGCATTTTGCAGCTGGTTAAGTTGCACATTTTACGAAATTATTCAAAAGTTTATTCAGAGTACTAGTGTACCGGCAGTATATTCACCATATTATATGATTCCCGTTTATAGAATGGTGGTTCCTTTCATAAAAAAGGAATTGTAGCCACTGCAACGGTGAAGAACGTTGATTTAAACATAAAAGCTGGAGGTCCTAATCATATATATAAAAATGGCAGCAGTTAGGCAAATTTCTACGTTGGTATGCGTATGTGTACTTATTCTTGTTGTTGGATTGCACAAAGCATATATGAACTTTCTAGTCCTAATATTTTCTTTATTTGTTCAGTTTCTTACTCGTCGTTACACGCGTAACTTTCAGATGTTTGAAAAATCGATTGTGCTGACGCGTGCTCGCTATCTGGAAAAGGAAGAGATGTTTCCAATTCGTCCGACGTAACTTTTGAGCATTTATTTTTAATTCTTTCATTTCTTTATAACTTTATCTGTTTTTCTTCTCTTCATTTTTCGTTGCAACTTAAATTTTTAGTTATGACGGTTATCGATCTTCTAGAAAATTTTCGACGATGACGTTTTCGAAAAATCAAATTCAAATTTAATTTTTTTTTGCAGCTATTTGATAGAGGAATCGAATGAATTGTATACAGGTTTAGCCAAGTTGAATTAGTGAAGATTTCAGGTGAATTAAGTTAACAAAGAGTGTAAGACGGCAAATGAATGTGCATTGGCTCGGTTGATGGGGTGTCATAGAATTAATGAGAATTCAATATGGTGAGGTGAATGTTTATGTTCACCGAAAATGAAATGATGGATTTCATGATGACGATTTGTCATATGTCATAGTCGTTTGAGACGTTTTCTATGAAAGGTGGGGCATTTGTGGGGCAACTAAGAGAGTATAGAATGGAAGAGTGGTTGGGAGGGGAGGAGTGGAAACGGCTGATGGTGACGCAGAGGCGCACACTGCAGTAGCAGTAGTTTCAGAAATGTTTTATAGAATTTTGGAAAAAAGACAAGTTCTATGGACCTAGACGAAACACCGTTTAGCTGGAATTTATGTGCTTTTTGTGCTTATGGGCATTTGGGATTACGGTTTTTTGATGCCTTATTGGTTTTCTGAAGGCCTTAAGTCCGTGCTGTAAGTAAAGTAGCGGGTAGTCCTTGCTGTTATTCGAGGTTTGATGATATTTCAATAGTTGTTCATATTTTATCTCGATATTGCTGAGAGTAAGAACAGGTCACGGATTAGTTCTCTTGATCCGCTTTGATTTATCTGTTACCTATCCCGCTTTTAGAAGGAAGGATAGATGGTGAGTTATATTTCAAAGTGCAGTAATTTCTGTATTTAAAATTTCTTTCGAGATGTTCGTTTAATAAGGTATGTTTTCATTTACACTTAATTATTTGCAGTATTCGCGTTATGGCACAATCAGAATTGACGAAAGATGAAATGGTCCATTTCTTGGAGATGATTGGACAGGTATTGCGTTCGATTGAGTGATTTTTTTTTCGTGAAAAGGTGAAACTGCTGTGGATGGAAAGGAGGAGAGGGAGTAATGAAAAAAGGAGCAAAGGGACTAAATGGCCGAGAGTGACCATTGGCAAGCAGCTTGTTTAATAGCCAAGAAGAAATGGCTATTGAAATTGAATAGGAGAACGGCTGATGGCCATTTTTATCTGTGTATATCCTTTGGATACAAAGGTAAAACATCGCAGTATTTGAGAATTCGAAGGTGAGAGTGGAAGTGAAATGCGTTCGCTTATTTCAAGATAGTCCTTTTGGTTACCTTGTCAAAGCAACAAATTGCGTCTGTTTATAGTGAAAGTTTTTTGAACTATATTAGTAGTCCTTTCGATTGGGTTGTATTTATTCGAAATAATTGCATTTACCCTTAGTAGATTGTTTTTAACACTCTCGTTATTGCACTTCTCATTTCACTGCTTCCATCTTGTCTTTCTTCTTCAATTCTCATTGCACTTGTGTTATTTGCATTTAATTTAATTTTAACACATTGTGATATAGTCGGCATGAGGCCTCTTGTAACCGAATATAGTAAGTCATCGCCCTGTAGAGAGGAGGATATTTTAGGTTTGTGGAGAAGGGGAGGGGGTTTTTAGAGATCAATCTTTCAGTGTTGTGTCATAGTGCGACAAGGAACAAGAAAATTCTGATGGGTCACAGGGGGTTTCGCGTGGGTGTGCTCAAGTTCCTGGGAAAGGCTTATTTTTCTTGTTCTTTGATGCTCTTTTCTTGCTCGGATTGAAATATTGTTTTGTTTTCTAGTAGATTTTGTATTCGCTGTTCTTCTTCCTTTTTCCAGTATGACAGAATGGCGGTCTCGCTATATTTCGAGCTTGTCATTAAGTAAGATTAAAGGTGAGGATGAGATCAATCGAAGGCAAGTTGCAATATTTTAGGCTCTAAGATTGTAGCACCTCATATTCTTATAGATATTCGTCTTCTTCTTCCATTAACAAAAGTTGAGATCATTTTTGTCGTATTTTTATGGTTAATGCTTTATATGGTTGTTGCTAGTTGCGTATGAATCAGCATTCAAGCGTTGATTCCATTTCAATTTGCTCAATGAAAATTTTTTCATTTGAAGCGAAATTCCTCGGCTTTGAACTTCGCAATTTTTTAGAATTTAATGGCTTACTGTCCGCGTCGGTTTTTTGTTTTTTGTTTTTTAACCAGAAAGATGGCCTCCATGACTCGTCCGCGAAGCCGAAGGAGACCCCAACTTCGTGAACGGGCCCTTATGCTTCTTTTTACATGGGTCCGTCTAGAAATTGATCCTATATGAGGTCCCGACTCTTTACCCACCTAGTTCAAGGACAATAATCCAAGCATTATACTATGCCACATCGCTCGATCGTTCCATGAAGGGATGCGCGCTCGCGTTATCGGAGCAGGCAACATGTCGGATGCATTCGAAGTTACCAACGGTACCAAACAGGGATGTGTACTTGCTCCGCTTCTGTTTGGGATCTTCTTTGCCATGATGCTGTCGGTCGCATTTAAAGACTGCAATACTGGCATACCAATTCAACTTCGAATGGATGGCAACATCTTCAACCTCAAACGGTTAGAAGCTAGAACAAAAGTGCACACTGCAGTCATCCGGGAACCCCTATATGCTGATGACTGCGCGTTAATGGCACATTCCTGCGCGGATCTACAAGATATCATGAATCGATTTGCCACGGCAGCCAGCCGTTTTGGCTTGAAGGTCAGCCTGGAGAAAACCGAAGTTATGTACCGAGAACGCCCGGATCGTCAGCAGCCTACATCACACACCGTAACAGTTGACGGTCCAATCTTCGGGTTGTCGATAACTTTGCATACCTAGGCAGCACACTTACAAGCTCAACCTTCCAGAAGATTGGCGAAAGCGAGTGCCGCATTTGGCAAACTATACAAACGTCTCTGGAGCAGACATGAAGTGAAACTGAGTACTAAGGTTGCGGTATACCGTGCAGTCGTGCTAACAACACTTCTCTACGGTTCCGAAACCTGGACGCTATATCGAAAAGACATCAAGAGACTGGATCAGTTTCATATGCGATGTTTACGCAAAATTGCAAATATCAGGTGGCAAGACAAAAAAGGAACACTGAAGTGCTGAAAAGGTGCAAGGTAACTGGTATCGAAGCATACATCATCTCGTCCCAACTACGTTGGGTTGGGCGTGTCATCAGAAT
This sequence comes from Baylisascaris procyonis, assembly GCA_037389465.1. Classification (NCBI taxonomy): domain Eukaryota; kingdom Metazoa; phylum Nematoda; class Chromadorea; order Rhabditida; family Ascarididae; genus Baylisascaris; species Baylisascaris procyonis. The sequence goes on from JAZARR010000200.1 coordinate 2,493,543, forward strand.
GCCGGACAACCGCATCCCAAGCAACTACTTTACGGACAACTCGCCTCTGGGGAACGGAAACGAGGACGTCCGCTGCTTCGATACAAGGATGGAGTCAAGGCAACGCTGAAAGCGTGTCAAATGGAGCTGAAGGATGACATAGTACATGACAGACAGCTGTGGAGGAGAGCATGCCGCGGGGGGACTGCACGATTTGAGGGATGTCGAGTTCGAGCACTGGAAGAGAAAAGATCGCGACGACTATTGGGCACAAGTGGGCCTGATCAAGGAGTACGGTTTATCTGCGATAGGTGCAACAGGACGTGCTTATCCCGTCTCACACATGCGCATTCACCGGTGATGAGATCCGTTGACTTCAACGGCTCAGTCCATGATACTATGCCACATGAAAACACACCAAAAGAATTGGGTTATTGACAGAACAAGTAGTGCGTCCAAGAATTCGAGTAAGCACACACGTAAACACCCAAATATTCAGAATAAAAAGCTTGTGAAGCTAGACCCACCCTGTCCTCTTCTTCTCTCTCTTCGACTGCCGCTTAAATTGGAGTGCTAAAAAATCTACGTAAAATCTTGCAGATTTTTAATTCAGGAAATGGCTTTATTCAACATCAATTCATACGCCATCCATCTGGCATCATTTCACCTAGAATATTGCCCATAACATTGGTCATTGCTCACTAAAAAGTTATATTCCAAAGATAACTCTATAAACAAAATTGTTTGTTTTTCCTTCAAAGTCTCATAAAAAGCTTACTTTTTTAGAAACTGAAATTTCTTATTTTATGGAAAAACATCATCGGTGAATATACCGCCATATTTATATAAAATGAGAAAAAAGTTCAACAGTGCTACATTTCATAAAACCACATCAGTCACCAATAATATCGCTAAAATAAGCGATCAACAAAAGCAAAACAGTAAGCGAAAAATCAAAACAAATAAAAATAAAGCAAAGAAAAAAAAGCAGAACGGAAAAAAGAAATTCGATGGCAATCTTATAATAGTGCGATTGCATACGAATTTGTTCATTGCATCTACAAGGTGGTCGTAACAGTTCTACCTTTCTATGTGAAGCACATCTTTGAGAATGAAAATTGCTGATGCTGTTTGATCGATGTCCACTCTACAACGATACTATAGATAAATTGGCGAGATACATTATTTGAACGATTTTTATCATTCTATTCTATGCCGGTCGATAACACCTTCATTGTTTGTTGGCAGTCTCCTTGTCTAATATCATGTCTCCAATGAAAATCACAATCGGATTTTAAGAATCAAATTGTGAAATTGAATGTGTCGGCCTTATTTTTTGATCTCGAAGAAAGCACAATCGGCTAGCCGAATAGTGAATGCAAATTGTCGACAAATACCGCACAATTTTGGCACAACTGACGTAAACTGTTTTTGTGGAACTTTCCCTTTCTATTTCACTCTTGTCAAGAAAACAGATCAAAACTGTAATAGAGCTTAGTTTCCCATTTCCCCTCCCCTTCCCCTCCACTCCCAACGGATCGCTATAAATCTCAAAGAACAACCTGGGTAGGCTAACGCATAAAACGGTACTTTGTACCTGATCCATTCTGAAAATTATTCATAAAAGGTCTGTCGACTCAAGTCTAATGCAGTAGAGCGGTGAAAGCTCTGTAATCACAATCACAAAAGCGCACCAATGCTACCTTATAGCACTGTAGTAGAAAAGGGTGCTCAACGCAATCAATGCAGCTCCAGGGACTCACTCTCGAATAATGCAACGGCTTAGGGTCGATATGAGCGGCTCCACTGCATTCTCCACCTTCACTACCACCATTCAATAATATTTGCGGCATTATAAGAAGTGTTTTCAATCGCTAACGCAGATCGCATATCACTCATGAACATTAAAAAATCGGTCGAAAACGAATCCCAATTTTTGGCCATCGACCGCGTCATTCTATAAACCTTTCTGGCTCTTTCAGCAGATCACTATACATACTTAAATGGATTTACCTCTCGAAAACTTTCTTCAGCATATATCCGGGTCCCGCCGTTACACCAAGACAAAAAAAACGTTTTCAAAACAAAACTTGCGTTCACAAAGCACCCTCCACAATTTCGAAAGTATCAGCATTGCGTATTTCATCGACGAACAGATCACGCATCTCGCGAAGACTTTTCACCAGATCGTTGCGAAACCCCACCGAGCTCTGAAACCAAAAAACATGAAAAAAAAGTGAAGAATTTCTTCAGGCGGTGATATGATATGCGCTTTTTCAGATGTTATTAATAAACGCTCAGATGCTCAAAAATAAGCATGGAAGTTCACCTCACATATAACGCGCTCCCGGAATATAGCCGACCAGACTAACGACATGCGTCAATGTTTCATAAGACAATGGCAAAGTGTACAGCATCTCTTCTCCCAATCGACCCAGTTCAAAAAAGTTCGCGCACACCCTATCCGAAAATTCCGTTCTTCGCCAAACTAGGCAGACAGTGCAAAAACTTGCATATGAAATTTTTATAGCACCTTTAACGTTCCACAAAAAACATGGAGTGTGAAGGAAAGTGAGTCTGATAAGACCTTAAGGTATACGTTGTACCCATGAAATTTCATCATTACAGCTTCGCTGGTTCGTATGAAAGACCATGGGCAAATTAGCAATAAATACTAAAACGCTACTCTTATAACATAACAATCAGATGATAAAAGATCCGAATTCCCTAAATTATAACACTTCAAGATTTATTAGCGTACAGCAATAACCCATCTCTTTTTTATGTCAAGGAGTGCAGATTATCCCCTCCTTCGCCTACTTATAGAGGATCAATTGTTCTCTCGTTTGGACTGGAAACAGGATAGGACAGTTCCGTTATTTAAACAAATTCAAATTCTACTAAAACTCAGTAGTTATTTATTTATCTTATTATTTACCTCTCTCTTTGAGATCCTAAAACACTACGTTGTTACTTACCGTGTTCTTCGCGGATTTCTTCGACGAAATGTGGAACGAAATTTGATGTTCACCAGCGATATTATATGATACACCATAGCCTTCATCCGCTACGGGTCCGAAACCACCACCCGCACTCACGAAATTTGCCTTCTGTTGCGGTGTCATGCACTTCGCTTCTTCTGTACATTGATTCAGCGGTGTTTGACTAGTCGACAGAAGATATGTTGGTGGGAATATTTTGTCTAGAAATGGTGATTCTTCCTCCAGATAGCGTTTCACAACATACCTGCAATCAAAAAAGCTTTACTTCGTACCCAATCCCACCAGCCGGTGATGCCCTACGGATGAAACCACTGCGAAAGTTTTTAAATCACCGGTCTGCAGTGAATCGTTCGATTCAAATTCCATTGAACCTCTCAAAATGAAAGCCCACAAAAAGAAATTAAGAGAAGGATAAGCATTTAACATCGATGAGTCGCTTTTAATATACTTCAAGCTACAACCTCCAATGTTTCGGACCGCATATAACGTATCGTACAACACTGTTAAAGATAAGTACAAAGACAAACATCGTACAACATCTTTTCGACTAAAAAGATTCGGCAATTTTACGTTCTTTTCAGAAAGGCCCACACACCGTTATTTCGCCATATGATAGGTCAGCGACTGTTCTTTGATATATTAACCCTTCAACACCACAGACTCATTGATTCTTATCATATCACAGACATTTTTTCCATTTCTGAGCACTTTTGCTCGTTTTGGCCAAAATATGCTTCTTTCGTGTCTACTCCTCTCTTCCTTCCTCCTTTCCTCCTCTTGAAAAGATGGGTGATACGAATAATGATGTCATATTCTCTCGTCATCTACAACATTTTAAACCTAGCTGCACTTACAAAGCAAATAAGTGTCGATCTACGCCTCTGCCACACATCGCAGCCCGATATAATTCCTGATGACGTTCGCTCGCCTTACGCAATAATCGGCAACGTTCTTCTCGCTGAAATTTATTACGTTCTTCTCGCTGAAATTTATTATCATACTTATGGAACTACCAAATTTTTCGGCTGCTGCTTCTTATTTCAGCTGCTGTTTCGGCGAGCGCCGAAGGCGCCTGCCTGTTCTGCAGGGCTTTGTCTTCTGTCTTTGTGAGCGCCGTAGGCGCGAATCTGTTGCGTATTACTTCGCCTTCTGTCCTTGCGAGCGCCAAAGGCGCGTATCTGTTATGTGCGTGTACTTGAAATGTACAAATAAAACAATACATCACATGCGTCATTTCTTAGCTCACGATGATTCCATTTTCATCCTGTCTTTTGCAACTAACTTGGTCGTATATGTGGAAAAGTGTGACACGTGGACAAGTCTAACACTCGCCAGTCTAATCTGTTGTGTACAGTTTGGTCTTCTGTCTTTGTCAGCGCCGAAAGGCGCGAGTCTTTTATGCATCACTTTCTGTCTTTGCGAGCGCCGAAGGCGCGAGAATTTTATGATATTTTTCGCCGCATTTTTGGGGACCGCCCGAGGCGCCAGCCTGTTATGATGTATTTTCGGTGCTTCTTCTCCGAGCGCCTAAAGCGCCAGCCTGCTCTGATATCTTTTCGTTTCTATTTCGGAGGACGCCTAAGGCGCGCACCGCCAGCACTCATTTCGGCTGCTGATTTTCGCGAGTGCCGCGGACACCAGCCTCGTATAACGTACACACGCCGCAGTTTTGGCGCTGCTGGAGACGCAAGCATGTTGTCTTTTCGCCGCTGTTTTGGCAAGTGCCGGAGGCACCAGCCTGTTTCGATGCATATCGGCCGCTGTTTTGGCGAGCGCGAAAGGCGCCAGGTTGTTATGATGTTTCCGCCGAATTTATGGAAAGTGCCGGAGCCGCTAGTCTCCTCTGTGTTACTTAGTATTCTGCCTTCGCGAGCGCCAAAGGCGCCAGCTTGTTATGATGCTTTCGCGACTGTTTTGGCGAGGGCCCGACGCGTGAGCCGTCAGCACTTATTTCGGCTACTACATTGGCGTACGCCGCGAGCGCAAGCCTCTCATGATGTACTTTCCCACTGCTTTGCCGAGCGACGAAGGCGCCAGTCTATCATGCTGAGCTTCTTTGCGAGCGCCGAAATCGCGAGTCTGTTGTGGGGAGCTTCGTTTTGTCTTAGCGAGCGCCGAAGGGGCGAGTCTGTTGTGCACAGCTGTGTCTTCTGTCTTCGCTAGCGCCGAAGATGCGTTTCTGTTGTGTGTGTATTTGAAATGTACAAATATTTGTGTGTGTATTTGTGTGTAATGTGCGAATCTGTTGTGCGTGTGGATCTGAAATGTACAAATAAAACAACTCATCACGGGCGCCATTTGTTGGCTCACGATGACTCTATTTTCATCCTGTTTTTTTGCAGCTAACTCGGTGAGACATGTGGAAAAGTGTAATACGTGGACAAATCTAACACGCGCTAGTCGAATAAAACAGAATAACTAAACGGAGTCAAAACCTTATTTATTCATGCATAAATAAAGCTAATTCCTTTCTAAAATCGTTCTTTTATGTCTTATCACCCAATCCACTGAATGGAACCAAAGAAAAACAATACTGAACTATCGCAAATGCATTAAGCTGCCGAACAATTGTAAAGTTAATGGTTGGCATACATTATCCGTTAAATCGGTATGCATCCATTTAATTCAACCACTTTTTTAAACTTAGTGAATAGAACAACCAAAAATTTTTCTTGCCGCTGCTAAGTTGGTAGCATCGCTGTGCGGTAATTTCGATGTCTCGAGTTCGGATTCGCCAATGGGCAAACGTTTTCATCCTCTTCATCAATCATTTTCAGTAGCATATACTACACATTCCCTATATTGACGTTAGGTAGTATTTCACACCTACACAATGACATCAGGTACTCCAATTAACCCCAACGTATAATTCGTACATTGATGAAAACCGTGAGAAATGCTCACCGTCTGTTTAGGATCGAGCATCGCACGCACGAAATCACAACTCTCCACTGTGCACGAGCGAACCGTTTCGGTACGACCCTCTCTGTATAGCCGCGTCATGGCAGCTTCATAGGTTAATGAGAATCTGCCTTGATTCTGCAATCACCTCCATGTATAATCTCGACCTAGTGCTGCCCGATAACGCCAAAATAATAAAGTGCATTAACAATAAAAAATAAAGAGGGAGATCAGCAGCGAGTAGAATTCTTAAAAGCAAAATACAACTACCTGAACCTTTCAGAAACAAGTAATGTAGAGGAGTAGAGGACAGAGTCTGCAAACAGGTGGGAAATGGAAAAGCAAACAGGCTTGTGAACGCTGAATGCTTGTACAGTGGACAAAATCACCAAGTAGTTAGGTCCCAAAAGAATGCATCAGTGGTTTCTCCAACCAGCCCCATTTTCATCAGTAAATAAAAAGTAATCATCGCTCTACATAATACTCCTGCTCAGATTATACTGTGTAAGGTTTATTATATAATTTGGAATAAAACCCTTGGAGTTATCCGGAAAACTCAAAACCTCCAGGGTTTTATTCCAGTTTATATGGTATTAACCACTCTCCTCTTATCTCTTCGTTGTCTTCTGTAGCTTATACATATTAAACATTCATCGCCTCATGAAACAATGCATCAGCACATCCTCACCCTGCCCCTAATTATTTGAAAGAAACCTTAGCCTGGGCAAAAAGAAACCGTACGTGAACTCGGCACAATTGCAAAGAACGATAGCACCCCGGTTGCGAGCTGCGAACGAAGTTGACCTCGTGCCCCACATTACGTACGCACCACTACCGTACTCTGCACTCTGCAAGAGGATCTAACACCCATCATAAAACTCGAAAACCTGTAATAGAAACATGTAAGTCTTCCTATCATTCAACTCAGATTATCAAATAGTGCCCCCTTCCAAAATTTCAGCTTAATTGAAAAAGGGGAAGTATACTTGCTGGATGGGCCATCATTCTCTGCAATCGGTAGTACGTCAAAGATGGCCCATCCAGCAACTGCACTCCCTCTCTTCCAATTAAGCTGAAATACTGCGAGATATCCTTTGACATTCTAAGTTGAATGATGGGAAAAAATTGCATGTTTCTATTACAAATTTTCGATTTTCTGTAACGGGTGTTAGTATTCGCTTGGAGAGAACGCAGAGTACAGTAGTGGTGCGTACGCAATGTGGGGCACCAGCTCAGCTCCGTTCGTGGTTCGCAGCCAGGGTGGCATCGTTCCCTGTAGTAGTGCCCATGAAATTAAACCATACCCGGAAATACGTTAATTGCAACGTCATCTGAAGAAAAGCATCCGGTGATACACGAAGATTTTTGATCAATCCTTTACCATATTCAGTCCACACTAAGAGTGCCATTTCGACATCTTCAATCAGCGCGGTCGCCGTCGACAGACTATTGTGAACTGCCGCCTATAATCAAGAACAAAAATAAAATTCAATACAACAGTAAATTTTTCAATGAAGGAGTGGAAAGAAGGAAGGGAACGGGGAGTGGGGGGAGGGATCTGAAATACTTTTTACTTTGTATAAAAAAACCGTCCATATTGGTTGAGTAAACACTTGGATTGCTTATCGAAACGTGAACCTCATAAATCAAACTTCCTTTTCACAATATTCATGAATAATTAACAAAAACCATCAAAACAAGCATATCTCATGAATACAACAACTTTTTATTAGCTTTTATTTCTCAGCTAAAACTTCGTAATTCGCTGCATCAAAAACCATTACGCCCATAACTTTAATAAAAATATATTTCCTCTTCTGCTAATAACGGCCTTGTTACCAGCCATATCCTAATTTCATCCGAATTAACAGGTGTTCAGGTGTTTCATGGCATCATCGGCCATTGAAAAAGGGATGGATAGTGTGGATATCGACGAGGAGGGGAATCGGAATCAAAACGATGGGAATGGAGAAGGAAAAACCATACAAATATTGGGAATGATAAAAGCAAAAAAGAAAGAACACTCTTGACCGTCCAAAATTCAGCCACCGTTAGAAGAAATGAGAACTTCAAAATACAGAGTTTTTAGCTGCACCTCTATCTCCTTTTTCTTTCTTTTGGTTCTTCCAAGTCAACAAAACTAATCCTCCATGGTATTAATGCCGGAAGGACAAAAGGATGTGAAGGAAGTGGGGGAGAGAGACTAACTGAATTGAATAAAGCTACACAGCCACCTAACCACCTCAAAGCTCACCTGAACTTCGTCACCAAGATTCCAGCGCAACCTTTCCGGTCTTGAAGGTTGCACAGGTGTACCAAGCGTATTTCCTTTATCGTCGTATCCTTGCTGGCACAAATCCGTTATAAGACAATACTCCATAAAATGCGCCATTATCGCAGCATCACCCCTATAAAACTCCAATTTTTAATACACTCAAATATCACAGCCACAAATTGGACTCTATTGTATTCTTTGTCTTATTAAATTATACTTGTTCTTACTATTTAAATTATGGTTCCATTTGCATTGGCTGTGTTCAAAGCGTATCTTATTCTTTTGTAGCCTCATCATATCGAAAGCATTAAACAATAAATAAACCTCCACTTTACGATCAACAATTTTTTCGGCGAAAAAACAAAGAAAAGAAAACAGAAACAACCATAAAATATTCAAAAACTGCCTACAGGAAACACTGTACTTGCGTATGGGCCTTGAACTTCCTATTCTAGAGATATGTTTGTTTACAATAGTATAGGCCTGGATCTGTATATAAATGGTTCAATACTGGGGTCAAAGCATTTTTGAAGACGACTGTAGAACAAATAACTCTCAGTATTATAAATAACAATCATATTATTATAAATTATAATCTTAACGGCTACAATCACATTTTATTATTATAAAAACAAATCGCTTTATGTATAGTTGCTTTTATTATTCAGCATTTAGGCGCATATGTAGGAATTTATCTTTCTGGAAGAAAACTAATCGACGAATAGCAGAAGACACGAAAACAGTCAAAATATCAAAAATTGTGTTGAAAAAAATTTTTCAACTTTCTTTTCATCGAAGAATTCACCAATAGTTCAACAAAAAAAAAAAACAAAAATTCTTGAGATTTCATCCTTTCATTTATGCCCCTACCCATTGACAATATCAATGCGCCTAGGTGTTTTACGCCGTTCTCCCGCCCCCCCCCCCCCCACACTTTGAAAACAAACAAGGAAATATTTATAAGCATAATACCATGAATGTTCGGCATTGATACCCAATCTTCCATTTTTGTAAACGATGAAATTGAACGACTTGTCGAACCAACGATCCTTTGCCTTACCGTGTAGCAGACTGCATGCCCAACTGTCCAATTTTGAAGGCTCATTCTGCAACAAGTACCACAATTAAAATCACAGCTTTTTTAAAGCTTACCTACCTACTTTCATTGATTAAGCACCAATCTACAGAATAAATAATGATGGGGAAGAGGTAGTGCAATGGGAGGTAAGGCGATTAGAGTGGTAAAAACTGGTGACGAACGACGACGATGGAGCCGTCAATAGTGCAGAAAGGTTCATAAATACGGAAATAGCTAGAAAAAAATCAAGGATATGTTGCAAATTAAACAATGGGTACGAACAAAATGGTGACAATTAGCAAAGCGCATTTACTAAAATCATTCCAGAAAACCTCTAATATCGGGGAAAAATTCTGAAAAATTGAGAGTAACACCTCCCTTCCCCCATTTTTATATTTTTTATGAGGTATTGCATGACTACATTTTCATTGCCACTTCACTTTTATTTATTCTTAAACAATATTTTCTACCATGTTTTTATGCTGCAATTTTTTTGAAGCAATCCTTACCCAACTGGTCTTAAAAAAGAGATGCCGATCCGTAGGCGGATTAAAATAGTGTATTTAAAAAATGGTCAAAGACAAAGTAAAAAAACGAATAACCATAGGATTAATGAACCCAACCGGATCATAGTCGAATTCTTCCTGATCTAAGACGACAACAAAAGCGGAACGTTCAATAGCATGCAAGGAAGTTTTGTTGACCCCAGCCGAGAAATACTTCTTCCGTGCTAATGCCCATGCGGTTCGTTCTCCGGCTGTCAATGCGGCTAATTCCTCTTCACCAGGAGCTGGTGCCAAAGCGCTATCAAGAATCGATTGGAATGCCACTTGCAATTCGCATGGCTCATAAAGCCTGAAAAAATTAGAAATTAAAGTTTACTTTGAATTAGAACCTTTGGAAATTTGCTGAGGCGACCGTTACTCTTCAAAAAAAAAACCTCTTTTATATTTTTCAAAAATGATTGCGATGAATCAATTATTTTCTTATTCTGCTTCGAATCATTACTTAGATTTTAAAAATCTTTGTTTTCAATGAATCGAGTTTTTATATCGTGTTTCATCGCTAATTTTGAAATAGCGGCTGGCTTTTTTAATTCCACTGAGGCTTCCTTCGGATTTCATATATTACAGTATTTTACCAAGAAAACCCCTTCACTTCAAAAATATAATAAGAAAAATTTTTTAAGTCATACCGAATAATGAAATCCTAATGAGTAAAAACAAAAAAAAAAAAACAGTGATGATAACCTCTTGCCCGTATGGATGGGTAATTTAAACCAACATCCTTTGCATAATACCGCCACATGTTTTGAATCATCCCAATGAAAGAATCGATCGGACTCTTCACCCGGAACACGACAACTATTAAAGAGTCGTTCGTATTGCATCGTACAGAACGGTACCTTTGTTCGTGGTGAGATTGCAAACTGTAAATGAAAATAATTTGCTCACAATTATAGCACTCTAAAATCGCAGGTAAAACTTCAATGGCAACTTAGAAGCTCAATTCACTAATTTAAATTCCTTTCCTTAATGATAGTACGTGGAAAAATATGAAATAAGAAATCATATATCACACAAGAAAACTACCGTTAATAACAGTCTCCTTTTAAATACAGCCTCACCCTCTTCCTAGAAGTAATCTTATTGACTCGGGGCTAGCATTTTGACGTATTCAGTATTACTGATAGACAAGGCTCACCGTCTTATCTACATTTATCACTTTCTCCAACAACTAAACAACTTAATTAAAGTACAATTAGACTTCTGAACGGTAAATATAAACACATTGATTTAATTTTTTCGGTGATAAAACGACGATCACAACTTCATCCCTAACTTGCAGTTGCAGCTTTTAATCATTCCACTATTCTCAAATCATCTACTAAAAGCACTCTATCAATAGCATCAACAAAAATGAGCTAATAAAAAAGAGTACCAAGTCTTATAAGAAACATTTAATACTGCAGTCATCTACTGCTTCTTCATTTTAAGCTCATGCCCTAAGGGCTAGTCCAGCTTCAGTGAGGTCGTACCTCTCTCATAAGTTTGGCGACTTTCGTTAAATGCAAATATGTAAATATAAATATAGTGCTGATTCATCGATCAGCATCGGTCAGCCCAACCTTCGCCCCCTTCCCTTTTCCCGTTCCCCAATTTCCGAATCAATCAGAGCAGCACCTCAAGCAGTATTTCTAAAATGATCTAAGTTTCATTTCTATTTCACTCTAATTTTTAACTACAGTTGGCATACATATCTTTATGCATTACCAAAGAAGGAGATCATATACTAAGATAACAAATGCAGCAATGTAACATTTCTTGAAGGTGATAGAATCATCGATCAATTTTCAAAATCAAAAATCACTTCTGAACGATCGCTTATTAAAGAGTATGGATTTGGAGTAATAAATCGATGAATAAATTCGTTAATTATACCTTTCAACTTTATCCTCTCTCATTTCTTACAACATTTCAAGGATTTCTACTAACTTCGATATGATCTAAATTAAATAGCTCATTATATTATATAAACAATAAAAAAGATGTATATAATTAAGTAAACAATAAAAAATGAATAGCATAATATATATGTAAGTAAATAAAAAATTCCACACTTTCTATAGCATACTAAATAAATAAATAAGCAATTATTAAATGTATACCAACCGGTTTCACTTGTTGCCTCTCGACCATACGTCTGAAGGTAAGTGCCGCATAGGTGATATTAGCTGCTCGAGCTGATTGTGAACTAGTTGGATGCTCACGTAGTGTATCGAATCCATAATAATTACTATTAATCATAATTGGTGATCGTTGTCGTAGATAGACAAACTCTTCCCACCAATCGGTGATGTAATTGATCGAGAGTATCCATTTAATTACTAAATATCGTTGCAAACGACGACCGATCCCTTTACTAAACTTGTCTGTTAACGCCACTAATTCGTTGTACTCTTCATCGTTGCATATTGGTCGCATTGATCGTAAATGCTGCAAATCATCGCTAAGGGTATTACAATTACTTAGAAAAATGGAGGTGGCAAGGGGGTGGAGAAAGGAGAGGAGAAGATATGAGGTCGAAAAGGAAATAAATTAAAGTAACACGATCAACTACGGATCTATAAACGAAAATGAAAGGGAAAGAGGCAAAGTTGGGTGACTGGGGGGAGAGGGGAGGGCATAAAGCCTTGAACGAAAGCAGCATTAAGTTAGACCCAGACGAGAATCAATCATATAAAGACCGAACGAAAGGTAACTAAAATCAAAGCGCTCAGTAAATCGTATACTGACTTTACTTAAAAATTTCCACTTAGAAAAAGAATAATTTGCAAACATTGTGAGAAAGAACTTAAGTAGAAAATTATAATGCAAACTTTTAATTGGTAAATTTAAAACTTTGCAAAAAAAGCAAAAAAAAAACAAAAAACAAAACAAACCCTCTGAAGAGTCTCTTCCAAGCTGGGCAAAGGTAGATGCGGTAAAGCTCCTTGAAATGAGTGAAGCATCGGATCACTCTTCGATATAAAATGGAGTGCCATCTGAAATTACAAATTTTAACAATCTAAAATTTGACGTAAATGGTCTATTTCCCAATCAGATTAAAGCTAGTATCCAAAAAAAAAAGTTATGAAAACAACTTACATAAAAAATTTCAATAGGAAACAATCTGACAAATGAAATCTGCAATGGAACATAAGAATAAGCTATTATTCATTGTTCCGAGTCGATTAAATAAACGAATAAATAAGTATAAAAATATAGATATACAAATAAATAAATAAATAAATAAATAAATAAATAAATAAATAAATAAATAAATAAATATAGAATCGCTGTTCAAAAGTAGCCATTTCAATTCGGCCTAAAGATTCAAAAAAAATGAAAAATCCAACAATATACCAGCCATAATTTCGTCGCAGTGGAGATTTTCTTCGAATGTGGGCTTTCGTACATCCATCCTTTGTATGAAAGAAATGCTTTCAATGTTAACCTGAGCGTTTGAATCGCAACAAACCAAATGAGTGCACCACATACCAATATTGATAAAATTTGCGATATAATACCATCGCTGAAAATGAAAATATGCAAATAATTAATAAAAAATAATTAGTCAATAAATAAATAAATAAGAAAATAACTAATAAACAAAAAAATGATTATTTAAAATGCGCTATAAATATGGCTAACTGAAATTAAATGATTACATAAATTAAATAAAAAACTGCCAAAAAACCAACATGAGCAAGTTGTTTGTATAAAAAACGCTCACCACCTCGCCCCTCCCCCCCTCCCCGCCGTATTAGTAAATTAATAAGTAAATTCAAAACAAGTTGAAGTTTGGCACATAGGTAGTCTATGCATTATTTCTACTTCAATCAAATTAATTAATAATAAGGTGGTAAATAAATGAATGAATTTATAAATATCGAACGAAAATCTCCTTAAATTTTGTGGTTCTTTTGTGGAAAAAAAAAATTCGCTAGAAATTCTCTCTAGAAATCAGACGAATAATAAACAAAATTACCATAAGCGACAGGAAGTGATAAACGCTTCACTCAAAGAACGATCAAAATGCGTACTTTTGCACTTTGCGATTTATTGTCGACGTTAATAAACAACACACATTTTAAACAACAAAATTTAAAATCATTTCCAACTGCTTCTTTAAATATGACGTTTTTTAAAAAATAAAAACATTTCAATCAAGACTATCACACCAACATAAAAGAAATTCAATGAGCTGTACCTTATATACCTATAAAGGATCACTACCCTTATAAGCCATTCACTTTGGTTGGGCAGGGGGGGGGGAGGAACGGGAGGGGTATAGGAGAAACAATCCTCTCCCTTTAAATTCCCATCAAAAAGCATAACGTTCCGCAAAAAAAAAGACAAAAAAAACAAAAAACAGAGTGCGAAATGTGGGCATCTTATGAAAAACAAAAAAAAAAAACAATCAAAACATCAAATTCAGGATTGAAAAAAAATTTCTTCCTCCAACTAACCGTAATTATATTTGTGGGCGAACAGTGAATGCGGCGACAAGACTAATTGTTTAAAAAATAAAAAAATAAAAAAATTAAATTAAATTAAAATTAAATTAAAATTAAATACCCGAATAAGAAGCCGAAAATATAATGCTCGACGAATGGAACAATACCAAATGAGAGATCGCGATGGAAGACAGAAAATATCGTCAATGAGATAATCACCGAACAAAATGAATATGTATTCGCCGGAAATATTCCCGTCAAAAAATCATTCTATAAATAAATTATCACTTTAAAATTGAGTAATAAATCAACAGTTATCTAATTTTGAGCATCAATGATCATAAAAACTCGCTTTATTGCTTCTAAAAAAAAAAAAAAAAATCATAAGACACATCTGAAAAGATAACACTTGAGTAAATAGGATTGTGAAAGAGACTTGACTCCCATATCAGGCAACTCCAAGACAGATTAAAACTTTTGAAAGTTCAATGGAAAGAAATAGGGTCGGAGTTTGGCAATTTTGATCAAAAAATAAAAGAAATTAAAGTTTTTTATTAAATAATTTATAAAACTTATAAATTCTTTAAATTTTAATCACATTCGTTTCACTTATTTTTACTGCTTTCGATTTACTGTATCTAATTTCCAAGTGCAAATAACTGGAAAAATGTGCTGCAGGGAATTGCATATGACGCATTACTTTTAAAGCGTTGTAGCCCTTAGATCAACCGGTTTCATAAATTACTGACAAAATTAAAAAACTTATGCGGTAACAGTGAAGTTGTACTTTAATCGAACTGGCCATTGAAATAGCTGCTTTTTTTCTATTCGACCGATTGCAAAAATGGTTTTTTAACGAAATTTTAGTACTGTTAAATATCGATAACCTTTTTGCACTTATGAAGTAACTTCAAAGTCGGTGTAGGAGGTTAATTCGGATGCAGATTATACACAATAGATTTGGCGGATCTGCCTTCTACGAGCACCAAATTGAAATTGTCGATAGTACGTCTAGATAGACATATTCACGACGCAGACAGACACACAGACATACACATGCACAGAAGTGTTGAAAATATGTGAGAATTAATCACTCATTCATGACAATATGCTATTTTTATCTTAATAATCTTCATTGATAAAATATTGTTTGTATTGTGTTCTAATATTATATATGTGAGACGTCAACAAGATGGAACATCGTCACTGTGTGTGTAAAAAATCAACGATCAAAGAATAAAGTCTCTTCGTGGCGATCACCCACTAGAAAGTGTAAAACTTGTTTGTCGAATAAATCGTCGAATATATTCCCACAATATTTAAAGAAAAAACAAGTCGCAACTGCGGAATAGCAAAAAACCTCGTACCAAAACTATCCGCATAAACCTACTGCTGTTAAAACCGATGAGGCATTGGATAAGAAGGGGGGAGGGAGAGGGAAAAGGAGAGAAGGAGGGAAAGCAGGAAAAGGTGGAAGGGGGAAGGAGGAAGAAAGGGAGGGGAAATGGATAGATGAAACTTGATAATATAGAATTAAATAAGTAAATCTACCTTGAAACGTGCAAGACGTCGTTTGTATGCTCTCGAGAATGCATGCCATATATCACGTAGTAATTCTTGATCGTATGATACCGATACACCATCGTGTGTTAGAGTGAAAGAAAGTGCAGCGACACTATGTGCTTCAGCCATATATATTTATCTATAATTGAATTTAAAATACAATAATTAAATTTAAAATAGACAAAGAAAATAAAATATATTCGAGAAATAAAGCAAAAAAAACATTTTTCATAAAATTCCTTAACAAAAAGTGATGTCTCAAAAATTGGTGATAGCGATCGCAAATAAGTTTCGGTATGAAGTAAAAAATTTTTTCTAAGCAGTCTTTTTTCTAGAAGACAAAACTCTAAAAGATGGACTTTTTCGAGGCTATAAAAGGGTATATTAAAAATAAGCTCTTCTTCCTATTAGTTATTAAAAATATGCGTTCCCTTTTATATTTTTGAGATATCCTCTTAAATTATAAAGCTGCATTAGACGAAAAAATAAACGAAGTGTTATAAACTATAAATAGGCGACAATGACGATTCCACGAGATGGACAGGTATTGCAGTAAACGAGTATCGAGGAGTTAATTAGCAATGAAATGGTACTTTAATGTTAAAAGGTGGCCTAAGTGCAGAATTAAGTTAAAAACATAAATTGACGGTTATTGAAGGCATAACTATCGCAGATCCATTGACTGCTCATTGAAAAATTTAAAAAGAGACCACACACAAAAACAAAAATCTAACAAGGTGAATGATAAAACTATTATAGAATCGCATATAAAAGCTATCCGTGAATGTTCAGGTGCTGCTGGGATAAAATAAACGATGCATATTTGTCAGTGAATATGATGCCAATACTCTTGAGTAGAAAAGGTGAGGAGTTTCTATTAGGGTATAGCACCGAAGAGGTAACCCAAAATGACCGAATATTGCTTGTGCTGCCCCATGCGATACCTGAGGCCTACGCAATTCTGGCCTTGGCCCCTTTGGATATCTCTGGTTCTACGCGTGTTTGGGGACCGCAGCGGTCCTCCGTAAACTAGTTCTTTTCTCTCGCTTATGCTCTTGCATCTCGGCATCGACAGATGCTTATCGGCCCCTATCCCCTGCCTACCTACACTTGGTCCCCTCTATGCTGCCGATGTCAGTCACAGCAGTTTGGAAAGCAAACGTTGGAAAAAGTTTAGCGTCATCTTATTACTTAGGGTTACTACAGAAAAAAAGAACAATAAGAACCCGAAGTTAATGTGCTTCTTTTATAGATCTGCCTAATCGTAAAGAAAAATGCAAAATAAGGAAATAGAGAGACAAAGATATAAAGATTACAACACGGTTCATCAAGAGCAGGTCAACAACACTGATTGTTGCAATGCCGATGCATTGGCATACAATTGTCTATCAACTATTCGTCCTTGTAAGATGGCGATACTCTTTTCAGTGAAAATCGAGTGGCTATATTTTATACGGGGAAGATGCCATTTCTTTTTCAAATTTTTCGCTATTAAAAAAAAATTGTCCAAATTTTGAAATTAAATTAAACAAAAAAAAGAGATAAAATTAGGTCGCCTCTCTTTATGACCCGAAATGATTTATTCATCCCAACAAGACGTGATGACTTGAGTGAATAACTCAGCCTCTGATCGATGATCACAGCAGTGCCTAGAACGGCCACGCACACCAAGACACCGGGCATAGAATAGTGAGAGGATCGATAAGCTCAATAGGGATTAAATGCTGGAATTCCATGAATCAAAGACCTCTCTCGATAGCTTGGTAAAACATGATAAACCATCCTTAGTTATGAATACTTACCTTTTACCGAAGACCTCCTTCCGAAATAGTGAAAAAAGAAGACCACAACACTTTGCTTCGGCACATACAGGAAACCCCATATTACTGCATTTCCAAGAGAACAGGTCAACACAAACAGAAATTAAACAACTCAGAATTTTTATTTCATTGAAAAATTTTCATAAATATCTAGATGTCATGCAAAAGTGCATTAAATCGATGTTGTGTCTGTGTGTAGGCATGTGTATGCCTGTTTGTCTGTTCTATAATTTCAAGAGGGAAACCGCAGAAGCTCAATTTATGAAATTTGACGAATTATAATATACATCAAACAATTTTTTGATTAATAATCTTTGTAAGCGACTAAAGTCATATGAAGATGGAAAAAAAATGCAAATATTTTCCATCGTTTGGTTAAAAAAAAATAGACGAATTTTTTACGGAAAATTAATATCGACGATTGAATCGATTCAAATATTAGAGCATTATTCTGTGTATTTTATTTTATTTTTTATATTTTTTTCTGTTGGAGACATATGAAAGTGATCACTCAGGTGGACAAATAGTAAAAGCACATTTCATTCCAATATCATTGGTTTACTTCTCTACTTATTATTTTCCTCATCAACGTTGTTGAGAGGGGGAAGAAGGGGTGAACGGGATGGGGGAATACGTGAATCCTGATTTGGCAGGAAAGGGGGTAGAATAGAAGGAGAGGGGAGGGGGGGGGGGAAGGACTTTCGACCATTCGACGTAACACCTTCAAGCATCCTGACTTCATATTTAACTTACAATCAATAGCTTTTTGGTACAATATTATAGGCAAGAGAGGTTAGCTCACACATAAAATTGCAACTATTCGATAACGCAAATCGCAAGAAATTCTGCAATGAGGAGCCGGCATCCCCTATCGAGTCGCATACATCCTTCTCGTCTATACGCCTTCATTAATTTTTCTCTCTCTTTCTCTCTCTCTCTCTCTCTACGTCTCTCTCATTCAGCTTTGTTTACTTAGCTGTTTACTTCGTTTTAGAGCCGTAGACAATCGAAACAAGCAGCAGATGAATGACAGGAGTATCTGGTCGTCGAATATACAACATCCATTAAGTAATGTTGGGGTGGGGGGGGAAAGGAGTACGAAGGGGAGAAGGGTGGAAAGTGGGGAGGAAGGGTGGAGAAAATAGATAAACAGCTCTTTTTTGGCTTGCAAGGAAGGGATAAAACCAATTTAATTAACTTCGTTGTAAATATTTGCTTTCTTCCGCATATTAAAAAAAATGATACAAATAAAAGCATGAATATTTAACCGATATAATTTCGCAACACTTTAAGACAACGAATAATCAAAGTATAGATTCTTTACACGTTAAGTATGCATTCTAGTGTATCGCTGAAAGGAATGAACCAGGGAAATGACTCGTAAAGCTTCCGGAAAAAATGTAAAGTTTCCGGAAAAAAATAAAATTTCCGGAAAAAACCTTGAATTTCATATATTTTTCGGTGGAAAATGTTTTCAGACAACATTTTAAAATAATGCATTATAAAATGCACCATGGACGATAGGTGAACGCAATAAAAATGAGTTGGTGCTGATTCATTCTATTAATTACCACTCGAAATTTGCATAAAAAACCGGTTTTTTAAATTATTAAATTTAAATTTACAATTTAATTTTGAAGATAATTTGCATATTTTCTTTTTTATTTATACGGTGAAAAATTTAATTACCATTAATTATGATCGTTTGTCGTAATGACCAATCAAAACTAAAATCTATAAGCGAAAAAAAAAAAAAAACTCGTCCGATATTCAATTAAAAAACGAAAATTCCTAATTCATAAAAAATTTACCACAATGGAACTTAAAAAAAGAAGAAAAAAGTCGATCAGCATTCATTAATAAAGCGTATCGATGCAAGCCATACGACATCATGCACTATTACAGACGGTGACTGTCTATCATTGTGAACTAAAAATGACGATCAAAAAGCACGTGGTTAGCAATTGCTGATCAAACATCATAAAATCGAACATCCAATCTTATATCACAAGATAAAAACCAAGCTTTCAAAGATGAAAATATTATACCACCACAAATTACATCTAGTAATAAACATCTATGCTAGTGAAACCGTACTCTACCATTTATATATTCTACAGTAACCTGAACTTGTACCTGTGCTACTGACACACCTTGCTTCCGTTATACTGACAAATTATTACCCCTCAACAAATCATTGCATGAGTAGACAACGATAAAGGATACGCAAATAAACATATTTAATCATTTATTTATTATAATTTATTTATTCATATCGTATAATAAATAATTAACGAATCAATAAGAAATTTTAGGAAAACTATTTTAAAAAGTTAATTTTAACGGAAGCGGATGTCATAAATGCCGACCGATTGGCATTCGTTTCGATACGAATGCCATCAACGTTCATCGTCTCGAAAAGGAAGAAGTGATGACATTCAAGTGGGTTATGTATGTATACAAATGGGGTGCAAAGTACGAAGTACGAAAAACGCTCGCACTCATATATTTGCTGCCATTCGGACATCGATGAAAAATGTCGTGAAATATATTTAGCAATTAGATGTGATTTCATTTTTACAGTGGAAAATTTAAAATCAAAATCAAAAAAAAAAACGCGACAATAACGGCATTTAAAAATACTCTAGCAAAAGAAAAAAAAATTTGAAAAGAAATTTTTTTTTCTTTTCCTTCGGTAATTTATTATTATATTATCGTAACCTGTAATTTATTACGGTAAGTTGTAATAATTTATTATGCTACAGTAATTTATAAGTGTAATACATTTGGTGATCTTTCCGTTACGGGAATTTGTCATTAAATTCTTTTACTGTAATAACTTATCACTCTCCTCAATCAAAATTTGATCAACAATGTTGGAAACTTTTTTAGAAATTTATTAAAGTTTATTTATCTTTTTTTTTGCCTTATAATGGGATCGAGGTTAAACGTTTATGACTTCCAGCTAAAACCTATAATTACATAAAATCTGTATGTAAACAATTTACATCTATTTCCATTATAATTATATGAGTGTAGCATTTATCATTCAATATTGTATTGAAATATTTTGCAATGATGTTACAATATTTGATTTCTAATATTTACACTATCTGATTTCCAATATTTACAGTACTTAATTTCTAGTATTTATAGTACTTAATTTCCAGTATTTACAGTACTTAATTTCCAGTATTTACAGTACTTAATTTCCAGTATTTACAGTATTTGATTTCTAGCACATTTTATTCTATTTCTTACTACTATCAATAAACAATCCAAAGCTATGAATACTCAACAAACCTTAAGCCGAATTTATGGATGAATTTATTTTTGCATTGGAGATTAGGTACACAATAACATAAGCGAAAAAACGATAAACTTTGTAATATTTTCAGTTTTTTTTTTCTTGTATGAATATATATTTCTTACGTAAATTTCTATTCAAATATATATTTATTAATTTATTAATTTTTTAATGAACAATATGGTTTGAATAATAGTATATATGTCTATTTTACAGTTTTTCACCAGCAAAGTGTGGTCGTTTCTCAATTTCCGGCTCATTTTCATAGTAATAATCAAATCATATGGAGAAGCTTATTCGTAAGGCGCATAAACTAATAACTGTTAAAGATCGTAACAGGTGATATTTAAATTTAATTATTCCTCACTTAATACCTTTCTTCTCTTTTTTATTCCATTTCTTTTTTGGCCCTTTTTTCTCTTCTCTTTTTTGTTCTCTCTTAGTCAACTACCTTTAATTGGTTGACTGAGATCGAGCGAAATAAATGAGCGCTTATTGAAAAAAAAAGAAAAAAGAAAAGAGGTTATGACTCATTTGGGAAGTTTCTTTCCTATAATTTGAAGCAATCTTAAATTGGTTGTTGAAATATTTCGGCATATTTCATCAAATAACTAATGTAATGGATTGTTGCCCATTTGCCCACAAGATTTACGGGGTAATCCCTTACCCACTCTAAAGCTTTTTAGGAAATGGTATGGGAGAGGGGTTATTGTTTCATCTAAAATTCACCTGAAATATTCATCTGCAAGAATGTTCGCAATAACTGCAAACATTTAAATATTTCCACGGAAAGCGGCTGGTAATATCAAACATTGGTTAGTGAAAGTACCTTTACTATCACAGCATCGGCTTTCGAAAGTTTCTAATCTACCCTAAATTGTACAGATGAATAGATAATTTAGCGTCGTATCTCGGATTAGAACATTAGAATTTAAAGTGAGGTGTTCTCTTACGTTTAACAATTCCTATGAGATAGGATAAAAGAAAGGCAATTTTATGTTGAATATGATTTCTCTCAAAATAAAATGAACTAAATAAATTTCAAGTGATAAAAATGAAGAAGCTCTATTAGTGAAAAAAGAATCGAAAGAAAAAAATAAACATAAACAAGGCGGTGGAAGCAAATTCAAGGTATCGATATTCTTTCTTCTTAAATAAAAATTCATTAATATTTTCTCTTCTATAAGAACAGAAATTGATTTTTACAAAATTTAATATTTAAAAAAAAAGTTGAATTTTATTTTCTTAAAATTTTCTTCCAAAATATTTCTCTCATGCTGTGAAAATGAAAAAGTTCACTTAAAATTTTTAAATAAATTTTCAATAATGTCATAAAAATTATTGTTGAGCGTATTTTCGATAAGTTGGAAAAAAAGTTGGTCTCTATCAACCAACTTATCCACCAATTTATCCATTAAGCTCGATCTTAAATTTTTACAAGTGATGTTTTTTCATAAATTTTCCGTTTGATAAGCTTTTTTTTCACCCACTTCCAACTATATCATATCAGCTTATAATAGATGATTAATTCTATAGCGCATTTCGAAAGAGAAGAAACGACAAGAGAAAACATTGACTCATATTAATGCTATTAAAGCGGAAGATATGGAACGAGAAAAATATAAAACAAAGTGAGGAATTGAAGATTTTTTTTTAAATATTCAAAATGTTAACTTACGTCGAGAAATTTTTTAATGAAAAATATTTTATCATATTTATTGAAAAAATTTTTGCAGAATTAGCTTAAAAAATTTCTAAACGTTGGTAAAATTCAATTCCTCAATGAAGTAAGCTTTCCATAATACGTTAATTTCCACTTAAAGGGAGAGGTTTTATTGGATATTGTATGGTATTTGGTATTTTATAGAATTTTGCAGCATTTTGAAAAATGTCTTTAAAATTCAAAAGAGAATTTTATGAAAACGATATTGAAATAAGACGTTTATTCATGTGAAAAAGGTGAAAGTCGGATCCTCTGTTGATCATAAAATGAAGATGAACGTAAATAACACTAATATTTTTGGACATCAATCGCCTCATTTAAAAGAACTTCCCACTTGATTTATTTCAATTCTCTTCTTTTTGAGGAATTAAATGAATATAAGGATAGAATATTTTAGGATTGAAATTAAATAACCCTTTTTTAACTGAAATTAAAAAAATAACTTTTTTAAGAACAAAGAAATCGGTTATTATAAAGGCAATGGAATACGAAAAAGAAGAGAGAGAATTCATCGAAGAAGCGATAAAAGGAAAGGAAAATAAAATGCAAAAATATTTTAAAAGAGATGCGAAAACTCAACCGGTGGTAAGTAATGACGTATTACTACAGTGAAGGCATATCACTTAATGAGGGAAACGCGACAAGACAACATCATAACGCTAAAAATGCAGATTTGGGCAATATTGTGATTTCCTACTCAATTTTCTTCCCCCAAACACCTATATCGTTTCTTTGCTCCTTACCTTACCTTGGGACACAACTCCCTTTCCTCCCTTCCCTCCCCTCATCCTCTATTGCATCGACTTTGTTGCTATGTTCAATTCCTCGTTTGTTAATCACTAATTAAAGGCGATGGCAGTGTTTGCCTCAATATGAATGATTTCTATGCATTAAAGGTCAATAAATGGGTAGAAACAACGTTGAAAAAAGGTGTCGAAGGATTGAAGAGAGACTTCGAAATAGTGAAACGTTTAATTCCCGATCCATTCGAAACGACTATTTTTGAAGCGAATCAAATAACTGGTCGAAATCGTTTCAAGGTTATACACTTCATAAAATATGTTCAATTCATGCTTATTAGGCATTATTGCATAATTTTCAATGTTGTTTACGACAATATATATATATATATATATATATATATATATATATATATATATATATATATATATATATATATATATATATATATATATATATATATATATATATATATATATATATATGGAATTTAAACAACGTTAGAATGCAAGAAGTAACGAACTACGAAGAAACGACCTGTGCACACAGACTACGTAGACCACAACGATATTATTCATTACTCATATCTCGCTATTGCAAATGCAATTTACTAGAATCATACAAATAATATAGGTTTTCTTTGTTACTCGAACAACAGGAAGAGATTGCTCTCATATATAAATTTGCGATTATTTCATAAGTAACATCTGGTGGGTTTATTAAAATGAAATTTATTAATTGCTCAAGTTATATAATAGCTGACCTATAAAAAGTTGAAGAAGTCGAAGAAGACTAAGGAATTTACGACATAAATGACCCTAACACACTGAGGATCAAAGGTTTGTTACATCAAGCTTCGGTCCTTATTTCTGCTCCCTTCACAAATATGGTGGAGGAAAACAGCTAATTGCTGACCAGAAAGTCTTCTGACCACTTCGACGTTCCACTTCTGCCTCAGGGCATCAATCTTTTATCAAAACACGATTTCACCAAAATAATGAAAAATCTTTCATTAGCATTGGATAGGATTTATGCGATACGATAGTAATCCTCTAGCTGTGAATTAAGTTTTAAAATTAAGCTAATTCGCTTTTCAGGATGTACCTTGTTTGGATGAGACGAGAGTAGTTCTTGTCGATGATCCATTAAATAATTACATTCATGCTAATTATGTTAGAATGGCATTGATGGAAAAGCCGATCATTTGCACACAGGTGAAATTCGTTTATATAACACTTTAGTCATTCATATGACGCCAACACATATAACGCTGGAAGCTCTAATATGAATAAAAATATTGTATCCTTGGTTGGATTATTAAATTCTACACAATAATAGCCCATCCTCGTATACACTACGATCCAAGGGGCAATTTATGGATGAAAAGAAAATTGCACGAGAATTTTGCTATTCATTTTAGAACATATTTTAATAATGGCGCTTCTTCAAGTGTGACTTCCGGTTCGGATTTCCAAGAGTGGGAGAAATTGTCACTGTCACTGCTGAGAGTTCGAGGACTTTGGGGAGCAATACTAGTTAGTAACCGGATCGTGCGCCCTTTAAGTTTGAAGGCTGCTGAAGAGAAATCAGTTATAAAAAGATCTATTGATGAGCGGGAAGCATATTTGTTCCTGATTCAGGCACCACTTGATTTGACGATATATCATTTCTATCAAATGATTATGCATGAAAATGTAACAACTATTATTATGCTATGCAATTTCATTGAATCAGGACGTAAGATATGTAATGAATATTATCCACTAAGCAAGAAAGATGCGAAACTCATATTCGGAGATATAACGGTGATTTGCCTACATGTGAGTTGATTTTTTTTTTTTTTGGAAATCTGCTTGCATAATGAAAAGTTTATTTAATCTGGCCATCAAGTTCAACAAATTATTTACGCAGTTACCGTATAATCTCCAATAAAAGTACACCCACTAAATAACTCTCATCTTCAAAAATATTTATTTGTCGTCGATGAGAACGAAAATTCGAAAGGAGCCGTATAGTTTATCTGAGTAACTGTTCGAGATATATACTAAAGATAAACGGTCAGGCTTGAAGCTAGATAGTATAATTTTTAAAAGTTTTATAAAGAAAATATGATTCATATATCAAAAAAACGGTAAAAGTGTTATACTGAGATAATACTGACGTAAAGTTATTTATGTGCATAACGTTGGTATCGACCCAGATGAACATGTTGCTCCGGGAAAACGAATTTAAGAAAAGAAAAGAAGGAAAAAAATTTTAAGGCAAAAGCAGACATCACATGGGTATGAGCAGAGAGGCAATAGACGACTGTTAGAAGACTAGATATTTGCTAAGAATGCACGAAGACATGGTAGATTAAAACAAAAGGCGACCACGTTTCGGCTCTTATACGCTGATACATGCACCTGAGTTATGTGCGGACTATCGTCATATCTATATAAAAGCTTAACTAATAGTGGAAAAATTAGAAAGGAATAGAAAAGTGACTATTATCTGAGTAAATGAAAAATATAAAATAAAAGAATTGTAGTAAATATAAAAGCTGTAAACGAAAACACTAATCTCATCACCATAGCTCAAAATAATAAAGGAAAATCAAAGATTAATGATGGTTTAATAGAAAAACCACTATGTAAAGAAAAGTACATGTAGAATCTATCTATAAATCTAGAAATACAGTGCACAAAAGTATAAAAATTAATATACATTGAAGCATATGGTCGACCCGAGTGCACCACAAACACATGTGATAATATGATAATCGATAAACCTAACTGTAGATGTTAACCCCGCCTTGACCGTATAGTTGCAACATGTAGAGCAATATTTATTTGATCTAATGTGTTTAACACCTGATCTATCGAAAAAATATGAATAATATTTATAGCTCATTAAAACATTCTCAAGACGAAATACTAAATATAAAATATTATAATGAAATCCTAATACTAGTATAGAAACTGTGAAGTTAGGTTGCAAGTAAAAAAACCCATGTATGGAGTATGTAATACAGAAGTTGTAGATTGTTGATAAAATCCGTTGAGAAAGACAATACTGAAGAGCGATAATCAATAAATTTTGGTATGTATAATCAAAGCGACCGTACTATGAAATAGTAGCACAAGTAGAGCAACATTTATTTAATGTTAAACCTATAGAGACAGCTCGCTTATACAACTAACTTTTAGGTTTATGCATACAAAGGAATTGAACAAAACGAATGATTAGTAAGTGTAAAAACTAAAGTCCGTGAAGCATTTCGTTAATTAAACTTTTAATATCCTGTCTATTAGGATAGACGAACTTATATACTAACTCCAATCTGCTGATTAAAGGCCTAAATAAATATTTTTCTACTAGAAAAGTACTAAGACCTTTGTTTAGTTTTTAAGCAGCTTTTTGTATTTGTTAATGAAACCGGCTTTAAATGAGCAAAATTTATTAAATCTAAGAACTTGGAGAGATTGTTAGTTTTTTATGTATAAAAAGTGGAATGCTACTACCCAAGTGAGTGTATTTATTTACGGAGAAACTAAATTGATCCGTTATATCATAGACAATTGAAATAGCACCATTTGAGGTAATATGTAAGTTTAAATCCATAAAATTATCAATACTGTCCTCATATGTAATCTCAATCTGTAGTGAGTTTCCATAAATTAATTTAGCAATGTTCTGAAATTGTTCGATGTTGAATATTAGAAGAAGTTGATGCGAGAAAAATGCATTGGTACTTTAACTATGTTGTTTCTATTATAAGAAAATATGTGAACTACAATGATAGCATCTATGTAAAGTTATACCGACAATAGCAAATCATTACACTTTAGTACGATGATTAGCGACTCGCGGTGAATCATGCATAAATAATGAGTGAGAAGCGCGATATGAAGAGATGGCGAGGGGAGATTGCTTACTTACGTGCGCAGCCTTCTGCTACGGCATCTTACAGATGTATATGCTTTTCTACGGTCAATCGCAGTCACACACAATGATCAACACCTATATCAGTGTATCATCCTTAGGTTTATGAGTGAGTATTTCAACTTTTATTCAATTTTTGAATCAGATGAACATTTAAGATGTTTTATTCAATTGTAGAGATTTGTTATGCAACATGAACCGAACGTATATTTCACGCTACTAGGTCTGAAGAACAATTCGGGCAAACGACAAGTGGTCAAACATATACAATGGAGTGATTGGCCGGAAAATGGTGTTCCAGATGTTTCAATGACACCAATGAGCATTTTTACTACTGTTCGAGGCTCAAAAGGACCTGTGGTCGTACATTGCACCGATGGTATGCTTAGGTCATTTACCGGTCAGAATAGCCAAAAGTCGACGCATTTAGTGTGACCGTTGATATGAAACTGAGAAAAAAAAAATGCATTCGAACTTCACCAAACGAAACAGTTGCAACGGGAAAACTGCACAGCAGATATATAAGATCGCACTGTAACCCAAAATTTGGTGAATATATCATACTGTATCAACATACCATTTCTATAGTACTATATCATACTATACCAATATATCACTGGTACATTACGTCAGCTTAGATCATACCACGTTCGGAGAAGTGACGACATCATGAAAATAAGTCTACTGCTATATATGGTCAAAATAAGCAATGATAAGCTTACGCTTCTATTTTTGAAGAACATCTTCACAAATCTAGATCATTTTACTAAATTCAAGATCTATAATTAAGCATTTTTAATGATTTCTTGTACATTTTTAGTACAACTCTATAGGAAATCCATTAAAAAATACTTTTAAAAAAATCATCTGATTGTTTATGATAATGCGCATCGAATAAATATTCCACCCAATAATAATTTTAATAGCTATCATATATTTACTGAACCGAATAATTCTTGAATTTAAATTTATTCAAATATAGATTAATATTCAAAAATAGATGAAATATTTGTAAGAAGCAAATGAAAACCATTCTATGCAAAATTCATCAATACATAGTTTAATCTAATTATATATACATATATATATATATATATATATATATATATATATATATATATATCACACATGCCAGCACCATTGAACTGATATCCATAATCCCAAATGCATATTAAGGTGTAAGTCGGACGGGTACAATAGTTGCGATTGAGTTCATTCTCGAGAAAATGCTTCACGGTGATGCAAGTGACAATAGTGTAGAAATGATTAAAGAACTTCGTAAACAACGTGCTCTATGTGTACGAAATGAAATGGTTCGTTCCATTTTCCTTTTTTTCCTCAAACTTGAAATTACAACTTTCCAAGTTTGTCGCTAAGCTATACGTTATGAAAATAAAAAAGGCTCCTTAATTTTACAAGCGAAGCTGTAAAATATTTGAAAAAATTTATGTTTTGAAAATTTTAGACTACAATGACAAAAAAAATTTTCTTTTTCTATACGAAACTGCACTCAAATTTCACATGAAGATTTGATTGAGAAATATTTCAATTTCTTCGAAAATCTATGCTTTAATTCGATAAGCTGAAGAAAATGGCCCGAATTTCTCTAATTTTCCATCCCGACCCCTATAAAACCATAGAGCCGCGTTTCCAGCTTAGATTCTGGAATATCACTCCGATTAGATTCAGGATGTTCCTTCCTTTAAATTCAAGTTGTTTCTTTCTATTCACTATAGTTAAATTAGAGATTATACTAATAGATCGGTTGTAAATAAAAATTTTCAAGCTCATAAATGAAAAAAAAATATGAATGTAAATAAAAAGAATTAAATACGAAATGAGTGAATTATTTTATAGCAGTATATTTATATTCATCGTGAAATATTAGAATATCTAAAAAATTATCAATTCATCGATAGATGTCAAGAATTATACGAATTTATTGACGATTACGAACGATTGTTGAATAAAGAAACGAACAACGCTGAAATATCACCATCATTCGATACAAAGAAAGTTAGTGTGGAAAAAAAAATTCTTTCAAAAATAAAATCAATCAAAAATGACAAATATAGAAAAATATGATCGATGAATTTTATTTAAGCGAGTCAAGGAACGAGAAAAAAAAGGTTTAAACCGGTTTCGAGGAAGAGGAATAGATTATTGCAAATCTGGATAGAGATTAAAAGATACTTTAAAAAACGAATGCCAGCGGGTTTGAAATGTGGCTTGGAAGGGATCGGGAAATAGAAATTACATAAAAACTCTGCGATAGTTATGTGGAGCATAATATTAATTTAGCTTGAAATTTTAGGCAACGAATGTGAACGATATAAAAATATCCCAAACAGATCAGGTATTGGCATTTCATATTCTCCATAAGTCAATGAGCATGAAAATCTGAAAATTAGAAATATACGTGCTCAATCATATAGTGCGAATTTGGAGGGGAAAAGAGGAACGGCTGGGGAGAGATGGGGGGGGGGGGGTGCAGGTCAGAATAAAAGAAATCAACCCATAAAAAGAAAATCGACAAAAAACTATTTTCATAAAAGTGTAAAAAGAACGATTTTTTTATGAAAAGAGAAAAATTTTTAATTTCCATTTAAAACATTTAGGGGAATTAAGTTAACAATCAGTTAAATTTTTTAATACCCTCTGAAAACTTTTTTTAATTTGAATTTCAATCGAAACATCCCTCCACCTTGAATGAATTATTTCTATGAGGATGCATAAATGTATTTCAGCTTGATGACGTTGAATGTTTCGATGTATCATTGAAGACATCATGCTGCGTCGATGGGAAGAACCGATTCTTGTCTACTTACTCCAATTCGAAGACACCTTGAATGTCGATTATACTTATGAATCGATATCGAGCAAAAACACCAATGAATCGACATTGGGCGAAAAGTCTGTAGGCCTTCCAGGAAGACAGAGAACAAGGTTTAAAGGCGGGAAAAAATTGATCTAATGCGCGGGAAGTAAATTTGGTACAATCGGTTACTGGTAAAATTGCGAGTAAACCCGTCGGGTTTTTACCATAGTGGATTATACAACGCTATATCTTAACAAAACGCGACATCAGTAGCATTTAATATTTCCAATTTGAAGGTACTGCTTGTCTATTGTGTCCCCTAAATACGAAGTGTATGACATTTTAGCAAAGCAAAAACCGGAATTTAACCGATCTCGGAAAACCGGGATTTAACCGATCCCGGAAAACCGGAATTTAACCGGTCCCACGAAATAGCCCTCAAAATTGGGCATTTTGTATACCACTGAAGGAAAGCAATCGCATCAATGCTTCTCAATTTATTTCACGCGTAATATTTTACATTAAATATTACTCTTTCAAATATTTTCACGCAAAAATTGTTTACTATTTAAATAGTAGAATAAATTTTCAATGCTGTCTTGCCAAAATATAACAATTCTAACATACCTTGATAAGTTCTTTATTAAAATTCATTAATGCATTCAAATTATTTTATTTAATTCAAATTATTGAAAATAATTTATATCAATCCACTATGAAATTCACTCTAATTCAAAATATAATCAAATATAATTAAAAAATATAAAATTCACTAAATAAAATAAGATGTAAATCCATTGAAGGGTGTCCATCATCAGTAATGTTGTATTTCGAAAGTGAATCTATACATTCTCTCTGACTTCCTTATTGATATTACGTCGCGTAAAGTTTGAAACGAAATCTTTCTAAGCATTTCTTCAATCATAACGAATAAATAAATTCATAAATAACACCCTTCGCATATTTTTATTGATTGAGTGAAATCATGAGAGGAAATCATTGACTGAAATCTCTCCTCCTTCCCGTCCACCCTCCTCTCCCCATTCAATCCCCTTCTCCTCTCTCCATCATCTTAGTAAAGGATTTTCCTTTTGGATTAGGCAGAGATAAGACCCTCAAAAGGATGGGAAGGGTAGGGGTATATCTGTATAAGCATCATAAGCATCTTCAAAGCTCGATTAAAACTGCGGCATCGTTTCACTATAATAAATGATATTTTTGCATAGAAAAACAAATGAGCAAAATTTTTGAGACAAGAAGTTGACGAATTATCTCAATGAAAAATTCCGCAACAACATATCTATAGACAATACTTTCATCACTAAATCAGATACGCCTTTGCACCTCACTAATGATATACTCTGAAATTGAAATAATAAAAAAGATAAAGATTACAGTTATTGCATTCGAAGGGGTTTTTTTAAAATTTATTTCAATAAATAATTGTATTAGTTGGACGTTCTTAAGATGGGATCGCAAATTTGAATATGGTAGGTCTTACTGTAAATTAATAGGAGGGGGCATAAAAATTTATATACTGTATTAGCCTTTAACTATCTATTTCCCACGGGAAAATTCTTAAGCAAAAAAAGGAAAATAAAAGAGCATCAATGGTCAAGACGACTATTTTACATCTCATTGAGTGCAGCGTGCGGTTGGTCTATCAATTTCGGCTCTTTTCGTTTATATTCATCGAACGGAATGGAAAAACTTTTCCGTAAAGCACAAAAGTTAATTACGATCAGAGATCACGACGAGTAAGTTTGTTCGATTTTTCATGTTTTTTTTACAAGATGCATATGTATGTGCGTCTGTCTGTAGGTAAGTCTGTTTGTCTGCCGACATCGGCTACTTCAATCCACGTACTACAAAAACTACAGTGAACAATATATTAGTATGAATGATTTTAGTATGACCACAGCAAAAACACCAAATGAGTGGATAACGATTTATTTTATCGTTTCTTTGACGATGGTTGAGGAGGCATCTGTATCAAACGCGCTTATGACAACATATAGGACTAGGATCATGACCGCAGTGAGAACCACAAATATGGCCAACATATTTTACCTTGACTATTATATTAGAAAGAAGCTATCTACAGACAGATACCTGAGTAAACAAATCTTTGAATGTATTTATCTATGTTACTTCCTCATTTTAAACCGATTACGCCACCGAAAAAAATCTTCTATGGGAGATTTATAAGGATGGCCGAATCATTTAGGAGATAAAGGTGTTGGTCTACATAAACTTACCTCTTACTTACAATTTGTGAAGGTGATTGGTCAGGTGAGGCGAACATAAAAACGCCTATTGTCCCAACTTCTCTGGCTTCTACTTGTTGGCTAAGATGTTCTTCTTTCAGCGAAGTGGACGAAGAAGAATCCGATGCAAAAGAAAGAGAGAAAGAAATCGAAAAAGAAAAAGAAAGAGGAAAAGAAAAAGGGAGAGGGAAAGAAAAAGAAAGAGAAAGAGAAAAAGAAAAAGACAGAGAGAAAGAAAAAGAAAGAGAGAAAGGAAAAGAAAGAGAGAAACATAAGCATTATACTTGTGGAAAGTCAAAGGTTTCACTCTTACGTGCTTTCATTTCTCTAAGACTTTTTTTTAGTAATGTGAAACGTTAAAATTCAATGTTTAAATTTTTGATCGATTCCTTCCTCGCATAAGAGATCATAGAATATTATATAAGGGCATTTATATTTATAAAGAAATAGACATTTCTAGAAAAGATATGCTAACGTGAGTCATAAATTTCGTCTATAATGCCTTCTGGCATCTGAGAACAACAAGAATATTGGCGGGCGATGTGGTTTCTTAGTGAACGGCAGTTTATGTGACGAAGAATCTGAAAGTTCGGGAGTTCTTGTGACGAAGAATCTGAGACTTGGGGAGTTCCTGCGAGGAAGAATCTGAAAATTCGAGATTCGCATATTCACTAAGATCTTTACTCCTTCTTGCTGATTATAGCATCACCGATCAAAGTCAAAGAGGCATCGAAGAAAGCACAAAAGTCATCATTCACATAGCACAGATGAATATTCTGATGATGGAAAGCATAGAACAAAGTCAGCAAACTTTAAAAATTATTTATTTTTTAATTTAAAAATTATTTACTTTTTTTAATATACGCATAGGATCGATAGTGATCAAAAATATTGTTGTATTTTATTGTTCTATTTTATTTTAAATAAATAATAAATTAACTCAACATCACTATTGTCCACACCTTTTAGTCGATTCATGTTCTAGCATCTTTATGAACGAATCGTTTTAAGTTTCGCAGAGAAACGCTACGAAGGATAAATTCAGTCGTTGGTGCAATAATCCTACAATATTCTAGATCACTTCCAGAATATTCTGGATCACTTCGTCAAATATATTGTTGAATATATTAATTTTGTTTACAGGACAAGCAAAGAGAAAAAAATGAAATCAAAGGAATTCGAAGTGAACGAATATGAATTTTCAGAAGATGTTTTAAAGGAGGAAGATTTAAAAGTGCAAAAATATTTTAAAAAAGATTCAAAAATTATTGAAATGGTAAATAAATTTCAATATTTTATTTACACTCCATTCAGTGTATTCGAATATTAATATGATGAGATAAATTCAAATACAAGTGATATCTATAGAAAGTAATCTAGATTTAAATATAGCTATGTAATTGACGTAATGAAAAGGTTCTTATATTGCTTCCCTTACTTTCATAAACCATTTGATAATAAAGTTTCAATTAAAGGTGTTTTTGGAAGTATTAAAAATTTAATTAAATATTTTTAATACTCTTTTAGAAATGTTAATCCCTTCTGTTCTACCAATAGGTTACTTTCGAGATATTCCAGTATTGAATCAAACCTAAAGGTGATTACACCACCACAAACTCCATCCACTTCATTTTTTAGTCGTTTTTCGGTATCGCCATCACATCTGAACATCGAATATTGATCTATTTTATGGCTGAACCGGAAGTGACCTGAGAAGTGATCTCATATAACCGCAAGCAAGGTAGTCATTTATTGTGGATGTCAGTTAACAGCTAAATTTTGTTTCATGTGAACAAATGGGTGGATACAACTCTCGACAAAGGTGTTGATGGTCTAAAAAAAGATTTCGAATCGGTGAAACGCTTTGTTCCGGATCCATTCGAGACGACTGTCTTTGAAACTAATAATATAACCGGTCGGAACCGTTATCGGGTATGTATTTCACGGTCAATACTTTTTAGAAATTTTTACAAAGTCGTTTATCATAGAAATGAACTGTGGCAATGCAATGTCTGTCTGTATATGTATATGTATGTCTGTCTACCTAAATTAGGTTGTTAAAAAAACTACGATGAACAATAACCCTTTCAACACTACAAATAGAAAAGATTTTAATCGATGCAGAAAATGCTAGGCTTAACTGAATAATTAAACAACAAATAATCACTAAATTTTTAAGTAATGCGAGATCCTTTCGTTTCATAAGCTTTGATTGAGATTCCTTCCGATAGCATGAAATATTCCTTCAAAATGGTACGCAGCATTTATATGCAAATCAGAAGAAAAAAGAACAGTGGGGACGGAAGGATTTCATTTAGTTAAGGCACTCGCCTTGCTATTCTAGTCTTAATTTTCATTCCCCTCTTCTTCCAAGCTAAATTCTTATGCACGATTCTAGCTTAGATAATTAGTTTTATTTATTTTTTTTCAACACTCAAAGGCAATTTCCAAATTGGGGATATGAAATCTTCGAGTTTATTTTCTATTTCCCTATGATATCGATCAATGTTCAATGCCAAAAAGTAAAGATGAGATTAGTTTTGGCGCAGAAAAATTCCTTCGAGAGACTCCTCAATTTCGAGGATCGCCGAAAGTCTTTTAGAGACCTTTGATGTCGCTCTTAATACCTACACCAGTGTTTGACCCTAAAAAAACACCATCTGGGTGGCCCAAATGCCAATATCAGCTAAGATCCGAGAGGCGTGAAGGCAGAAAGAGGGAGGAAGGTGGGAAGAATGGAGATGCAGCCTTCACTGTTTCCAAGGAGCGGAAGTGGGCCGGGTAGAAACCAAACGTTATTTGGTCCAAGAGAGAGAGGATAAAAACCAGAAATTTCCTCATAGCTCAAAATAGTTTTGAGTTCATCTCACTCAAATGGCTATTTTTTGAACATTACAAAATGTGACCCTTTCTGCCCCCCCTTCCCCCTCAAGTTCTTCAGCAGTCAATAACTTCTCTCTCCCTCCTCTCTCATACCCACCTCCTCACTTCGCCTTTTAGACCTGTTGTACATCTATGGGGCTACTACCTGTCGTATAATATTACAATACCTACAGGATTTGCCTTGTTTGGATCAAACGAGAGTCACTCTTGTTGACGATATGCAAAATAATTATATTCATGCAAACTACGTTAAAATGGCACTTATGGAACCACGTATTATCTGCACACAGGTGATACTCTCGTATAAAATTTGCATATCTTCTTTTTGGAATAAAATCCTTTTAAAAATTGCGTCTATATCCGAGTAGATATGATCCAATATATTCTCAGCTTAATTTTTGAGTAAAAGTAAAATTTTTTGCATATTGAAGGATATATGCCTCGAAATAAATATGCAAATTAAAGCTAGAAGTTAAAAGGTTTTTTTCTGTTTTATTTAGACTGAAAAATTTTCCAAATGCATTTCACAATTTCAACGAAAAGCCGGAACAATGATTAAACGCATTAATATTGAAATAAAAGAATCACAATGAATCGAGGATAGATGGTCATTTACGGTAACAAAAATATTAAGGAACTATCCTGATTCAGGCATCGTTAAAGGAATGATGAATAATTTCAGGCACCTCTTGATAGAACAGTCTATAATTTCTATCAAATGATCCTACAAGAAGGTGTACGAGCAATTATAATGTTATGTAATTTCACTGAATCAGGTCGTAAAATTTGTACGGAATATTATCCGCTAAGTGAGAGTGATGCACCACTTGTTTTTGGTGATATTACAATTTTCTGCTTACATGTGCGTTTATTTTTTTATTTTTATTCTCTTTATAATTGTTTTTAATTATTTATGACATATTTTATAATATGAGCCTAATTTTTCCCACTATCCTTCAAATTTTGGGGACGAAGGAGAGAGAGGGAAGCGTGGAACCATTTACGCCAATTAAAATCTGCTTTGTTTTTTACATGAAAAGCATTACGAAAATTGTCTCTTTAAAATGCGCAATATTTTCACACTATCTATTGCTCCTTTTTGTAGTTCAACATGTGCTTGTATTCTTCTTTTTTTTAGTTCCCTGAATCACGGCGATACCGTACTCACCTAATAAATAGGAATAATGAAAGTTTTCTGCACTAAAACTCATATCATATTTCTAGATTGAGCGATAAGCTCGAAAAAATTTCTACATTGTTGATTGTTAAAATTTCAGACATCCGTTATGCCAAGTGAACCAAACGTGCATATTACATGGCTAGGTTTAAAAAGTAAATCAGGTAAACGGCAAACTATCAGACACATACATTGGAAGGATTGGCCTGAACATGGTGTCCCAGAGATTTCACTAACTCCGATGAATATTTTCGCAGCTGTTCGTGGTTCAAGAGGACCTATACTTGTACATTGCATTGACGGTAAGTAATACAACTAATATAAGTATATATACAACTTAATGACTTCTATATATGCATCGTTTCAATGCAGCTCGACTTATATTAAGTTCAACAGGTAATATGGAAGTGATAAGGTTAGGTGTTATCTATAATGAGATATGCTAGAAGATTATGAAGGAATATTGGATGTTGAAGGATTAATAACATGGCAGTTATCAAACGCTTATCAAATTCTCTCATCCATGCAAAAATGCGTAAAAACCTTTAGGTATTGGTTGTTATTAAAAATCTTTTTCCTGTTCAATCTAATATTCTAGTATAGTCAAAGTTTTTTTCGCAAAAGCATGAATAGATAAAACCTCATGTTTTAGAACAACGTTCCTGTTTCCTTTCTCATAAACATACTCATAGTTTCGATCTTATGAGCCTAAAGTAAGATAGCCTAGTAAGTATAAAGTAATCGAAAATAAGCCTAGTGAGTATGTAGTAATGAAAAATATGCACTAGCAAAAAATATAACAATAATTGGAATCATTAAATTTAATAGACCATATTTTTGATTTTTAAGGTGTAAGTCGAACGGGTACGATAGTTGCGATTGAGTTCATTCTCGAGAAAATGCTTCACGGTGATGCAAATGATGATAGCTCTGAGATGATCAAAGAACTTCGTAAACAACGTGCTCTCGCTATTCGTACTACTATGGTCGATCTAATCTTTTTAATATTTCATTCACTGAGACTTATATTTGAATATTCGAAGGCATTAAAACAAAATTATTGGAAACCGGGTGTCAATAGGTTCCGGCAAAATGTCCACCAATTTTAATGGCAGCAGACAATACCAAATTCTATGTCAGTTCATCAACGAATATGCATAGAATTTGCGCTTCATCGACTTACTTAGTATGCAAAACATAAACGCTGATCGGGCAAATAAATAAACAGCCATGTAGGTGAAGTTCAGCTCAACACGAAACTAAGCTCCCGGTCAGACGGCTAGGTGAGTGACCACTACATCGAAATATTATAAAACACAAAAATTTTCGACTATTGACCACGTAGCTTAATGAGTGACCACTATGCTAAAATATCGCAACGGAATACACATTAAAGAGTTAAAGGTCGATTCTCCGTCATGAAACACCGTTCCGGATAAAATCGAAAAATTTGACCAGACACACCCACGCTCTGATCTAGCATTCTGTTCATCATTTATTATAATATCTGATTTACGAAATTCTTCAAGAGTCAATTTCCTCATATTTTATAGTGATTAGCAAAAATTCTTTGATCTTTAATCTTTGATCGCATATATTTTGAAATAAATAAGAATCGAAAAAAAAAATTTGCATAAAATGAATTAATGAATATAAATTTGCATAAATCTCTTATTTATAGCAATATATTTATATTCATCGAGAATTACTACAATATTTACAAGAACGACAAATAACTGAAATGTCACAACGCCTTCTCGAATTTGTCGACGATTATGATCGATATTTTAAACAATATGCTAAAGAGGATGCAACACCACCATTCGCTACCAATGATGTTAGTTCTAAATTTTCAAAATAAACACTTATATGTAGAAATTATCCGTGGAATTCGAATAAAATTCAATTGAAATTTTAGTGCAAAAAGTGTATCCATTATCGTGCGAATCGAGAAAGGAAAGGGGAAATGAGGGTACTTTGGGGGGTGTATTTTGGGGATTGGGCGGAGATGAGAGGAACGGATTAAGAGAGATAGGGAAGAAGGGTTGCGGGGATTGAGCGACCAATAGAACAGTGATTCGAAAAGATCCGAATATTTTTTTGACTATCAAAGCTTCCTCGATCATCACATGACACTAGTCCAATCTAGATGTTAAAAATTTATGAAAGAGTAGTATTTTAGTTACAAGTTAGAATTGACCTGAATTTAGCGTGGCAACGTTACAAAATTAACCTAAAATTGAAAAAAAGAATTTCATAGTACCAATTAAAGAAATTTCATCGCAAAATTTTCCAGCCAAACGAAGGTGACGATGCAAAAACCGCTTGCTTTGGCCAGGTTTCATTGTTCAATCTTTACTTGCAATCAATTGATTTCTCATCAAATTCTCT
Source organism: Baylisascaris procyonis (assembly GCA_037389465.1). Classification (NCBI taxonomy): domain Eukaryota; kingdom Metazoa; phylum Nematoda; class Chromadorea; order Rhabditida; family Ascarididae; genus Baylisascaris; species Baylisascaris procyonis. Next base: position 2,532,391 of record JAZARR010000200.1, read on the forward strand.
ACTTAGATAGATGAGATGAGTGAAATTTTATGTGAAAGAAAAAAAAAATTATGGCCCATTTTTATTATGAGAAAGAAAATTTTCAACTGTTCAAAAAATAATTGGTAAATTTTTGAAATTTTTCCATTCCAAAAAAATTTACCGCAAATATGAAAATTGATCTATTAGCTATTATTCATAAAAGCGATAATATTTAAGTTTCGATTTTCCACAAAAAAAAAAATTCAAAAAAAAACGATAATTTTTGAAGAATTTAGAAAAAAAAATTGTTACTGAAAAAAAAAATAAGAGAAAAGTAAAGAGTATTCATTTCCTTAAAAATGTTTTACAGAACGAAATTTAAAGATTAAAAAAGATATACTTCAGAATGTAAATGCTAGGCATCTATCTGAATTATATAAATCTTTTTTCCGACGATCCCGACGATACCAATGCAAAATTTTCTTTTTCAGTTTAATACAGCTGACTATTTTCACGTACCCAAATCGACTTATTTGGATTCGAAAACACAAGTTTCGCCATCCGATCAGGAGTGATCATGACGATTACTAATGGGCTACTCGAATCCGTTGTGATGCTCATCGATTAGTAGCTTATCTAACCTCGAATACTATCACCATTGAACGATGTACTTCTAATCGTATCATATCAGTAAAAGCGATGTACTTCTAATCATATCATGTCAGTAAAAAATCTTAAATTAATGCCTCTTACAATAAGAAAAAAAAAAAAAAAAAATAGCGATCCCAATAAATCCTTTCGAAAATAAGCAATGAAGCACTCCGATGCAGCTTGCATAAGACAAATTTTTGTGATTCCCTTCAATAGACCAACCGATCTCATAAATTGGCAACAAATAATGAATCTTCCACAGTAATGTATTTGCATGAAGCTGACAGCTCATGTGCCTAGCGCCCATATATATAGATTGCCGATAAATTGTCCAGATATTTCAAGATCGACGGGTCCATACAACAAATGATAGGGGGTCATTCTAGAGTTATTACGTCTACCAAATTTTGTAGCCCCAACTTCAAGTTCAAACTATTGTGTAGACGGGCTGACAGACGGATAGACAGACAGACAGACAAACAGACAGACATGCACAAACACGTATAAGCACGACCCGTAACTCAAGATCGCGTGAAAACAGCAAGGAAAATGTCCTGCAAAAATCTCTTTTAATTTCGGATCTGCTACTGTCAAAACCTGGAGAATTTGCTTAATTGAATATAGATGAGTACTCGTGTCGGCGAGTGTCTGCCTGTGTCTGTGTGTGAAAGAAAACTACGCAGGTGGAATTTTCAAGTAGCACATAAACGGTCGGGTCTCCCGGCCAGTTACCGTATCCGGGTATAGTTGCCCGATGTAAGCCGGATCTGCGTAGCCAAATTCACGTTCGAGTTCGCCCCGTCGGTCAACCATATTTAACACACCTAGTCGTTGTGCTTTTGAAAATAAGGGGATCTCTATCTGTATACAGCTCAAGCCTCTCTTATCACCCATCATTTTTAACAGACTTCTATCACTGATATGCGACTATTAAGTTGTGCTCCAAAGCGTAGTCATTTGCATATTCAAATTCACTTCATTCAAATCGAAGGTGAATTTCATCGTACACCCGACAAGCACTGAACTAACGGACCGACCTAATTCCATTCATCCATATAAACAAAGAATTTTTAGGGTAGTCCAACATTGGAATAGACCATTACTAGAATCAACCAAACTCCAATTCAAAATGGGCTCAAATTTATGCAATTCTAATCTGCACAACTCGAAATTTGCATATATATGCAATAGATCAAAACCTCTGTGCCCATAAAAATGTTTGCTACTGGAAGTGTCACTCCCATAAGTTGTGTGATCGTATTCGAAGATTGGTTGATTGGACGTGATGGGTGATTCGACACTAAGTCGTGGTATTGGTTTTGTTGCACAACAAGGTGGTGATCGTCGTATGTGTGCGTTGTGCAATAGTTCACTTGGTGAAGAAGCAGTCATTGCTATGAACAGACTTTGGCATCCGGAACATTTCCGATGCCATGCATGCAATGCGCCTATCAAACAAACCTATCAGGTACGTGCTGATTTTGCTTGAAGATAGGGATGAGGGGGGGGAGGGGAGTGGAGATGAGGGATAGGGGAGTGGAGATGGCCGTCCTATATTCAGCAAGAAGCTGTATCGGTCGGCATTAACTAGTGCTGCCACGTCTGAATTCCCCGTCATTCCCAGAACTGCATAATACATCCACCCTGTACCACGAAGTCGCTATACCCCATTGGTCAGTTCATTCACGGCATTCTTTTTTCGTGAATTTGGTCTCATTTCGATTGTTTTAAGTCAGATTAGATGATATCGATTTAGATATGATAAGACTGGGGTCAATACAAGAACGAAGTACACTGAACTTGAGCAGAAATGGTGTGAAAATAAAAAATGCCACCCCTATGTCTATAGTGTGATTTGTAGTAACTTTTTTTGTACTTCGAATTATTTTATTTCTTGCTGATTTGTTTGGTTAGATTTTTGGCCATAAATAACTGAAATTTGTCCTTCTTTTATATAGAAAAGAGGCAAGAAAACAAAACAATTCGAAGTACAAAAAAGTTGCTATTCTCAACTTTCCTCATAAATAGGATTCCTTTCGGAAACAATTGCAAGCAAGTGAGAGAGTGAAATATTTGAAAAGTGAATCAAAGCATTTCCAAGAAGGAGTCAAACCCAGACCATTCAAAAAAAACGTGTCATAAAGAATGAAAGATTGAAGTTTTTGATGAGGATTTGGTGTAAAACTAAGCGAAATTAAAATCGATAAAAGAAAACGATTGACTGAAATTCCAATATTTTCAAATGGTATGGATTTAATTTTGTTCATATTTTATCCCCCATCCCCTTCTCTATCCAGAATTCTCGGAGAATATTTGCCGCTTTCATTTTTGCGATCCCCTTATATTTGTATTAGCGAAGCGACCTTTTTTTTGAGGGGGAAGGGGGGGAAAGGGGGAGGGGGAGGGGGGGAGGGTGGGGGAAGGGGGTTTATGAGTCATCATTCACTTGATTGACAAACTAACTTCTATCATCTTACTTATTTAATTTACCTTCACGTGCCTATGGATTGTTTTTATTTCTATAAAGATTATTCTTTATAAAAATAAAAAATCTTTCAAAAACTTCTCTTTTATGATGATTTCCCCCTTTCCCCTCCTCAGTACCCCCTTCAATTCATATATATATATATCCTAGATCATCTCATATTTATCGCTATTTTTTTTATAAATTTTATAAAATATTTTTCAAGGTTGCCGATGATAATGCGTATTGTGTGCAATGCTATTCGAAAAAATATAATCCAAAATGTCATGGTAAGCGTTTTTGAATTTATATTTTTTAATTCAACGTTTCAACGCATTCGATGATCGGGCGCAAATAAAAACCGAATAAACCGAATAATTACGTGTTGCTAAAGTGCCACAATCGCCCCCCCCCTCAGCTAAAAAAACTATCAATAACCTCCCTTTAACCTCATATACAGTGTGATAAAGAAGCCGGTGATAAGTAAGTGATAAAGTACTCTCATATATCACTTCGGACTATATTTATTCCATAGTTAGTAGATGAACATTGAGATTAAACAGGTAGAGATAAGTATAAACGAAAGATAAGTTGAGATGTTCTCATCAAAAATTTTTAAATAACCTATAGCCGTTAGCCAACAACAATAAGGTGCCCATATATGATAAACCACTATTAAAGTGTCAATCGTTATTGAATAATATTTTATTATTAATTATCTTCCTCATTAATTATTTTATTATTAATTTTATTATTAATTATCAAAGATTTATATTGGTTACCGATCTAATTCTCTATGGGAAAAATCAACACGGAAATATTCACGTTGAATCACATAATCACATTAACATTCAACCTACACCTCACAATAATCTAACTATCAATTTTTGAAGTTTTTATAAATAAAAAGAATAAAAATATAAAACAATAAATTACTCAACGAACTTATTTTTCCTGATATTTAAAAGTTTTAAAAATAAACACATAGATAAATCGAAATGTATTTAATCAACAAACTGTTAAATTATATAGGAATTTTTTCTTTTTTTCTATTCTTAGGGAACAAAGAGTGAAAATTAAATCAATAGTAAGTATTATATGTGCAGTATAAAAACCTAGAAAAATATGCTACCACAGGAGACATCACATTCAGATCAAGTAAAATAAAAGAAGGATTTTGGCAGAAATAAAGTTAGAGCCAATAGGTCACTATTAGAAGACTAGATGTCAAGCGAGGAATATAAAGACGCTAATTGATTACCTATAAGAATAAAGGTGAACACGTTTCGGGTCCTATTCGTTTACGTGTATACCTGAGTTATATATATATATATATATATATATATATATATATATATATATATATATATATATATATATATATATATATATATATATATATATATATATATATATATATATATAAAGAAAGAGAGAAGCAAGCGGAAAAGAAAAAGAAAAGAATAGAAAAGAGGATTATAGGTTGAAATATATATTAAATATAAAATAAAATAAATAAAAAATTTAATAAATGGCACCTACCTCATCGTTATGATCGAATTTCCTTCTTTTTCTCCAAAAATAATCGTTTGAGAGGTAGAATTTAATATTCTTTTACCACCGTATTCCATTTCTAATCTCTGTAAAAAGAACTGAAGCTGAAAATTCGAGGATGAGATTTTAGATGGGAAAACAACGATAATAAATGTCAATCAACTAAATATCTAAAGCGCCGTAAAAAGCGATAACGCCTGACGATTAATTGAACCTAGCCGTAAACTCAACGTTACATAAATATAATTATTTATTTATTTAAAATATAAATACTCTACAATTAATTGTTATTATAAAGTTGACTTATATGACCTTTAAAATAATCGTAATATTAACGTTAATAAAAAATCGTAATAATCGTAATAATATAATATTAACCTTAATAAATGACCTTAGAACTGACGCTCTATTATAAAGTAATTTTCCATTACGTTATCTTCTAAATTGGTTTCTTTTACTATGACATATCTACCTGTTCATATAATTTTTACTTGCAATTTTTCCATAGCCATAATAGACCTGTATCAATTTAAGCAACATTAACTAAAATTATTTGCATATATGCAAATATTGATATAATGGCTCAAAGTAACATAGATAACTGTGCAAAAATTTGTAAGTAAAAAGTTATGTGAACAGATAAACATATCGTAATAAAAAAGAAACCAACATAGAAGATAATATAATTGAAAAATGGAATATAAATTTACAATATGCCCGCGATAATTAAAAGGTATTGAAAATAAAAAAATTTCTAATCTACATATTCGTGCGACATTGATAGGTAAGCAATAATGCCAATGAATACTTGAAGATATCAATATTAACGGGTATAAATCGATCAATGGTATTTGGTGTTAGATCAACGTTTATACGATCTACCTCGAAACGAAACCGATCACAAAAAAAGAAATAATATTTAAGGTTCAAAGAAAGTTGTATGAAGTGAAACAGGAATATATCATGGTAAAATGGTAGAATAAGACGTCCTAATTAATGAATACTCCAAAATCGAGTAGATGAACAACTAGGTTATGGAAGCTATTGAGATAATACTATGAAATATTAAACAATCAATTTTCTATAGAATTCAAAACTAATAACACTATAACGATGAAAGATTTGTGTAGATCATATTACGTTTAGATTTGCAACGTTAAACGCGAATAATGCTAAAGTGGACTGAAAATTTCGTCAACCAAATTATTAACACCCTACCCATTTCGGTAGACCAATTTATGAATTTATTAATACCCTACCTATTTGGGACGACGAATTTATAAATTTATCGATACCCTACCTATTTGGGTAGACGAATTTATAAACTTATCAATGCTCTACCTATTTGGGTAGACGAATTAATAAATTTATCAATACCCTACCTATTTGGTTAGACGAATTTATAAATTTATCAATACCCTACCTATTTGGGTAGACGAATTTATAAATTTATCAATATCCTACCTATTTAGGTAGACGAATTTATAAATTTATCAATACCCTACCTATTTGGGTAGACGAATTTATAAATTTATCAATACCCTACCTATTTGGGTAGACGAATTTATAAATTTATCAATACCCTACCAATTTAGGTAGAAGAATTTATAAATTTATCAATACCCTACCTATTTGGGTAGACGAATTTGTAAATTTATCAATACCCTACCTATTTAGGTAGACGAATTTATAAATTTATCAATACCCTACCTATTTAGGCAGACGAATTTATAAATTTATCAATACCCTACCTATTTGGGTAGACGAATTTATAAATTTATCAATGCTCTACCTATTTGGGTAGACGAATTAATAAATTTATCAATATCCTACCTATTTAGGTAGACGAATTTATAAATTCATCAATACCCTACCTATTTGGGTAGACGAATTTATAAATTTATCAATACCCTACCTATTTACGTAGAAGAACTTATAAATTTATCAATACCCTACCTATTTGGGTAGACGAATTTATAAATTTATCAATACCCTACCTATTTAGGTAGACGAATTTATAAATTTACCAATACCCTACCTATTTGGGTAGACGAATTTATAAATTTATCAATACCCTACCTATTCAGGCAGACGAATTTATAAATTTATCAATACCCTACCTATTTGGGTAGACGAATTTATGAATTTATCAATATCTTACCTATTTAGGTAGACGAATTTATAAATTTATCAATACCCTACCTATTTGGGTAGACGAATTTATAAATTTATCAATACCCTACCTATTTGGGTAGACGAATTTATAAATTTATCAATACCCTACCTATTTAGGTAGACGAATTTATAAATTTATCAATACCCTACCTATTTGGGTAGACGAATTAATAAATTTATCAATACCCTACCTATTTGGCTAGACGAATTTATAAATTTATCAATACCCTACCTATTTAGGTAGACGAATTTATAAATTTATCAATACCCTACCTATTTAGGCAGACGAATTTATAAATTTATCAATACCCTACCTACTTGGGTAGACGAATTTATAAATTTATCAATATCTTACCTATTTAGGTAGACGAATTTATAAATTTATCAATACCCTACCTATTTGGGTAGACGAATTTATAAATTTATCAATATCCTACCTATTTAGGTAGACGAATTTATAAATTTATCAATACCCTACCTATTTGGGTAGACGAATTTATAAATTTATCAATACCCTACCTATTTGGGTAGACGAATTTATAAATTTATCAATGCTCTACCTATTTGGGTAGACGAATTAATAAATTTATCAATATCCTACCTATTTGGGTAGACGAATTAATAAATTTATCAATACCCTACCTATTTGGTTAGACGAATTTATAAATTTATCAATATCCTACCTATTTAGGTAGACGAATTTATAAATTTATCAATACCCTACCTATTTGGGTAGACGAATTTATAAATTTATCAATACCCTACCTATTTGGGTAGACGAATTTATAAATTTATCAATGCTCTACCTATTTGGGTAGACGAATTAATGAATTTATCAATATCCTACCTATTTAGGTAGACGAATTTATAAATTTATCAATACCCTACCTATTTGGGTAGACGAATTTATAAATTTATCAATACCCTACCTATTTGGGTAGACGAATTTATAAATTTATCAATACCCTACCTATTTGGGTAGACGAATTTATAAATTTACCAATGCTCTACCTATTTGGGTAGACGAATTAATGAATTTATCAATATCCTACCTATTTAGGTAGACGAATTTATAAATTTATCAATACCCTACCTATTTGGGTAGACGAATTTATAAATTTATCAATACCCTACCTATTTGGGTAGACGAATTTATAAATTTATCAATGCTCTACCTATTTGGGTAGACGAATTGATGAATTTATCAATATCCTACCTATTTAGGTAGACGAATTTATAAATTTATCAATACCCTACCTATTTAGGTAGACGAATTTATAAATTTATCAATACCCTACCTATTTGGGTAGACCAATTTATAAATTTATCAATACCCTACCTATTTAGGTAGACGAATTTATAAATTTATCAATACCCTACCTATTTGGGTAGACGAATTTATAAATTTATCAATACCCTACCTATTTGGGTAGACGAATTTATAAATTTATCAATACCCTACCTATTTAGGTAGACGAATTTATAAACTTATCAATGCCCTACCTATTTGGGTAGACGAATTAATAAATTTATCAATACCCTACCTATTTAGCTAGACGAATTTATAAATTTATCAATACCCTACCTATTTAGGTAGACGAATTTATAAATTTACCAATACCCTACCTATTTGGGTAGACGAATTTATAAATTTATCAATACCCTACCTATTTAGGTAGACGAATTTATAAATTTATCAATACCCTACGTATTTCGGTAGACGAATTTATAAATTTATCGATACCTTATTTATTTGCGTAGACGAATTTATAAATTTATCAATACCCTACCTATTTAGGTAGACGAATTTATGAATTTATCAATACCCTACCTATTTAGGTAGACGAATTTACAAATTTATCAATACCCTACCTATTTGGGTAGACGAATTTACAAATTTGTCAATACCCTACCTATTTAGGTAGACGAATTTATAAAATTATCAATACCCTACCTATTTGGGTAGACGAATTTGTAAATTTATCAATACCCTACTTATTTAGGTAGACGAATTTATAAATTTATCAATACCCTACCTATTTAGGTAGACGAATTTATAAATTTATCAATACCCTACCTATTTGGGTAGACGAATTAATAAATTTATCAATACCCTACCTATTTGGCTAGACGAATTTATATATTTATCAATACCCTACCTATTTAGGTAGACGAATTTATAAATTTATCAATACCCTACCTATTTAGGCAGACGAATTTATAAATTTATCAATACCCTACCTATTTGGGTAGACGAATTTATAAATTTATCAATATCTTACCTATTTAGGTAGACGAATTTATAAATTTATCAATAGCCTACCTATTTGGGTAGACGAATTTATAAATTTATCAATATCCTACCTATTTAGGTAGACGAATTTATAAATTTATCAATACCCTACCTATTTGGGTAGACGAATTTATAAATTTATCAATACCCTACCTATTTAGGTAGACGAATTTATAAATTTATCAATACCCTACCTATTTAGGCAGACGAATTTATAAATTTATCAATACCCTACCTATTTGGGTAGACGAATTTATAAATTTATCAATATCTTAACTATTTAGGTAGACGAATTTATAAATTTATCAATACCCTACCTATTTGGGTAGACGAATTTATAAATTTATCAATATCCTACCTATTTAGGTAGACGAATTTATAAATTTATCAATATCTTACCTATTTAGGTAGACGAATTTATAAATTTATCAATACCCTACCTATTTGGGCAGACGAATTTATAAATTTATCAATATCCTACCTATTTAGGTAGACGAATTTATAAATTTATCAATACCCTACCTATTTGGGTAGACGAATTTATAAATTTATCAATACCCTACCTATATGGGTAGACGAATTTATGAATTTATCAATGCTCTACCTATTTGGGTAGACGAATTAATAAATTTATCAATATCCTACCTATTTAGGTAGACGAATTTATAAATTTATCAATACCCTACCTATTTGAGAGGACGAATTTATAAATTTATCAATACCCTACCTATTTACGTAGAAGAACTTATAAATTTATCAATACCCTACCTATTTGGGTTGACGAATTTATAAATTTATCAATACCCTACCTATTTAGGTAGACGAATTTATAAATTTACCAATACCCTACCTATTTGGGTAGACGAATTTATAAATTTATCAATACCCTACCTATTCAGGCAGACGAATTTATAAATTTATCAATACCCTACCTATTTGGGTAGACGAATTTATGAATTTATCAATATCTTACCTATTTAGGTAGACGAATTTATAAATTTATCAATACCCTACCTATTTGGGTAGACGAATTTATAAATTTATCAATACCCTACCTATTTGGGTAGACGAATTTATAAATTTATCAATACCCTACCTATTTAGGTAGACGAATTTATAAATTTATCAATACCCTACCTATTTGGGTAGACGAATTTATAAATTTAACAATACCCTACCTATTTGGGTAGACGAATTAATAAATTTATCAATATCCTACCTATTTAGGTAGACGAATTTATAACTTTATCAATACCCTACCTATTTGGGTAGACGAATTTATAAATTTATCAATACCCTACCTATTTGGGTAGACGAATTTATAAATTTATCAATGCTCTACCTATTTGGGTAGACGAATTAATGAATTTATCAATATCCTACCTATTTAGGTAGACGAATTTATAAATTTATCAATACCCTACCTATTTGGGTAGACGAATTTATAAATTTATCAATACCCTACCTATTTGGGTAGATGAATTTATAAATTTATCAATACCCTACCTATTTGGGTAGACGAATTAATAAATTTATCAATATCCTACCTATTTAGGTAGACGAATTTATAAATTTATCAATACCCTACCTATTTGGGTAGACCAATTTATAAATTTATCAATACCCTACCTATTTACGTAGAAGAACTTATAAATTTATCAATACCCTACCTATTTGGGTAGACGAATTTATAAATTTATCAATACCCTACCTATTTGGGTAGACGAATTTATAAATTTATCAATACCCTACCTATTTGGGTAGACGAATTTATAAATTTATCAATACCCTACCTATTTAGGTAGACGAATTTATAAATTTATCAATACCCTACCTATTTGGGTAGACGAATTTATAAATTTATCAATACCCTACCTATTTGGGTAGACGAATTTATAAATTTATCAATACCCTACCTATTTAGGTAGACGAATTTATAAACTTATCAATGCCCTACCTATTTGGGTAGACGAATTAATAAATTTATCAATACCCTACCTATTTAGCTAGACGAATTTATAAATTTATCAATACCCTACCTATTTAGGTAGACGAATTTATAAATTTACCAATACCCTACCTATTTGGGTAGACGAATTTATAAATTTATCAATACCCTACCTATTTAGGTAGACGAATTTATAAATTTATCAATACCCTACGTATTTCGGTAGACGAATTTATAAATTTATCGATACCTTATTTATTTGCGTAGACGAATTTATAAATTTATCAATACCCTACCTATTTAGGTAGACGAATTTATGAATTTATCAATACCCTACCTATTTAGGTAGACGAATTTACAAATTTATCAATACCCTACCTATTTGGGTAGACGAATTTACAAATTTGTCAATACCCTACCTATTTAGGTAGACGAATTTATAAAATTATCAATACCCTACCTATTTGGGTAGACGAATTTGTAAATTTATCAATACCCTACTTATTTAGGTAGACGAATTTATAAATTTATCAATACCCTACCTATTTAGGTAGACGAATTTATAAATTTATCAATACCCTACCTATTTGGGTAGACGAATTAATAAATTTATCAATACCCTACCTATTTGGCTAGACGAATTTATAAATTTATCAATACCCTACCTATTTAGGTAGACGAATTTATAAATTTATCAATACCCTACCTATTTAGGCAGACGAATTTATAAATTTATCAATACCCTACCTATTTGGGTAGACGAATTTATAAATTTATCAATATCTTACCTATTTAGGTAGACGAATTTATAAATTTATCAATATCTTACCTATTTAGGTAGACGAATTTATAAATTTATCAATACCCTACCTATTTGGGCAGACGAATTTATAAATTTATCAATATCCTACCTATTTATGTAGACGAATTTATAAATTTATCAATACCCTACCTATTTGGGTAGACGAATTTATAAATTTATCAATACCCTACCTATATGGGTAGACGAATTTATAAATTTATCAATGCTCTACCTATTTGGGTAGACGAATTAATAAATTTATCAATATCCTACCTATTTAGGTAGACGAATTTATAAATTTATCAATACCCTACCTATTTGGGTAGACGAATTTATAAATTTATCAATACCCTACCTATTTACGTAGAAGAACTTATAAATTTATCAATACCCTACCTATTTGGGTAGACGAATTTATAAATTTATCAATACCCTACCTATTTAGGTAGACGAATTTATAAATTTACCAATACCCTACCTATTTGGGTAGACGAATTTATAAATTTATCAATACCCTACCTATTCAGGCAGACGAATTTATAAATTTATCAATACCCTACCTATTTGGGTAGACGAATTTATGAATTTATCAATATCTTACCTATTTAGGTAGACGAATTTATAAATTTATCAATACGCTACCTATTTGGGTAGACGAATTTATAAATTTATCAATACCCTACCTATTTGGGTAGACGAATTTATAAATTTATCAATACCCTACCTATTTATGTAGACGAATTTATAAATTTATCAATACCCTACCTATTTGGGTAGACGAATTAATAAATTTATCAATACCCTACCTATTTGGCTAGACGAATTTATAAATTTATCAATACCCTACCTATTTAGGTAGACGAATTTATAAATTTATCAATACCCTACCTATTTAGGCAGACGAATTTATAAATTTATCAATACTCTACCTATTTGGGTAGACGAATTTATAAATTTATCAATATCTTACCTATTTAGGTAGACGAATTTATAAATTTATCAATACCCTACCTATTTGGGTAGACGAATTTATAAATTTATCAATATCCTACCTATTTAGGTAGACGAATTTATAAATTTATCAATACGCTACCTATTTGGGTAGACGAATTTATAAATTTATCAATACCCTACCTATTTGGGTAGACGAATTTATAAATTTATCAATGCTCTACCTATTTGGGTAGACGAATTAATGAATTTATCAATATCCTACCTATTTAGGTAGACGAATTTATAAATTTATCAATACCCTACCTATTTGGGTAGACGAATTTATAAATTTATCAATACCCTACCTATTTGGGTAGACGAATTTATAAATTTATCAATGCTCTACCTATTTGGGTAGACGAATTAATAAATTTATCAATATCCTACCTATTTAGGTAGACGAATTTATAAATTTATCAATACCCTACCTATTTGGGTAGACGAATTTATAAATTTATCAATGCCCTACCTATTTACGTAGAAGAACTTATAAATTTATCAATACCCTACCTATTTGGGTAGACGAATTTATAAATTTATCAATACCCTACCTATTTAGGTAGACGAATTTATAAATTTACCAATACCCTACCTATTTGGGTAGACGAATTTATAAATTTATCAATACCCTACCTATTCAGGCAGACGAATTTATAAATTTATCAATACCCTACCTATTTGGGTAGACGAATTTATGAATTTATCAATATCTTACCTATTTAGGTAGACGAATTTATAAATTTATCAATACCCTACCTATTTGGGTAGACGAATTTATAAATTTATCAATACCCTACCTATTTGGGTAGACGAATTTATAAATTTATCAATACCCCACCTATTTAGGTAGACGAATTTATAAATTTATCAATACCCTACCTATTTGGGTAGACGAATTAATAAATTCATCAATACCCTACCTATTTGGCTAGACGAATTTATAAATTTATCAATACCCTACCTATTTAGGCAGACGAATTTATAAATTTATCAACACCCTACCTATTTAGGCAGACGAATTTATAAATTTATCAATACCCTACCTATTTGGGTAGACGAATTTATAAATTTATCAATATCTTAACTATTTAGGTAGACGAATTTATAAATTTATCAATACCCTACCTATTTGGGTAGACGAATTTATAAATTTATCAATATCCTACCTATTTAGGTAGACGAATTTATAAATTTATCAATATCTTACCTATTTAGGTAGACGAATTTATAAATTTATCAATACCCTACCTATTTGGGCAGACGAATTTATAAATTTATCAATATCCTACCTATTTATGTAGACGAATTTATAAATTTATCAATACCCTACCTATTTGGGTAGACGAATTTATAAATTTATCAATACCCTACCTATATGGGTAGACGAATTTATAAATTTATCAATGCTCTGCCTATTTGGGTAGACGAATTAATAAATTTATCAATATCCTACCTATTTAGGTAGACGAATTTATAAATTTATCAATACCCTACCTATTTGGGTAGACGAATTTATAAATTTATCAATACCCTACCTATTTACGTAGAAGAACTTATAAATTTATCAATACCCTACCTATTTGGGTAGACGAATTTATAAATTTATCAATACCCTACCTATTTAGGTAGACCAATTTATAAATTTACCAATACCCTACCTATTTGGGTAGACGAATTTATAAATTTATCAATACCCTACCTATTCAGGCAGACGAATTTATAAATTTATCAATACCCTACCTATTTGGGTAGACGAATTTATGAATTTATCAATATCTTACCTATTTAGGTAGACGAATTTATAAATTTATCAATACCCTACCTATTTGGGTAGACGAATTTATAAATTTATCAATACCCTACCTATTTGGGTAGACGAATTTATAAATTTATCAATACCCTACCTATTTAGGTAGACGAATTTATAAATTTATCAATACCCTACCTATTTGGGTAGACGAATTAATAAATTTATCAATACCCTACCTATTTGGCTAGACGAATTTATAAATTTATCAATACCCTACCTATTTAGGTAGACGAATTTAAAAATTTATCAATACCCTACCTATTTAGGCAGACGAATTTATAAATTTATCAATACTCTACCTATTTGGGTAGACGAATTTATAAATTTATCAATATCTTACCTATTTAGGTAGACGAATTTATAAATTTATCAATACCCTACCTATTTGGGTAGACGAATTTATAAATTTATCAATATCCTACCTATTTAGGTAGACGAATTTATAAATTTATCAATACGCTACCTATTTGGGTAGACGAATTTATAAATTTATCAATACCCTACCTATTTGGGTAGACGAATTTATAAATTTATCAATGCTCTACCTATTTGGGTAGACGAATTAATGAATTTATCAATATCCTACCTATTTAGGTAGACGAATTTATAAATTTATCAATACCCTACCTATTTGGGTAGACGAATTTATAAATTTATCAATACCCTACCTATTTGGGTAGACGAATTTATAAATTTATCAATGCTCTACCTATTTGGGTAGACGAATTAATAAATTTATCAATATCCTACCTATTTAGGTAGACGAATTTATAAATTTATCAATACCCTACCTATTTGGGTAGACGAATTTATAAATTTATCAATGCCCTACCTATTTACGTAGAAGAACTTATAAATTTACCAATACCCTACCTATTTGGGTAGACGAATTTATAAATTTATCAATACCCTACCTATTTAGGTAGACGAATTTATAAATTTACCAATACCCTACCTATTTGGGTAGACGAATTTATAAATTTATCAATACCCTACCTATTCAGGCAGACGAATTTATAAATTTATCAATACCCTACCTATTTGGGTAGACGAATTTATGAATTTATCAATATCTTACCTATTTAGGTAGACGAATTTATAAATTTATCAATACCCTACCCATTTGGGTAGACGAATTTATAAATTTATCAATACCCTACCTATTTGGGTAGACGAATTTATAAATTTATCAATACCCTACCTATTTAGGTAGACGAATTTATAAATTTATCAATACCCTACCTATTTGGGTAGACGAATTAATAAATTCATCAATACCCTACCTATTTGGCTAGACGAATTTATAAATTTATCAATACCCTACCTATTTAGGTAGACGAATTTATAAATTTATCAATACCCTACCTATTTAGGCAGACGAATTTATAAATTTATCAATACCCTACCTATTTGGGTAGACGAATTTATAAATTTATCAATATCTTACCTATTTAGGTAGACGAATTTATAAATTTATCAATACCCTACCTATTTGGGTAGACGAATTTATAAATTTATCAATATCCTACCTATTTAGGTAGACGAATTTATAAATTTATCAATACCCTACCTATTTCGGTAGACGAATTTATAAATTTATCAATACCCTACCTATTTGGGTAGACGAATTTATAAATTTATCAATGCTCTACCTATTTGGGTAGACGAATTAATAAATTTATCAATATCCTACCTATTTGGGTAGGCGAATTAATAAATTTTCAATACCCTACCTATTTGGTTAGACAAATTTATAAATTTATCAATGTCCTACCTATTTAGGTAGACGAATTTATAAATTTATCAATACCCTACCTATTTGGGTAGACGAATTTATAAATTTATCAATACCCTACCTATTTGGGTAGACGAATTTATAAATTTATCAATGCTCTACCTATTTGGGTAGACGAATTAATGAATTTATCAATATCCTACCTATTTAGGTAGACGAATTTATAAATTTATCAATACCCTACCTATTTGGGTAGACGAATTTATAAATTTATCAACACCCTACCTATTTGGGTAGACGAATTTATAAATTTATCAATACCCTACCTATTTGGGTAGACGAATTAATAAATTTATCAATATCCTACCTATTTAGGTAGACGAATTTATAAATTTATCAATACCCTACCTATTTGGGTAGACGAATTTATAAATTTATCAATACCCTACCTATTTACGTAGAAGAACTTATAAATTTATCAATACCCTACCTATTTGGGTAGAAGAATTTATAAATTTATCAATACCCTACCTATTTGGGTAGACGAATTTATAAATTCATCAATACCCTACCTATTTGGGTAGACGAATTTATAAATTTATCAATACCCTACCTATTTAGGTAGACGAATTTATAAATTTATCAATACCCTACCTATTTGGGTAGACGAATTTATAAATTTATCAATACCCTACCTATTTGGGTAGACGAATTTATAAATTTATCAATACCCTACCTATTAAGTAGACGAATTTATAAACTTATCAATGCCCTACCTATTTGGGTAGACGAATTAATAAATTTATCAATACCCTACCTATTTAGCTAGACGAATTTATAAATTTATCAATACCCTACCTATTTAGGTAGACGAATTTATAAATTTACCAATACCCTACCTATTTGGGTAGACGAATTTATAAATTTATCAATACCCTACCTATTTAGGTAGACGAATTTATAAATTTATCAATACCCTACGTATTTCGGTAGACGAATTTATAAATTTATCGATACCTTATTTATTTGCGTAGACGAATTTATAAATTTATCAATACCCTACCTATTTAGGTAGACGAATTTATGAATTTATCAATACCCTACCTATTTAGGTAGACGAATTTACAAATTTATCAATACCCTACCTATTTGGGTAGACGAATTTACAAATTTGTCAATACCCTACCTATTTAGGTAGACGAATTTATAAAATTATCAATACCCTACCTATTTGGGTAGACGAATTTGTAAATTTATCAATACCCTACTTATTTAGGTAGACGAATTTATAAATTTATCAATACCCTACCTATTTAGGTAGACGAATTTATAAATTTATCAATACCCTACCTATTTGGGTAGACGAATTTATGAATTTATCAATACCCTACCTATTTGGGTAGAAGAATTTATAAATTTATCAATACCCTACCTATTTGGGTAGACGAATTTATAAATTTATCAATACCCTACCCATTTGGGTAGACAAATTTATAAATTTATCAAAACCCTACCTATTTAGGTAGACGAATTTATAAATTTATCAATACCCTACCTATTTGGGTAGACGAATTTATAAATTTATCAATACCCTACCTATTTGGGTAGACGAATTTATAAATTTATCAATGCTCTACCTATTTGGGTAGACGAATTAATAAATTTATCAATATCCTACCTATTTAGGTAGACGAATTTATAAATTTATCAATACCCTACCTATTTGGGTAGACGAATTTATAAATTTATCAATACCCTACCTATTTAGGTAGACGAATTTATAAATTTACCAATACCCTACCTATTTGGGTAGACGAATTTATAAATTTATCAATACCCTACCTATTCAGGCAGACGAATTTATAAATTTATCAATACCCTACCTATTTGGGTAGACGAATTTATGAATTTATCAATATCTTACCTATTTAGGTAGACGAATTTATAAATTTATCAATACCCTACCTATTTGGGTAGACGAATTTATAAATTTATCAATACCCTACCTATTTGGGTAGACGAATTTATAAATTTATCAATACCCTACCTATTTAGGTAGACGAATTTATAAATTTATCAATACCCTACCTATTTGGGTAGACGAATTAATAAATTCATCAATACCCTACCTATTTGGCTAGACGAATTTATAAATTTATCAATACCCTACCTATTTAGGTAGACGAATTTATAAATTTATCAATACCCTACCTATTTAGGCAGACGAATTTATAAATTTATCAATACCCTACCTATTTGGGTAGACGAATTTATAAATTTATCAATATCTTACCTATTTAGGTAGACGAATTTATAAATTTATCAATACCCTACCTATTTGGGTAGACGAATTTATAAATTTATCAATATCCTACCTATTTAGGTAGACGAATTTATAAATTTATCAATACCCTACCTATTTCGGTAGACGAATTTATAAATTTATCAATACCCTACCTATTTGGGTAGACGAATTTATAAATTTATCAATGCTCTACCTATTTGGGTAGACGAATTAATAAATTTATCAATATCCTACCTATTTGGGTAGACGAATTAATAAATTTTCAATACCCTACCTATTTGGTTAGACGAATTTATAAATTTATCAATGTCCTACCTATTTAGGTAGACGAATTTATAAATTTATCAATACCCTACCTATTTGGGTAGACGAATTTATAAATTTATCAATACCCTACCTATTTGGGTAGACGAATTTATAAATTTATCAATGCTCTACCTATTTGGGTAGACGAATTAATGAATTTATCAATATCCTACCTATTTAGGTAGACGAATTTATAAATTTATCAATACCCTACCTATTTGGGTAGACGAATTTATAAATTTATCAACACCCTACCTATTTGGGTAGACGAATTTATAAATTTATCAATACCCTACCTATTTGGGTAGACGAATTAATAAATTTATCAATATCCTACCTATTTAGGTAGACGAATTTATAAATTTATCAATACCCTACCTATTTGGGTAGACGAATTTATAAATTTATCAATACCCTACCTATTTACGTAGAAGAACTTATAAATTTATCAATACCCTACCTATTTGGGTAGACGAATTTATAAATTTATCAATACCCTACCTATTTGGGTAGACGAATTTATAAATTCATCAATACCCTACCTATTTGGGTAGACGAATTTATAAATTTATCAATACCCTACCTATTTAGGTAGACGAATTTATAAATTTATCAATACCCTACCTATTTGGGTAGACGAATTTATAAATTTATCAATACCCTACCTATTTGGGTAGACGAATTTATAAATTTATCAATACCCTACCTATTAAGTAGACGAATTTATAAACTTATCAATGCCCTACCTATTTGGGTAGACGAATTAATAAATTTATCAATACCCTACCTATTTGGGTAGACGAATTTATAAATTTATCAATACCCTACCTATTTGGGTAGACGAATTAATAAATTTATCAATATCCTACCTATTTAGGTAGACGAATTTATAAATTTATCAATACCCTACCTATTTGGGTAGACGAATTTATAAATTTATCAATACCCTACCTATTTACGTAGAAGAACTTATAAATTTATCAATACCCTACCTATTTGGGTAGAAGAATTTATAAATTTATCAATACCCTACCTATTTGGGTAGACGAATTTATAAATTCATCAATACCCTACCTATTTGGGTAGACGAATTTATAAATTTATCAATACCCTACCTATTTAGGTAGACGAATTTATAAATTTATCAATACCCTACCTATTTGGGTAGACGAATTTATAAATTTATCAATACCCTACCTATTTGGGTAGACGAATTTATAAATTTATCAATACCCTACCTATTAAGTAGACGAATTTATAAACTTATCAATGCCCTACCTATTTGGGTAGACGAATTAATAAATTTATCAATACCCTACCTATTTAGCTAGACGAATTTATAAATTTATCAATAGCCTACCTATTTAGGTAGACGAATTTATAAATTTACCAATACCCTACCTATTTGGGTAGACGAATTTATAAATTTATCAATACCCTACCTATTTAGGTAGACGAATTTATAAATTTATCAATACCCTACGTATTTCGGTAGACGAATTTATAAATTTATCGATACCTTATTTATTTGCGTAGACGAATTTATAAATTTATCAATACCCTACCTATTTAGGTAGACGAATTTATGAATTTATCAATACCCTACCTATTTAGGTAGACGAATTTACAAATTTATCAATACCCTACCTATTTGGGTAGACGAATTTACAAATTTGTCAATACCCTACCTATTTAGGTAGACGAATTTATAAAATTATCAATACCCTACCTATTTGGGTAGACGAATTTGTAAATTTATCAATACCCTACTTATTTAGGTAGACGAATTTATAAATTTATCAATACCCTACCTATTTAGGTAGACGAATTTATAAATTTATCAATACCCTACCTATTTGGGTAGACGAATTTATGAATTTATCAATACCCTACCTATTTGGGTAGAAGAATTTATAAATTTATCAATACCCTACCTATTTGGGTAGACGAATTTATAAATTTATCAATACCCTACCCATTTGGGTAGACAAATTTATAAATTTATCAAAACCCTACCTATTTAGGTAGACGAATTTATAAATTTATCAATACCCTACCTATTTGGGTAGACGAATTTATAAATTTATCAATACCCTACCTATTTGGGTAGACGAATTTATAAATTTATCAATGCTCTACCTATTTGGGTAGACGAATTAATAAATTTATCAATATCCTACCTATTTAGGTAGACGAATTTATAAATTTATCAATACCCTACCTATTTGGGTAGACGAATTTATAAATTTATCAATACCCTACCTATTTAGGTAGACGAATTTATAAATTTACCAATACCCTACCTATTTGGGTAGACGAATTTATAAATTTATCAATACCCTACCTATTCAGGCAGACGAATTTATAAATTTATCAATACCCTACCTATTTGGGTAGACGAATTTATGAATTTATCAATATCTTACCTATTTAGGTAGACGAATTTATAAATTTATCAATACCCTACCTATTTGGGTAGACGAATTTATAAATTTATCAATACCCTACCTATTTGGGTAGACGAATTTATAAATTTATCAATACCCTACCTATTTAGGTAGACGAATTTATAAATTTATCAATACCCTACCTATTTGGGTAGACGAATTAATAAATTCATCAATACCCTACCTATTTGGCTAGACGAATTTATAAATTTATCAATACCCTACCTATTTAGGTAGACGAATTTATAAATTTATCAATACCCTACCTATTTAGGCAGACGAATTTATAAATTTATCAATACCCTACCTATTTGGGTAGACGAATTTATAAATTTATCAATATCTTACCTATTTAGGTAGACGAATTTATAAATTTATCAATACCCTACCTATTTGGGTAGACGAATTTATAAATTTATCAATATCCTACCTATTTAGGTAGACGAATTTATAAATTTATCAATACCCTACCTATTTCGGTAGACGAATTTATAAATTTATCAATACCCTACCTATTTGGGTAGACGAATTTATAAATTTATCAATGCTCTACCTATTTGGGTAGACGAATTAATAAATTTATCAATATCCTACCTATTTGGGTAGACGAATTAATAAATTTTCAATACCCTACCTATTTGGTTAGACGAATTTATAAATTTATCAATGTCCTACCTATTTAGGTAGACGAATTTATAAATTTATCAATACCCTACCTATTTGGGTAGACGAATTTATAAATTTATCAATACCCTACCTATTTGGGTAGACGAATTTATAAATTTATCAATGCTCTACCTATTTGGGTAGACGAATTAATGAATTTATCAATATCCTACCTATTTAGGTAGACGAATTTATAAATTTATCAATACCCTACCTATTTGGGTAGACGAATTTATAAATTTATCAACACCCTACCTATTTGGGTAGACGAATTTATAAATTTATCAATACCCTACCTATTTGGGTAGACGAATTAATAAATTTATCAATATCCTACCTATTTAGGTAGACGAATTTATAAATTTATCAATACCCTACCTATTTGGGTAGACGAATTTATAAATTTATCAATACCCTACCTATTTACGTAGAAGAACTTATAAATTTATCAATACCCTACCTATTTGGGTAGACGAATTTATAAATTTATCAATACCCTACCTATTTGGGTAGACGAATTTATAAATTCATCAATACCCTACCTATTTGGGTAGACGAATTTATAAATTTATCAATACCCTACCTATTTAGGTAGACGAATTTATAAATTTATCAATACCCTACCTATTTGGGTAGACGAATTTATAAATTTATCAATACCCTACCTATTTGGGTAGACGAATTTATAAATTTATCAATACCCTACCTATTAAGTAGACGAATTTATAAACTTATCAATGCCCTACCTATTTGGGTAGACGAATTAATAAATTTATCAATACCCTACCTATTTAGCTAGACGAATTTATAAATTTATCAATACCCTACCTATTTAGGTAGACGAATTTATAAATTTACCAATACCCTACCTATTTGGGTAGACGAATTTATAAATTTATCAATACCCTACCTATTTAGGTAGACGAATTTATAAATTTATCAATACCCTACGTATTTCGGTAGACGAATTTATAAATTTATCGATACCTTATTTATTTGCGTAGACGAATTTATAAATTTATCAATACCCTACCTATTTAGGTAGACGAATTTATGAATTTATCAATACCCTACCTATTTAGGTAGACGAATTTACAAATTTATCAATACCCTACCTATTTGGGTAGACGAATTTACAAATTTGTCAATACCCTACCTATTTAGGTAGACGAATTTATAAAATTATCAATACCCTACCTATTTGGGTAGACGAATTTGTAAATTTATCAATACCCTACTTATTTAGGTAGACGAATTTATAAATTTATCAATACCCTACCTATTTAGGTAGACGAATTTATAAATTTATCAATACCCTACCTATTTGGGTAGACGAATTTATGAATTTATCAATACCCTACCTATTTGGGTAGAAGAATTTATAAATTTATCAATACCCTACCTATTTGGGTAGACGAATTTATAAATTTATCAATACCCTACCCATTTGGGTAGACAAATTTATAAATTTATCAAAACCCTACCTATTTAGGTAGACGAATTTGTAAATTTATCAATACCCTACCTCTTTAGGTAGACGAATTTATAAATTTATCAATACCCTACCTATTTAGGCAGACGAATTTATAAATTTATCAATACCCTACCTATTTGGGTAGACGAATTTATAAATTTATCAATATCTTACCTATTTAGGTAGACGAATTTATAAATTTATCAATACCCTACCTATTTGGGTAGACGAATTTATAAATTTATCAATACCCTACCTATTTGGGTAGACGAATTTATAAATTTATCAATACCCTACCTATTTAGGTAGAAGAATTTATAAATTTATCAATACCCTACCTATTTGGGTAGACGAATTTATAAATTTATCAATACCCTACCTATTTAGGTAGACGAATTTATAAATTTATCAATGCTCTACCTATTTGGGTAGACGAATTAATAAATTTATCAATATCCCACCTATTTAGGTAGACGAATTTATAAATTTATCAATACCCTACCTATTTGGGTAGAGGAATTTATAAATTTATCAATACCCTACCTATTTGGGTAGACGAATTTATAAATTTATCAATACCCTACCTATTTAGGTAGACGAATTTATAAATTTATCAATACCCTACCTATTTGGGTAGACGAATTTATAAATTTATCAATACCCTACCTATTTACGTAGAAGAACTTATAAATTTATCAATACCCTACCTATTTGGGTAGACGAATTTATAAATTTATCAATACCCTACCTATTTAGGTAGACGAATTTATAAATTTACCAATACCCTACCTATTTGGGTAGACGAATTTATAAATTTATCAATACCCTACCTATTCAGGCAGACGAATTTATAAATTTATCAATACCCTACCTATTTAGGTAGACGAATTTATAAATTTATCAATATCTTACCTATTTAGGTAGACGAATTTATAAATTTATCAATACCCTACCTATTTGGGTAGACGAATTTATAAATTTATCAATACCCTACCTATTTGGGTAGACGAATTTATAAATTTATCAATACCCTACCTATTTAGGTAGAAGAATTTATAAATTTATCAATACCCTACCTATTTGGGTAGACGAATTTATAAATTTATCAATACCCTAGCTATTTAGGTAGACGAATTTATAAATTTATCAATGCTCTACCTATTTGGGTAGACGAATTAATAAATTTATCAATATCCCACCTATTTAGGTAGACGAATTTATAAATTTATCAATACCCTACCTATTTGGGTAGACGAATTTATAAATTTATCAATACCCTACCTATTTGGGTAGACGAATTTATAAATTTATCAATACCCTACTTATTTAGGTAGACGAATTTATAAATTTATCAATACCCTACCTATTTGGGTAGACGAATTTATAAATTTATCAATACCCTACCTATTTACGTAGAAGAACTTATAAATTTATCAATACCCTACCTATTTGGGTAGACGAATTTATAAATTTATCAATACCCTACCTATTTAGGTAGACGAATTTATAAATTTACCAATACCCTACCTATTTGGGTAGACGAATTTATAAATTTATCAATACCCTACCTATTCAGGCAGACGAATTTATAAATTTATCAATACCCTACCTATTTGGGTAGACGAATTTATGAATTTATCAATATCTTACCTATTTAGGTAGACGAATTTATAAATTTATCAATACCCTACCTATTTGGGTAGACGAATTTATAAATTTATCAATACCCTACCTATTTGGGTAGACGAATTTATAAATTTATCAATGCTCTACCTATTTGGGTAGACGAATTAATAAATTTATCAATATCCTACCTATTTGGGTAGACGAATTAATAAATTTATCAATACCCTAATTATTTGGTTAGACGAATTTATAAATTTATCAATATCCTACCTATTTAGGTAGACGAATTTATAAATTTATCAATACCCTACCTATTTGGGTAGACGAATTTATAAAATTATCAATACCCTACCTATTTGGGTAGACGAATTTATAAATTTATCAATGCTCTACCTATTTGGGTAGACGAATTAATGAATTTATCAATATCCTTCCTATTTAGGTAGACGAATTTATAAATTTATCAATATCCTACCTATTTAGGTAGACGAATTTATAAATTTATTAATACCCTACCTATTTGGGTAGACGAATTTATAAATTTATCAATACCCTACCTATTTACGTAGAAGAACTTATAAATTTATCAATACCCTACCTATTTGGGTAGACGAATTTATAAATTTATCAATACCCTACCTATTTAGGTAGACGAATTTATAAATTTACCAATACCCTACCTATTTGGGTAGACGAATTTATAAATTTATCAATACCCTACCTATTCAGGCAGACGAATTTATAAATTTATCAATACCCTACCTATTTGGGTAGGCGAATTTATGAATTTATCAATATCTTACCTATTTAGGTAGACGAATTTATGAATTTATCAATACCCTACCTATTTGGGTAGACGAATTTATAAATTTATCAATACCCTACCTATTTGGGTAGACGAATTTATAAATTTATCAATACCCTACCTATTTAGGTAGACGAATTTATAAATTTATCAATACCCTACCTATTTGGGTAGACGAATTAATAAATTTATCAATACCCTACCTATGTGGGTAGACGAATTTATAAATTTATCAATGCTCTACCTATTTGGGTAGACGAATTAATAAATTTATCAATATCCTACCTATTTGGGTAGACGAATTAATAAATTTATCAATACCCTACCTATTTGGTTAGACGAATTTATAAATTTATCAATATCCTACCTATTTAGGTAGACGAATTTATAAATTTATCAATACCCTACCTATTTGGGTAGACGAATTTATAAATTTATCAATACCCTACCTATTTGGGTAGACGAATTTATAAATTTATCAATGCTCTACCTATTTGGGTAGACGAATTAATGAATTTATCAATATCCTACCTATTTAGGTAGACGAATTTATAAATTTATCAATACCCTACCTGTTTGGGTAGACGAATTTATAAATTTATCAATACCCTACCTATTTGGGTAGACGAATTTATAAATTTATCAATACCCTACCTATTTGGGTAGACGAATTAATAAATTTATCAATATCCTACCTATTTAGGTAGACGAATTTATAAATTTATCAATACCCTACCTATTTGGGTAGACGAATTTATAAATTTATCAATACCCTACCTATTTACGTAGAAGAACTTATAAATTTATCAATACCCTACCTATTTGGGTAGACGAATTTATAAATTTATCAATACCCTACCTATTTGGGTAGACGAATTTATAAATTTATCAATACCCTACCTATTTGGGTAGACGAATTTATAAATTTATCAATACCCTACCTATTTAGGTAGACGAATTTATAAATTTATCAATACCCTACCTATTTGGGTAGACGAATTTATAAATTTATCAATACCCTACCTATTTGGGTAGACGAATTTATAAATTTATCAATACCCTACCTATTTAGGTAGACGAATTTATAAACTTATCAATACCCTACCTATTTGGGTAGACGAATTAATAAATTTATCAATACTCTACCTATTTGGCTAGACGAATTTATAAATTTATCAATACCCTACCTATTTAGGTAGACGAATTTATAAATTTACCAATACCCTACCTATTAGGGTAGACGAATTTATAAATTTATCAATACCCTACCTATTTAGGTAGACGAATTTATAAATTTATCAATACCCTACGTATTTCGGTAGACGAATTTATAAATTTATCGATACCTTACCTATTTGGGTAGACGAATTTATAAATTTATCAATACCCTACCTATTTAGGTAGACGAATTTATGAATTTATCAATACCCTACCTATTTAGGCAGACGAATTTATAAATTTATCAATACCCTACCTATTTGGGTAGACGAATTTATAAATTTATCAATATCTTACCTATTTAGGTAGACGAATTTATAAATTTATCAATACCCTACCTATTTGGGTAGACGAATTTATAAATTTATCAATACCCTACCTATTTGGGTAGACGAATTTATAAATTTATCAATACCCTACCTATTTAGGTAGAAGAATTTATAAATTTATCAATACCCTACCTATTTGGGTAGACGAATTTATAAATTTATCAATACCCTACCTATTTAGGTAGACGAATTTATAAATTTATCAATGCTCTACCTATTTGGGTAGACGAATTAATAAATTTATCAATATCCCACCTATTTAGGTAGACGAATTTATAAATTTATCAATACCCTACCTATTTGGGTAGAGGAATTTATAAATTTATCAATACCCTACCTATTTGGGTAGACGAATTTATAAATTTATCAATACCCTACCTATTTAGGTAGACGAATTTATAAATTTATCAATACCCTACCTATTTGGGTAGACGAATTTATAAATTTATCAATACCCTACCTATTTACGTAGAAGAACTTATAAATTTATCAATACCCTACCTATTTGGGTAGACGAATTTATAAATTTATCAATACCCTACCTATTTAGGTAGACGAATTTATAAATTTACCAATACCCTACCTATTTGGGTAGACGAATTTATAAATTTATCAATACCCTACCTATTCAGGCAGACGAATTTATAAATTTATCAATACCCTACCTATTTAGGTAGACGAATTTATAAATTTATCAATATCTTACCTATTTAGGTAGACGAATTTATAAATTTATCAATACCCTACCTATTTGGGTAGACGAATTTATAAATTTATCAATACCCTACCTATTTGGGTAGACGAATTTATAAATTTATCAATACCCTACCTATTTAGGTAGAAGAATTTATAAATTTATCAATACCCTACCTATTTGGGTAGACGAATTTATAAATTTATCAATACCCTACCTATTTAGGTAGACGAATTTATAAATTTATCAATACCCTACCTATTTAGGTAGACGAATTTATAAATTTATCAATACCCTACCTATTTGGGTAGACGAATTTATAAATTTATCAATACCCTACCTATTTACGTAGAAGAACTTATAAATTTATCAATACCCTACCTATTTGGGTAGACGAATTTATAAATTTATCAATACCCTACCTATTTAGGTAGACGAATTTATAAATTTACCAATACCCTACCTATTTGGGTAGACGAATTTATAAATTTATCAATACCCTACCTATTCAGGCAGACGAATTTATAAATTTATCAATACCCTACCTATTTGGGTAGACGAATTTATAAATTTATCAATATCTTACCTATTTAGGTAGACGAATTTATAAATTTATCAATACCCTACCTATTTGGGTAGACGAATTTATAAATTTATCAATACCCTACCTATTTGGGTAGACGAATTTATAAATTTATCAATGCTCTACCTATTTGGGTAGACGAATTAATAAATTTATCAATATCCTACCTATTTGGGTAGACGAATTAATAAATTTATCAATACCCTAATTATTTGGTTAGACGAATTTATAAATTTATCAATATCCTACCTATTTAGGTAGACGAATTTATAAATTTATCAATACCCTACCTATTTGGGTAGACGAATTTATAAATTTATCAATACCCTACCTATTTGGGTAGACGAATTTATAAATTTATCAATGCTCTACCTATTTGGGTAGACGAATTAATGAATTTATCAATATCCTACCTATTTAGGTAGACGAATTTATAAATTTATCAATATCCTACCTATTTAGGTAGACGAATTTATAAATTTATCAATACCCTACCTATTTGGGTAGACGAATTTATAAATTTATCAATACCCTACCTATTTACGTAGAAGAACTTATAAATTTATCAATACCCTACCTATTTGGGTAGACGAATTTATAAATTTATCAATACCCTACCTATTTAGGTAGACGAATTTATAAATTTACCAATACCCTACCTATTTGGGTAGACGAATTTATAAATTTATCAATACCCTACCTATTCAGGCAGACGAATTTATAAATTTATCAATACCCTACCTATTTGGGTAGGCGAATTTATGAATTTATCAATATCTTACCTATTTAGGTAGACGAATTTATGAATTTATCAATACCCTACCTATTTGGGTAGACGAATTTATAAATTTATCAATACCCTACCTATTTGGGTAGACGAATTTATAAATTTATCAATACCCTACCTATTTAGGTAGACGAATTTATAAATTTATCAATACCCTACCTATTTGGGTAGACGAATTAATAAATTTATCAATACCCTACCTATGTGGGTAGACGAATTTATAAATTTATCAATGCTCTACCTATTTGGGTAGACGAATTAATAAATTTATCAATATCCTACCTATTTGGGTAGACGAATTAATAAATTTATCAATACCCTACCTATTTGGTTAGACGAATTTATAAATTTATCAATATCCTACCTATTTAGGTAGACGAATTTATAAATTTATCAATACCCTACCTATTTGGGTAGACGAATTTATAAATTTATCAATACCCTACCTATTTGGGTAGACGAATTTATAAATTTATCAATGCTCTACCTATTTGGGTAGACGAATTAATGAATTTATCAATATCCTACCTATTTAGGTAGACGAATTTATAAATTTATCAATACCCTACCTGTTTGGGTAGACGAATTTATAAATTTATCAATACCCTACCTATTTGGGTAGACGAATTTATAAATTTATCAATACCCTACCTATTTGGGTAGACGAATTAATAAATTTATCAATATCCTACCTATTTAGGTAGACGAATTTATAAATTTATCAATACCCTACCTATTTGGGTAGACGAATTTATAAATTTATCAATACCCTACCTATTTACGTAGAAGAACTTATAAATTTATCAATACCCTACCTATTTGGGTAGACGAATTTATAAATTTATCAATACCCTACCTATTTGGGTAGACGAATTTATAAATTTATCAATACCCTACCTATTTGGGTAGACGAATTTATAAATTTATCAATACCCTACCTATTTAGGTAGACGAATTTATAAATTTATCAATACCCTACCTATTTGGGTAGACGAATTTATAAATTTATCAATACCCTACCTATTTGGGTAGACGAATTTATAAATTTATCAATACCCTACCTATTTAGGTAGACGAATTTATAAACTTATCAATACCCTACCTATTTGGATAGACGAATTAATAAATTTATCAATACCCTACCTATTTGGCTAGACGAATTTATAAATTTATCAATACCCTACCTATTTAGGTAGACGAATTTATAAATTTACCAATACCCTACCTATTAGGGTAGACGAATTTATAAATTTATCAATACCCTACCTATTTAGGTAGACGAATTTATAAATTTATCAATACCCTACGTATTTCGGTAGACGAATTTATAAATTTATCGATACCTTACCTATTTGGGTAGACGAATTTATAAATTTATCAATACCCTACCTATTTAGGTAGACGAATTTATGAATTTATCAATACCCTACCTATTTAGGTAGACGAATTTACGAATTTATCAATACCCTACCTATTTGGGTAGACGAATTTACAAATTTGTCAATACCCTACCTATTTAGGTAGACGAATTTATAAATTTATCAATACCCTACCTATTTGGGTAGACGAATTTGTAAATTTATCAATACCCTACTTATTTAGGTAGACGAATTTATAAATTTATCAATACCCTACCTATTTAGGTAGACGAATTTATAAATTTATCAATACCCTACCTATTTGGGTAGACGAATTTATGAATTTATCAATACCCTACCTATTTGGGTAGACGAATTTATAAATTTATCAATACCCTACCTATTTGGGTAGACGAATTTATAAATTTATCAATACCCTACCCATTTGGGTAGACGAATTTATAAATTTATCAATACACCCTACCTATTTAGGTAGACGAATTTGTAAATTTATCAATACCCTACCTATTTAGGTAGACGAATTTATAAATTTATCAATACCCTACCTATTTGGGTAGACGAATTTATGAATTTATCAATATCCTACCCATTTGGGTAGACGAATTTATAAATTTATCAATATCTTACCTATTTAGGTAGACGAATTTATAAATTTATCAATACCCTACCTATTTGGGTAGACGAATTTATAAATTTATCAATACCCTACCTATTTGGGTAGACGAATTTATAAATTTATCAATACCCTACCTATTTAGGTAGACGAATTTATAAATTTATCAATACCCTACCTATTTGGGTAGACGAATTAATAAATTTATCAATACCCTACCTATTTGGCTAGACGAATTTATAAATTTATCAATACCCTACCTATTTAGGTAGACGAATTTATAAATTTATCAATACCCTACCTATTTAGGCAGACGAATTTATAAATTTATCAATACCCTACCTATTTGGGTAGACGAATTTATAAATTTATCAATATCTTACCTATTTAGGTAGACGAATTTATAAATTTATCAATACCCTACCTATTTGTGTAGACGAATTTATAAATTTATCAATACCCTACCTATTTGGGTAGACGAATTTATAAATTTATCAATACCCTACCTATTTAGGTAGACGGATTTATAAATTTATCAATACCCTACCTATTTGGGTAGACGAATTAATAAATTTATCAATACCCTACCTATTTGGCTAGACGAATTTATAATGTTATCAATACCCTACCTATTTAGGTAGACGAATTTATAAATTTACCAATACCCTACCTATTTGGGTAGACGAATTTATAAATTTATCAATATCCTACCTATTTAGGTAGACGAATTTATAAATTTATCAATACCGTACGTATTTCGGTAGACGAATTTATAAATTTATCGATACCTTACCTATTTGGGTAGACGAATTTATAAATTTATCAATACCCTACCTATTTGGGTAGACGAATTTATAAATTTATCAATACCCTACCTATTTAGGTAGAGGAATTTATAAATTTATCAATACCCTATCTGTTTGGGTAGACGAATTTATGAATTTATCAATACCCTACCTATTTCGGTAGACGAATTTATAAATTTATCAATACCCTACCTATTTAGGTAGAGGAATTTATAAATTTATCAATACCCTATCTATTTGGGTAGACGAATTTATGAATTTATCAATACCCTACCTATTTGGGTAGACGAATTTATAAATTTATTAATACCCTACCTATTTAGGTAGACGAATTTATAAATTTATCAATACCCTACCTATTTAGGTAGATGAATTTATAAATTTATCAATACCCTACCTATTTGGGTAGACGAATTTATAAATTTATCAATACCCTATCTATTTGGGTAGACGAATTTATGAATTTATCAATACCCTACCTATTTAGGTAGACGAATTTATAAATTTATCAATACCCTACCTATTTAGGTAGACGAATTTATAAATTTATCAATACCCTGCCTATTTAGGTAGACGAATTTATAAATTTATCAATACCCTACCTATTTGGGTAGACGAATTTATAAATTTATCAATACCCTACCTATTTGGGTAGACGAATTTATAAATTTATCAATACCCTACCTATTTGGGTAGACGAATTTATAAATTTATCAATACCCTACCTATTTGGGTAGACGAATTTATAAATTTATCAATACCCTACCTATTTAGGTAGACGGATTTATAAATTTATCAATACCCTACCTATTTGGGTAGACGAATTAATAAATTTATCAATACCCTATCTATTTGGGTAGACGAATTTATGAATTTATCAATACCCTACCTATTTGGGTAGACGAATTTATAAATTTATCAATACCCTACCTATTTAGGTAGAGGAATTTATAAATTTATCAATACCCTATCTATTTGGGTAGACGAATTTATGAATTTATCAATACCCTACCTATTTGGGTAGACGAATTTATAAATTTATTAATACCCTACCTATTTAGGTAGACGAATTTATAAATTTATCAATACCCTACCTATTTAGGTAGATGAATTTATAAATTTATCAATACCCTACCTATTTGGGTAGACGAATTTATAAATTTATCAATACCCTATCTATTTGGGTAGACGAATTTATGAATTTATCAATACCCTACCTATTTAGGTAGACGAATTTATAAATTTATCAATACCCTACCTATTTAGGTAGACGAATTTATAAATTTATCAATACCCTGCCTATTTAGGTAGACGAATTTATAAATTTATCAATACCCTACCTATTTGGGTAGACGAATTTATAAATTTATCAATACCCTACCTATTTGGGTAGACGAATTTATGAATTTATCAATACCCTACCTATTTAGGTAGACGAATTTATAAATTTATCAATACCCTACCTATTTAGGTAGACGAATTTATAAATTTATCAATACCCTGCCTATTTAGGTAGACGAATTTATAAATTTATCAATACCCTACCTATTTGGGTAGACGAATTTATAAATTTATCAATACCCTACCTATTTGGGTAGACGAATTTATAAATTTATCAATACCCTACCTATTTAGGTAGACGAATTTATAAATTTATTAATACTCTACCTATTTGAGTGGACGAATTTATAAATTTATCAATACCCTACCTATTTAGGTAGACGAATTTATAAACTTATCAATGCTCTACCTATTTGGGTAGACGAATTTATAAATTTATCAATACCCTACCTATTTGGGTAGACGAATTTATAAATTTATCAATACCCTACCTATTTGGGTAGACGAATTTATAAATTTATCAATACCCTACCTATTTAGGTAGACGAATTTATAAATTTATCAATACCCTACCTATTTGGGTAGACGAGTTTATAAATTTATTAATACTCTACCTATTTGAGTGGACGAATTTATAAATTTATCAATACCCTACCTATTTAGGTAGACGAATTTATAAACTTATCAATACCCTACCTATTTAGGTAGACGAATTTATAAATTTATCAATACCCTACCTATTTGGGTAGACGAATTTATAAATTTATCAATACCCT
The DNA here is from genome assembly GCA_037389465.1 of Baylisascaris procyonis. Lineage (NCBI taxonomy): Eukaryota > Metazoa > Nematoda > Chromadorea > Rhabditida > Ascarididae > Baylisascaris > Baylisascaris procyonis. The sequence goes on from JAZARR010000200.1 coordinate 2,566,932, forward strand.
ACCTATTTAGGTAGACGAATTTATAAATTTATCAATACCCCACCTATTTAGGTAGATGAATTTATAAATTTATCAATGCTCTACCTATTTGGGTAGACGAATTTACAAATTTATCAATACCCTACCTATTTGGGTAGATGAACTTATAAATCAATTCTATTTTACCTTTTCATGCTCTCTATAAGAAGCTTTTAATTAGTGAAGCCCTGAGACCTTTTTCCTTTTTTTTTTTAAAGTAAAGCTTTACATTTACTGATAAAGTCTATCTTAAATTTAATAAATAAAGTCCAGACAATTAACTTAATCTATAGACTTATGAAATTACAAAGTTTTTGTGACCTTAACTAATGAGTGCAATATTAGTTCCTTAACTATACTCTGATGAAAGTACTTTTAAATTTAATATAAAAATTAATTTTAAGGTTGCGGCGAAGTGTTAATAGATTCATGTCTAATAGCACTCGATAAGCATTGGCATCCAAGATGTTTCACATGTGCTGGTTGTAAACAACCATTACCGAATGGTGAACATTATCTCGTCGATAATCTACCATATGATCGTGATTGCCACTGGGAGAAACGTTTGGATAAACGTATTCGTGCAACACAAGCTATTCATAATCGAGATATCGGTGATCGCTAAATTCAATAATCCTCTTCGATTATATCTTCTCTCTTTTTTTTTTGTTCTTCATCAATTATCTAATTCCATTATTTTCAATGAAAATATTACATCGGAAATATTTATTGGTATTCTAAAATAAAAATATTTTTTTAAACAATTATATCGTTTATAATTCATTTATATCATTAAAAAAAAAGAAAATCCATCATCTTTGCGCTTCATCGCTAAAATATCTGCGCACACAGATGCGATACAGCTTCAGCCGAAAATTCAGATGGACATACGACCTTTACTATTCGACTGGTCGTTTCGAAACTTGAATTTAGTATGTTGGGGAGAACGATCGAAATCGAGCAAAATCACCACCTTCACCGACCACCCCCTCCATCTAAGATTTCAGAATTTCTAATTTTAGACCTGAGTTTAAATTGAAAAAAAAAAAAACAGCGACCTGAGCCGTTTGAACAATGAAAAATGTTACCTTCACGAGTGGAATTCATTGAACTAAATTTGTTCATCAGTGCAAAATTCCTAGACATGAGGACTCGGATGCTTATTTTTTTTCATTCTTTTATGATCAATGCAAGAATCGCTTTTTACTAACACAGACTATCGGATTCGCTCTCATCCTTTCTTTACCGCATCTAAAACGTTACTTGATTTATAAATCTTTTTAGTCTTAAAAGAGACCGGAAATTCATAGTGTTGGACGGGGCGAATAAAAGGCGCAAGTGTCCATTACTTCAAGTATCACGAAATAGCAACTGGTAGTAAATTATGTGCTTAACAATTGCGTAAATATAACATTCATTTCTACCAGAAAATTGATATTCATTCGCGAAAATAGCATATAACGTATGAGAAAAAGAGAGCGAAAAAAAAAGAAAGTTAATATGACCATACAAATTTAAAGAACACAGAAAAATTGTTGAAAAGCAATTGGCCAAACTGTCGAAAGAAAAAGGCGAAAAGCGCGAATTATCGTCGTACGCATAAATTTAGCGTTAATGTATATAGTAAAAGGCAGAATATATTTTGCAGAAATAAGCGCAATAAATTCACAAACCAAATAATACTAATAATAGTGCACATGATTATTCGATAGTTATATCTCTTCACTTCTGTTTAGCAATGATTCGTTTCATAATCAAATAATTCCTATGTGATCTTCGTTCCTCGACGTAATCAAGAAGTTCCATCTCTACGAAGAAAGGCGAAGGGTTAAATAACACCCATAAGACTAAATTTATGCCGACAATTTGCCTAAAGACCACCCGCATTCGCTAATAATCGAAAGCACTCCATCCAACATACACCATCAGGGGAGACTTCATTTAGCCCTCCAGCGTAAATCCCATATGCTAGTCTAACTTCTGGTAATCTTTAAATAATCCCAACAATTTGACAGCCCTACCAACCCCAATTTACCTTCTACCTTCTAGCACTTGTTATGGTCTAGCATCATGCAGGACCACAATGTAAAAACAAAAAAAAAACAAAACAAAAAGAAACGAAAAGTCACAAGTCTGAAGCGATCAAAAAAGCAGAAAAAATTTCAGGCAAACTTATTGATGAGGGCAGAAATAGAAATTAAATCGATAAAAATACAGAACTAGATTAAGTGAAAGAAATAGGCGTCACACAAATACACAATAATTACCAAATTAAACAATAATTCATGCTTTAGAGTCATCGAAAAAGAGCCTTTATGAGTGATTTATCCCTTCCCTCCTCTCCCTTAAAACTCCAAATCGTTTTCAATCATTAAAAGAGACATCAACATCATAACGAAGTGGCAAACATATGGTCTAAAAGGAACAGCTATCTCTCTCACCCTTTTTCTTACTCTCACCCCCCCTCCAATATACGATAAAACATCCACATCACCTTTCAACAATAAAGACAACAGTAATCCTTGAGAATATCTCTAATAATCTCATCAATAAACTACTGTAGCGACTTCTTGACGTCCTGACATAATAATACGGATCGACAGCAGTCCCGCTTATATAATATTTCGACCGGTAACTTTCAATAGAGACGTCTTTCTTTTTCAGGTAGGGATCTCTAACAACACCTCTAATACCCCCCCCCCCTCCCTCCGCAATCCAGTATTTTCGACTAGAATTTTGGTGACACTTTTCGCCCTTCAAATTCGAATTTTTCCATTTAACCCCTTTCCTTATTCTTTCCGTAGCTCTAAATGACAATAAATCAAATGTCCCTAGGAACAACATAGATTTTTTTAATATTTGCAGATATTGCTTCTTTAATTTAAAGTTTCAATTTTATTTATCAATTTCCAGTTTTCAATTCTACGATGCAATAACCAACTGCAATGAATATCACTACCTCTCGTTTGCAAAAATTAGAGGTTGTCCATATATAACTATGCTGATACATCGATGTTGAAAAAAATAGTGTACATCTATCAAAAGAATGAGCCATTTAATGTAAAACTTAACGCAATCAATGAGTAAGGCGGAAGAATTGATAATAAAACGTATAAAGTATAACATAGATAAGCAAAAAAATAAAAAATAAAAAATTCAATAATAAATGTGAAAGAATTTCGATTCTAAATGCCATATTCTACTCATAATATCTGAATAGTAAAATAATATACTAAAACCAAACAATAATTTTTACCGACCTCAGTTCATTCATCTCATTTCCTTCAGCCAACTCCTTATCAACCAAAAACAACAAAAAAAAAAAAACAACCAGCCATACCTCTACCGCTTTCCATCAAATCATCACGAACAATTTAGAAAGAACTTCTCCCTTCCGTATCAACAAAAATTGAAATTTCGTTTCACCATCGATGAATAAGTTTTCTTTTTTGTTTTCTGATGGCATTCAGATAGAAAATATTTGTTCGTAAGGGATAGTGCCGCTAGATAACATATTCAATTAGCGTCGTTTCGTGGGCTACTTCCATTTGCCTCATTTCCATGTGCTCCTGCACCCATCAACTGCACTGGTGGTGAATGAAGTGGTGGCACGTGCTGCAAAAAAAAAAAAAAATAATGTATATATCCAACGTTAGACGGACTTTTTTCTATTAACTTAATTGGTTAAGAGTATGAATCAGAATTCTAGCATTCCAGATTCTCTTCCCTTCTGTAGTAAAAATTTTATGCACCAATCGATAGACGAGACATACCCTACACAAGAAATTTGGCAAAAATCAAAAAAAAATGCCTATAGCAATTGATAAGTCAAACATTTTAGGCCATTTTACTTCTTCATAGTCCAAAAATAAATCCTTCATTATTAACATCAAACTAAACTAGGATTGAACAAACTATATACGACAAATTCTGTAGAGATATAACACCCTTAAAGCGCTTAATAAAAAGCTAAAAAGTGCGGGATAAGATCGAGAAATGTAATATTCCGAAAATGAAGCGTTACGGACATTAAGTTAATTCAACGCCCATATCGATCGCTTATATTTTTATACGTGACATCTCAAAAACGGACTCTATTTTCACCACCTAGGCTGACAAACAACTCTAAGAATTCCATTAAAATATAAAAATAAATACGAATAACAATTGTAGATCTCAAGTCCATCGCCATAGACAAACAGACAGACAAATTCAAAACAACAATCGTCGTAAAGTTCAATGAAGCAACCTGATTAGCAAGTTGATGAGCTAAATGTACACCACCGACACCAAGAAGAAGCTGTTGATGAGCTAAATGAGCTGCACCTAACGCAGCCATCTGTCCACCACCCACTCCAGCCGGAGGCAAATTTAATTGAAGTGGTGCCGGCTGAAAATACAAGTGCACGGTGAGATTATAAAATAAAAAAGCAATCAACAACAATAACAATAACAAATCCGCTTCTCGATTATGCAAAAATCAAAACCCATCTACATATGTAAATTACACCAAGGTTGTTTCATACCTCATAAGCGAATATCTTATATCCAATATTCAGCGTTCATTCACAATCTAATCGCACCAAAACCACTTTCTGCCAAAAAATCTGACATATCTTAGCAGTAAATTCCCTTACAAGAGTCCAGATGTTCACTCTATATCACTGATTTCTAAATCAAATAAAAACTTGTTTCGTTACCCTTATATTCTCTTCCTTCCCAACTGAAATAAGACTGACATCATGACATTCAAAGAAGCCAACCTGAGGCAGGGGATCACTAGCCGCGCTCGCAAGGCTCGGATTCGACTTGCTCTTCACTATGGGGCATGCGAAATCAACATGCCTTGAGCGAGCCTCTTCCTTCTCCCATGAGCAATGCACAAATGGTCTTTGAACATAATTGTAGATGACTGCAAATTAAGCAATGTTTAACAATATGAATCATCTTTGTGACTACAATTAATCATTCACCTCATCGCTTTTTACCCATCTCTAAAGTGGTTACCATCTTTTCATTTATTCCCACTGTGAACCTAAATTAAGGTACTCTAAAACTGGTACCTCGCCAGGCCCCAAAGGAAGATCCTAAAGGTCATCTATTTCTGGAATAACCATTAATTTATAACTTACCCTCATCGCAGACTTAGATCAAACCAATCGGAAATGACCAAGCGGGATCTCAGCGGATCTACAAAACACATTCTAAAAGGATATACCCTTTCTCTGTACCTTCCGGCGTAAAAAATGAAATCGCAAGAGCAATAAAAAGCACAAAATAATGTAAACAAACCTTCAGCCTTGTTGAAACGTCGCTTGATTTTCTCTTTGTGTGTCGGATAACCCTCCATTCCAAGCCGAATCTTCTTCAAGCCGCGTTCTTTTAGCACCTATATAATTCGACTTAAGTATCAAACCTAGCACTAAATATCGGAAGAACGCCACTACTGTTTCCCTCACAAGAAATGTTTGAAGTATAACGCTATCGCAGCAAAACCAATGACCAAAAGACAGTACCATTTAAAACGGCATACTCTTTAACCAGATAAGGACCGCTTATGGAAACGGGGGAAAAGAAAAGTTCCAAGGAGTCTCGAAAATATGGTCTACAAGACCGGGCAGCAATAGGAAGGGGAAGAGGGAGGCATATGATCGGTCATAACAGCGGGTGAAGTCTGATCTCAGATCGAACTGCTATAGCCGAATTCACGCACTAGTGCAGTCCCGATCTTCGAGGTAAGGGACAAATAGGATACATAAAACTACCTGCTTAGCGACATCTCTGTTCTCGGCATATTTGAAGAAGCGATATAGATGGGTGCTATAGACGACTTGTGTGGTATCCTCTCCCATCTGCGGTGGATATAGTTCATCCCAATCGACAACGTCATCATCCAGCAACACTACTATATGGCATTCACGATCACCATGCTGCAATCCGATCATTAAATTATTCAGCACTAAATAATAAATAAACAACTACTTTTTAGCTAGTAGATCGACGTGCCAATATCAGATCGCTACGTGCACGACATTTACTATCCGACTTCGAATAGCCCTGCAAACTCAGTAACTTCTGCTAACCTCCTTAAAAGCCACCGACACAGGCTCCTCCTCCCCCCACCATAAATTCTATCCCAGCCTCTCCCCTTTTGCACATCTTCTCCCACTCCCATCTCCCTCCCTCTGCTCTCTACAATGACTATCCGTGCAAAGCAGAACACGGTAAAATCGACAACCTGCACTAGCGATACGGCACAAACCTTCAATATCAGCAAAGTGATGTTCGACAGGTGTACTAACCTGGCTGACCTGGCCAATAAATAATTGTTGTTGCATAAAAAACGTCAGTGAACGGAAACAGAAATAAGTTTGAACAATAAAGAAATAACACTTAAAGATATCACCTCAGTGCTTGCAACCATTTGTGGTAGTATAATATCCTCAAGAAATTCGGTGAATTGTTGTCTTGCACCTTCATTGCTGAGCTCATGAAGAAATGAACGTAGATTCTGACAACGAACCGTTTGTGCGTTGAATGGAATCAATAGATAATCACATGCTTCACGTAACTCACTTGCCGATACCGATGGTGGGCATCTCATCTTACCCGTTTGATAATATTCCTTTAAATAAAATTTATTAATTTCTTTTCAACATTTAATTCTTTATTTTTCAATATTTTTTTAATATTTCATATTTCAAATATTTCAATATTTCAATAATATTTTCAAATGTTACTCGTTTAAATCTACTATTTTCAATAATTTTTCAATATTATTTTTTTCAATGATATTTAACTTACTAACATTTATTTATTACTTATTTATTCATTTTTTTTCCACTAATTTCGCTCACTTATTTATGGCTCAAAATAACAGGTAACAGCTTGGCCTTAGCTCATATTATAAATCCTATTTATCACGCGGGCCACGCAGGTTAAGCTGTTTCGCTAGGCTAATATGGCCAGCGAACCAGCTTCATGTGCATTGTTTTCAAAATAAAAACTTATCGCACTGTAAATATTCCAACTTTTTAAGATTCAGTGAGGGGAATAGGCGCATTTTTCTTAAAGCATCACAAGTTACCGCACCATTACAAAACGCTTCAAATACGTAAAGACGTTTTATTTTTTCCAGTTCTAAGATATATAGAATGGACTGGAAAGAGTCTATTCCCCTCCCTTCACCAGTGTATAGAGGACTTGCTTGAAGAGACGGCAACATTAAGGGAAGAGTCGATGTTGTATCATACGAAGCAAAAAACCTACTGTCCGTGATCCGAATAGAAACTAAAATAGGAAAACGCTCCCCCAATTATCCGAAAGCATTAAATTCACTTTTACTTATCCACCGCAACAGAAAGAAAATATCAATATCATCTAGCAGTAAATAAAATAGTCTCATCGACAGTGAATACTTAATCACATAATTAAATAGTATTTAAATTAAACGAATATTTAAAAGACGAACAATTGGTATAAATTCACCAATAACAATTTAACATCGTCAATTAAGATATAATGAACAAAGTAACGGACGCAGAATTCTGCAGAAAGACATCCGAGAAAAAAAAAAGATTTGCAAATATCGTAATATTTCAGTCATAATAGAGCAGCTCAATCCTTAAGCAATCCTTGAAACTATTAAAAAATAACAACAAGTAAGTAGGAGCAGCACTCGAAATGGAGCTAGTAATATACTGCCCACTCAATAATAAAGAACATCCATTATTTTTTGGCTCAAGTATGACTCCTGATGTTTTTTATAATTAAATACACCCCACAGGGCCTCATTAACCAATGATAACCCCTCCCTTCCCTCCCCCCAACGCTCCCTTCCTTCCCACTCAAATCTCCCGCATGTACCAAAAAGAATACTGAGCAAACCTACAAGAATAGCCTTGAAGCACGCAGATGAGAGTCCTTCGGCTACTTCATATTCATTATGTTCATTGGGACGCACAAGCTCTGCACCCTCATGGCCTTGATTTCTCACACTGAACATCCGACCAAGCATCGTATCCGGCTTAGCAGTCAACATCGCCGGATCGACCAAGAAACGAGTGTTCTCTACCACCAATGTCACGCGCTCACCTATACATTAATACTAATTGATCAATAACCAAGAATCCTCTCAAGTAGAAAAAGATTAGCACTACTTTAATGTTGGTACGTTTTAAATCTGGTTTTTAGGATTTCAAAAATAAACCCAAAACATTTGAAAGAGTGACATAAAACTATCGTTGTTTTGTTTCAAAAATAAAACAGCTCCTTCCAATAAAGATACAATGAACTTAAGCTTAAGATTGTCCCATTGCCTAATAAATTAAAAAAAGACTTTCTGTTAATTCACTTTTATAAAGGTAATTGTTTTAAATTCAGATGAATATTTTTAAAATATTTTCGAAAATTAAAAAAAAAACGAGAAATAACTGGATGAAAAAAAAAGCAGTGAATTGTGTTATGAAATAAAATGCCGTAGCACAGTGAATACCGCTTTCGATCGGACACTGAAGGATAAAGATTCAAGTTTCCTCTATTTTTTTGCATCCTTATCACCAAAAATATTGAACAAACCATTCTCTGATCTGCTTATATCAACAGTTAGCATGGTAGAACGTTGTGATGAGGAAGCCACTGCAGCTAACAGCGATTCATGTTGCGCACTACCAAGTGACATCGAACGCTGACTTCTATATGGATCCTTAAGATAGAGAAATGTTTGATGACATAACAATTTCAAAAGCACTCCATCGCGTATCACTACCATACCGTATGATCCTTAAATAAAACCACAGGGGGAAACGCATCACGCGAGAATCATTAAAGAATTTAGGTTTCAATTGTAACAACACTGTAAGGAAACAAGTGTTCGACATTCAAATTAATGCAGCTCATGTTTTAATGAAGATTTCATAGAAGACTCGTCGGCGGTTTGCCAAAACAGCTGTACCTTACTGCTTTATGTTCACGTTAACCATTTCAAATACACGAAAATTCGGTAGACTACAGTTAATATGCAATTCTTTATGTTAGAATACCACTGGCCATTAATATGACCACAGAGGTGCTTAGTAGAAGGGTCCCTAGTGAACATAACCAGCGATGTGTTTGTTGAAAGAAGGGTGCCCACTGAACACAATCAGAGATCTGCTTGGTAGAAGGTGGTTTCTGGTAAATACAATCAGAAATGTGCCTGGTGCAGGAAGGATTCCTAGTGAACATAACTGCAGATAAGTTTAACAGAAACGGGCTACTCCCCCTCTTCCTCGCTCCCTCTCAAAGCGACAGTTAATTATACCATTTCGTTCTTTGATCGGTTATGTGTTTATTCGATTACGTTGATAAATCAAGTGGCTATAAAAATTACCGACTAGGAATTATTTATGAACACATCAAACTTGGTGCATATCAAAATTGCTTCGCGAATTTAACGGCATCTTTGGACGCCAATATTTTATATAAAATATCGGAAAAGAGGGGATCTAGGAGATCAAAAAATGAAACCTTTTTGTTGCTTGTCTGTTTAAGAGCAGGTGGAAGAGGAGGCGTTGGCTGCAGGGCGCGAGTATGCTCAGCGCCCGCGGCGCTGCGCGATGGCGATTCAGACGGCGACGTATTGGTTGATGATGACGATACCGCACCACTACTGTGCAAACACGATTTACGCCCCGATTCCGTACCTAATAAACGCCATAAATCTACATACATTTAACAAATCGAAAATGGCCGATCTTAGCGATGAATATAACATCTTCCTTTGCTTCGTCCAGTCCACTATAATTAAATCCCAATTGTTCATTCACGATGAAAAATTTACACCTCAGCCAATATCAGTGACCAACTAAACATATTAGCAACTGAGTAATCAAAAGAATTTCTGAATAACGAATTTGCTCGAAACCTTTGATTCCTCTCATCCCCTCGCAAATTAAAAAAAAAAAAACTGTAAAAAATTCTAACACAGCATTATATCACAAATACAACGAACGATGATAATTATATCACTCTTAAACATAATACTATAGACAATTCTAAACGAAAACTTGGAAAAATATACATGCTATTAAATCTAGTTAAATATTACAATAGGACACTTATATCCTATACCTACATCACAAGGAAATAAATTCATTCGGCCATACGTATAATGCTTTCAAAGGTAACACCCTTATTATCAAGGTAACAAAGCTACTGTTAAATATTAACTTAAAATGAAGTATCACCAAAAAACCGATACAAGATAGGTGCTATTCGTTTTCATGCGCTCTTAATGTAGGCGATATCCTATAACAATGACGAAAAAGTCAATATGCGTGCTCATGCTTACTTAACCCAACCAACCATTCACGCATGCAACAGCAATTTTTAAATGAGTGATTTTGGTCTAATACACTCAAACTTCCCTTTTGCATCTATCATTTATTACTGTTTCATAATGTAAATCGCATACTAAACATAAGTTCTCTAAGAAACGAAAAAATCTAACTAGCGCGAAAAACAGTGAACCAAAAAGGCGAATTAAAAAAAAAACAATCATCGCCAAGCGCATTTCTTTCCTCTTGCCAACCAACTGAAAGCGAATTACAGAGAAAATTTTATGCACATATTCGATTAGAATTTATTCGGTCGGCTGCACATCTAATCACAAAATCAATCAATAAACATTAGAAACTTTTTCCCCAAATGAGTTCAAATCTATGTAAGGAATTTTCTAATCGTCGAAAAAAAAAAGAAAAATTTACGCAAATTTCCGAATAAACCTAATAATACTAATAAAAATATAAATATTTACTAATATCAGGTCTTTTCCTATTTCAACATCTAACAAGCAACAAATATTACTACTCTCTTTTAGAAATCAACCCAAGCCAACTCTCAATGTTGCTCTTAATGCCAAAATCAACATAAACGGCTCGCACGAATACATCCAAAACAAACCATGCAGAAACAAGCGCGTGGCACTCATCGCTTTACCCTCCAAAATCGATTTGCATTCATTGCGCATATACCTCACGCAAAGCGACGCGCATACAACGCAGAGTGCAATTATCCACGATTCACTACCTATTCAACAACTATATATAAGCTAACAAAACTTTTCAATTCGAATATAAAATCACCTATTGATTTAAATAGTCTCATATATAGAGTAACGCAACGGAAATGGGTGTTCAAGAACAAGGAACATCCAAATATAAACCTTGACGTTTATAGCGCATATCACTCTAACAGGGAGAAAGGTATAAGCCGCTTCAGAACGGGACTTTTAGTTGAGGTGGGGAGGGGGGGGGTGGAGAAAAAGGGAGAGTGGGATGGATTAGGATTAGCGATCCGTCAATCAAAAAAAAAAAAAAACGAAAAAGAACATTAAAAACCTGAAAGGAAGGGGCTCGTTGATGACGGAATTTTGCTTGCTGCACGTCCTGTGCTTCCTTTTGATGTACTTAACGCAGATGGACGACTCTTCGATGAGAAACACCACGAAACCTTTAGAAAAATTTATCATTGAAAAATTTTTGAAAAATTTTACTCATAAAAAATTCTTCAAAAAATATAAAAATTTCATCCTATTCGTAATTTTTAATTTCAAACTTGTATGCCTATGATACAACTGAACGTATGGAGTTTACCGAAGACTCCCTCCCCCCTCCCCCTACATTTGCACTTCCATGAAATGCAGTGAAGTGCAGCATCGCTTACGTGTAAATACGAAGAATAACGCCGATTGGCTATTACTCACTATTGCTGAGTGATACGAAATGCTTGGAACATCGATACCCAGAATCACCGCTGTTTTTTTACCCGTGTGATCGAGCAAATCCACCTTTACCCTCCTTTTTTGTCGTGAAAATGGGGAACTTTTCCTCGTCATCCTTCCTTCACCCCTCCCCCGTCCCCCCCAAACACACGCCTGCAATCCATGATCGTGGTCACAAAAAAAAAAATTAAGGATTGCACATGATCACAAAAAATGTTAATATGCAAATGTCCTCGTTCAAACATCTCATTGTGGTCTAATCACTATGCGGAAGGTCCATCGCAAGTTCTATCAATTCATTCGGCAGCTTTGCTCCAAAAATTTTGAAAAATTTTATAAACGTTTGTAAATATTTCATTAGATAGTTGTAGTAGAAATAAATTCACTTCAAACTACCGTCCTCACTACCGTAACATGCCAAAAACAGCAGCTACAGTATGTTACTAAAAGAGATTGCTAAGTTATGCAAGTAAAGAGTATGCAAAAATGGCAGCAAGACAAACCTGTGAACGTTTACCACTCGAAGTGGGACGTGCCTGTGAAGGGTTTCGATGATAGGAGGATCGATGTTTGAGGCAACCGCTATGACTGCTGCCTCCCGACGATGCTCCCTCTGAGTCGCGTCTAGCCGATCTTTCTGAAATGCCAATCTGTTAGTCAATACATGAATAAACAAAAAACAATCAATAATCAGGTAATCATATATTCCTTATATACACCTTTTTGTTCTCTTATTTAGGTATAGAAATGCTAAAAAAGAACTGAAAAAGGCAATTCAATGCAATTTTATCGATTTTATCCTAAAATCTGCTAAGCAGGGGCTACATCTCCGACGTACTCAAATTGACGACTAAAATTTTCAACCAGAAATCCTTCAAAGCACACCAGACATCCTTCAAACAAAGTAATAAATGCGTACGACGTGCGGATTGAAAAAAAAATCCACAAAACACAACTTTATTAAGGAACTCAATCGAAATGCAGCAGATACTGTATTAATGAGGAGATAAGTGGAAGGGAGATGACGAATCTGCAGTGGAATTTTCGCAAAATATCAACTAGAAGCATAGAACTGTTTGGATGGCTACTCTAACTGCTGAATTCAATCCCCCTTCCCTCCCCCCCCTAAAAAAACCCGCGTAGTTTGATGCATAATGAATAAACAATTTTCACATAAATTGGCACCAGCTGATTCCTGTCATCCATTTCAATGCAGATGACGTCATCTTTAAAAAAAATGCACTGATAAAACGCAGCTGAACCAAGACTCTCATCTCAACATTCAAACATCTTGCCATTCAGCAATGCACCCCCAACATGTATAAATCAACAAATAAAATAAATGAAAGATGAGCAAACCAAAATCGTCTTCAACAGCCGATCCGTCGTCGGAGTCGTCGGAAGTTGTGGCGAACGATTCCCTTCTAAAGACACGTTTTGGAGTTGCGCTATTCCCATTCACACGGCCATCAGCCGCGCTGCCTCCGGAAGCCATGCGAACGTTTAATGCACATCAGAAATTTTATTGCAACTATAATATGCAAATAATTATTAAATATAAAAATGCTTATTAGGCCGATTTTCTAATAGCGTCGTCATTATCAAACATCAGTCCTATATATGTACTCTCCCCCCCCCCCCCCCCCTCCATCCTCGAAGAGGAAGACGCGAGGCTGGCCTCTATTTTAGGTGAGATTAAGATACCCATATACCATCTAAATAGCGATAAGATAAAGACATATCGAATACGAGCACCTGTGCAACCAAACAACAATTAATGAGGTGAAAGATACCGGTCGATGATGGTGAAAGGAGATTGGTGGGGGGGGGGGGGGGTCGGGAAAGGAGAAGTGCTCTATTCCCCCTCCCTTCTCCCACTTTCGGAAATTTGCTCGAAAAGTACTTTTAGCAACAGTCTTATAGGAGAATTCCTTCAGTATCAACATCTTATTTAATCATGCTGTTCTAAAATATACAAAAATATCCGCTTATCTCACAATGTGCCGCATCTTTCCTAACTTAAAACAAATTCAAATGAATAAGGTCCCTTAATAGAAGATTCTCCTTCTCTTTTTTCGGGTCTGCAAATGTCTGAGCAATTTTGTGTCTGTCTGTGTCCGTCAAACTCCCCAGATGGTATAAGGCAACAACGCATGCAAATAGCATCAAATGTCTATAGTAATCAAATGCCTACTCACTTCGCATGGGAACTTTTATGCTCAACAATATTTTTTAGACGTTTTTGATGCGAAAAGATCACTTCTAGCCAAAGGAAAGAAAGTAAGAGGCCGAATAAATCTATAGCAGAAGGGAGGGGGGAGGGGGGAAAGGAGAGGATGGAGGTGGGAAGAACAACGAAATCGCGCAGGAATAACAATGGGAATAACTAGAGAAAGAAAATGGGAAAAACTACTTCATAGCACGCACCCTTTCATTTTCCCTCACTTCTCCCCTTCCCTCCCCATCTCCCTCACGAACCATCACCTACCTAAACAGGTAAGAGAACTCAATCTCATGAAAAATTTCGTGAAACAAGAAAAAAAAATACTTTTATATTTATAAACATATATGAATAATTATTTCAAAGTACGCAATAATATACATAAAATAGAAAAAGTAAAAAGAGATATGCCCATCGAACAACATTATATCAACCGGTTGCCTCACAGCAAATGAACAGGTTGTGCACAACCCTCTTAGGTGAGTGCAATCATGCGAATAACATCACATTCCCATAATGTGTGGACGCATGAAGCGAAATAGACATGAAATTACGCAATTACCGCTTCAAATACACTTCAATTTTGTTGAAAATTGTTACATCTATATGTCGTTCTATTTTATAAGTTACTGTAATATTATAAGTACTGTAGTTTATTTCCTCTTAGGCATATTTTTCACGGATATTAAAAAAAAAAATGTTTTGATCCATTCCGAAGATCCCTAATTGATGTGAAGCGGATAGAGAACATTCAAAACAGAAAATATTAGCATACCGCCTGGTAAATATTCGAAATGAAATTAAAGTCAAATTAAATTCGTTTGAAATAAAGCATAGCTAAGCGTGAATCATTCCGACACTTATCAATGGTAAGAGGTAATCAATAAATCGTCGATCAACTGCTCTTCGGCACAGCACAAAAAATTTATGATCACATGATAGAGCAAACTTTCTACAAAAGCCTTGAGGGATTGCAAATGTGCTTCTAGCTTTTTACATAAGGCGTCATCCTTGCGAACGTCTGTTCGGACCATAAGCGGTGCCCAATCCGGTCTCGATGTGTCTCGGACGTGAGGATCTCGTGGTGCTGGTTAGCACGAAGGTGGCACACTATTCGTGCCAAGGTGCTGCTGAAGTGACTTACTCTGCCATCGTATAACCCCCTCCATCTTACTGTTGTTGATTTTATTGAAGCTTAATAAAAAACCTTAACTTCTCGTCTTGTTGCCAAATTACACAACATCCGATCAAGCCTCGAAACAGAAGGAATTCACGAATCCTTCAGGGACAAATTAAGGATAGAGGATCAAAACAGTGCTAACTTCGCAGCATAGTTAACTAAATGGTGAGCAAAAGTTTATAGCACAAGTTTTCTCTACTCTTAGACCAGTAGATAAACTTATGACCTATACAGTTGCTAACGTGGATGGTTAACAAGGGGGGGGGGGGGGGTAAGGATGAAGTTCTCTTCTCCTTCCTCCTTCCCCCTAGATGAAAAATGAAGAAAATATATTCTTTAAAAAATTTTAGTGAAATTTTCTATTTTTTCCTCCAAAATTTCAGAAGTTATTCAACTTTCTCCTCATTTTTATCCAAGTAAAATGGCTATTAATTTCCTATCCGAAAATGGGTGAGCAAATATAATTAAAAAGATAAAACGATAGAAACTAACTGAAAAAAATATATAAGGGAGACTAACGAATAGAAGGCAACAGGAGCAATGATTTACGCTGTGAACTAATAAGAAAATGCACATTAATATGCAAATTATATTCCATCAACCGTTATTTTCATAAATTAATTAATTAATTAATTAATTAATTAAATAAACAAAAAATAAATTAATTAAATAAAATAAATAAATAAATACCAACGTATCAAGCAACGTTATGAATAATATAAAGTATGAGCAATTAAATATATGACTATTCAGAAAATGAAAATTACTAATGAGATGGGGGAGGGGGGAAAAATTAGGTAGATTCTATTCGTCCTAGTCATTAACTTGGAACTTATATACGAATGAATCGTCAACTATTCTAGAAAGAAAAAAAAACATTTCAAATTGTTGCATCATGTATTCGATTCCTTACTTCCTCCCCCCTTCCCGAAGGTAACTTCCTCCCTTCCCACCCTTAAATTACCTTCCCCTTCTACTATTCTCATCCCTAAGTACCTCTTTGTCGTATCATTTAACCTTATTAATGAAAACCGGAAATAAAACCACAAAATACGAGTTAGACGACTGCAGCACAATCGATGATAGGTGCAGTTTGCATCGCAGATTTGCAAAGATAACATTGACAATAAAGCGCATCCCTTCCACTTTAACGTCGTCACGCGTAACCGCTTCAATACAGCCACGCACACATTTCATCGTTGCGTTGCTGTTGCGTTTCACTATCGCAAACATGTCTGCATCTCCACATAATCAATGATCTTTTCAAAAGTGATACTGACCGCATTCAATGAGCTTGCAAGCGGACAATTTGAAATTCCAACAACATATATCACAAGGGAGGGGGGGGGGGGAGGGGGGGCTAATTAAAATCTCTTTCCCACCCCCTTTTACTTTCTACCTTGACTTTTAGACCTTTCCCTTCTACTAAAGTCTAGGAGTCTCGCTGAAAATGTGGCTGAGATGAATAGGTCCTTCTTCAATCACCCCCATATAAGCAGCGATGTTCCCAAGGGAATTATGCTACCTGCCCCACTGCTATTCATATTCTACATAAATGATGTATATGATAATTTATAAATTATATGCAAATTTTTCGCAGATTATTTAAAAAATATATCGGCCTTTACATGACCCCACTATTGATTTTCATATTTAACAAAGAGACCGCAACGCTTTTGGTAAGTGGTCGAAATTTTGGCACCTAGACATTTCATATGAGAAATGCCACGCTCTCTACATTAATTATGTCTACGAGTGCCTTCTACGACTACCAGACAGTCTTGGCATCGGCGGATGGTTGGGTCCGGGATCTCGAAGTCCATATTTCTCAAGATCTGCAATGGAACTTACAGTACGCTGAAGCTGCTAGAAAAGCGTTGAAGGTGGCCAACTGTATATTACGTGCCTCACAGCGCAGACGCATTGAACATTACTGTAAAGCGTATACTGTGTATTGACGCCCCACTGTGAAATTCGACATATACTGGTTGAATTCGTCATACCCCGAATCGACATATGCCGACTACGCTCGGCATGTACCGGTTAGGTTCGGTACATATCGATTCGACACATGTCGATCAAATTTGGTATATATCGGTTCGTTATGTACCGATCAAATTCGGCTTATGCCGAATCGACATGTATCGATCAACGGTGTGAGCGTTATCAATAACCAAACGGAAATTCTATGATTGAGATATCCTCATATCGGATTTATTCGTCTTTGCTGGTACAGGCTGGAAAACCGAAGTGTTATGTTTTTTTATCGATTGATTTCAAAGTGACTCAAAAAATTTGGCAAATATCCAAATTTTCTGATCGCTGATGAATTATCAAATATCACTAATCTAAAATACGTCGATACTTTCAAATTTTGGAATTAATATAATAGTCACCTAAATTATGAAATAGATTTCCCGATGGAAATGGAACGATTCCATAATGGAAATGACACAGATTTAGTGTTAATATTTAGTATGGATTATCAAGCTTTCTAATATCATTAAAAAATATAGAACGAATTTCTGAAAGATTTCGATCAATTTAAAATTAAATTCTCGGGCGAAGAAAAAATTTCGAAATGATTGAAAAAAATTCCAATTTCGATTTCTGAAATTTTTAGTTTCCAATTCCAAATGCAAAAAAAAAATTTTTTTCAACCGTTCGAAATGTTTTAAAATTTTTTAACAACATGAAAAACTATTTTGGAATGTTTCCAAATTTCAAAAAAAAATTCAACAACAACAAAAAAATTCCAGCGTGATGAATGTTTCAATTTTCCAAGAGAATCATTCAATGAACGAAGAAAAAAAAAGAGAGAGAGAAATATTCAATCGGCGATGATCAACTAAAATTTAATCGATTTGTTCGTTTTATTTAGTAAAAAAAAAAAAAAATTAAAAAAATTAAAAGGATTAGAATAAATATAAATTTTTATTAAACAAAAATAAATTTAAAAAATGAAATAAACGATGAGAAATTCGATTCTTTTTTTTTCACATTAGTCTTTTCTTTGCGATGATTTTATCACTACTAATTAAAATCAAATTAATGAGTCTTATCGTTTTGGGAATAGTTCTTTCCTTTATTTTATTTTATTTTATTTGTTGTTATGATTGAATTAAAAAATTCTGATAGATAATTTAAAGGGATCTTAAGTGGAAATCGAACTATTTGTTTTTGCAACGAAAAGAACAACGATTAAAGTAGAAATCAATTTGGAACAACGATGAATCGACTCGTCAATATCCGACGAGCAACGGATGAGCCTAAGCCTAAGCTACCTTATAACTTCATTTAATTGGAAGTGAAAGCGATATGAAGAGATATTTATTCGTAATAAATGCTTTGTCAATTAAAATAAATAAAGTAAATAAATAAAGTAAATAAATAGAAATATTTAAAAAAAAAAACCTTTTTGGCTTTTGTTCTTTTTTTTCCACTCCTTTATTTATAACTTTAAGAAATCAGCCATTTAATGTTAAGCATTAATTTGAACTATTTGTTCGATATACGTTATCTTTGATCTCGAAGAGAAATTTTCCACAATTATAAAAAAAAAAGTGAAAACGGAAATAAATAACTTTTTTCGCATATTATTTCTGAAAATTTTCCGAATAAAATTGAAATTTTCAAGTGAATTTACGCTGACTGATTGTTTTCAGAAAAAAAATTCAATGGACATCTACATCAAAAAATTGTTTAAATTTTGCAACCGAATAATTTAAAAATTTCGGCAGCAATAAAAAATAAAGCTTTGGCCCAGTTTCTAAGTTAAACAAATGGATTAGACGTTTTGCATTGATTAACTCCATAATGTATGCACCTATATGTACACATCGATACACATATATACATATAACAATGTAGTAAAACGCCCTCAGTTGGTGGTACATGCATGTGAAATCATCGCTCTCATAGATCTTGGTGGTAAGCACAGTCATCAAAGGGCGCACACAAGTGCGTCGTCGAACCAAGGTCGCACAACTCACTAGTGCCTAACACTACCACTGACCCAAACGAAACACTATGGTACATTCTCCAATTTCACTCAAACTTCAACAGTGCAACTTTTACAACATTATTGACCACTAATCCTTTATTACTAATAAAATATTTCAATGGGCACTCTGGTCAAGTAGTCGATAATATAACCAAATATTTGTTAACATCGATAACGAATGGATTGATATCTATTATTTAGGACTCGAATATTTTTTTTATTTCTTGGATTGAATACAATGCAGACGAATATAAATCATTAAATTCGTTATGATTTGATAAGAATATATAAATATAGATATAGATATAGATATAGATATAAATATAGATATAGATATAGATATAGATATAAATATAAATATAAATATAAATATAAATATAAATATAAATATATATATATATATATTCTTTGATAATTAATAGAAAAGTTAAAGTTGATATAATCATATAAGCGGCACAAAAGTGGTCAAATAGTAAGGGCCAATCCACTGCACTTCTAGGCTCTTGCTTAAATGAGAGGAAGAAGAACGTAGAATAGACTCTTTTCTCTGCCTCACAAAGCTATCTATCATCCTCTACGATGAAAACACGATAGCAAATATACGCGAACAGCTGTGCTATACCACCGATCGGCCAACTCATCGACCCACAACATTCTTGAGGTGCTCATTGGTCGGATACACCAGCTTAATGAGCCATTAAAAACAACCAAATAACCAATCATACGTTGCCACTAAATTCTCTATACAAGAAATAGCTCTCAAAATCTTTTAACATAAATAAATGAAGCATTTATTAGTAGATATCATTAAATTTTATCGCTTTTTTGTTGAAGAGCCAAAAATGTCATCGCCACAATCAGATGCAGAAGGGAGAGAGAAGGGAATGAGTGGAAAGATTTTTTCTAAGGTTTTTTTTAAAATAAAATATCTAAACGAATTGTTTACTTTTAAAGATTTACAAAAGTTTATAAAATATGAAATAGAAAATAAACAGAGAAAATATACGAAGAATGAATGAAAATTAAAAGATTTTGAACGTGAACGGTAAAGTTAAATACGGGCAATCATCACAAAGAAACATACAACACTCTCAGAGTGCTGAAGAGCTAAATGAAGTAGGCAAAAGAATAAAGAACATAATGATCGAGAAATGAGAGCAAAATGAGATATGAGTGAAAACGATAGATAATGGAATAAGAGATAAAAAGGAATATATAATCTCAAAGATATATGAAAATTAGAGAGATGAATGGAATATAAAAAATAATATTTATGAATGAGAGTCAGATTCGAGTTGTATATGGAAAGCATGAAAAACATTACAAGAAGGACAAGGATGAGCAAAACGAAAGAGGGTAAATATTACGGTAGATATTGGTATTACCGAAACCCGTCGAATCCAAAAACATGAAGTCACCACTAGTCGATAGGAATTTGCCCAGCAATTGTGCAAGTATGACGTTATATAAATGAACCATCGACGAAAAAAAAAACGATCTTTGATCTCATCGTTCTGCATAGTGTATGTATATGTTCTATTATAACCGTTTTTATAAATAAAGTTGAAATTTACCTGTGCATCACCGATTCACTCTAAATGAATTGAAATTTACCTATGCATCTCGATGTGTTACGCAATTCATCTGCTTTCTTTTGCATTTTTATTTACTATGAAACTAATGAAATATAGCTATGGGATGGTCAATTATGTACGTAACCTAGCCAGCAATAAGTAAGCAACATTTATAAAGGTGTTATTGTTGAAAAAAAAAAGACCGCTTAAAGAAATCAAAAAACAATTCCTCAAATGTCCTCTCAAAACGTATATAACTATGCGAAATTGTGTGAATGCGATATTACAAATAATTGCTTGATGAATTGTAGTTGTATCTATTCAAGCAATACAATTGTATTTAATGAACGTACTTAGAGGTTAATAAATTCAATGAATTTGATCGTAATAAGACCTTATAACCATAGTAAAGTAAAAGGAAAATAAAAGTTTAAAAAAAAGCTATGCTCTTCTCCAGAGAACTAGCATTCTTTTTTTTTTGTTTTGAGAGCCATAAAGCGGGAAAAACTACGAGATATGACGTCATTGGAATTCGATTTCCAATAAAATTCGCATATGCTAATTTTTTCCCGCAATCAAACGAATATTTGCTAAAGGCAAAAATTCGATTGTGATCTCTTATTCGATCGATTTTGGTATCATAAATTAGGTCATACTTCGTCAACTTTTTTGGATGTTTATGCAAAACCGATCAGGCAAGACATCCCAAAAAGCACATATCGTGCTCCCAAAAGGCATATAAAGCACGATGTGTGCTTTTTTGGATGTCTTGTCTGATCTTTTTCCGATATTTTCATTCAAAAATAATTTCAATTTGTATTTTCTGACTACAATTTTTATTCATCAACGCAACAATTAATTTTACTTGAGTATATTATCTTCATTGTCGATCAATAATTTATATCAACAACGAATAATCGGAGGGGAAATTATCGTTGTAAGATAATGCACAACTTGTTAAAACACCGAAAGTTGGAGAAAAAGCCAATGACGAGAGATTCCTCTCGTTTTTCTGCTCGGTGAGTATCTCAACCCGCTTGCCGTTTCATGCGTCCGCAAAAAGCATGAGAGAAATGAGCGGCGCGTTGTTACGACATGTGGGGAGGAGAATCACTTGATAGAATCAGATCAGTTAGAGATGATGGTCAAAGGCTTTGTCACCCTCATTGCAAACAACCATATGGTACTAGTAAATCAGATCAGGAAACTAATCGAAAACTCAACTGCAAGACTTCCCACTAAAATGTATCAACAAGCGGCAGACATAAGAGATCGATATGGGTGAGGGAAATGGTCGCAGTGGAATGAGATCGGAAATCAAAATATTTTACTCTACCTCGAACACCCTACATACACTTATCAAAATTCATGCCACAGCTGTTGAGTATTGCTCATATATTAAGTACACGAAGAATTGCAGATAACGAACTAGAAGCAGGCAGATACCGAATTAAAGGTCGAACCAACCTATCCCACCCTCCCCAATACTTCATATAACAAAAGTCATATAAACGTTTTATTCAAATAAAACAAAACAAATCACAAATATGCATTAAATAAAGTGAGTGCATTTGTTCTTAAATAAAACGCCATCAATCCATTCGTGCCTTGATCGTCTTTATATTCACTTTATTCTTTGTTATCGTATAAATCAACACTCCCCAACCACTAGCCGCATCTCGTTCCATTGCAGATAACATCGATTGCGCGGTTGCTTCAAATAACTCATCTGCGTTCATATTTTCATGCCAGAAACCTGAAGAAAAAAAAAATAAGATTTCAAAATTAAATATTCTCGAGGGTAATATTCAAAGGAATTACGAATCGTCTACGAATAATCCATGAAGATGAAGTGATATTTGCTGAGGAGAATTGGGCATCATGACATGATGTGAACATTTTTTTGCGATAGAATAGCCACTTCTTATCATTGTTTTTTTTTTTTGCAAGGTGGAAATTTTTGAAAAATACAGCCAACAGAACCGCTCTATGAACCAGTTTGCTAACCAGAAAGTACTCTGCAAGATAGTACGACGTTTTTATCAGTGAGTAATTATACGTGCCGAAGAAAAAAATTGCACTTCTCAGTTGCACTTTCAGAGAGAGGGAGGTAAAGGGGAGAGGAAGTGAAAATGAATAACTAACCAAAGCCTACCTATAGAACCAACAATATAAAATATAGAACAATTGAAGAAAAATAACTTCAACAATCCAACACTCGGAGACTTTCATCGATGAAAGCCAATGCAAATTGAGCACCGTTAAAATTCTTCTAGTTACCTTCTTCACATCCCCTTTCCCCCTCCCCCCAATCTACTGTTCGCTCCCGTAAGATAGCAGTACCACGCGGCCAACGACTGTGATCCTGGACTACATCACCCGAAATTTCACTGAACTTCCTATAATGGTCGTCTCGCGTCACTTTCAGGGAGCAACGAATATCTGAAGTCTTTCGTCTAGAAAGAGCACCTCATATCTTCCTTTCCTCTCCTTGTCCTCTTTCCTAGTTAAATAAATCTCTAAATTAAAAATTTCAAGGGCTCACCTTCACAAACGCCGAGTAGATATTCGGTGCCTGTACCGACCGCAACAAAATCTTTTGGTGCAGCAATGCAACCAATCGTATCCATTCCGCAAATGTATGCCTTATTGGTGACAGGATCGAGACCCGCCACTAACGGTTCCGTTAAATAACCGCCGAAACGATGCTGATAGAGCAAATTTGAGATCATTGTTGCTGCTACCTGAAATTAAAAAAATCCTTCTATTTCTTGTCATAAAAAACGCTGAAACTGAATTTTTGAAAACCGGAAAGTCAAAATTTTATTGAAAAATTCTGCGAGGAGTTTCTATGAACACAAAGTTTTTAGAGTCTTTTTTTTTACCACAAGCAAATAAAAACAATACTACAACGTTTTATACTGGTGACAAGAACGAGAACGATAGCTTCTTTGCAATTTACTAGTTTCTCGACAATCTCTCAATGAGAAAATTTTCTATAAACTGAGGGACCTGAGATAGCTCGGGAACGCAGTTTTCTTAAGGATAGAATATATTTTGCAGCTTTATTCCCATTCATAAAAATCATTCTTGCGCTTCTCATGTTACTTAACTCCCCCTCTCCCCCCACAACGGTTCATTTCTAGTTGTCTGCCCATCCACCTACAAAATGCGCATCCCCCTGACCCCCCCCCCCTGATCCTTCTAAATTAAAACGATCTCAAGGAAATAGCCACAGACAAAACACTATGAAACGCGCCAATAATCTGGTCGCATTTTATTTTCTTGGTGTTCTGTTCAACTTTGTTGCGAATTCAGAAACAAAAATAGCGAAAACCGATCGATAAAATCAGATATACCCACCATACAGGCACACACAGATCAAGAAGAAGCCAACTACCGATGCATGAAATTTTTTGGCACATTTCATTACTCATTTCTTCCGATGACATAAGTCAATCAGATTTCAGGTAATCCAGATCATCAACGTGGGAAATACAGGTCAGCAAGTGAGTTGAGACTGAAATATGCATAGCATCTCCCAAACAAAGAATAAAATTTTACTAAATTCCACTAGCATCTCCTCGTTCGTAAACCCATACCCCCTACAAAGCATTCAATAAAAAAAACATGGAAAATAAAGTGTAATTAGTGTCAGCAATTAAAAAATTTCCTTGCTAACCACCGATCGGCGTCAGTTTGGCGGTTCTAAAGGATCCGATAAATATCGAAGTTGGCCGGCACCAACCGTCGAAAATTTTGATGAATACCGACTTTCAACTATATAGCTAGTAGCAAAACCTAAGCAGCCTAAAACCTCAGTAATTCTGCCACAATATCGCGAGAATCGCGACACGGCGCAAATGTCCAAGCGTGAGTGACCAATCTGTACCGAATCCAAGCGTGATTGTCACATTCTTACACTCACCTCAGGTTTGATTTTCCTATTTTCTCGTAATTCATATAAGTTTTTCCTGAAGAGGACCTTGTCGAGTACCGTTTTCGCATCCGAATGGAAGCCGCCAAGTCCGATATAAACCCTATCACCCAACTTGTGTACCTGAAATTTGATAAAATGACCGCAAAAAAATACTAGATAGGAATATTTTATTGCAAATCTGTCCCTCCACCTTTTATCTGTCTATTAATAACTGCGCCTATAATCGCATCAACTAAACATTCGCATTTTAATTTAGTGCTAGACCGATTCAACCGCTCATTTAGTTGTTACTTCATTCAAATTGACACAATAAATTATAAAATCTCCCTATTTTTGAATAATAAATTTGTAAGTATTACCTTTTTAACGTTCGTTGCAATTGTAGTCATTTGTTCACCGAGACGAAGATCGGTCGCAATACAGACACACTCATTCCCCGCCATTGCGAGAATAGTACCACCATTATAGCTCATTATTGACATGATTGTTTTATGCTGATTCGAGTGATCGATCACCAAATCAATTAAACTGAAATCATCGTCGTATACTAATTGCAATCTAGTATGAATGCGGATCACCATCGATCTATGCTAAGCATTTTGCGGTTAACTAAACGGTGTAAACCAACGGTAAGCACTTGACCATTATTCAGTGCCCTTAAATAAAAAAGTAATTCGGATAGGTGGGATACAAACCATCGGTAATACCTGCTTGTGAGTAATAACACACACAAACATCGTATACAGGTGGAAAGCTCATAGGAGTTTATGCTGTAGAACATCGAACAATAACGCAAAGCCATATGACAAATACAGCCACATGAATTACAGTAACACAGAAGTTGCCACAATATGCGCTTTCCCACATCGCCCATTAGATCAACCGGTCGCATAAATTGTCGGATATCGCCCAACAGACCAACCGGTTTCATAAATTGTCAACAAATCCAAGCACTTAGAAAAATCTACCCCACAATAAATCCACTCTCACTCACCACTCAAGAGAAATGCAAATTAATCAACCATAAAATGCATGAAAATCCCTTAGCACCTCTCATTACACATGTGTCGTTTGAAAGTTAATGGACCAAGCTGACAATCTACATATGATGCCGCCTTATGCGATATTTTATAATGATCGAATTGTATGAATATAGCTCCAGCCTTACTTCCAGGCTCCAGACTATCAGACTCCAGCACAGCACACACATACAAACACCGACACGATAATACGCTAAAAAGGGTTCTTTATCACCGACGATAGTTGTATGCAACAAAGACTCTTCGTTAACAAATAGTGCTCTTGTCAATTCAAGCGGTTCACATTGAAACGCATCTGAATCGGCATAAAAAATGAAGAAGCATTTTCTTTGCAGTTTCACCAATTTTTTTTTTTACTTTTCTCAATAATCATGAAAATGAACAAATATAGAAAAATATTTCAATATGAGGCGAAAAAAAACGCCAAAATATTTTCAAAAAAAAAAAAAACGATTAAAAGTGATTTATTAAAGAACAAAAAAAAAAAAACAGTGGAACAAATACACATTAAAAACATACTACAATCTGAAAATTCTCAACGAAACATCGAAAATGTAAATAATATAAAAAAAAAAAATTCATATAAAAACAACCCACAAATATGATCGGATATAAGCCAAAACGAACAATTAAAACACTTCAAATCGATTGAATTAAAATCAGAACACTATTTAAGAAATATACAATCTCTCATATCTTCGGTAATAACCAAAAAAAAAAAATGAAAAATAAAAAAATAAAAAATGAAAAATGAAAAAAAAAAAAAAGTCGATTTAAACCAATCAAAGTTTGACGATCAACATGCTCTCATTGAGCGTTTAATTTGTTAGATGAAAAATTCATCTATACGATATCCCAACTTTACTATCCATAAAAATTTCTTTCTATCATTCTTAACGATAAAACATCGGTGATCAAATACAAATTTTATGAATAAAATATTAAATTAATTCGTTGCCACTAACATAGAAAATAATCATTCCTAGAAGAAATATTAAAAATTGTGATTAGCCACTCAACTGTCAATAAAAAAAACAACAACCTATCAATACAGGTGTTCCTTATTTCTCTCGAAATTATCATTTAATAAATATTATAAAACAATTTCATTGAATGAATTAGTACATTTCATTGAATGAGTTCATAAGTATACAATGCAAAAATAAAACAATAAAATAGAAAAAAAATTTTTCAATTGAAAAATAATAATATATATATTTAATTGCACAAAATATAGTCATATGTAAATCAAAGATAAAAAAAAAAAGTTCAATGAACCGTTTGTGAGATGAATAAAAAAATCTATTATTTAAACAATTTGCACAACAAAACAAAGAACATATTGAGAAGGAACCGAGAGGAAACAAGCACAAACGCACGCAAGAGTGCGAGTGATAACAAGAGGAAGGAAGAACGATAACAGCAATGGGAGGGAGAGCGATAACAAAGAAGAGAGAGGGGGGGGGGGGGAGGGGAGGGCAATAACAGGGAGGGCAAAGAATGATAACAGACAGAGGGAGAGAAAAATTATAATTTGGAGGGTGGTAGGATTGATCATAGGGAGGGAGAGATACCATAACGGCATGGCCGGAAAATAATAAAAAAGGTGTCTTCTTGATAGTAACAGTAGAAACGAAACGAAGCGACGATCATAACAATACCAAATAATGGTCAAATTGTTCGACGGGTGAAATTGCCACCAATAAGGGACAGCTGATTAGGCTTCCAAGGAGATGCAAAGAGAGCATGAGAAGGTGTTAGACAAGAGGGAGAGAGGTGTTAGGAGAGGGGGAGAGAGGAACGAAAGAGGGAGAAAAGATGAGAAGACCATGCAGGAAAATAAAACATGCGAAAAAAGACAACGTAAAACGATATGAAAACCTAAATAAAGATTACTTTCGGTTCGATTTATGCTGATAATATGCAAAAATAATCTAATTGCTATGATACAATACGTTCATACAGAAATATACAATCAAATATTTTTTTAAATATTCACTATTAAATGAAGAAAAGATAAAGGAAACAACAGTTAAGTACACATAACAGATGGCGGGATGTAAATCCTACCCGCTTCATATAAGATGCAATAGCTGAAGCCGTTCCCTCCCCCCCCCCTCCTCCCACCGAGCAACCTTGTCTAGTTTCTTGCACCACCAACCAAAAAACCAAAGATCATAGGTCAAAGGGCAATACTGCCTGGATCAATCCACATGTAGAGCTAAAAGTTTACATCATTTTTTATAAGTACATAAGAAATACAAATAAGGTTTCATTCTTATCTCTTTTTGACGATCAATAACTGAGAAATACAGAAGCACTTCAACCACGTATGCATAAAAGCTAAATTTACGTACAGCACAGCAATAAATCGACAGTCAGCTTACAAGGTGACCAATGATCGCCTGAGATCACAAAGGTCAAAGGTCAAAAGGCTCGCCATCAATCCTGCAACGAGCTCACATTAAGGAGTCATCGGCCGCCGAATATTTGTCTGCCGCTCCTCCTCATCGCCGGTACTATAAGATCGAAGGCGTGGCTTCGGAGATGCTGAAAAAATGCCTCGGTCTTAATAAAACTGATGAAATAAACAAGAAAATATTGTTAACGATATAAAAGTGTTACCCTCCAAAAGAATTAACTTTAAATAATGCCCCTTATGTCGTCACTAAATACCTATCAAACAAGTAAAGATACTATATAATTTGGCAGAGATACTATAGAAAAGAAATTACATAAGTGAATGTGAGCAAGGGGAGAGGGGGGGGGAAGGAAAAGGTGTGACGTTTTCTGTAACAATCGGAAATTTGCTGAACTGCTTTGCAAAATAACATCTGTCTTCTCCTGCACCACCGTCCAGCAGGTTTTAATCCTCACAACGTATAAACTAAATCCCCATCCCCCACGAGACCTGAATTTTTAAACCATCGCTCTGAAATCGACTTGTTTTTCCTGCTCCTTTCTACTATATTCCCGCAAGAACCTTTGTTCCGACGGTACCTCAGCAGGAAGGAATCTCCAACAAGGAAGGACTTTTCAAGGATTATGCGTAAAACATCAACAACAATCCCACAGAGGAAGCAATGATCTCATAAACATTAAAATAATGCTTAATAATGCAAATGAATAAAAAAAAATAACAACTATGAAATATCCTTAAGACAGCTTATAGTCTCATGACTTAGAAGTGGCAAGAAACACGGAAATACGCATACGACCGTGTATCAATATGCACAGCATAATCGACAATCCACGGGCAGCACCACTCAACGCAGACTGATAAAAAATTTTATCACATCGTTTTCTGATATAACCTTTTTTTAACAGCTATTAAAAATAATGACATGCCGTGTGGCATCACTGCCAATAATACAATTCCCCTCCCCTCCATCTTTTGCGAAACCAAGTTGACGACTTACGCGATCGGAAAGGCACAATCGCTGCGGTCGTCGTTGGTGACAACATCTCAATCGCTGGCGTTAAATCACCACGCATCTCGGAAAATCGCTCATACATTGACCATTTTTCCGCTTCGCATAACGAACGAACCTTTTGCAAAATCGAGCTACGCATATGTTTAATATTGAATCGTGGATACCAACGAAGAAATGAATCCGATCGTGACACCAACTAAAAATTTTATTATTCATCCCTCATCGTTCCATTCAATCCATCCAGCAATCAACGATCCAATTCTTAACGGCGACAAATTTCAATAATTTCATTTTTATCATCAACCTTCTACCTGTACAAGTTTAGCTAATAATAAAAAAGCTACACTTTCACTGCATATATCATACGACAAGCTCGTTGCTTTAGTAATGTTTTTTTCTTTGAAAGGAAACCAACGTTTTTTATTACAACTGCTTCATGAAATCCAGATCTTATTTATGTAAATGAGGATTATCCCCAACGGAGTCGGTCTTCGTAACCTTTCAGAGGTAACGATACTTTCGGATTATTAACTACAAGTAGAGAATATGCAAATAACACAACTGTCACAACATAAGCTGCCAAAATGCGATGCTCTCATTATGCATTATCACAATATATAAGAAAAACCTACTTCCCCCCTCCCCCTCAAAAAAAACGACAAATTCAAATTTACCAAAGGTGGCTTCGTAAGGAAACATTCCGCATACTTCAACAAGAATAAACCGCAATCAGTATAATTTCTTTGTTGAGGCACTCCACGTGGTACTATCTAAAATTCAACGATATAAGAAAACCAATAAAAAAACGAACTGATTGAATCAATCTCAATCATCCTGTATCAGAAAGAATCCATTAGAGATGCTTGCATTACATCAATGAGAGGTAAAATACCAAAAAATACCGAAAACCACAAACGTCCGAACCATCGCAGAGCGATGTGGCTCGTGCCGACAATTCCGATCGAGAAGGGAGCTGAAATCATCAAACAAACTAAAAACTTTTCAGTGCTTCCTGGTAAAAATCCACGGCAAAGAGTTGTATTACCCTCAAATGATATACTCATCAACTCTCACAGACCTTTTCCACTCGGCTCTTAAGAAAGCTCTCTCCAGGTGGTGCCTTCTGCTTTCGTTTATCGTTATATTCACATTCCAGATAATCCCTCAGAATCGGTGCCGTATACTTTCTGCAATGAACGCATTCCTTAACAATTTTTTTATACGGTTATACCTCCGGAAGATTTTTTAAACTCACTTTTATAAGAGTCCAACTCCAGAAATATATATTTTCTCTTTTATAATGCCCCAACTTCTGAAAAAATAAAAGAGAAATGAAGTAGCAACAAATTATAAAAACATCATTTCTTGGAACACAATTCTAATATCTTCCTACATAACTTTCAAGTAAATCCAAATTCGTCGTTACATCTGGAATATAGTTCAAAAACGCTGAAGACTTGAAAACCTATTAGCTTTTAAGCTTCAATTGAAAAATATTGGTTTGCATCCTACCGCCAACTTCATATCTCACTACTTTTTGCAGTATATCTTGCCCTTTACTTACCAAGAAAAAATTTTCACTCAGAGGCAATCGTCGCTAAATGCCCAATATGTTCCTTTTGCTTGTCACCCTTTAATTGTATATAACCCAACAGATTAGAGAATTTCTTCGTGTACCTCCCTCTTATGCGATCTTTTCAACGCAATAAATATATCCCTCCCTTCTCCCTAAATCATCCTCGTGCAAAGAAGAAAATTCAGCTGATATTACGAAAGATACCTTTTCGGATCGAGATTGTCGATGAGAGAATCCAAAATGATAATCTGAGTCTTCTTCAATCCTCCATTCGAATTGGTCGAATCCACTAAAGCAGCCCAAGGATGTGCAATTATTGCCAAATACCTGAAAGCCATCCAAATAAAGCACTCAATTAGGAAGCAATGGAAACTTGATTAAAGTCCTTCCCGGGTCTCATTCAGGTAGAAAACACTACAGTGATTGCCGATCAACCCAAATGTCTCAAAGAAACCAAATAATAAAATTACAGTTGACGACAACGAAATATATCGTTCCTTAACCTTTACTAGTGATTCAAATGAAACAAACACAAATATGGCTACCTTGCCAACAATCTACCATTCCGGAGCAACCTTTCAAAGAAACTATCAACACAAGAAAAAACCCATCAAATATAGGAGCTGAAAACCAAAAAAAAAAACCGAAATTAATGTAATAAAAATCGCTCGTGGTCTGAATTTCCTGTTATTGAGAGAGATAAGCCTCCCGTTCCTTTTTTGTCAAAGGGGAGGGGGAGGCACCTGCTCGAACACCGCCCCCCCCCCGCACCAACAGGTAACATGCCTTAATCTCCATTTCGAAAAATATTTTTATTTTACAGAGCACTTCGGATCAAATCTAATCAATGTTTCGCCTCTTCACATGCTTATTATTAAATCTCCTTCCTCCCCTTCAAAACCATTCCCTTCAATCAATACATCGTTTCATCCTCATTCTGCCTCTGACCCCCATCAAATCAAAACCAACCAATGGATATCTTCGTTGATAGGAACCACAATATAATCTTTACTGAACAAATCGACATTCTTTGTCCACGTTCGCACCGATTTATAATTGCAAACAATCTGCAAACTCAATAAATATTCAACGTTACAACTCCAACAATTCATATACTGCTGTAAATGAAGCGCAACAATATGGCTGTTTAAGGGTATCACAATTAAAGGTGACGACCCCCAACATTGGCAGTAGCTAAAACGCTCTTAGTATCGATAAGTCATGGTCACAGTCATGGCCATTCACCTTCCTATATGAAAAGCTCAATTTCCGGGAAGAAACCACGTAATTAAAGCATGCGTTCCGATCAACTCTCATTTCTGAGTCATGTGGTACCGATCGCAGTTTTTTCCTGCCAGCAGCAAGGTATTCACCCTCGAACAATGGCATAACTCCATACATAATTCATACATACCGCAAGACAATCGATACAATTTGCCGGATTCAATACGAAAAAAAATGAATTGTTTATCTCGTCTTCAAAGAAATGCACGTACCCCCCATCGTCGTTTCTCTATTCCCCCCCCCCACCTCTCACATGTGGACTCTCCAATCAACAACGATGTTCACGAAAATATATATCAACAGGAGGATAACTGTTGACGAGCTGGAGTCAATGACATCCGCGAGTAATATGAATATATCTACCAACGATCAGAACACAAGGTGAACGAGTGATTATCTAGTTCTATCATCCCTAAAAGCAGACAGAAATTCTCCCAATCGCCTAAATGAGTATTTCCTCCATATTCTTCTGACCGATCAGTCTTCATATGCCTCTCTTTCATGCCAACAATTACTCAAAACTTCCCCACTCAATCATAAAATACCAAACATCGTTTCCTCACAAAAAAGAAAAAAAAAAAAACAACAAACAAACCCATTTATTTCGTGCAGCTGACGTATGTGGAGGATTATTTCCATTATTGTTCGTCAATTTCCCATAGAAAAACGAATTGAATATAAATATCGAAGGGCGCCTAAAACATCACCGATAGAGGGTAAACTAAATAAAAACAATAAATAAATAAATACTGAAATATTAGCGAATTGTTATCTAAGCTCATCACTATGTTCCCATTCAATTACCCAACTAGATAGCTATTAAGCAGTCAATTTTACAAATATTCTATATGTAATTAACTTCCTAATCACTAAGCGATCGTTCAAAATCGATTCAATAATTGCAAAAAAAAAAAAAAAAAAACTCCTAGTCGCGCCATTCCCTCCCCTCTTATCACATTTCATAATGAAATAATTTCTCCACATTAATGATAGTGCGGTCGCGATAAGCAAAAATTTAGTTAACTTACAAAATGCCTAAAATCATTGAATGGATCCCATCTGTAACATACGAGAAAAAATCAAAACTATTTTATCAATTGGCCATGTCTACTATAATGATCTAATTCTATCAATGGATCTATGAATATAAGATTTGATAGTATAATTGACAACCATTGAGGCAGCCTGGGTAAGGATCGGGTGGGAATGGGGTCGCAGGGAGGATAAATACGATGTTTATTTTAATGCGATCAATAAAATACAATCACAACTTTCTTTTTCACATATTATTCGCGAGTTAAAGTGAGCTAAAGTCAAACGAAAACACCGTACTCATTTTAGCGAGTACCCCCCCCCCATCCCCTTCCTTCTTTCAAATGAACGGCTTGCTTCGTCGTACAATATATTCATTAACGCACTAAATGTGATATACGAATAAGTTACTCGAGAGAAAATGAAAACCAACTTTTCAGGCGGTACAAGTTCGCAGTGAATATATTTCAGGAAGAAGTCGATGACGGTATCGTTGAGCATTTGATCTGGTTTGAGACATTCCACATCTGCGAAATGAACTGGAACTGGACCCGGCTCACCATTCGGGTATTTTATGAGGCATCCTTCTGATATTGCTAGCTTCTTCTGCAATGACTCTTACTGGATTGTATCGATAGAATTATTAACAATGATTGCATCATCGAAACATTCAAAATCTTTTCAAGCAGGTAACCTCTTATTCAATGATCCCACATGAAAGGCCACGCTTGAAGGGAATAAGGAATGCTCGAAGGAGATCAGGAGACGGGGAAATTTTGGAGTCGACGACCATCTTTTACCTATATACCTTCTTTCCATTACCCAAAAAACCATCGGCTCTAAAGTTCGACCAACCCAGTAGCCTTAAGCGTGAAATGCAAAAAATGAATAAACTACCCACTAAACCGAAGTGAAACAGCAACATAAAGAGAGGGGATATGGAGTGGGACCGAAATCACCGCCCAAAACCCTCAAAGACCCAAACACTATTAACGAAGCAACATCATCATAATAGCATCTCCCTTCCCCTAAGAATGTGTTAAAAATTAGCCTAGACTTAAAGACGAGTATCATTATGCGTAATTTAATGAGCATATAATCGTCCAACTC
This sequence comes from Baylisascaris procyonis, assembly GCA_037389465.1. Lineage (NCBI taxonomy): Eukaryota > Metazoa > Nematoda > Chromadorea > Rhabditida > Ascarididae > Baylisascaris > Baylisascaris procyonis. Next base: position 2,601,105 of record JAZARR010000200.1, read on the forward strand.
ATTTGCATAATTAACGATGCAAACTTCAATCATTTGAACAATTTTGAAATTATTCATTGATGGAGATGATACATCACCTCAACCACCATACTTTCAATACTGATCCATCCAATAAACACAGAGTAATGAACCCGATACACTCTCTCACGCTCATGATACTGCTGCAAAATATAAGCAAAAAATGGATTAGCACGCCCAGAAATTGGTGGAACGACATGAAAGTCGACCGGTAACTTGGTTCATCCTTTTGTAAAAAATTTAGATACGGTTACTCTCATATTTTCGAGAATCGTGAACATTAGACCACCTACACTGCGCAAAACCCTTCAGTATACCATCATATACACTCTCCAGCCGGGTGAAAAACTGTTGCGTACCGATTCTATGCTGACTTTGCAACCAAGTAGGTAATGATATGTAAAGAAAAAGAAAAATTCACTGAAAAAAATCTGACGCTCAACTACTTTCCCCTCAGTAATGCTATCACCTGAGATTACAATTAAAATCAACGGTAAGCTTCCCATTCATAGATCCTAATAGGTACATATCATAATTTGGCCTATGCACATAAAAACAAGAGCCAATTTCATTTGCATATCTCTAGCAATGACGTCAATAAACCAACGGGATCATCATCCTCTTCGATAGTGTGCACCACCTTGCGTTGAGCAGCCGATCTTGTGATTCGCCTTTCTTCACTTCCAGTCGCCGACTCGCTGCTTTGAGGAGTGCCACTATGCAAAACTGTTCCATTTGTATTCGGCATCCTTGCAGCCGAGTGTCGAGACTCTAACGGGGCATTAGGGGTCGACGTTGAAGGAGTATGAATCGAAACAGGCATCTGTTGTCTGCCTATTCTCGATTGTACATAATTCATCTGTCTCGGCTCCATATATTTGGCGGGAATCGAAGACTGAAACACAATCACCCTCTCAGCATCGAGATATGTCACTACTGGAAAGATGCGTTATTTTCACTCCGATTCATAGGGATTAACAAATATGATCGACATTTATCTATTAAATACTTTCTGCATAAATGCATGCAAAAAATCTATGAATGGTCGATCGATCATAAGAACTAATCGATCGGTCTTTTAAAACAAAAAGTGGTCGAATTCGATCATAAAGGTAGACCACATTCGAACCTAGATTCCCGCCTACTAGGAAATAAAGGTGGTCTCTTAAGGCTGCTACTACCTTGTTCACTTGACTGTATCTCAACTAGGCCATAAACGAAATGAGAACTTTTGAAGAAAAAAAAAGCGAGAACTACCTGAATAAGTGGGGCTGTCATAAGAGTGGATGGTTTTTGTGCAGTATGAGGGCTTTCTTTGAATCTCATCGGCACAGTTATCAACGGTGGTGAAGCGGGTCTTGAACCACGATCCGCCCGTGATATCTTTCGATCAACTTCGCTATCGTAATCCGCATTACGTCTCTGTAACTGCACTTTTCTTTATTCAAAAAAAAAAAAAACATTCCCTCCCCATCCAATTCCAACAAGAAAATATTATAATGTTCGGAATGATTTTCATTTGAATTTATAACCAACCAGCTGCCAGCTACTTAAAACAGTTTCCTAAGCTTGTACTAAATCAGAAAGATGGATTAGCTGGGACTAAAATCGTTCATCATTTCCTTTCTGCACGTATCGGAGTGACGTCATTCAAGCTTCAGGCTACCTATTTCACCTCATACACATCATCACCTCATGAATCAATTCTAAATGAACATCAAATGTAACCTTAATTGCAGTTGGATGAGCATGGCCGACCTCACCATGAGCTGCAAGTGCCACTCTAGTGTTCACTAACTGCTGCCTCAATAGTGTGCTAGCATGACCTGCGTTCGGTAACACTTCCAACTCGCGCAGTAACGTTACATAATCGTCAGCACTCATTACAGCTGAAATGAACATCGTTCCTCTTATACGGATACTTGTATAACATCGAAGCTTTCATATAACCGCAATAAACACCTGTATATCCCAACATGGTAAAAAATGCTCTAAATTCACGCTGAATAAACTGGTTTAAACCAACTCAACCAGAAAAAAAAAACCAATTTCCTTACTTCTATCAATCTATTGTACATGTGATCCAATGAATTACCACAAAATCCAATGAATTAGCATCCAATGAAGAAAGAGAGTATATTACGGCTAAAAGTACCATAAAATGCTATAAAACACCATTCGTTCAAATACGTTTCCAGAGATTCACGACACTTCAAACATACCCTTACCTTGCAAAAAGAACGACGGATCACCATTACAAACTCGATGCACTGTTTACTGGGAATATTTTATAAAAAGCTGGATTTTAGATGTGATCTCCCCACAATTTAGGCCAATTTCTGCAAAAATCACAAACGGTGATAAACTCTTGTTTTATCTAAGCCGCCAAACCAACTTATCACTCACCGTGGTGGGCAATCGTCTTCGAAATAGATAGGTTTAAACTCTTCAACCGTTTCATATAAAAAGATAGCCCCAACGTGCTCTATTCAGAACTTACTCAAAAAAGTTTCTTGAGTTGTTGCCGGTTGCGTGATTCTCGAAACCAATGCACTTTCAGCTTTTCGTCTTTGCACACCGCTTAGCGTTACGTTCAACTTCATTAAGTCTTCCCTTCCACAAGCCTTTATATCGACCACAATATACCTCAAAATTATTCAATAAATTTAGAACCACTAAAATCCACGACGATATATCATATAATGATATCAGCTAAACAGCAACATAAAATTTGATCAATCAACGTGAGAGGATATAGGCAAGCCTATAATGCTCTCAAGTACCATGCGCATCGTACAGGATTCGATATTTTCCATACAATTTTTCAAGGATTGTCATAGCATAGATTCACATGGAACATCTCATAATCCATACTGGATAGTCGAAGTGCGCTTGACGATGAAAGCTGATGCACTTCAAAGCTCATACCGCCGAATTGGTTGTGGGACATTCAAAACAGAATAATTGAGCATTTGTTAATATTTGGACCGCAACTAATAATCCCCCTTTCAATTTCCAAATTAAGCACGTCACTTCTTCGTTTATTTATTTAATTTCGAGAAGATCATATCACGCTGCCAATTTTCAGGTTTAGATAAACACTATATCATCAACTGACCCTATATCTTTCTCTAATTTTGCATCACATATATTCTAGAAAGTGAACAGGTGTCAACATCTTCACCACACAGCAATTACCTGCAATGTAAAACTTAGTGGTCAACTACTTTAAGACGCTAGTTTTCGTTGAGTGAGTATGCGAGAAATAAAATTTTAGATATTAGGAAGGTTCTCATATTCCAGTCTTCTTTTAAAAATCTATCATCAATGAAAACCTTATGGTGGATATTCAAAGTGCTACAAAACTATTGCAAAATTATTCCACCTTCCTAGTTGAAAATAAGCTGTTCAAATAAGAGGGAAAGAATAACGTATACCTAACCTGCATAAAATAACGAACAGACAAAACACCTTCAAATATTTCAGAATGGGATCAAATAAAATAATCTTAATCATCCCCCATGGAAAACCGTTTTTTCAAACCCCAGTACCATGAACGAAAAAATCCCCATTTTTCTTTAAGACGACTACATGGAATCGCCTCAAGCATATTCACTGATAGTACATTATCAGTTAATGCTTCACAACGATGAACATCGACGAATGATCAAATGAATTAAAATATATCTGCCCTATTTATTCGATCATATCAACAAAACATCATCGCCGTAAGGGTTCTGTGATTAGCCAAATTGAAGTTCTAAAAAGGAAGGGCAAACGGATCGACAGGGATGTATGTAAATTAGGCCTGCATCGGAAAGTATTTTTCGAAAACTAGAAGCTGGGAAAATTACAAAAGGAATTTAATAATTTCTAGACCGAGATCGGAAATATGCTTTAGTCTCAATATGCATAAAAGTAACCAACATATTTTGACAAGGGAAATGGTGAACTGAACTTGCAAAAAAAGCCAAGAGAATCGTCAAAAAGCTGATAAAAAGGATTAGTAACTAATAACCAGATTTTTTTAAAATCATCACCACAAAAACCTATTCTCCAATAACATCGTTCTTCAGTAGCGCCTTGCAACCCATAACTTATCGTTTTTGATTTTTGAACAATTGCTGCGATTTTTCTTTATAGGTTCCTAGAAAATTACTAAAACTTTCTGAGCCGATAAAAACTTAAAAATAAAAAATCCATAGTTCAATTTCAAAAAAAAAAAACAATACGGAAAGGAAAAATTCCAACTTCTGACAAATGCGTATACTGTCCGGATCGAAGTATGGTGCAACACCGGTGATAGCAGCACTCGGACTCGAATTCATATGTAATGAATCACGAATTCGTCTCGCGCAATATTGATTGACGAGCAATATCAAGCCTCGTTCAATGCCCTCCACCGAGATCTAAATTATAGTGATGTAACATAAGTAACGACGTTGTAGGACATCTGCCGCGCACGTCGCATAGCAAATAGGCACCATAACTGGATCCCTAACACCGCCGAATCGCATCCCATTTGTTCGCATCGTTCATCACTGTTTTGACGAATTAAAGAAAACCATTAACACCGTTGACAATAAATGCTTTATGCTTTATTTTATTTTACAACTCACTGCATCACGTTTAAAAAACTTGAACCCACATCCACACTCAAAGAAAAACTGTTTACATATGACTATGGACGAAGAAGATGAAATGGACCAACAGCATAGGTCATATCGGATTCCTATATACAATCCCCCATAATCCTACAAATCTGCTTTTGCGGCAAACGAAGCTTGACCTCTGATTATTGCTGACTGAGCCTAAATCCGAGTCTATCCTCACCGCTTACAGCAACTCGAAACCACCCTCTCCCCAGCCACCCCTGGTGGCAACTCCATAATAGCACCAAATTTATGGTTCAAGCCATAGATGAGGCAATACAAAAGACCTCAACCAATCGGTGCAACAACAAGATCAAACATTACGCTTACCAAGGTCTAGACTATACTGCATCAAATGCGCAAATAAAAAACTCATTTATGTCTCTCTTCGAACTTTTTAAACTCCATACTATCATTTCTTGTTAAATTCCATCTGAGTTTATATTGTAATCCCATAAATTCAAATATTCTATTCACACAGTACACCTCGATTAGTATTCTCGAAATGAAGTTCGGTAAAAACATTCACTACCAAATGTTACATAAAGATCGCCTCAATACCGACTATTACAATCGGCGTACTCCAATAATCAAACATCCTCCTATTGATCAGCAATTCTCTCCCCGCATCTCCTTCCTATCCCTCGCCCTCTATATCCTCCGATCTAGCTTATATCCTGGCACATATCCTCCGATCTATATAAATCAACTTTTGCGCATATAAGAATACAATGAAGAAAATCTGCGTTGATTATTAAAAATAAATAATTCAAAAAGAAATGGTCAAAGTTACTTGTGCACTCAATATATGTTTGAAAGCGATTTGCAATGAGAGTCGTTGAAGTGATTCCTTTATATTAATTATAATAAAATCAGATGAGACGACGGTTGGTCGTATTACAGCACATCGCATTGTTCCAAAACAAATAAATGTTGAACGAATCTGCAAATAATTCGTCGACGATGCATCGGCTCTGAATGAGACGGCAAACAAAGAAACCGAAAAATGGATAATTAGAGACGAGAAGGGGATGGAGGGGGGGGGAGGGTGGAGGGAAGTACCTTAACAGCTCATCCATTTGGCGATTTTTGACAGATCAAGGGACCAAACAAGACTATGAAGGAAGTTGCTGACGTTACACCGCTCCACTGTTACTCTACAAGAACAAGAAAGGCTTCTAAATAGAAAGGTGGGAGACGGATGGGGTGGGGGAGGGGGAGGCAAGGCATTACAGTATCATCATCCGCCTTCTTTTTTCTCCTTATTGGGACCTTTTCGTTCAGAAATCTTCGCAAGAATTGGCCGGAGAACAATCCAACTATCTGATATCGTTGAATGAAATTCAACAAAAACGGCGACTCGACTTCTGGACTTGAAGAGGGAACTCGTAAAACGTTGCTTTTGTGGATTATTCCTGTGTGTGGAACCTCCAACCCTTAATGTACCACTCGTTACTGTTCTTTTAAAATGTTAATTTCATCTCCTTTCTTCATTTTTCATTTTATTTTCACTAATGGATTTCCGGAGAATCTAAAAACTGTATCTTGTCGTAAAATTGGTGCAAAAAAGATACCCACATAAACATTGAAACGCTTAAAAATAAATAAATAAATAAATAAATAAATAAATAAACAAATAAATGCAGAAATAAAATATATAACATACAGAGATTTCACTAGCAGCAGCCATTGTTATTGGCAATACTTACTGCCACTCCAAGGCAGCTTTTCAAATATTATCAGCGTTTTGATTGTCGTATTCAACGATCACCTGCAAAGTGAATATATGCAATGAGATTTAAAAAAAAAAACACTTGAAGAACATCATTCAAATGAATGAAGAGCGGAAACACTTTGGAAAAGATCTCGACTATAACTTTTTTTTACATTGATATATAGATTACCGATTATTAAATATAATATTCAAAAAAAATCGATTATAATTAAAAATTTGAAAAAAATGCGATAAAAAGAAATTTAGATTATTAAAAATTTTTTCAATTTCTTCTTGCCACATTTAGACGATTTCCCCCCTTATACTTCTTCGGGAGGAAGAAAACACGAAGAGACTATAGGAAAGCGTTGTTAAAATGGCGTGTATAGGAACGACCACATCATTTAATGATTCAAATCAGCATTTATTTTGCTTTTACGCAACGATGAGGAAACGATTTGCATAAACGATAAATTTGCATAAATGATAAATTATGCAAATTTACTAGTGATCAGAAATATGATCCTATGTGAAATAAATTATGCAAATTCAGTAGTGATCAGACGCTTGGTTTCATTTGAAACTATGGTTCTAGAAGCGGACCAAGTGGGAGATTTAAAAAAAAAACAAAAACAAAAAAGACATAGCATAACAGATGGAAAAACCAATACAACAATATACTACTTATTATTTAATATACTTATTATATATTAATAAATAATATATTTAATATACTTATTATACTTATTACTACTACTACTATTACTAACCAATACTTATTATTTATTCAATATACTACAAAATCATCTAATGCACTCTCACCTCGCCAAAATATATCACTACATTCAAATAAACAAAACTTTAAACGTAAATAATTTCCCTAAATGCAAATTTTGCACGTTTAGTTATCAATAATTTTCTGAGACAAAAAAAAAAAAATTTATACAACGAATAAATCTTTTGCAGTGATATTTGTATATTGTCAGCAATTACAGTATGCCAAAAAGAATCGTTCTAAGATTAAAAATTTGCATATGCAAATTTTAACAACTTTATTACAACTTGATTCGAAATAACATGTTTCAAGCAAATTTTTGGTTTAATTTGTATATATTTATGCATTAGTTTTTTTATTTCCTTTTTTTGCGATAATATTATATGAAAGTAAACTATTAAAGAAGGATTTGTAAGTTTTTTGATTATAGATTTTCAAGCGGTATTGATCAGATGGGGTACTGTAGCTGACACGTAACGTCAACACTGACCAAATGTTTCTGCGTCAAATTATACGTCGGTTTGTCTGATTGAAATAGGAAGTGCTTAGCGGAAGGAGAGCCGGAGGGGAGTATAGGGGAGGTTATGGGGGAGGGGAGGGGAGGGGGTGGGGCGGAAATGGTGAGAGACAGATGTAGATTGGTCTGAGTTTTTACGTAAAGTAAGAGATAAGCTAAAGGTATCTGTAGTATATGTGTTTGATATGATTCCAAATATTTGCATCTTTGCTCCTTTTTTTTTGAGTTTTTCTACGAAGGGAGCATGCTTATTAATTACGCTTACGTTATCGTTCTCCTTTAATTAAGTGTTCTGCATTTTGTGTTTGGTTTATTTCCGGTCGCGATTCCGGTTGGCGCCAGGAGCGAAGTTGAGTTTAATCGGTGACCACATGAAGATGCCTTAAACCTGTTCTTGGTGGCGCTTTTTACGGTTATAGGGCCAGGATTGTGCTCGACCCATCTGCACATTGTCGTAGGAGGAATTCGGCTCCGGTCCGATTCCGCTCCGGTTCCTTCTTGTGTTCGGGACCGGATTCAAACCGTTTTCCGTTTGACATTATGGTAATAACCAACTACCTATCAATGTTTTTTCCAATATTTTTATCGATATTCTTATTCCACAGGGATCGTAAGGCTTCAACGATTGAACGATGACGTCGGGAGAGCTTCCATGTCATACGTTGATTAACGTTCCAAGCGATTTCGAGCTTCCTAGCGAAGTGCAATTGAAGGAAAAACTTGAAAAAGGTTGTCTTCTTTATTTTTTCGTATATTGGTATGAAGGAAGGGAAGGAAAATGGGGGAAGATAAAAACTGCAAGGAACAAGATTGATTCGCTTGTACGCCGGCCTTTTGCTTCCCCGTGAGGGGAAGGGGAGGTAAGGGGAATGGGGAAGGTAGAAGAGGAAGGGGAGATAAGAAGAGGCGATTCGTACTTCCCACTATTTCACTATCCTTACTGCTTTCCTCGTTAATCGCTCTATGCCTGCAAGGACATGAAATCGTTTAAAGGGAAAACGATCGTTATGGTTGCAATTCACATCGTGTATTTTTTCCTTCATTTTAATCTGTTTTTCAGCCTACATTTATTTTTAGGTTTGTTTTCAAAAAATAAAATAAAATAAAATAAAATAAAATAAATAAACAACGAAATTGAGATAAAACAAAGGAAACTCCCATTAAGGAAATAGCAAAGGTCAGGTAGGTCAAATGTTTAGGCTACTATATTGTCTTTTTTTTCATCAAATGCTAGAGGGCTTTTGATATCGGTGCAAAGAAAAAATGGTTAATTTATTTCATTTGGGGTGATAAACTGCAAATAGTTGATCGCTATACTATGGCACGATGTCGAATGATTGTGCTGAAGCCGTGCTAGGGATTACCCCACGGGGGGAGGGTAGGTAAAGGGAGGGACGGGGAATAGCGGCGTGGCCGGGCAACGAGGAGGTGAGGCGAAGTCTCAGCAATCATTTATCATAGTATCGTAAAGTTGCAGTCAGTTAAAGAAGTTATTGCTCATGCATATGGGCGATCTTAAGCTGCAAGCTATAGGACTTGACCTAAGTTCCAGACTATGAGGTGTAACCTGAGCTTCAGGTTCTTGGATATGTATATAAATAAATTCTTTTTATCGACCCTACCAATTATCACTTCAACAATTTATTTGGCTTTTCAGATGCCCAATTAAAGATCGATAATATTTTAGGTGATAATAAAACAAAAGCAGATGCACTAAAGAAGCTTATAATGATGTTAATGAATGGCGAAAAGTTGGGTCAAGGTTTGATGATGTATGTTATTCGATTCTGCTTGCCAACCTCCGATCACACCATCAAGAAGCTTCTTCTGCTCTTCTGGGAAATCGTCCCAAAGGTACAGCAAGTTATCTATGTTCCCAGTCTTAAGGTTTTTCTATAGTTTTAGTCATGAAGTGAAATGTTTGAAGGTGTTTGTGGGAGGGGGAAGAGGCAAGGACGGCGGGGGGGGGGGCTGGGGGAGGGGTAACGGATGTCTTCAGTCATACAGAGTTCCGGTTTAAGTGACATCACGAAGTTGCGGCAATTATTTTCAATTTAATCTATATAGCGCGTATTATTTAAACGTTCGAAAATGATTCTCATTTTTCACAATTTTTAAGTTTATTTTTTGTTTAAAAGAATCTCTAAGGGACTAGCTACAAAAGGGGATTAATTTTGAACTTTTGATTTGATTGAAAAGTATAAAAAAATTTAAATTTAAAAAATATTTGCGATGATTTTAGCTTAGGCAGTTTTCTTATTGCTTATTTTTCACTGAAATTAATAGAATTATTTAGGCTATTTTGGAGTAATATCGAGTTTATGGCAATATGCCAATTTGCTCATAAATTTTTGACTGTTGTAATCCTCCAAATTTTTTTAAAATTTGATAGAATCGATTTATTTAATATCTTTTTTAAATATTAATTGAGGATAACTGTGGGATAAGTAAGAGAAATGTATGTAAATATAAAAGGCAAAGAAATCCTAAAAGATTAAAAAATATTCCATAATATACCATATAATTCTACCAGAAAGTTTCGGTTATAGGGTAGGTGAGAGTCACCGATTTGTAATGTTAATAACTATTTGTGTGGTATTTCCCGAAGTTTTTTGAACTGTCAGTTATTTTGCAGATGATCTACACTGTTTCCTTCTAAAATTTAATCTAAAAAACGAAAATTTTTGCATATTTATTTGAATGATGATGGCAATCAAGAGTTGAACAACTACCTAGGCATCATATTATTCTTTTAGAGTTTGGCTGCTTTACTGCGAATAAATTTTTGAAATTTTTTAGACAACGCCAGATGGGAAACTTCTCCATGAAATGATTTTAGTATGTGATGCATATCGAAAGGATCTACAACATCCAAACGAATTTATTCGTGGTTCTACACTTAGGTATTTTTATTATCTATAATAGATATTTTTATTGTTTGTTTATTTGCTTTTTTTTTACGTAAATTATTTTGTTTGCTTCAGGGCGACGTAGATCGGCTGAATGTTGTTGATTTAGGTGGAGTGTTCGGTGACTCTCCCCCTCTTCCCATTCACCCCACCCCGCTGTACCCCTCCTTTTTCCAGTGGGATTTTTTTCTTTGCCGTCATTGCAACGAACGATGAAAGTATTGTTGGTCCGAGATGAGAGTTCTTTGAAGTAAGCTTATGCTAATGGATTGTGAAAGGATTTTCTCTATTAAGCTGGGATTAATAAAGATGTAACAGAGTTCATGGTTTTTATTTATAAGGTTGTAAAATAGATTTAAATTTTAAAGGGATTAAATCCACTGATAATCCCGAGTCACATATGCATTGAATAGAATTTTTGGAATTCTTCCATGTATGTTGCACTTCATAGCATCTTTGATATGTAAATAGCACGAATGCTGCAATTGAAGTCCTAATTTTTCCTGACTGTCGCTTGACCAATAGTCATCTGTTATGGTGTAGTAGCAGCTTCAAGTACCTGAGGTAGTTGGTGACATGGATGCTTAAGCCTCATGTTGTTTTCCTTAGGTAATCGAGCTTTAGATTCTTATGCAAATTGCGTGAGCCTGAACTATTGGAGCCTCTAATGCCTGCGATCCGATCTTGTCTTGAACATCGTCATTCGTATGTTCGTAGGAATGCAGTGCTCGCTATATTCACCATCTATCGTATGTCGTTCATTGTTTATCATTTATCTTTACATTGATTATTATTATGTGTTGGAATATTGTTTTTTTAATAAAAATTATATTTAATAGTATTGCAGTGTTGTATATTTTTTATTTTTATTATTATTCTTTAATTAACAGATCTTAAGTTTTTATTGGTCTTTTTTCCGTATAAGATATAACTGTCGTTGGTTATTTCATTGTAGAAAATTTAGTAGATTTTGATTTGTTGAAAGAAATCAAGCGATTTATGCAACAGGTTTAGTGATAATAATATGAACGTCTCTGAATTTGTGGTAGATAGATTATTTAGGAATCCTTCCAAAAAGGTTTTTTTAAATTTTTTTTTTTTTTTTTGCAAAACCTTCATGTAAATTTTTCTTTTTTTTTCAAAATCTTTTAATGGTCATTACATTAGTGGGATTGATTCGAAACCATAAAATGATATTCTTCTTAATATTTCATTTCTTCTATACTCCTATATTCTGAGTTATAGACCGTACCGTTTTAAAAGAAAACTACCGGCATGCTCGTATCGATGAAGTATCATAACTATGGATTATAAAATTTTGAGAGAATTTTTTTTTTTTTGAAGGGAATTTCGAGTTTTTAATTCCCGATGCACCGGAATTAATTTCGAACGTATTGAACAGTGAGCAAGATGCGTCATGTAAGCGTAATGCTTTTATGATGCTTTTGCATGTGGATCAAAGTAGAGCATTGGACTATCTCTCAGAAGTTATTGATCAAGTGACGTCATTCGGCGATATACTACAGCTCATCATAGTCGAATTGATTTATAAAGTAAGTTTTTTTAAAAGATATTTTATTAGGATGGTTAATAGATTCGTAGTGAAGAGAGATGATGATGTATCTAAGGGGATTGGAACGGGGTGGAGTGCTACAAGTCGAGTCTTGCAAACACCAAATACGCATAATAGACTTCTTAAGATTTGGCCATCAATAAATCTATCATTAAAGTGGGAATTAAAGAATTGAAGGTGGTCGTAACCACCTCAATAAATATTTGGAGTCAGCAGTTGGGGAGTGGGATCTCTGATGGAGGGGACAAGCATACCCGTTCCTTTGTCCATGATTGTAATAATTCTTGTGCTTATTAAAAGATATGTTTTATTGAGGTATGTCATGCAAATCCAACGGAACGTGCACGTTTTATTCGATGCGTTTACAATCTTCTACAATCGTCATCGGCAGCGGTACGATACGAAGCTGCCGGTACTCTGGTCACACTTAGCTCAGCACCAACAGCTATCAGAGCTGCTGCATCAGCTTACATTGAGCTTATAGTAAAGGAATCGGATAACAATGTGAAGGTAAGGAGTAAATATTGGGTAATATTGGGAACGGTTGAAGAGGGGATGCTGAATGAGGGGGAGGGTGGAGAAGTTAGGGAACTGCAAGAAAGTAACGGAGTTCCAGGGATGTTGAGGTGGAGGGAGGATGGGGGAATGGAGGGGGATCATGGGCTTGGGGAATCTAACTGCTATATCCTGCATCCCCGGGGTTAGCCTGTTTTGATTTCAGGAAATTGTTTAGGATAATTCGAAAATTATTTCTGCTAAATTCGACGGTTTATAAAGAACCATAACAAGAGCATGTCAAAGGGCTGATAGAATTACTTAAACATTATTTACATCAATATCCGATTAATGCAAGCATCGTTGTTTTGAATCAATCGTAACTAATATTTTAGTTGATTGTGCTTGATCGTTTAATCGATTTGCGCTTATCACCTGAAAGTGAGAAAGTACTTCGCGATCTAGTTATGGACATACTTCGGGTACTATCGGCATCGGATCTCGAGGTTCGCAAGAAAACATTGCAATTGGCTCTCGATTTGGTCTCCTCAAGAAATGTCGAGGAGATGGTCATGTTTTTGAGAAAGGTTTGTTGCTTTTTGTCCAGGTACTGAATCGAGAATTCGGGAATGCAGGTATCACATCAAAGGATGGGAATATCGTTAGTAGTGAATGAAGGGTGGAGGGATGTGTTTGAGTCTTCGAGGTTGATATTTTTTCTTTACGTTCATATTTTATCTGGGATTCCATAAGCGTCTGATGACTTTGCATGTTTGATTGGATTTGCGGGATGTTTTCACCACGGTTTACCATTATAAGAGAGTGTAACAATACGATAGTGAGGAGAAATATCGGGAAACAAGCCTATTTCTGGTATTGATGTGGCGTTGAACCAAAGAAGAGAGAAGGGAAGTGGCTGGAGGAACTAAGCCTGAGTTTCGAAATAAAAACTGTAGATAGGATTGATTGAGTGGCGAAAAAAATTCGTTTTTGGGAATGGAAAATGAACGATTGTCATATTCACGTTGTATGTAATATTATTTTGTAATCCATTTACTGAAGATTTAAGGAAACTATGTGACGAAATGCCAATTGCAGGAGATAGGACGTTCAACAGATGGTACGGCAGAGGAAAGTGGTCGATATCGTCAGATGTTGGTGCGAACTTTGCATTCGGCGACCATCAAATTCCCTGATGTGGCAGCTAATATCGTACCCGTCTTGATGGAGTTCCTTTCTGACGACTGTGAAGCGGCTGCGCAGGACGTTCTTGTATTCGTTCGGGAAGCGGTTCAGAGATTGCCACATCTCCGAGCAGTGGTTCTTGCGCAATTACAGGTGAAATTTCAGTATTTGTTGAGGTTTCATGTAAAGAATTTTTTAAATTTTGTTATGACATTTGAAAGTGGCGCAAAGCGACGCGTTTAAGACATGGGATTTTTAGACGTGAACTTGAATGGTCCTGTCCTTTATTCGATGAAGTCCGAGGAGTTGAAGAACACTCTCCCTCTCCCCACTCTCTCCCACCCTCGCTCCCCCCCTCCAACCTTCCCCTCATCCATCATTTGCTTTCAGTGAAGAGGGCAGCGCCACAAAAAAATTAGGCAAATATTGGTAAAAATATGTCCATATTTCTTTAACAGTTTGCGCGCAATTTTTGAAAGCTGTAAGATCTGTTCTTTGAAAGCGGACAGTAAGCACTGATACTGAAATCTGCTCAAAATTGGGGGGGGGGGGGAAGGGTAATGCATATCGCTTGTCTGCACTATACCACCCAAACTTTTGGCACCTTATTATGAAGTATTTTTTTTTAAATGGAATATATGGGCGCTTCTCTTCAATTATCTTCCCCCGTGGAAAAATTCAAGAACGATTTTGATTTATTTTTGCAAATTTTTAAAATATTCTTTCCAAAAAGTTGATAAAAATTTCATTTTGTTTCTTAAAACTCGTAGTTTTTAAATCTTTTCTTTAAAACTCAATTTTTTATATTCTTTCATTGGATTATGAACACATCGATCATTCTAATTTGCGTTTCCCCACTGTTCATCATCTATAATCGATCCAATGAATTCTTTCAGGAAGTGTTTGGAGGCATTCGAAGTGCTCAAATATTTCGTGCAGCACTATGGATTTTGGGTGAATATTGTGATACGAAGGAGTCAATTAGCGGTGTGATGGAGATTATCAAGAAATCACTTGGTGAATTACCAATCGTCGAGAGTGAATTGAGGGCAGCTGCTGGCGAGGAGGACAATGAGGACACTAAAGAGAAGGATGTAACGGTCGATGCAAAAACCAAGGTAAATGCAGTAATGACTTTGGGTTTTGGTAAGAAGGAAAAGGATTCTACAAGGTGGTTTTAGGGCAAAGGATGATTTCGACCATATTTGCACCAATTCGAGAGTGCACCAATTGGTCATTCGAGTAGTTCATAAAAGATCTTCTAATTAACTGAATATAATTAATTAAATTATTGTTGGAGTTGCTACAGTTGCTAGAGAAACTCAATGAAATTCGAAAAGAAGTCGTGAATTTGATAGATTAGTGTTGAGTGAAAGGGGAATTATGACTTTATAGTGATTTAGGTTGGGGAGGGGGACATTAGTTTTGATCTAAAATGGGAAAGGGTCTTATGGAACTTAATTTTGTGAGGGTAATCCATTTTTTTTGCTGTTGTTCCGTCGTTTAATTCCTTCAAATTCCTGCCGCAGTAAGCAAATGTGCGTCATACAGCAAGCTTACTGTTGTAGTTTTTCTATTTGTTTTAGTGATCACTTTTTAATGCTAAAGTTTCCATTAAAGAGGAGGGGGGTTGTATTGAAGAGGATATGGTATATTTCAATTACAGCCGCGTCAGCTGGTAACAGCAGATGGTACATACGCTACGCAATCGGCGCTACTTGCTGCGGTTAAGTCTACAACAGAGGAGAAGCCAACGCTACGAAAGTTCCTTCTAGAAGGAAATTTCTTCATTGCGGCTTCGCTTGCCACGACTCTCTCTAAGCTCGTTCTGAAATACAGCAAACTTCTTGGTGGTATGTGCATAAATATTTTAAACAGCATATGGGTACCAACGTCCTATCCAACCTGCACAACCAACTTCTTCAAATATTCAGGCTTTACACGTATTCAGGAAACGTGTACACCTTTCAAGTCTTTGTTCTTTTCTCAGGATATCTTTTTTACAAATACGATCTATTTCACTACTGTCTGGTTCATTTATTTTATTTTATTTTGCATTTATAGTTTTAAATAATCTCATGTTTTTAATTTATTGCATTCATGGTTTTAAATAATTAAATAATTTTAAATAATTTACACATGTAATAACAACCGCTGGAATTGACTTGGCGGAGGCAAACTCATTCCACGTATAGGTGGGCGTCTGGTTTTTATTCACGGTGGGAATAAGACGATGCAGATGTATTCGATGACTTTGTGGAAGATAAGAAAACACCAATTTTTTTATTTTTATTTCCCGATTTCGAAAGTAGTGTAATACAGGGGAGGTTTGGGTAAATGTGGGATACCATGGGGTGAGAAGCTGAGCTATTGCAGTAATTAGTATGATCCAAGGTAAGTTGTAAAGTAAAAGGTTAGTGGTATCATGGCTCTTGGTTATGATTTTGCTTCGTATTTTTAAGATGCAATTCAATTTGGGATGGCTTCGTAAGTGTTTTACTTGAATGTTTGAGTTGATATTTCTATCCCTTCCCTTCCCCTTCGTTCTCCCTCTCTCCCCTTCCCTCTCCCTCTTCTTTCCACTTGAGTTCTCTGAAAATCTGTTGGAATCCACATTGGCATCCTCCACTATTTCCATCCCCTTCCCTTCTCATCCCTTCCCCTTTCTTCCTCCACTTCTCCCCATCGAAGTCAGTTCGTAGCAACATTGTATCCTTCAGGATCTGTTTGCGATATACGCTAGGTGCACGACCGTGGTACGTAGAATGAGGTACTTGAATATATCCTGGAATCGTACTCTTTTTTGGGGGGAGTACCTTTTTCCTTATTTCAGGCAAAGGTGATAAGGTGAACGGGTTTGCTGGTGAAGCATTATTCATAATTGCATCCATAATAAACCTCGGCAAAAGTGGCATCACAAAGACCAATGTTACTGAAGATGACCTTGATCGGTAAGCGATAATTTAATGCATTCAATTAATTTTATTCATTTATTTGATTGGCTTACTCTTATTGAAGTTTATTAATTAGTAAGTCGATATTTTTTCCTCGATAGTGATAGGAAATTAAATATTGGAAGATTTTTCGATTATATTTCTTTTATTATTTGTTTTCATAATTCAAAAATCTATTTTGTTCTCATTTTTTTATGTTTATCTCTTTTTTTTGTTATTGTTATTTGTTTTGTGGGAAATACACGTTTGTTAGTGCCTCATTTCCTCCAACGGAACTCGTTTCCCTGATACTTAATACAAATATGGGACATCAATAGGTCGTCATTTTCTCTTTCTCAGTGAGTAGGGATATGAGGTTGTCTTCACTCTTACCAAAAAAGGGATGTGAAGAAATCTTCAACCAACCAACCCTCCCCCCCCCCCTCCTGCTGTTCTTGAGCAGCGGATATGAATGCGCTTTTATTCCTTCTCCACTCGCAACTAGGAACCATTCCTCTGCGAAGGAGGATTTACAAAATATTTGCGTTGTAGTCTTGGAATGACGGTGAAGGTGCTTTCCGATCGGTGGCCTGGTGCCGAAGAGATATTCCTCGATAAATGCCGTGAAAGTCTCGAATTGATGTTGGAAGCAAAAGCAGACACGGATCGTCACGAAATCGAAACTATTAGCAAGTTAGTTTATTTATTTATTTGTTCAAGGATTGTTAAGTATGCAGGGTTGTTGTAGTAATAAGATTAGTCGACATATCTAAGTATGTAAGAGCTCACTTTTGAGTGGTGGTCTTTTGTTTTATTATGTTTATTTATTTATTTAGTTTTATTTATTTTTTGAATTCCACTGCTTTTGGCAAATATGAACTATGAAGTCCGCCACTCCTAGAACTTTAACGCATGTTTTCTTGCGCATCCAGCACGATATTGGAAAGCTTTTCTTACAATGAGTTTGTGGTGAAAGATGATGTCATAAAACCCCTTAGGCAGTAAGCGAGTGCCTAAGGTTGTAAGTAGGATGTGTTAGATTGCCGAATAGGATGCTTCATTGGGTGTTACTTAGTGGATAATAGTGTATATATTTAAAGACCAACATATGTGGAAGTGGATCAAACGATTATGTTTACACAATTAGCACCACGTGTTGGAGATGGCTTATCTGGAACGGAGAATCTCTTTGATCTATCACTATCGCAGGCCCTTGGCACTGTGCCAAAAACGTCTAAGTTTGATTTCGCTTCCTCGAAACTTGGAAAGGTAATCGTGAAAGCTTAAACAGACTTTAAGGGATGACTATAATTAGATAATATATGGGAAAAGACTAGCTAGGAATTACTAGATTGTTTCGGTTAGGAGGGGTTTGGTCGAGTATCGAAGCGAAGGAAGTCATCAAGCTTTCTAGTAATCTGCTTCAAAAAATTTTTTTCGTGGTTTTGGTTTCCATGAAAAAAAAAATTTTGATTAAAAAGAATGTTGCATTAGAGTAAGTTTTGCTCATCGTGAAGAATTTGTTCGTAGGGATATTGATAAGGTATATATATATATATATATATACATATATATATATATATATATATATATATATATATATATATATATATATATATATATATATATATATATATATATATATATATATATATATATATATGGTATACATGGATTATAAGGTAGAGGGCATGTCTTTTGCAAAGGTTTTGCCTCGAGGGAAATCTTGAATATACGTGGTATGTGTTGACGAAGGTATTTTACTAATAGAAACGAGATAAGCAGATAAATGTAAGTCTAATAATTGAGGCACTGGATTACTTAACTATTATGTAAAGAATCGAATTTTGATTGCAAATATATGGCCTCACCTTGATATTATTAATTTCTATGAGTATTTTGGTTAGGTTCTATTCATTCAAATATGTGTTGCAGGTGAAGCAATTAGCCGGTTTTTCTGATCCGATCTATGCGGAAGCGTATGTTAATGTGAATCAATACGATATTGTATTGGATGTGTTGATTGTGAATCAAACGAACGATACGTTACAAAATGTTTGTCTTGAACTTTCAACGGTGGGCGACTTGAAATTAGTGGATAAACCGACACCACTTACATTGGCACCACATGATTTCGCCAATATTAAGGTATGATTCTGTTTTTTTTTGGGAGGGGGAGGGAGGGAGATGAATATTATTGTTTGAATCTTTTATTTATTCAATTCCAAAATGCAAGGGGTTTGTTTAAGATTGAGAAAAGATGAAAAGAAGAGGAAACTCGTACTTGCGTTTAGCTGATTTATTTTAATTTATTTAATTTATAATATTTGATCGCGAACATCTTCTTTTTATGTTTGGAGGATAGCGGAATATTGATGCGAATCGTTCGAGAATGAAAAATATTGATTAATCGTTTTCTTTCTCTCATTTTCTCTTCGAAACTCACCAACTCCCGCTTCGTTTCTTCTTATTTTATTTTTATTCAGTCGAGTTTCGTTGCTCCCTTAAAACTTTTTGTTATTATTTAAGACTTGTTTGAAGTGTTGTTTAATTTCGTTTATGATAATATTTGATGGTGGTATTGTGAAGCATGGATTCAGTGTTCGGCTGCTGTTTAGTTCATTTCAAAGTACGACCCGACCCGTAAGGGGATCGAACTCCTAATCCAATGCACAGGAGTTGGGCGATTTATAGTTGCGCCATGCAATCCTGGGGAAGTGTAAGATCGCTCACTTTTGAATTATTAATTAGTCATTTTGTTTGATTAGGTGAAATTTGAATAATAGAAATGAGGGGTTTTTATTTTGCAGGCTACGGTAAAAGTCGCTTCAACAGAGAATGGAGTAATATTTTCAACGATAGCATACGATGTCCATGGATCAACATCGGATCGTAACTGTGTCTACCTACAGGATATCCATATTGACATAATGGATTATATTGTCCCAGGCAATTGCACCGATACCGAATTCAGGCAAATGTGGGCGGAATTCGAATGGGAAAATAAAGTGAGTTCTTGGAATATATTATCTACCGAGTCCTTTATTTGGTATGAAGAGGTGACCGGTTTATGAAGAGAAGGGATAAGCGAAAAAGGTGTCATCGGGGATGTTTGTGCTGTCTGGGTTGATTATCGAGTTTTTATTCTTTGTGACCCGGAAAAGCTGTTTCATTTCTTTCTTTTTTTCTTTCAATTTCATCCGTAAATATTGAAAAAGAAAGGCAGAGTTGCATTAAAAATGTTGTTCATTTTGTTTGATTACCGACTTATCTAACTTTTACAATTACAGGTGAACGTAAATACGCCAATAACGAATTTGAGAGCATTCTTGACGCATCTCTCTTCAGTTACGAATATGAAATTACTTACAACCGAAGAAGCGCTACGTATGTTTTGAATTGTTTTGTTATTTTTAGCAATTCTCGTTTTTTGAGGGGTCATTTTATGTAAAAACTTGTGAGCGATACAGTTATTCAAAGACGAAAGTCTTTGGGAAGGAAACAAACGGGGAAGAAGCGAATGCCCGAAGGCGGAAGGATTTTTTAGAAATATCTAGAAGGGAGAGGTAAACGGTGGACCGGTGACGTTGCTAATGGCAAGGGCCCTCATTTTTGAAACCGGTTGGTCTTGTGTATAATACTGGTATCGAATATCGTTTCTCGAATTCATTGGGAGCTTTTAATATATCAATAAGCATACTTTGGGTGAGGAAACTTCTCTACCCAAGTGCTTGTTGATTTGTGATTAAATTAGTGGTTGCATTGAATCAAGGGGATTTGAAACGATGAGCGAAAATCTAATAAACTATTGAAAAAATCTGAAGATTTTCGGCGAATAATTTAAACAGATCAGAAATATGCGAATTAAAATACTAAAATATTTTGGGAGCTGGAAAGATTGGTCCTCAACTTGGAAGGGTAGAAAGCTATTCCGAAGAAGGATGTTTCAAAAATAGCCGGAAAAACCAGGATGTTCTGGATTTTATTTAAAGCATGCTTTGAGTGTGGTTAATGGAGTTTAAAGTTTATACCGAACAGATGGTATTTGGTATTGCTGTGCATTACAAATATAATTGTGAGGACAGAGGGAAAGTTTTTGTTGCACTGATCGGTTTATAAATCAGTATGTAAGCACTAATAGATATAGTATTGTGGGTATCGGCTTAGTATGGTGTAATTCAGACGAATTGCGCTTTGCGATCCTTATTCTTTTAGCGTTAATGATTGGGTCTGTTGATCATCAGTTTAATAATAACCCACAAATGATCATTGCTGCCTATCCCTACCCATGGTTCCCCAAAACAAACCCGTGAACGTGGGTAAGATAGTTGATCAACGCTATGAAGGTATTATAATGAAGAGAGCAATTTACGTTATTTTTTAAAATATTTTTTAGAAGGTGAATGTGGATTTTTGGCAGCGAATTTTTGTGCACATTCGATATTTGGTGAGGATGCATTAGCAAATGTGTCGATTGAGAAAACAAATCCACTCGATCCAAACAGTTCAATTATTGGACATATTCGAATAAGGGCAAAGAGTCAAGGAATGGCCCTTTCATTGGGCGATAAGGTTACTTTTTTTTATCGTTAATACTTTTGACTTAGTTGCTTGCTTTGAGGTAATTGAAGCATTACTTGATAAGCTATGGCATATACGATTAATTCAGTTGTCCAGACGAAGTTTATTTCGCACCATTATTTTTTTTTTTTTTTTTTGAGTTATGATGGGTTTATAGTGGTTAAATTCTTTGCTACAGCATACGATGTGGTGGTACTTTAGTAGGGAAGTAGTGATTCTTGTTGGATTGGTGGCTTAGGTAGGATCGTACTTATTCTTTACTTCTAACCCAACTTACTGGTAAGGGTTCAAAGTGCCACTTCTGAGGTATGTGGTTCAAAATGTCGGTGTTGTGTTTAATATCGGCTTAACGGTGACATCAGTCGTACAGAAACAAGGCTTCACTCTCTGTATCACTTGAAGTTTTTAATTGCTTGACCGGAAGACGGCTGCTTTTCGACGTGATTAAAAAGGAAGAAAAGGGCAAAGAAGTATCGTTAATGAAGACTGATAGGTGAAACGACGCCCCTTGGTCAATATTTCTAGGGTCCCGGTGTGCTGTTGCACATTTTAATTAGCGATATAGCTGGACCTTTCGCTGTAAGAGTCGTTCATTGTGAGTTTTGAATGGTTGCCAGAACGGGTCTTGTGTGGAAAATTGTCGTTCGTCACTGATATTTAGATGGTATATATTAAATCGGTAATTTATTTCATAAACTAAGAAAAATTCTTTAATAAATAATGCGAAAAATTTTTGTTTTTCATGTGACGGGGAAGAAGAATTGTTTGATATTTTACAAAGTTTTACAAAAAGTCGGTTAATGGGGAAAGCAGTTGGTCATATGTGAATTATTAAGTGAATTAAATAATATTTTATGTTATTAATTCAGGTATAAAATATAATTGTTTTGATTTGTATTTGTTTTTTGTTTTTTTAGATAAATGCGGCACAAAAAGAGAAGAGGATCACGATGGCAAGGGAAAAAGCGTGATTGCGTTATTAATTTTATGGACTTCGAATTTTGTACCTCTGTTGATTTCGTGTTTTTTAATTGCTATTAGTATCGGACTGTGTTATTTAAACGGTACTTTTCGATTCTCGTCGTACCCGCTTCTCTGTTCGGCTATTGCCCCGTTGTCCACGATTTGGGGCGGGGGTATGACCCAAAAGATAAGGGATTGGGTGGAGGAGGAGATTTGCGTTGAAGCCAAAGATAATAGGAGTAGGTGATATATGCTAATTGTTTGCCGGGGATTTATATTGTAGTTCCTGACTATATAAGGGAGGGGGTATAGCCTGGTTTACGGTAGTGTTAAAGGATGCATTCCTTATGGAATCTATTGCCGTGTCTTCATTTAACGGCTGAAATTGCTAAAATCTGCGCGCACATACTTCCTGCGTTGTTCTAATTATAATGGTCATTTGCGCACGTATTGTTTGTGTTCTTCAATTTGGCGTAATTTTTCCATTTCTTTTGTTGCATTTCTTGAAAGGAAACATAGAAATTTGACTATTGAAAGAAAAACAAAGAAATATTTTTTCTCGAATTTATATCGCCGATATTCGAATTGGTTGAGGTTGTCGATATCATCAGCTGCTTGTTGAACTGATGAGATATTGAAATATTTCTCTATCTCACTTTCCAATATGGTTTAATATTTATATGTTTGATATAATATTAGTTGTTTTTGAAAATATATTGATATTTATACATTAATTATAATGCAATGTGTCGATTTAAAAGTTACAATTTCGATCATTTAATTCCACAGCAATATTACGATTTGATAATTTATTAGTGCAAAAAAATTTGGGGTCAGTTTTTTCGGGTTTTTTTGTAGTAATTTAGGTTTAAACCATATTTGAAAATGGCGGATGAATTTACTCTTGTTAAAATCATCTAATCGTTTATGTTTCAAGGGAGGGAGAGGATGGGGACTCAGTTTGGAGCTTCATCTTTAGATTGCTAGATGTACCAGGTAGCCGCAACGGTTACTTCTTGGAGCAGTTAATTTGTACGTTAGAAATGTGGTAATTAGTGATGCTAGACAAATTCGATGGGTTTTTAGTGGTGGCATGAAAAGCAAGAGTCATATTAAGACCACCAAAGTTGCATTTAAAGGCATTGATGGAAGTGAAAGGATGGATACGAAGCTTATTACTAGGCAGTTTAACTTCTAACACCTCTGCTATCAATAATGCCGATTTTATAGAAAAAAAATTTCCATCAGAAATCTCGAATTTTTATAATTATGAGGTTTTTATTTCAAATAATATGCGATAATTTAATAAACGAATTGAATTCAATTACAACGTGAAGCAAGAGGACATAAATTACAATGTGGAATATCTTATAATGCGTTCAATAAGGCTATTTAATAGGTACCCACTGAACTTCATTATTGTCAAGAAAAACTTTACCGGTTGATGATAAATATGTTTTAGTGTTATTTTACTAAACGAGATTATCCTAAACGGTTATCGTATTTCTTCACATAACAGAATTAATTCAATCCGCGTCCGTTATAAAAATTTTCATCCACCTTTCGATCAATTAAGAATAAAATAAAAGATGTGAATATTATCGTCGATGCGCAGGAAATACTAAATATTTTGTATTAAAGAATCGACTTTATTGCGGTCTTAGAATACTATACGAAACGATTACGTTTCGAATATTTTTGAGTTTCGAATGCAATATTGTTAGCAGCGTTTTATTTAGGACATCCGATATCCACTAGTGGGTGAATTCTAATTGATCGATTGATCAAAATCAGCGATCAAAACGTGATCGGATGTTCTCATATCCTTCGTTCACGGCAATCCCGCCGAAATCTAGACAGAAGTTATGACCTTCTTTTTTGGTCATGTTTTCTGTGAGTACTACACCATATTAATTCAGAATTCCTCTCCATCGATATGGAGTACTTGGCTATAGAATGTTTAAATGTCACCTATGTCACAATATTGAGATACCGAAACGCTTCCATACTTATTTGCTGTCTGTAAGAATTCTGATTGATTATCCGATGAGCATAACATTTAGAAACGTTTACTTTTTATATAGGTATGACGTCATCATTCTCTTATATAGGTATGACGTCATCATTTTCAATATCTTCACACCGGACATTAGATGACAGTCAATGTTATAGTGAACTATTTTCGCTTATTTGTTGTAAATAGTTGCTCCACTAAGATAAAATTTAAAAAAAAAATGTGCAAAAAGCAAAGTAAAGCTAGCACAATCGATGACGATCGTCTTCGCATGGGAAATTTTCACATCCTTTTCGTTCATCAATTCTCCGTTCGTAGATGCCTCGATGAAAATAGAACAACTTCGTTTCCGACCGTCAATTAACATTTAGATCGAGATCTGCGACTATATCAATCTATCGATTCAGTTCTATTCGATGAAATTTTGCGGATGGCATATAGGATAGTGGTATCGATCATGTTTTACCGTATATTACGATAAATGATATAAATGTGCTACAGTAATCGTTTCGATGACACACTTTTAGAGGGATACGATATAGCGCGGAGTTAAGCATCACATTGTTGTCAATCAACAAAGATCATGTTTCCTGTGTTTCGTAAAAAAAAATTAGAAAATTTAAAAAGCAATGAGATTATTATCATCACCCGACTGTCTCTATCATCAATCAACTTATCATTGAAAATTTCGTTTATTTTCATTGAATGCGGGTGGTCTCACTTAAATTATTTGTACATATTGTTTGTAATGTCGAAGATTTTGGAAAGGTGAATTTTACACACAAATTAAACAGCAAAAAAAAAAAAAAAAAACTAGACGTCACGATTTCTTAAAAAAAAAAAAAGAAAGAAAGAAATTAGAACAATTATTATAAGTATAGAATTTAATAAAATGAAAGAAAAAAAAAAAAAAGGAAACATCATTCGAGATTTTCAAAAATAGACAGAGGACAACAAATTATAATCATTTAATTGAGAAACAGTTAATAACTATGTGATGATGATAAATGAATTTCATACAAATTTTCTATACAAAAAGAAAAAAATCCACATCGATGCTTATTGGCAATATTTGAAAATTTGATATATATATATTTAAAATTAGAACTCTCTATCTAAATATTTCTTGAAATTAGAATTTCCTATTTAAATATTTTTTTAAATTATAATTTTTTATTTCAACAATAAACGAAAAAAAAAACAATCAAGAATAAAATTCTTTTTTTTTTTTTGAGAATCGAATGGAATTTTTCATACTTTATGCAGATAACGCATCGATGCGTTTTTTAGTTGTTTTTTTTTTTAAAGATTAGACAAGTTTTTTTTAAGATTTTTAAAGTTTTCAAAATAATCGAATAAACAATTCGGGATAAATCATAAGAGATGAAACGAATTTACATATTATTTTATTAAAGAAAGAAAAGATTTATACGAAATATACGAATAAGTGTAACATAAATAAACGATAAAGAAAATCTAATTTCATTTCAGAAAAAAAAAAAAACGAATATAATAGTTTAATGGCGTATATATTTAATAAAGAAATTACTATTGCAAAGGTAATGGCACACATATTATATAATTAAAATTTATTTTTTATTTTTTTTTCTTCTCTATGAAAAATTTGTCGATCGTTTATAAAATTCAACGAAAAAAAAAAACCCGACTTTTGTTGGAATGTTTTCGATGCGGAAATTTGTGTATTTGTTCGCAAATCTATGGAAATCATCGTTTCAAATAGGAGTTTCTTGCATAATGTAGATTAGATTTTCAAATATCTATAGGCAATATTATTTTTAATTACGGATTATTAAATCCAAGATCTTGTTTCTGGATTAGTAGACCTATTGAATGAGAAAGGAAATGATATATGACGATGGGATTGACATGAGTATTATGAAAATAAAAATAAAAAAAATAAAAAACACATAGACGAAACACGAAAACATATGTAGATCATCGCTAAAGTGATAGCGTAACAATGTACACAAATAATAGAGATGAAAATATAACTCAATTTAGAAATGCAGACATGATAAGAATTTTATGATGCAGCCGTGTGATAAAAAATTTGTTTTATTTAAAACGATCAATCAAAAAAAAAAAAAAAATTCCGATAAAAATACGCAATAATTGTATGATTTTCTATTATTTTATTATTCCCATTTGTAAAAAATTTTTATTAAAATTATTAAAAAATAGCAGATCTTAAACTTTGTAGGTCAAGCTCAAACGATTGAGTATCTGACCTTTCCATAAACTACTATATCGTACTCAATAGGTTGTAAAATATAAATGTTCATTATAGTAGAAATATACACGCTGCATCATTATGTTTTATGCTTATAACTATGCTCGAGTATTCATCGTATAATTATAATGATATATGTTGGCGTATTTTGTCTTTAAAAAAAAACTAGAGATGCGAGCTGCACATTTTCTTTAAAAAAAGCATCTTTTCAAAAATAAGTTTAAAAAAAATTTATGAACGGTTTCTGTATGCGTCGAATCGTCGCAACCGTCAAGAATGAATGAACACAATGGATTTAGACACGATAGGTGCGCGAAACATTTGCGAGTGTCGTATCATCCCACTCGAGTCCCGTACTATTTTGTCGACCTATAATCTATCGCATATTATTATTGCGCTTTTTTTTGAAGAGATCTAATTTTATTACTTTTTACTTAATGAGTGTTTTTGATGACCAGTGAAAACTTGTCCGCAGACGGGGACGAACCCGCGACCTCTCGCTTGAGGTCGCGGGTTCGTCCCCGTCTGCGGACAAGTTTTCACTGGTCATCAAAAACACTCATTATCATCATTCTCAGTCTGAGCCGGACTTCAGTTGGCTCAAAACTCAAAAACATCCAACTTTTTACTTATATATATATATATATATATATATATATATATATATATATATATATATATATATATATATATATATTTCATTGATTTATCGTTTTGCCTTTTCTACCGCACCGTCGATTGTGAAGCTCCGACCAAAATTGTTGACTCCGCTCAGCCGAGCCAACCCGCTCAGTACCCTCATCGGGATAAGGTCGGCGGAACAAGTCCCGACTGTCATAGGAGGGGAACGACGGTGAAACGGCTCGTCAGCCTTCCACAGGCAGGAAACCTAATCCCTAACCTTCATGTGACCGACCTGCAAGAAGGAGTGGCCGACCTAAAGACCACAAGAGCCAAGTGGACCAGAAAGGCATTGGATCAGAGCAGGTGGAAACGTTATGAAGAGATATTTATTCGTAATGAATACTCCGTTTACTGAAATAAATGAATAAATAAATAAATATTTCAATTATTTAATGGGATCAAATTTTTTCCTCTTATTCCCATACAGATAGTATCATTAGCCTACGGTATCTTTAAATATGAAACCTATAGTAAGAAATGATAGCTTCAAATCATTTGCAAATCATCAAATTATCGTTTGCTAGTTGAATTATACTCTAATCCTATTTTTTTTTGTTTTTTGTTTTTGGAAAAGGAGCTACAATTTTATAATTTATCCTTCTATTTTACGTATTAAATATAAACCTCAAAGCGTACTAACTCTTTCTATTTCTTTTTACTTTTCATCTCACTAAAAATTATTTAAGTCATACTAAATTGTGCTATTAAAATTCATAATTTACAGGTAATTTAGGGATATCAGTATAAATTGTAGGTCATCATATAGTGGTACGGTAAATATTGGTACGATATTTATCGTATCACTATACATGACAAATTACAGCCACTTTTTTGTGTATTTTTAAGTCTGTGTATAAGTTTTAGATCATCATATAATGGTACGATAAGGTAATCGTGCATTACAAATATAAACTTCATACATAGTGAGGGCAAAAAAAGGAAGATAAAAGAGAACATTACTTTTTGTGTATTTTCAATATAACCTATTTACTTTAATTGACAAAGCATTCATTACGAACAAATGTCTCTTCATACCACTACCATTTCCGTTTAGCTAAAGATATAAGGTAGGGTGAAGGTTAGAGCTTAGGCTCATCTCATGCCTGTCGGATACTGACGATTCGATTCATCGTTGATCCACTCAAGAGGAGGTTCCAACTTGCTCCACCGCCTTTCATCCCTATGAGGCTCCTCTTTGGAGTAACTCGGTAGGACGGTGCCAAATAGTCTGATCGGAGCCCTCTCAAAACCGACCGCTCAGTAAGCAATACTAAACGATGAATGAAGTCCACATGTTCCCTATTTGAGTGGTAAATTTTCAAAGAATATTCTCTTCACATACCGTTATTTTGAACATGGGGAAGTACATGTTCAGCTTCCTCCTCTTCATCTTCGGTTAGTTCATCTTCCTCTCGATAACTATAAATATTATTTAATTATTTATAAATTTTCTCAATGATTATCGAGAAGGATAAATATAATCGAAATAATCGATTCAAAAAATCGGAATTTTTTTTTTTGAAGAAATAATTCAATTTTTAAATTAAAAGAATCAGTTATTTGGTTATATAAAATATTTCAACTTTTTTTAAAATGTGATAATGGTATCTTTTTTCAAAGGAATACTCTGCCGATCAAAATTTTCAAGGATGTTTTTCGTTTTTAAAGATGGAAGGGCTCAGGTAGCACTTCAGGTTCAACTAACTTTTTCATGAACTACTTCCGATCTAGTACTATACTTAACTAATTCCACGATCAACTATAAACCACACGATATTACAATAAATTGCAAAATCGACGTAGTTTTTGTTGAAGTATGCTGTATTTTTTAATGACTGGCATTACTGAAAAAAGTTTCTGAGAGTTACTGCACTAAAATTATCTCATTTATAGAAGACAGGTGCGGGTTACTTAAGAAGCTCATATGACGTTGTAACATAAATGAGGTCATATGAAATTGTAACATAAATAAGTTCATATGACGTTGCAACATAAATGAGGCCATATGACACTGTAACATAAATAAGGTCATATGACGTTGTAACATAACAAACCTTTCACCCCCATCTGAACTGTCATCATCGTCAGAAAATTCACCGGTCTTTTCAGCTTCTTCAAGTGGATTCACTGTAATGTTCATTCCACTATCGTCCCATTCCATTGTTCCTTCCTAAAAATTAGATTTTTTAAAAATTTCAAACTTATTTTTATTCTAGAATTTTTAATGCTCATATTATTTACTTTCTAAATAAATATAAATTTTACATAGATTTAAGACCATACTTCTAGGATGGGAAGGTCTCTTGAATTTATTCAATAGATGATTCTTAGATCCACATATGGAAACTAGATCCACAAGGAAATTAGATCCATAGAAATTAGACCCACAAATGCATAGAAAATCAATAGAGAAGAGAAACCAATTTGGATTATAAAAATCCTTACTCAAGAACTAATAATATGCAACCCTAGAGATTTCTATTCAATGATATACGTCAAATCAATTTTCACTATGAGTCGAAGCATTAAAATATCGATATTTTGCGGTGTTTTTGAATTCCAAATCACTATTCTTTATTCGTTGAAAAATTCTCATCTTTGTAACTAATTTTCTCGCTGATGGCTTGCCCTCAAAAAATTGGTATTTATTTGTCCAAAAAAAAAAAAAAACCCAACTTACTTGACTTTTCCTAGTACGTCTTCTTCTTGGTAATGGTGTATCACGCATTTTTAGAACTCCGATAACGAGTAGAACGAGCAAAAATCCAACGCAAATCACAACAATAACTGCAACTGCACCACCTGAAAACGATTTAATTAAATCGGTTATAACAGGTGTTGTTGCTCACTTCGGAAAGGAGTTGTGATCTTATACCATTGATCAACGCATAAAATTAGTGACATTTACGAATGAAGTAGAGATGCGCTGTTCATAGAAATTTGAATTGCTTCCTATAAGAAGAGCAAAATAGTTTATAGCGACAACGAAAACTGACTAAAATCTAAACTTTTATTTTAATCGAAAAGGAACTCATCAATAAATATACCATTTATTTATAAGCCAAAAATATGACTGATCTCCTAGTTTGTTTCACTTTCCCATCCCATTCTAAGGTGGCCACTATTATTCGTGTTAAAAATATAGTGATAACAAATAAAAAATTTAATAAATTGAATTAAATGGAAATTGTTTATTATAGTTACAGGTAAATTACATATGTTCTTTCGAATCTTTCCTTTAAACAGAAAAAAAAAAGATGAATGGCTAATAAAATAAACTTCCTTAGTGAAGATAAAAAGTGCCAATTGGACTAACAATACAAATTATATATAGAAATTGAATTGATTTTAAGCTCAAATTTAATTTAAAAGAAATTCACTGAACTAACCAGCAATCGCTCCTTGGCCGACATCATAGCCATGATGCGAAAGAAGTGCCTTAGGTCTAGGTAGATCCATTTCGAGGATATTCTGTAGCCGATTACCGCCAACTTGATCAAATGATGGTTCCACTTGATGATCTACATTCGGGAATACCAAATCAGGATTCTCAGTCGATGCAATCACCGGTGTATCAATATTCATCTGAAAGTGATGATTAAATCTGAGTGAATTTGATTCATAATATTTTTTTAAAGATTCACTAATTTAATGCACTTTTCCAAAAAAAATCTACAAAAGTGCATGTGCATCATGCGATGGACATGTTTATTCGTCTGTCTGTGTCTGTCTGTTGCCCAACGATTTCAACTCGAGAATCGATGAGACCACTATAATGAAATTTGATACATATAACTTACATCGTAGGTGATCTCCTATACTAACTTTCCAGCTGATACACCAGTTTCCGAATGAGTTATGGATGTTCAATGTTGCCAAAAAATCATATACACGTTGCAAAATGTCGGGTCACAAAAAAAACATATTTTGCATAGACAGGCAGGAGCATTCGGACCCATTAAACCATGGATGCCTGATTCAATTGCTTCATTATTTATTGGCAGCTATGAAAGTGTCTGGTCACATGAAAAAAAAAAATGCAAAAACGCAAATCTTGCTAGCCGTCTTGGCGCGCTTTTCCACTTTTTTTTTCTATAGTGAGTGAAAATATCTGCTCATTATACACTGTGACTGGATTTCACCAGTGCGAACTTGCATATCACCCTCGAATTGCATAAGTTTTCTAAACGAATTTTTATATAGATGAAAGGGCAAAACAACTGACGAAAAGAGAGAGAGAACTGGCACGATATGCGCTTTCCATATTAGCCCACTAGGTAAATCGATTCTTCAAGCACGGAACAACAAAAGTAAAATGTTTGATGATGTGTTTCTTCGACGAAATCAAATAGTAGTGAAAAATCCTGAATCAGGAAAACCGTTTTGGACAGCATCCCCAACAAATTGTATGATAACCCTTATTTGTAAGTTTTATCTCGGATTCCCAATCGAACTGCTTTAGCGCACAATTTATAAGTAAAACTTTCAAGGGATATTATTGAATATGAAAGAATGAGAGAGAAAGTTTTGTGCCAATTCGACGATGCAAAATTCCAATTAGTGTTTCTCATTTAGGTTTGCATCGAAAAGCGAAAGCAATAATCTAGTGTTGGGTAATCAGCCATGTATAAAGTGCTTGTTGCATCCTCTTACACTTATAGAACTAATTAACGTGACATCGAAAAGCGGTTAGCCGTTTCTCTCTCTCTTTTTTTGCCTCATTTAACAAGAATTACGGTAATGAGGATTCCTAGAGGATTACGGTAAGATTCAATTTTTTTTTCTGGAAGTGAGGTTTCACAATGCGCATAAAGATGTAATGCTTACGGTAACGAGAAGTTCATTGCTAAGAATGCGGCCTCCATCCATAGCACATTGTACCGTATAGATTCGTTTCGAGTAGGAATCAGCACGTGTATTGAAATAATGAATTTTTGAAAGAATCTCTCGATATCCCTTCACTTTTTCTTTACCTTTCAAAAGGATTCCCTGAAGATGATACATATGAATATATAGATAAATAAATAAATGAATAAATAAAATAAAATAAATAAATAAATGAATAAATAAATAAATAAACAAACAAATAAAAATTAAAATGTGTCCCACAATATCTAAATATTCTTGCCCCATCTGAAGATTTTTGATGAAAGCGAAAACATCACTTTCAATTACAACGGAAGTGAAATGCCGATCGATAAACGACGCGGAAAATTTTTCGTTTCGTCTATTGGTGTAGGCATGATAATAGGCAAAAAAAATTAGGGTGAAAAAACAATCCCCCTTGCCGAGAACCCACACGAAGCTTAAATCGACAACCAACTAGAATACATCTACATCTTAGTTTTGATCGATTAAGCGCTGAATATAATATACGTAGGAAGTGTAAAATTTCCGTTGAAAAAATATTATCGTAATACTCGAAGAGAGATTGTTTTAATACTGTATCTAACCTCTGTACTTGGATTACGGTAACCTAACTTCCCGAATTATGGTATCCGCAAAGTAAATTACAGTATCACTACCCGCTAATTCGGTTGCATTTCATTCCTCTAGTTTTTCAATGCGATCGCCTATTATCGTTCACAAATCTCTATCGTTCTATTCAAATCCCTCATCTTCTTTTTCAATTTCACTTCGGTTTTTCGATATTCACCTTGATATTTCTTATTCCTAGGCGTTGCGTTACCTGTATCATTCAAATAATTTATTACTCTACTACTATAATAACTAGTATTAAATTACTTATTAGTTAATAATAACTATTACTCATATATTTGCAGTAATTTATAAATAGAGTAATAAGAGTAATAAATATAGAGTAATCACCTGTTTGTCATGTTCGAAATCAATATGTAGTGCAGCGATTAACGACGCAGGCGAAGAGAAATATTCGAGATCCATATCACGTGATGGTTTTAAATGTACCTTACACCAGTCTAACATTGATTCACTTGTTTTGTCAATATCCTCTGCAAGAGAAATACAGTATTCTTAAAAATACAGTCCTCTTAAAAATACAGTACTCTTATGGCTAATCGATTGCAAAAATTGGTTTCAAAAAAATGAAATTTTATTGAAATAATTTTTTTCCATTCTTTGCGAAAGAATAATTGAGCACAACAGTACGATAACGAATATTATGAGTTATTCAACCCTGTAGTCATATTTAATAGTCACATTCAAAACCGATAAGTCATATTACTGTCCTCCGAATTACAGTAATCTATCGAGTTCCAAATAGACGTGAATCAGGGATAAATAGAAAAGAAATTGCAATTAACGATGTTGACCTATCTAGAAGATCAAAAATTTTATTTTTGAATAAATTTATATACTTCGTTTATTCGATTATTTACTGACATATGGGAGGAAATTTTTATTTGCTCACAATGACTTACGATAAAATATTAGTAAAAATTAAACAAACATTTCCCTCCTATCGTATCAAAAAATACCCCGTTCAATAAATATTACAATCGTCATTTACCGTATCATCTTAAATAGAAGAGCCAAATCTGATTTCTTGATTCTCAACGCGAGCCATCTATTCGATCGGGTATACCAATAAAACAAGGTAAGCAACTTTCTATAATGTTGAAAAAAATGTTGTATTCAGAAAAATGTGACCATTTTCATAGTTCACTATTTGAGAATCTTTCAGTAATATATCGACAAATACCTTACCATCATTGATATTTTGTGTGACGGTAATTTTAATACCAGGTAACATAGGTGCACCAGTCTTAACAAGATGTTGATCACTATTTACCATCGATACACCACTTATCGAGAGTATTGGATCCACTTCTTTTTGCACAAAAACATATCCGTTAGCTGGCGTTAGTGATAGCTGCAATAAGTGGCGATAATCTTTTCCTTATCTTTTGAAAATTTTCATTTCAATCAAAAAAAAAGTAACGATTAATAAAAAAAAAATTTTTTTTTAAAGGTTATTCAAAGATATGCATAAAGAAAGGTATATGCAAATTTTATCGCCTCATAAAGAATGCTTCATCCATAATATTTTAGAATATCTATAAAAGCAAATAAATGCCAAGCTAGAAGCTAGATACTAAGAGAAATATTCATGAAAGAGATGAAAATTCTCTGCCAAGTTGCTATATTTTTTTGAATATTATACTAGTGCATACTCGCAGAAATGTTGCAATTTTCCCACAAGTAAAATATACGGCATGGATATTTTATGAATATTTCTTCTAGTATTTTCTTCGCAACTAGTGATTCACACTTCCCAACGATACAACAAGGTGAGCGCATGAAGTACTTTTCAGCAAAGAAAAGAATACATTAAATGAATAAATAAATAAATAAATAAATAAATAAATAAATAAATAAATAATTGAATAAATAAATAAATAGATAAATAAATAAATAAATAAATAATGCACCTATATTCATGAAATTTAATTCTCAAAATTAAAAATTAAAACGCTAAATAACGAACCAATTTGCCATCAGCACATCTCACTGAAGTATTGATATCGAATCCACGATGTCCTGGTGTTGGTGTTTCCATCGAATTAACGTAAACGACTTTTTGCAACAATAGAGATAGATCTTCGGCCGTATTTGCCCTCAACGTTAACATTGAAGAATCTTTATCGAAGATCGCCTCCTAGAAAGAGAGGTACGATAATTTTTTCAACAAATCACGACATCGGGTTCTGTAACCTCAGGTTACTGTAGTGGAACCTTTCAAAAAAAAAAAACAACTCAAAAGTGTAAGTGCATCTCAGCCCGTAAAAAACGATCGTATCACTTCTGTAAAATCGATTTCTAGCATATACTTCTACTGTAATCAGACATCAAGATGCCCATTTGAAAGGCGATCATATCAGCGATAATTGAACTAACCTCTCCAGGTACAAGTTGATCGATAGCGGTGAATTGAAGTTGTTCCTTGCATTGGTGTGCACATAGCAAAGCTTGATGTTGCTCTACTTTACCGGCTAAATAGAGCATCGATGAAAGATGTCCTTTGAAGAATTGAGATATCGATTGACTTCGTCCATGCCAACATGCACCAACCACAAGACGCGTTTTCTAGAACATCACAATATTGTGAGAGCGCTTATTTAATGAAGAAAATGTGACTGACAGGTGATTACTAAATAGCTCAGCTGGTAAAGCAGGTGAGCAGAAATCTGCGTGTCGTAGGCTCGAATCCTGTCCACGATAGTTGAGTCGTTCTAATTGTTCTCGTGAACACTGCTTTTTTTCAAACATTTTCAGTAAAATAAACTGATAAGAAATGTGGCAAACCAATAGAAACAGTAAATTTCAAAGAGTCGTTACTAAAATTTAGTAATTCACAATAAGCATTAAATTAAAATAAATCAACTTATAGAAATTAAGTATAATGAAAAGATGTGACTAAAATTTCTTTTTCAATCCCTCTTAAGAATACCGTAACTTCATTAATAGAAGCTCATGGTGTTCTATTTTCTCTCTAGTTTCAAAGAAAGAGTTTTCTATTCGAAAATTTATGCTAAATATCATAATCAACAATACAACGATAATCAACGAACCACTTGTTTAGTGCGATGTAATGGCCAATCATCAAGTATTTCAGGATTTTCATTATTTGCAATAAATTTCTTCCCATCAATATAGAGATCCACCTGCAAAAAATAGATTGAGTTATCAAATGAGATGAAGATATCAAACAATAACCATAAAATTTTTTCGATTATTCAAATTAATCGATGAAATTTTTAGATTGTTAAGAAGGAAGTTCCTTTTTCAATTACGAGAAAAAAGAGCAGTTGAAATAATAGGGCGATGGAGGAGGGGGATGGGAGATGGTGAACGAGGGGGGGGTTGACGGGTTTAACTTAAAAATAGGCTCTCTCTCTAATTGCTCGACAATCAGCTATAGCCAAAATTATTGTAGAAACAGCTTGAAGAAAAATCTTTGATACACGAATTATACACTGATTTCATGTAGTAAGCCCGAAATCATTGATAATAACAATCATGAAAATTAATAATAATCGTAAAAATTCAAAATTCAAATCAATTTCTTTGATCGAAA
Organism: Baylisascaris procyonis; assembly: GCA_037389465.1. Classification (NCBI taxonomy): domain Eukaryota; kingdom Metazoa; phylum Nematoda; class Chromadorea; order Rhabditida; family Ascarididae; genus Baylisascaris; species Baylisascaris procyonis. The sequence goes on from JAZARR010000200.1 coordinate 2,637,427, forward strand.
AAATTATTGACTGGAAAAATAAAAAAAAAATATTTAAAATAGATTCATTCTCGTTGTTTGATAAATATAAATTATTGATGCAAAAAAAAATCAGTTGTTATATAAGCTATCATATATCACATTGCTGATTCATCTGCGTAATTGCTCCATTATAGACTCAATTCTATTTCCGTTTTATTATAGCTTTTGAGTAGGTCTCCAATAATACGGCGACCGATAAAATTTCTGACCGATTTCTTCCAATAACAAATCCCTAATTTTATATGTCTTAATGCTATTACTTAATTAGGTTGAAGTACTTAAATAATTTTTACTTTCGACGTCATCCAAGCTATCGTCATTATAATAGTAAGAATTAAAGAAGTAAAGTATATATTAGAGTTTTATGTATTGTCGTTATAAAAACACCGATTTCTGTAACTAATAATTACGTTATATAATTTCATCACCGATTAAGTTCGTTTATTAAATTATACTTCAATGATATATTTAAGTGCTTAATGATATTTAATGAAACTTCTTTTGCATAGATTTTTTTTTTACTTTTCGCTTTTCTCTCCTCTCTTCTCGGTACGGAAAGGGAGAGGAAAGGGGTGGAGGAGGGGGAGGGGAGGGAGGAGGGAGGAGCTGGGAAGTGGACAATTCTTTGTTTTCCAAATGTTAAGCGTTGTTTAATATGTGTTATATTAACAGATTACGTTGTTATTCTAATGCCTGATATGACCACTAATGGCTATTTACAACTGCAGCGGATGTTGGTTAGTTCGAAGGTGCCCTATAAGCTAAACAATTCAACTCCTTCACATCAATTAGCTCTAGTATCTTTTCAAAGCAACTCATAATATTGTACTAATATGATTGTATAAATACTATTGTTATAGAAAATAAGAAAAAAAATACGAAAAAAAATAAATAGATAAATAAAAAAAAATTTTTTTTTGAAATTACTTGATCAGCCGACGCAAATAAAATAGAATAGGTATGCCAATTGTCATCGCACACTTCTGGAATACTCCAACGCCATTCGGCTGCTCTGAATGCCGGTTCCGCATCGCTTTCACGTCGCATTAACATCTCTAGTTTACAATGCCGAGTATATACGGCAAAATGATGACGATTCATATCTTAAAAAATAAAAAAAAAATTATTTATTTATTTATTTATTCATTCATAAAATTGCTAAAATCTTCTAAAAATGCAACCTGCAAAACGCTTTATTTTGAGGTAAGATCTGAACTTTAGAGCGCAATTTTCTGCGTCATATTCTAACCAATTGAGCCATTGCGATCAAGTATTTTCCTCCTCATTGCACACCATATAAATATAAACACCTTTGTGACGTTGTCAATTCTGACCAGCTGAACAATCATATTCAAGCGATTTAACAAACATATCGAATAGCTTCATTCATTGTGCGTTAGACTAGAATATTTCATGCTATACGATCGTGTCCTTTGAATGACGAAATTTTTTTTAGTGAATTAGGTCATATATCTGCTTCCATACAAACTCCAATATGATCCTATAATAGAGTTCACGCTAATTTAATAGTTAAAAGTAAGCTGGACTACTCATTTAACTTCATCGCCCACCCACCTCGTTCTCCCCTCATTCCATATCCCTTCCTCTTCTCCACTCCCCGTCTTCCCTCATCCCATACTCCCATCCTCTCCTCACCTTCCTAGTAAACCACTTTCTTGGTTTAGTTAGCCAGCTGGTGTTTTTTTTTCGCCATCCACGACTTGCTGCTTGATGAAAGCGTCGTCATTTAACAGCTTGATCGCAATTATGTACCCTTTTAAATGGGGTAATTTTCGTTTTAACGCTTTTGAAAGCATATCGAATGCCTCTTATAAGCAAAAAAATACTTTATGCTACTACAAATCAAGCATAAAATTTGTCATTCTATTTGACAATGAAGGTAATATATTTATCTATGATATGAAAACAAAAAATAAATTAAGCCTCATTAAAATTTGAAAATAAAATTGATAAAAATAGGGTAAAAATTATAAAATTTTTTTTTCAAAGTAGAAAAAGATCAATGAAAAAGTCGGAAAATTATTGCAAAATTGGAAAATTATTGCTAATATTTCAATTAATTCATTCAATATTTGCGTTGCTTCGATATAATTTCTGACTCTTTTGCTAATATAACTAAGAGAAGCATATAGAGAGGAAAAATTTATTTAAAATTAAGAAAAATTACTTTTTATTTCAATTATATTAAAAAAAAAATTTTTTTTGAATGAAACTGAATAATTTTATTCCATAAATTTGTGCATATTTTTTTAAAAAAAGAAAATCTTTAACTTACTAGATTCATCACTCTCACAGAGAATATTCTGTTTGTTGTTCTGTTCATCTTTAGTCCCTTTAGCGTGTTTCATTGAGAACGAAAGTGTAAATTTCGCTGGTACAAGCCTCTTTACAGTTTCCGGTGGTACGATAACTGCATTCGATTTCCCATCAAATGCGTACTTCTCACCGGTTACATTATTATCCTCTTGTATCTCTGCGGTTGCCGGAAGTAATGAAACCGTCTCTGCATCTATACCACATCTAAAAATAGAAATAAAAATTCACAAATATATATATATATATATATATATATATATATATATATATATATATATATATATATATATATATATATAATGAATAACATTAGTGAATAATACATATTTTTTCTTTAAATAAAAATATTTTTTGAAAATGCCGTAAACCTGAAGACGAAAAAAAGACGAAATTAAATAATCCTCCATTCAGTAGTATTCTTACCTCTTTGAATTAGAAAAAAAAGAATGAAAAAAGTTTTTCTGTATATTTTGAACGTTACTTAAATCCTCGATTAGCAATCCTAATTCTAAAATTTGGAAGATTCCCCTCCTCCCTTTCTCGTCTTGTTTATTTTAGCATCATTTTGCTTCTTTGTTTAGCCCTCATTTCTAACGATCCATGCCGAGCACAATGCTGCTTTAATTATCGCCTCATCCGAGAGAGAGAGAGGGAGAGAGAGGAAGAGAGAGAAAGAGAGATGGAGAGGGGAGAGGGAGACAGAGAAAGAGTATGATTAAAGAGAGAGGAAAAATGTATTATTGATGTGGCTATTAGCCTCATGACCAATTTAGGATTCAATTAAGGTTGTATCCAATTCTTTGCATTTATTTAACGTTTAGGCATCACAACAACACTAATAATAATTTAATTATAAGAAAATCCCTCATTATAATATGAAGAAAATATTCGCTTTTTGAAGCGAATAAGAAAAAAAAAATATTTTCAAAAAATATTTTCAATGAGAATTTCTTGAAAATTCAAAAATTTTCCTTCAAATTTGAATTTTTGAATTTTATTTCCAAATTTACAGCCAAACTTCTTTCTTCTTTTTTTACTAAGTTCGATGAAAAAATTTTTAGAATTTTAGCTTACTGATAATGATTTCTTAGATTACTGTAATTCACGCGAACAATTACTGTAATTCATATGAACAAAGTATACGGTCGTGAAAAGTATTATTCATCTATTGGTCGAAAAGAATTGGAAAAAAACGAAACAATTTAAAAATTGGCTAAAGAGATCGAATAAAACGCGAAAGAGAGGAAAAAACTGGAAGGAAAAATAATAAGCCGAAAAAAATTCAAAAAAAAAAAAAATTAAAGTCAGAAAGCGATTTGATTGTTGACAAAGCGATTTAAATGTTTATTTCATTGAGGCTTGGCTAACGCTGCTTAGTTGACTTAGGCAAATCGACGTTACCTACCGTATAATTAATTCTACAGTAAACGGAGAGACGAAAGGAGAGTGTAGAGAGGGGGGGGGGTGAGGAGAAGGGGGAAAGAAGGGTGAACGTATACTTGAAATAGATATAATATTTAGTATGCTGATATGTGTACCTCTTTAATATGCTCCTTTAAGCTTTCATATAGAATTTATTTTCAGTTTATCTCTTCAAATTTGCAAATTAATTTTAAAAAAAAAACCATATCATCAAAATCTATCATTTAAACAAGCCGTACGTTATATGTTCTATGAATGAGCCTTCATAGAAGGATTGAATTGAATATACGTAATTGAAGAGCAACAAAAATATAAACAAAATAGCAACATGTGTTTTCACGATTATGAGGCAACTATTAATGAAAATTTAAAAAAAAAAAAAAAAAAACCCCTCAAATATGAGGAAGTAATAGAAATAACTTAATAAAAATTCAAAAAAAATTTTACTGAATAATTGGAACACCTAGATTAATTAGGAGAATATTTTTGTTAAAGTGCCTCACCTTGTTTGAGTTTTTGCCGAGAAAACGTCATCACGATCACAACCTTGTGCAATATGATCACTTTTAAGCGTTACGACACTCTCGACACTCTTTACGGTACAAGCGTTTGATGAAGCACACGTGACTATATGTGCATCCGGAGCTAATTTACGAGCTCCGACTCCCGGCGTATATGAAACACGCTCCAGAACTCCTTGCACACCATCGACGCATGCCTCACGAACGTTGACAGTAATGAGTGTAGACTTCGATTGACGCATACCGCAATCATGCGCTACGATTGTTAGTATATACGACTTTGCTTGAGTATAATTAAGTGGCTCCGTATTGCGCAGTACACCCTGAAAAAAAAAGAATTGAGTGGATGGGGGTTGAACCTAGAATTAATTTTAGAATAGACTTCGTCAAGACCCTTATACCTACAATCCCCTTCCCTCCACCCATAGATTGTCACTTGTTCAACGCGTATCTGCTTATCCATTAAAATGTACGATTTACAGTCTCCACCTATATCATTTGCATAAAGTATTGCCTCCATTGCTACTATATATGCTTTACGCATAAGTTATCTGGCCAAATTCAAATCCCCCATCAGAACTATGTACAACTATGAGATGAAAATGGAATAAGAGGAGGGATGGTATATATATATATATATATATATATATATATATATATATATATAAAATTTTTGTTCAATTGATCTATATTCATCAATATTCCACTTCATTTTACTCACTCCATTCTATTCTATTCCATTCTGATGGAATAAATTTTTGAATGCAAAAAAAGTTTAATGCTTATAAAATTTATGAAAAAGAAAGCGTCATGTTAGGAAAGCAAAGCAAAAAAAAAACCTGATCATCAATTGCGAACGGAAAACCATCTAACGCATTTGTAATTTCATAACGGCAAATTTGCCCATATGGGTGACCACAATCCTTATCATTCGCTTGTAAACGCGCTATTTCCGGGTAAATTTTACCTAAAATCGAGAAATATAATCATTTTTCGATACTTAGAAATAGACAAGAAAAATTGAAAATGAAAACGAAACGATGCGAATATGTACTATCATTGACTTTAAATTTAGAAAAAAAAAAAACAACTAATGATTGAAAACGGAAATTATCATTTTCTACAAACGCTCAACGATTGCTCAAATAGTTATGCGGAATATTTAAAAAAAACATTAAGAAATCTAATAGAAAATCAGGAAGAAATTAAAAAATTTCATTGGGAAAAAATTTGAAAAAAAATTGAAGAAAAAATTGAAAATTGGGAAAAAAATTTCATTCATTGAGAAGTACAAAAATTCAAAAAAAAAAAAGAAAAAATTTGCTCCATTAAACTATTCTCTTCAATATTTGTTGATTTACTTCAAGATATGATATTTCTGCGAAATATTCCAATTATTTTAAGGCAGTGATGCAAATTTCTGTCAAAAGAAGAAACATAAAAATAAAGGAAACGAATAATCCGCTGAAATAGGTAAATTTCTCTCATATTTTCCAGATGAATTTTTTTCAGCCCTATCCGAGTTTTTTTTTTTCTTAAAGGAAAATGAAATAAGCAATAAAAAATTTAGTAAATTCAAAGCGTATAATCGTGCCCATATCAATCAAAAAAAAGACCGATAAACAAGTGTCCTTTATAATGAAACATTAAATGAAACGTTCAATCATTTTTCTAGAGTCATATTATGATTGATGAATTCAATAATTCGTTGATATATATTCAAAGCGATTTGCCCATATTTGATTAAGGTGAATATTAGAGTTGATTTAAAAAAAAAGAGCAAAAAAAAAACAAATAAATTACCTTCATCAATATCAAACGTATACCATGGTTGTGCAAATTCAGGTGCATGATCGTTTGTATCACGAATTGAAATTCTCAACGGAATACTGCAATTGGGAAATTAAAAAAAAAATAGAATGCTTAATATATGGTATAATTTAATATTAATAAATTTTATTTATATATTATGTTATATTTATTATAATTACTTATATTATTCTTATATGTTATGTTTAATATATGCTTAAGAATATGTTATATAAAATATTATAATTATACGGCATTATAAAATTTCGAAAAAGATAACACTAATATTAAATTATAGATGCATTTATCAATATTATTAAAATATGTTTTTGTTCTTGTTAATAATCAAAGCTACTTCAGTTCTTAAACAATGAGAGAGTATTAAGCATCTAGAGGCTGTCCAATAATGACTTCAATGCAGCAATCATCAAACGTTTATTGAAGTTTTCACGATTTTTTTTTTCAGTAGAACTTAAAAAAAAATTTTTTTTGTTCGATTGCGAGAGGAAATTTTATGCGATCAAGTAACAATTATAGCTATACTTGCTAATGATAATGCATTATTTTTTAACTATTAAATATTTATAAAAATAATAAATTCAAATAATATAATTCATCGATTATTGAAACAATGAAAATATCTGCAAGCAGTTTCATGGATCTTTCTCATCAACCGTTTTGAAATATTTGTTGGCCAAAAAAGTAATTTCAACGCTAGTGGCCAACGAATAATTTCAACGCTCTTGGCCAACAAATAATTTCAACACTACTGGCCAACAAACCTTTCAGATTTGACTTGATCACTGCAACGTACGGCCACAAGATTGAATCGATATTGAGGACTAGAGCAATCGAGATGCATACCCTCCTTGACACGAATCTCACCACGTCCTCGTTGCTCGTCAGTTACTTCTGCTACGAATGGAATCTCTTGTGAGGGCGAATCGCTTGTTATTTCATATCGACATACCGGTCCTCAAAATAAACAAAATATGATAGACCTACATCGATATATATTGCAGGGAAATTTTCTCACTTCTTCTTGCAATATAATCATTGCTCTTCGAATCGATAGGTTTACAAATACGGCTTCAAACTGCCCCATAGATAATCACAGCAGAGTGACCCTCATATGACCCTAATAGAGTGACCCTCATATGACCCTAATAGAGTGACCCCGAAATGACCATAATAGATTGGAGTAAAAAAATTTCTATTTAGGAGTTCTATCATCTCCTTCAAAATTAATTGTTTATTTCTTAATGATCGTAATAATATTTTCTTTTCAAGCATCAAGAATGCTTGAAATATAAATTAAACGATCTAAGAAACGAGATTGAAATCGATTCTAGAATGGATGATTATTATAAAAATGTGTTTTCATAGTTAAATGAAAGTGACTAAAAGGAGGGAATAGGTTATGTGATGATAAAATTTTGATTAGACGAATATTCACATTAATGAATAAATGAAAGCTAGATGATTAACCGATAGAAATCAACAATCACTAAAAAATTCTATCCAAAGGGAAAATTTTCAATGCAATAATCAATACAAAGGCTGCATCCTCTCCCAAAAGTATTATTCCGCTCAGCATCAAATAAACATCTTATTACCTCATATCTCGAATATCCACTACAACTACACTGTCAAGTTTTGAAGGAAGTAACGAAAGAAAAGAGAAATAAATGAGCAAAAAAAAAAAATTCAAATGAAAGAGGGTGAGAGAGTGAAAGAAAAAGGCCTTAAAAAGATTTGAGGGGGAAGAGATGGGGGACAACGTGGAATACAAGGAAGAGGAAATCGAAATAAAACAGAGATCCATATACATCAGTTGTAGCTCTAGTAATACTCTCCGCATTATTGCTAATTATGGTTTATATAATTTCCGTTATAATCTCTAATTCCTTTCTCTATTTCTTTCCGTGAAAATTCTCATCAATAGACAGTATTAGCCATTGGGTCCATTTCGTATAAGAAGCGATTGGGACCATTCAAAAAAGTCATTTCAATTCTTAAGCTTATTTCTTAATTTATTCAACTCTATCCCATTTGAAGATCCCTTGAATAAAGATAAACACAGAAGCAGATGTGATTGGGATATTTATCTATAAGTTAAGGTGATCATTGCTCACGGCTCATTAGTAAGAAAGGGAAAGCTGGCTGGTTGTGAGGAAAGGAAATTACGCTTGGATACGCTTCTAGCTCGCTAATTAAGCTTTATTTTGCTTTCAAGAACGCTTATGCGCACAAACAAACGCAGCTTATATCAGAATTCAACTGAATACAGATCTATGAAATATCTTTGACCACTCAGTCAGCAAAAAAAAAAAAACTTGTTTTCTTCTGAAAATGACTGAACAAATGACAGTAAGTTCATTTACATATATATATATATATATATATATATATATATAAACATTTCCTATAAAAATAAGGGAATCGAAATAAGAATAAAACTGAAGTAAATGTCGAAATTTTTTCGACTGAAATATACTAAAAAGAAGTGCGAATTCATCGTTATAAAGTCATAAAATATTTTATGCGAATTCTTTATGTGTGGTCTGCAAAATAAAATATTAGTTATATAGCGATTGCAATCAACAAATTTACATATATCCGCTTGGTAGTATTTCCCATTGGCGCAGTTATTGCCCATGCATATATGAGCGATTTCATATATGGATTTGTCCTCTTTGATTAATACCTAATCTTGAATATTTCCAAGAGCGAAGCATTAGAAAATATGTGAAGAGAGGCTTAAAACATCTTTAGATGAGAGGATTGAGATGACGAATGCCAATCCTTTCCTTCATATTCAAGAAATATTCATAATTTTCGATGTAAACATGTTAAGAATGCATTAATGATCATAGTGATGCAATAATCGAAAAGCTTTTCTCATATGACAACAAGTAAGATAAGCAACTAAATGGAAATGCTCAACGAAGTAGAAAAAAAATAATATTCATAAATAATTGCTGAGGATTTTTGATCAGCAAGTACCATATAAAATGCATAATCGATGAACTTTGGAATCTATTAGTGTATTTAAAATTATTTAAAATTCTTTAAAATCAGAAAAACGACAGCGCATACACTTGAAAAAATCAAAATCACTCGTTTGCTTTTCTCTGTTCAAGCAGAGAAAACTCAGCAACGATCCTCATGCAGCAGTTATGGTGACGTCTCGATCGATATGCACCATAAAATATGCATCTTATGAAATCGCTTCGAAAGCGCTCTCAGTTACCGTAGTCTGGCATTACAAATAAGCTGAAATCCCCCTCCCCCCTCCCCATCCGCCCCGAAAACGACGACGACGACGACGACGACGGTGATGTTGATCACAATTAAAATAATAGAATCATTGACTGGTGTATCGATTTGAAATTCAAATGTTGACTATATCCATTTTTCAACTATATCAGTCAGCCGTATTAACCAAAATGAAATATTAGAAATAGAAATTTTCAAAAAGAAAACATTCCTCGCACAAACATAAATTAAAACGAAAATCTAAATATTTGGATAGCTATCGTTGTAAATATTATCTCTTATAAAGAATTCCTTAATTCATTAAATGGGATGAGAAATTAAACATCTACCTGCAAGAAAAATGACAACTGAATTACAGTTATTTGCACTCAATAAGGATATAGCATCCCTTATAAAGCTATCGATATAGTTGTATTGATCGATATCGATTGAGAAATCAATCAGCCCTATTAATCGATTATAGTGATCAGATTTGTAGCCTAATCGAGGAAGCGGAAATCCCCCTTCCTGAAGTCATGAAACAATCTGAATGTCACTATGATAGCGCTCGCTAAAAGACAAAAATATATATTTCTCCTATATCTAAAACTCTATTCTTGAGATATCAATGTTTCATTTCAATTCTCAAAGAGAAATTATGTCTACGGTATTGATAAAGAGAGTAAAATTTGTTTAATTATATAAAAAAAAGAAAATCGTTTGCTTACCTGTTTCGGGAACAACGCTTAATTCGGGCACTATACTGACAATTGTACGATCCTCTCGTAATGATCCGACCAACTCGTCTGCACCACCAAGATCAATAATCGGCGCTAAAATTTTATCACTAAATTTTAGAAAAAAAATTAATTAAACTAATTTCTTAGAGAAAATGAAAATTTTAGCATTTTTATATTGAAATTCGGAGATCTATAAGGATAAAGAGATAATATTAGGGTTCAATACTTGTTTCTCTACTAATCTCTGTAATAAAATTTAAAACTGATGCATGATTAAAAAATATTGCTAATAATTTATACGCAAATATTCAGCAATCTTAAAATATGACACATGCTATATGCTAATATTAAATTTAATTCTAGAATTCAACAAAATAATATTGAGATTTTTTTAAGTCACCAAAAAAATTGACGTCGATTTCTTTTAATCGTCGCTGTTGCAAAAAAAAAAAACAAGAAAAAAATTCAACCAAATAAATATGAAAAAATTATAGAATCAATAATAATTTGCAAATTTCAGTATGTGTCTTCGTATGTGGTTATATTAATTTTCTGCCCTAAATTCGTTGAAATGAACAGTGGTCCATTTTCACATTACCTAACTTACAGGTATTTTCCTTTTCTCATGTTTGAAAATTCATTAAATCCATTTTTAACGTTATACTTTCGAATTAGTCATTTCGAGCAAAATTTCCTTCCCAACAAGAACACTATTACTTGGCTCGAAAAATTTTTGAAGGAAGAGGAGCGAATTATGGTCTAACGTTGAATAACCTTTAAGAAAAATTTTATTAATGAAAAATATACGAGAGTTTCTTTTAAACGATAGAATAATATAATTTCCAATATTTTCTTAATGAAAGAAGATATTTAAGAAAAAAATTATTTAGAGAATATTTAGTGCAATAACTAAGCTCAACGGATTAGAATTGCTTTAATCCAAAGGAACTTCTTAATAGCTTTGAATGACTATATTTCCTTCATAAAATATTAGTTCAGAAAACTCTTTTTTTTTTCATTGAAAAGTTTTCCCTCATTCATATAATCTGAACTATGATGCTTTCTACATACTTCCGGTTTAAAATCATTTGAATATCATCGCTTTGAGTTATATTAAGTTTTTTAAATTATCACGAGCTTAGAGCTTTCAGTCATTTCCGGGAATCCTAACTTTTAATTCAGTTTATAATTCCATTAAAATTCAATCTATAATTTCTTCCTTTTTTGCGATCGTTTGATTGCAAAATAAACTTTCTTTTCACCTCATCTCAGAGTTTAATATTTGGGCGACTAATCGTCTTTTTTTTTTGCGATATCAGTAAAACCAATGAATTTTTGTTTTATTGATATTTTTTTAAAATTTTCAATCTTATGTTAAATTTTTGTTAAATTAATTTTTTTTTTGTTTTATTGAAGTCAGTTTTCGATCAGCATAATCGTGTATATTACATCTTTCTTTATTCAATCTTATGTTTTGAATGTTTTTTTAAAATTTTGATTGCACGTTAAAGATTTCATTAAACAACAACAACAACCGCAACAATTAGCAGCATTTCCGCTCCAATTCTATTAAGGTCTTATAGCAACGTTATGTCTGCGAGTGTTTATTTGTCTGTCTGTTTGTCTGTTTGCTAATTCAATTTATGGATGTTCAACTATGATGAAATTTAATAAATATAAAGTACTATATATTTTTAGTGTCGTTACGATTAGCCATTTCTAAGCTGACTTATTGCCACTTAAGGGTGCCATAAATTTCCACATCAAATTATGTTCTGCTCTCAATCGAGTAGCGCTCCAAAAAACGAATTTTTTAGTTCTCGAATTGTGCGAGCGGTCGACTTCGCTCGGAAATACCTTATTAGGTCTAGACAACCGGCTGGTTTAACGGGATTAAAATGCGAGAAAAAAAAAAAAAGCCGAACAAATCGCTGTTGCCTCTTTGATGTGTTTTTCTTCAATAAGTAAAAAAAGCCTAAAAAAAAAAAAAAAAAAAAAATAGCGAACAGGAGCGCAAAGTAAGGAAATTTTCGAGTGATAGCGATTGCCTTACATTTATTTCCGTTAGCTAGTTGTCAACGATAGCAAAGCAATTAACAACCCTCTAGGGAGTATGGGGCATAACGGCTAAACGTTCATCAAAAGTGCACAACGACGCCAAATGAACGATATTACGAAAATGAATGTTATCACGAAAATCTATGTGAAAGATTTCTGCATATTAGCGACGATAAAATACAGCCAAATATGCCTTCAAATAATATGAGATTTATCTAACATCCCTCATATGATGTTATAATCAGCCATTGTTATTATATAATATCTATTATGGCCTATATATAACATAATACATCCAAATATTATATATAATATAATATAATGCACTCAGGTGTTATATACTATATAACATGAGGCGTCTAAGCTTTAAATATAATAAAATATAGCGCATCTAGATACTACACGTCATATGTTATACTAATAGACGTAACTGTTACAACAAACAAACTCTGCATACCACAACTAAAGCTTTATTAGTCATTTTCTTCTATAAGATATTTGCTCGACAAGTGGAATTTTCCGCACAAAAATTACGTATCACGATTCAAGCGAAAAAGCTTTCTCGGTTCCTTTGTTCGATATTCGCAAAAGGTAAACAATTTACTTTAGCTCATTCTCGCTTAATAACAAGCGAAATCTCTGTCTACATATATTATTTGATCAAAAATTTTTTGGCAACTATGTTTTCAGATTTCAATAGTGCTGAATTTCAAGGATTCTAGAATTGGAAGTCGTTTATAGCTATCAGAAATCATTTATATTTGAAGATTGTCGTATCATGTGATAGTATATTTCTTTTATTCGACTATGTGAAAAATTGCTTAAAAATTTACAAGACAAAGGTTGAATTATTATCTATTTTTTCGATGAATGGAAGATAGAATCGGCATTGATATGAACATATGCAAAATTCCTCCCTCCCATAAAAGCGTATAGCATTTAAAGAGATGAATGTTGCACATGCAATCTAATCCATGCATCCCAATTGATAAATCGATTCGCCTTGGTTAATAAAATTTTCGGCAGCATCTTGCTGCTCTCTTCCATTGAGGTCACTCTAATTAGCAACGATGGGTTAGCTTATGCACTATTGCTATAGATTGTGAGTGTTCCCGAAACGAAAATTGTCAACATGAATGAATCTAGATCAAATATACGCCTACGACTGTTTTGTTTACATAGGGTATATACTCACCAATTTGTTCAGATTGTTTCTTTATTCATAAAGGAAAAATCGATGATTTCGATTAAAAAATTTCTGATTTTTTAATGAATTTCAACAATTTTTTATGGAAATAAAAAATCAGATATGATGCAATTCAACTCAAGATTACTGAGGCTAAAATTATGAAATTTGGCAAATATATTGCATACCACAGGTTTAAACCTCATGTTTTTTTCTTAAAGTTAAAAAATTCAAAATTTCTTAAACGCTACCTCAAGATGATCCATTAAGTTCGAAAAAAATTGCAAATGCTTATAGGTGGAAAAAAATCCGCATAAATTTTACATCGATAGGTTTTCTATTCTAAAACAATGGGAGCACAACAAAGAAATCCACAAATTTGTTAAGAAGTTTTATGACAGCCGTATTTATTAGAACATCAAAGTTTTATTAATGCTTATTTATCATGTATTGATAACTTCTAAAACTTGCTGATTATGAACTTGGGATATAAAAGCACATCTATCGTATCGGCTTTTCTTTCACATTTCAACTTTTATACGTTTGCTATATGAGGCCGTCGAGAATGACAACCAATTCAATGAACTACTACCGCTTGGTTAGCACTTCACTAAGCACGCAAATCTACTTTACTAGACAAACGATAAATTTAACGATCACCGGAAAATTTTCACTAAAAATGCAAATTTGTTGATACAACGTTTATGAACAATTCAACTGCTTGAATATTAGTTTTGCATACAAATATTTAGACGACAAACACAGACAGACGCATATAGACAAATAAAAGTTGATCATCATAAAGAAACCAACAAATCTGAACTAAATGAACTTTGAATGCGTTCCTCTAAGCAAATTCAACTAGCAAACAAAATTTCATCGAAAGATCAGAAAATTACCGTTTTAAAGTAATTATTAATGAAAATTGACAGCTGAAAAAGTTGAATTTCCCGATAACAACAGAGAATTGGCCAAAGGGTTACTGTAAGAGGCTTATTAGCATTATAGAATGATTGACAAGAGACGATGTATGTTAGTTCTAAATGTGATTTGCTGTCACATTTCGCAAACGTTGGACTCTAAATTGAAACATTCTTAAAGCATTCAGTTTCGCACCAGTCAATGCTTGCACAATTATTGCGTAAGCAATAATCGCGAGAAAAAGAGGGAACAACGGATAAACGAGTAGAACGGAAGTGGAGAAACACATGAAGAAGGTTGTTGCCTTCGATTATTCAAGAAAAGTTTTGGCTGTAAAAAACCTAAAAAATCTGTAAATTCAACTTTGGCTTTCAAAAAAACCAACTTGGCTGTAGAAAGATCTGAAGGAAATACAAAGGAAACTTTATTATTTGATTTTTGAATCATCAAACATATCGTCTCATCGAATCACATATTGCGTTAACCTACTCTAAGCCAATCTAAACAAAGATATAAGCATAACTAAACGCAAAAAGATCTGACTAGACCGGAAATAATTAATCTAACTTAATCTTAGTTTAATCTCACCTGTCATATTCGATTAAATGGTGTAAGGAAAACAACAAGAGCAAATCGAAAAATATTTTAATGTAAAATGAACTTGAAACGGAAAATGTAATGAACAAGCAAACAAACAAACAAATAAATACCTCTATGATGCCGTGTGGCAATCGCTATGGCCACAATGAAAATAACCATTAACGGTACGGGACCCATCATGGTGAGCGTTTTGTGAAACGCTCTATGTCTCTATAGAGATGTACCTGTAAATTCATAATGCTTAAACGTCGCCATTATATATCAAATAATTGGCGCATATGTCGTAGAGGAGTCGGGAAATATGAATAACTTATACAGATACAAACATAGCGAAAAATTCGATTCAAAATAACGTAAAGCTTCATCGAAAATAGGACGTCATTTTATCAATCAATTGATGTGGTTACAAGTTGCAGATTCTTGCGCACAGGACATTTGCGCCCTTTTCCCATTATAGTTGAGACGACCATATGTTCGTTCAATACAAAATGCATAACAAAACAACAATGATAATTCAAAATTTCTATTCTAAAGAATATAAATGAGAAAAAAATCGACAATTGAACTAGTAATTGTATTATAAGTAAAATGATTTACTATTATATATCAACTCACTACTATAAAATTACGTAATTTATAGTGTACACTAATCTTTACTACTATAAAAATCATATAAGTTAGCATTATAAAGATAATTATAAAAAATCAATTTATACTTATTGGTTGATAAGGTTCCTTATACATTAGCGTTAACATTTAAAGCTATAAGTTAAAGAATACGCAACCAATCCACTTCCTCACTTATTCAACAACTAAAAGTTTCCTCCTAAATCATCATTGCGACACTTTAAACAATGAGAGGTAAATAAGCAAAAAAAAAAAGTGAACGAATTGTTTACAGAAAATTGACGAAGAACGAACGAAAAGGATTGGCGAATGGGATGAATGTTGAGAGAGCATTGCAACAAATGTAACGATGACTCATCACAACTTACAAACGTTGAAATTCACCTGGCTACGATTTAAGGTGGTATACAGACAATCATTCCAATCCTCTCTCCCTAATCAATGCCCCTCTCTCCCTCCTTCGTGTGTTCCCCCCCCCCCCTCATTTCAAAGATATTTGATGGGAAATTGCCCGATGCCTTTAAGATTGCTCCTTACTACGATAAGAACACTAATAAATTTCTATGAAGCGACTATTTGGTCGTTAAAAAGTTCATAGCATTAACTCTAAAAGGATAAGAAAATCGAAATATTAAAAGCTAAAATTGCCAATAGTAGTATTTATTTGAGAGAGTTTCAAGGAGAAGAGCAAGTCAAAACTCATATTCAATTATGGCTGCGATAATCTAAATTATCCATGGTACTCGTCATTATTCAATTCGAATAGTAAAAGAGAATGAAATGAGAGATGAAAGCAAAAAGAAGCATATATTAATTAATTGCGAATTTTAGGCGATCAGAAAAAAGAAGCATTAGAAAAATCAAAAAAAAAATTTTTTTTTCGAAAGATGACATATACGATTAAAATTGTGGTATGTAAATACTCTGAAATTATGAGAAATGATATAAATATACGATCGAAAACGATTAAAAATCTCATAAAATATTTTAAAAAATTCAATAAAAATATTGAAATCTCTAGAAATAATATCAAAAAAAAAATCTTTTTCATTATTTTTTATTTCTAGAATTTCAAAATTTCCTAGCTATCAATCCATCTGCTCACGAATTTTTTTTTTTTTTTTTTGCATTCAAAGAAGCGAATTAATCACCTATAAGGAAAACTGGAAAAGGAAATTCTTGATTTTGAAAAAAAAATTGCCAAAGTTCAATCGAAAAATATACTTAAACGCAGAATCTAAAAACAATAGAAAACAAAGATAGTGAAACAATAAATCAAAATAATATCACATCGTATCAAATTCTTCGAAATACAACAAAAAATTTGCGAAATATTCAAAAAATTTTTCAATTTTCTTCATTCTTTTTTATTTCTTTCAATTACAATAAGAGATCCACTCATAATTTCAATGATTATGAGCTAATTATGAATTTTAATAACTGCTAAATTGGGAAAGGAAATTTATAAACGTACAGAAAATATAGTCCATTTAAACTTCTTTACTTGAAATAGTTCCTATATGCCACAAGTTTTAGAAAAAATAAAAAAATAAAAAACACAATTAAATATCAGCTCCTTATGTAATTAACATGTGCATTTTTTTTATTAAAAACAAGCAGAATATTTTTCTACAACTTTTGCGTTCAAATTGTGATTTTAAAAAGTCCATTCACATTAATTAGGGTATCAAAACGATATATCACGCTTTTTGAAATTGAAGTGGAAAAAATTTTTTTCCGATGTTACATAATTTTTCTAGTGTGGTATTTTCGGAGTGGAAATATTATGAAAAATAAAATAAAAGAGAAATAATTTTAATGTTTTCTTAGTCGATCAAAAATTTTTACAAAAAGTTAATAATTCGAAAAGAAAATATACAGGAAATAAGAGCGATTAAGTGGCATCGGCCGAATTTTTTCCTACTTCGACGCATATTTTGCTTCGATTTCGAATATTTCATTCAATAAATAATTGCATCGGACTTCAAAAGAAAACAGCGAAATTCTGGAAGAACACTGGATTCTGTTGGCGCATCCGGGTTATTCTAATTTTACGTTAACAGATGCTTGATATTACAAGCATTGGCTATATATTGCTCGTGAAGTTCCATCCGTTGTGATGTGGAACACGAGAGCTAAATGTGCCGCTATTTCCGCAAACTCTCATGCTTTTGAAGCGAAGCGCTTCAATCCTATTCACATAAGTTGAGAGAGGAATCTAGTCGAACTGCTTTAGCAAAGTGAACTAAGAAGACACTATGACGTACAAACACCACCCACCACATTGGTTCAACTTGCGACACGTCAAACTATTTGATAACAGCTTCAAATTATATCAGCCTATCGATTATTAAAAAAAAAAAAAAATCAAGCAATGATCGTTTATATTCAAATTCGGTGCACTGCAAAATGGGGGACCAAGTTCAGGCTTTATGACGATGTTCGTCAATAATAATTCTAGGTATCTTAGACAGTGAAAAAATTATGAGTATAATTAAGTTCTATTAATATAATTATGAGTATAATTAAATTCTAGGTATAATTAAGTATTAAATCGCGAAGAAATCTCTATGAAAAGAGATGAGGAAAAATCTTTTATTGTATGAGCGAATAGCAACGCTCAAACGTAGCAGAAGAATATTTAAAAAGCACACAGTAGAAAATCAACAATAAAACATGAATATGAAAAACAGGAAAACGCATCACCGTTTTAAACAATACCACTCAAGATAGTGGAAAGCTTCCATAAATTTATCGCTGTGTACAAAATATCAGCATAATAGCAAAGCCTTGTTTTCAATAATTCAATAATTTTCAATTATTAGGTCATTCGATGAATTATTTGCGATGAAACAATAACTTCCGTTGAAAGGGGGCACAAAACTGGACAAATTCTCAAGAAATATTTTAATATTTTCTATTTTCAGCACTTTTTTTTGAGACCTTCAACGACAATCTTCGGCTATGGCCGAGTATCACGGGGATCATAGAACCATGGCTTAGAATCATAATATCACAAGACCGCGGCTGAGTACTTCTATTTAAAGTGAGCGATGCTTGAAAAGCTGTGGTATAGATATGAGCAAGAGTAAAGCTTGAGGAAAATATGTTTCCTCCACTATATAATGGGTGAATAGTGTCGAGCAAGCTCAAGGTTTAAGATCAAATGATAAAATATGGTCAAGGGAGCATAGATTTTTTTCTCGACTCTGGCGTATTTTTCTTGTCGCTTTGCTCTCATTCCCTCCTCCATCTTTTCGCTCTTTCATGCATGTCTCACTCAAAACAAGGGAGTAGGCCCATATACATTACGTTTTACTTTGATTTTCTTCGAATAATTCGTTCAATATTTCATCATTTAACTCGAATATTATTTGGTTTTAAAGTATAATCCTCACCTCGTCTTTCGCCTTTAATTTATCTCTAATTTCGCTATATATCATAAAATGTCTTTTTTTTTTCAGACTAAGCAAATAAATATCACTATTGCAGCTGCAAATAATGATCTATAAGCAATCTATAAATCTATAAAAAAAAAAGCAATAAACATATTCTAAATCGACGAAATAGATTCATTTATTTCAAATACGTTAGCATCATAAAGTGTTAATGTGTATATCTCGAGATATTTGTATAGTTTTACTATTTGACGAAGCATTAACGATTATCGAGAATATTACAGTTAATGATTGAACTTTCGTTGCTATTAAAGGCATAAAATATTGTGAAAATATACTTTAAAATATGCGTTTTGAAATTTTAACAACTAAGTCGCTTGTGAAAATTTCTTTGCAAGAGAAATTATAAGTTTTGAAGCCGAAAGAAAGAAATAATGAATGTTAGTTTCGGAAAAATTTGGCCATATAAGGATCATATTGTGCTGATAAAACAATGATGGAGAGGAATATGAGAGAATGAACAAATGAAAAATGTTAATTGATAGAAATTTAAAAAAAAAATATTGGCATAAGTGAAGCATAAGCAACTCGTTTTATCGCTCAAAGTTGAACAAATAAAGGCAGGTGGTTATGATGTTATTGGTTCAACGGAATACTCATAAACTAATGACCTTCCATACTCCTACGAATCACTCCATTCTCTTTCTTCTCCCTTCATTTACCACTATTCTCCCAAAAGACGAGAGCTGACACAGATTGGATCTCAGAGGTTTTGTGCTATTTTTTAATCCCGAAACAAGGTAAGGGTGAGATTTTATTATTAAATTCTATGCCGAATTTCAGGTTGCAGTTCGAGTTTGTTTTACGATTTGACCTTCTCTTAAAATCTCATTCAACAATTTGCTAAGTGAGCAAAGTGCAATAATAGGAAGTGAAAGGCAAATCCAAAAGTCGCAAACAATGATAACTAGGCTAATGCATACAAGTGCAATCGCTCTTTACAGTAAGAAAATATGATGATTGGACTGTTGGATCGGGCAACTCAAGCTCGCTTAGATAAAGACCGCTTTTTAAATCCGACGGTGACAGATGTATGATAACATCGGCGAGCAAATGGTTTCGACAGCTCAGCTCAGCTTCAAAATGAAGCAATGCCTCTAAAGAATCGAGGAGAAATGTGCTGAAGAACTATGAACATATATGTGCTGCCTGAGGCTGTCAAAAGGTCGCCGTTCCACACAAATAATTATAAATTCAGAAGGCGCACGACAGAATTCAGCACGAAATGAAAGAAGTGAGCACATACACACTCTCGAGGAGGCATTTTTCGTGTTTAAGGCGCCTAGCTATTGCGTCAAAATGTTGTCGATAAAAGGCGTTGACGAGAGGCAAAAAAAGAAAGGCCAAGCGCATTTGTGTCGATCCCTTCGCTATCCCCTTAGGCTTGCCTACCCCTCCATGCCACTTAAAGCAGCTCACATCAACGGCAGCAGCAGCAGCACAAGCAACAACACCAACGGCAATCCCTCGTCACTTCGAGAACAAAAATCGAACTATGGGCGGCGACTTAGCTATCTACATTGGCGTGTTCGGGTGCTCTAAGAGCATCGTGCCTCCCTATTGGTTGTTACTATGGCAGCACACCCCGTTTGCAACTTGCATAAAGCTTGCGCGATGTGCGTTGCGCATTTAAACGCTTCACTAAAGTGAAGAACATTAACCATCATTCGTTACTTAAATAACTACTATAGTTGTTCGTTGATGTTAAATAAATCAATGAAAAGGTTCAGCAAAGGTCATGTCGTTTTGGATAATCTTTTCGCATCTGCATTGACGTCTCATTGTTCCTTCAGTGGTGTATACGAGAGAATTGATCGATAAACGACCGCTTCGTCATTGCCATCTCATGTGGGCGAGAAAGTACGAAGGAGGTCACAATCCATCCGTGTCACAAGTACTCTGCAGGATCGAGGGCAACTTCAGCTTTCGCTATCACATAAAAAAACTGGTCAAGGGTACACTAAAGTACGTATGTAGGACTGCTCCCGCTAAAGCCCCTTCCTCCACCCGCAGTTTTATAGATTAATCGCTGTCGCCGCTTTGGCCGTCGACGACCCTGCAGTACCCGCCTCCCTCCCCTTCTCCCCCTCCCCACACCCACATGATAGCACCTCGATCTGCCAAAAAAGCCGCTGTTCCCTTGGACATCTCGACAAGGCCGCAAGTGGTCGAGGCACGCATAAGTTCCTAAAATCGAAGATTAAACAAGCACGAGGAAGAATGATTAAATTAATGCTAGTAAAAAACTCAAAAATTTGAGAAGGAAACTTGGAGGAAATTACCCAAAAATTGGAAATTTGCAACTCGACCAACGTACAATTACCACGAAAACTGCTAATAATGAAGAGTGAAAAGATTAGTCAAAAAATTGTTGCAGAAAATTTTGTCAAAAAATGCAAGGAATATGTCCTAGATGTATAAGATGAAATGTCCTGGGAGAACAGCTCGTCATCCGTTTGGCATGCCAAACGAGTGCAATAATATTAAGCGTCACAATGAATGCATGATCATTGAATTTCAAACTGGGATAAATCTTATTTGACCAAGATAACAAAGCATAAGGAGGAAACGAAAACGAGATGGTTACATCATTTGTACCTTTCGACGGTGGGGAACACTATTATCTACAATTAACAACAGCTAATTCCTTGTAAATATGCACAAGTAAAAAACAATATCAACGTAGAAGAAACAGATTCCTTGCCGACGTTTCAAAAAATCTCCCGGATTCTGGATATGTCTGTGAAGGAAATTGGCATCACTACAACATAGTTGATTCAATAAACTATTGGACTGTTCCAAATCTATCTCCCGTTCTTTAAAATATTCTTCTTCACCAGAAGGTCATGCAACGCAAGACTCACGATACCAATTTTACGGCGAAATCTATGTGCAATGATTTCTCAAGACAATTCAGAGTTTACCATCTTGAAGAAATTCATTAGCCTTTGAAATCGATAAATGAAATGGACAACAAAATAGCATATTTAAAAAAAAAAATTGAACCTGCACCTCATATCTTAGTTAATCTAATATATTCGAACTTGTTTTCGCAAAAATTAGGCATTAATAATCTTGGAAATAAACCCTTATAAAGAATATTAGTTTTGAAAAGAGACAGCAATTGAAGTATGCGTTTACCACGATTGCATCGAGCAAAGTGCATCTAGAGGCTGGTGGCTTCTTCGACGGTTGTCAATAGTAACGACAACTCGTTGAGGGCACATGTTGACGTTCGCCTCACTTCCACTATGGTGAACGTCAAATTGCTTAACGTCAACCAGCTAGTGCCAGCCGGCTTCCTAGTTGCCTATAGAATTGCCGTTTAGTGGAATGCATATATCTCATCATTCGTTAACATGCGATAACTGCTGCTCGGTTTTGTGTAAATTCACTTTGCTATGAAACCTCAAATGTCATCAAGCACGAATACGAAAATGTCCCATTCATGAATTCATCACATAAAGTGCATAACTTCAAATACTCAGAAATAGAAAATCAGTGAAATTTGAGTTTAGGTTTCTTTACTCACATAAAGAAAAAAAAAACGTCAGTTGAACGTTGAAATATATTTGAACAGCTTAAGCTTCTCGAGCTAAAGCTTGAGAAGCTCGAGCGTACAAAACACACAATCGTTTCTGAGGCTCAATTATTTGAAAGTTTGAAAGTAAAAGTAAAGGTAGCGGGAAGTTATTGCCATCGTTTATTAAAAAACTTAAAAAGTGTGAAATTAAGCCAATGAAACTGCTGAATCATGTACTTTTTACGTTACGATTAAATCCAACTCAACGACTCTATGAATATTCACCAAAAATGCATCACTATGCAATTGTGTACTCTTATTTCTTCTTTGTCGTCTAGTTGTGGAAATCTTAGCAGGCAAATTGTTAACTCAAGCATTAATAACTCGTAGCGAAGGCAGGTGATCAAGCCGAAGAAATGACGTGATATTGGGCATAGGATTGCGTTCATCAAATTCTCTGATTTCATCTACCCAAGCTTTAGAGTGCAATATCTCGAACAACGACACAGATCCAAATGCACAAACAACGAGACAAACATATATACCTTACGCAGACAAACATAAAAACATACACGAGATATATACAAATGCACATAAACAGAAAGACAATATCAATTATATGCACTCCCACATAATTGCACTCTATCAGATCCATGAAAATCAATATATAAAAGACTAGGTAAAATTTTAACCGAAAATCATCACATCGAAATATGGCCACTTCAGGCCGTGGGAACTATAGGCTTACAATAACCGAAGGAGGTAAGAAAAAAGTTGCACTCTAGGATTTCATGGATATAGGCGTATAAAATTGGCTAGTCTATGGAACAACGTTGATCATATCAGCACAAGGATACAGGAATTTGTGAGGTCTATCTATCTTATTTATCACTACGTTTCAGAGGTATTTTTGAGTAGAAAAGTCTCATATGATGGGGTTTTTACTGATAGATTTTTAAGCCTAACTCCGATGGACACCCTAATATGGATTTCATATCTCCTCTTTGCCTGAGAAAAAAACCTTCAAGCTCGGTAACGAGAAATAGACTCAGATATTCCAACTTTGACTGCTTTTAGAAATAATGATCAACTCTTTTTGAGTGATGGAATTGGCTCTATAATCGACTCCATATCTATCGAACATCGGCATGAAACTTTTCTAAACGAATCAGCCAAAACTAACACGCATCGACGAAGATATTTGAAGGTCAACAAGCGCAACAAATTTCACTTCACACAAAAATCCAATAAAATAGGAGTACTTGGAATGCTTGATGGCTTATATAAGTGAAAAAAGCAATTTGAAAGACGCCTCTTGAATGTCATTCGAGAGTGCTCTTGCATAGTACAATATTTATGCTAGTAAATATAATGCAATATCCCAAAATCTGGTGTGTACCTCTTATTTCGGTATTTGCTATCAATGAGGTCGTAGTGATATTCCTCAGTCACATTTGTGCCCCTCCTCGATCCCCCATCAAATTCTTAGGCGTTATTCCATCTTAAACATCGTTCTCGTCGTATTCCTCATCCATATACTATTCTGGACTCTAATCGAGTTCTATCAGCAATTTGGATGTGAAAAACTTCCTACTACTCGGAAAGATCGCCTCTTCAATCGAAAATTGCACTAAGGTTGCAATTTGAGAATTGCAGTAAAATTGCAATGATGAAATCTAAAGTATGGAATTTGCAAAATGAAAATACAGTGCATGAATTTATAATTCAGAAAAAGAAAAAGAAGTCGAAAAATTGATAATATAAGATTGAGAAAATTGGAGAATTTCCAAATAGAATTGCATTGTTATTTGCAATGACTGTCAAAGAATTCAAAATCACAACGAAAATAATATATTGGTTACAAGTAAAACTGCCGAAGTGAAAATTTTTTTGCATTTCTTTTTCAAAGAAAATTTTTTGAATTTTTTTTTTTCTCAAAGAAATGCTAGTTTTTAAGCGCGATTTGCATCCATTTCACTAGCAATTTTAGCAATTATAGCATTCGCAGCAAGTTTACAGCAATTTATAGCACTTTTTATAACATAAAATTTTTACAAGTTTTTACAAATTTATAATTAGATAGTTTCAGTCTTTTTGCACAATGGAAACATAGAATTATTTAAACCCATAAATGCACCATTAATTAAAAACATGAGATTATTTAAGAACTATGAGTGCAAAATAAAATATAAAAATGAACAAGAAGATAGTGAAAAGATAGAAGTTGATAGTAGCAGTCATATAACGGTTGTCGCGAAGATTCGCGAATGAGTTAGCGGGCTGCGGCACACAGTAAATCAAACTGTGTATCAACGCAATAACTCAAAGAACGATCTAAGTTGATCTCTGACTGTAGCGACTATATCGTTCTCTAATGCGGCGTTGCGGTCGTGTGTAAGCGCGTGTCTTCTAATGCGTCGTGTATGATCGTATAAGTGTAGCGGCTTTGCATTAATTGTCAGCACTTTCTTCTTCATTGTTTTTTCTGAACTTAAACTTGATTCTTATGGTTGCTTGTTGATTGCCTCAAAGTTCTGCGATCTCGTCAGTAGTTTGTGACGTTTTTTGCATTCTCCTTGTCATTTGTTTGTACCTTTTCGTTAGCTCATTACCAGAATCATCGCATTTGACTCAGATCATGTTTTATGATGGTTTTGTATTCGTTTTTCGAGTATATCGCGTTTTTACGTTGTTTGTAAAGCATCAGAAGGTTTAATTACCCAAGTTTGAGGTGTCGGGCGATTCGAACGCAAAAAGGTGTCCCCCGAACCGTGTGAACAAACTTGGGACGGACCAACCAGGAGGTTGGTATAGCCAAGCGCAAAAAGAAGAAAAAGGGCGCAAGCGGACGAGCCCTCATCAAAACAGGCCGGTTTCTTTGTTGAAATCAATTATTACTTTTCGAGTTGTCGAGTACCCACAAACCCGAAGAATCAAGCCCAGTGCGGGAGAAAACAAATTGCGGTGAACGGAATCAACCGCACGAGATAGGCACTGATACCTTGATACGTTGATAACCAGGTGTCGGCACGAAAGCGATCGCCCGACACCTCGTTGCTCTTGTGCTTATATTGCGCTTCATTGTATCTCACCGTGAGACAGTTGACAATAAGTGCCATACTCCAAAGGTGTGTCCCGCTCATTCGGTGTTATATCGCTCAATTCGCTCAACCTGCCCCAAGTCAAAGCCTTGGCCTTCGATTGTCGTTGTTTCGTTGATTGCTTTTATATTGCCGATTAATTTTGACAGGCCTGCGCAGCTTGTTGGTTTTACTTCACGTGCATTGTGACCTTAACTTTGTTGATCTCTTTTCTAATAAACCGTCGATCTCTTCTTTATCTTTTTCTGTCGTCTACATACGACC
Organism: Baylisascaris procyonis; assembly: GCA_037389465.1. Taxonomy (NCBI): domain Eukaryota; kingdom Metazoa; phylum Nematoda; class Chromadorea; order Rhabditida; family Ascarididae; genus Baylisascaris; species Baylisascaris procyonis. The sequence continues at coordinate 2,663,273 of JAZARR010000200.1, forward strand.
ACCAACTTCGTTTTGTTCACGACAGAAAAAATTTGGTGCCACGAGCCGGGAGTTAAGCAGTTACAATGTCGGGAGTATATCGGCAGGCTATGGGACCCACAAAGGGTAGGTTGATAGGGTATCTGAAGGAAATCCCGGGGTTAGAAGTCCCAAAAATTGACGACACCACAGCTAAACAAATTGCTTCTCTCGAAGATCAAGTTGAAGAGTTCGACAGCTACATGCGTAAGCTAAATGCCGCTATCGGTGTGTTAGAAAAATATCACGAACAATGGCTCTCTTTGAGAATCAGTTTAAGAGGAGATGAAGCAAAAGAGGAAGATCGGATGTATCAACAAATGGTAGACGATCCGAATGGAGTGCTCCAAGTTATGGAGAAAGCTCGAGAAACTCTTGAGCTAGTCGAAAACCGAAAACAAAAAGCAGTAAGACTACTCCACGGATTACAGGATAAAGATAAGGCTGAAGCACAAGAGGTAACTGAACTGCCAAGATCGGCACCGAGAATTAAACTCCCAAAATTGGAGCTAGCTACTTTTTCGGGAGATGTACGCAAATGGCCTGAATTTTGGTCTTCATTTGAGGCAGCAGTAGATCAACAGCCAATACCCGACGTCAACAAACTCAACTATTTACTATGTAGTCTGAAGGGTGCGGCTTATGCAACAGTAGCTGGATACGCAATTACGGCCTCCAATTACAGAGTAGTGGTGGACGTTTTGAAAAGGCGTTATGGAAATGAAGTCCTCATCAAAAAATGCCTTCATGACGAATTGAGGAGGTTGCCTCAGGCGGATCCTAGAAATCCTAGGGTCGTTCTAGACGAGGTCGAAAGAATTCTCAGACAGCTAAATGTGATGAATGAGGATACGAATCATCCGATAATCGAGCTGATGGTAGAAGAGAAATTGCCGAGGTGGATCTTATTCGAAGTTTATGAAAAAAAGAGTGAAGACCCGTCTTGGAATGTCGATAAACTTCGTGAGTATGTCGACAAATTGATTGCTCGAAAAGAAACGATAATGCGCGTGACCAGTAGCATGACGGCACAGAGAAGAGATCGTCATGAGGACAGAAAGCCGATAAAGTATGACTCAAAGGAAACGTCTGCATTTTCCTCAGCAGTAAGCAACTACCGGGGGAGGAGAGAAAATCAAGCGCCGAAAAGTAAAAAACGAAGTTGTGCCTTTTGCGGAGGCCCTCACTGGAATAGTGATTGCCATGAGTACGCAACCGTGAAAGAGCGCAGTGGTCGGATAAGAGAGAAAAGGCTTTGCTTCAGGTGTCTCGCAGAGGGACATAGCGCAAAGGATTGCGCAAGGAGAGGAATGTGTTTCTATTGCAGAGAGGAACACAACTCGGCGCTCTGCCCAAAGAGGGAGAATAAAAGTGGTTCCGAGAAAGGAAGTAAACCGAAGGAACCAGAAGACAATAGAGGGAAACAAATAGTCACTTTCGACAAGGAAGTAAACCGATCACCTGACGAATCGGCGTTGACAGCGGCGGTCACCCAAAAGCGAAGGGAAAAGAAGACCGTTTTGCTTCTTTGTAAGGAGGTGAACGTGTACAATCCGGAGAAACCGGAAATGGGGAAAACTATTTTTGCGTTCTTTGACGCGGGTTGTCAAGGATCATTCATAACAGAAGAACTTTGTGATCAACTGAAGCTGACTACTGGGAAAAGAAGCCAAATATCCATAGCGGGATTCGGCGCTCAGCAACCGAAATGTTATGATACAAAGCAGGTAAACATTACGTTACAACTGAAAAACGGAAATAAAAAACAGATCAGAGCCAGTACAATGCCCTTTTTGACCAAAGAGCTTCAAAGAGTAAATGTTGAATCCAACGAAATTCTCATCCCAAACGCAAAACAAAAGCATCGGCTGTGTATTCCGGAAAAATGGGAACAACCGCAGCTAATAATTGGTGCAGACTACTTCTTCGACCTGATCGAAGGTTCACAGAAATTACCATCCGGGTTCCACCTGGTCAAATCGAAAGTTGGAGATATGCTAGCAGGAAGTGGTTATGCAAAACTAGATACACAAAGAGCCCTTTCATCTGCAGATACGGCGTTAGTGGTGACATCTGCTGCAGTTACTAGTGAAGCAGATATTGACCAATTCTGGAGATTGGAAACGCTTGGGATTGACGACCCAATAGACTCAAAAGAGGATGTCGCAGCACTAGAACAATTCAAAGCAACAATAACTAAATCGGAAGATGGTCGATATGTCGTGAACTGGCCGTGGAAATCTGCCACGCCTAAAGTTCCTTATAACTTCGGCCTATGCATTGGCAGACTAAGGTCCACGTTGAAACGCTTAAAGGGAGACGAGGAATTGTTCAAAAGATACGATGGTACCTTCCGACAACAGCTAGAATTAGGTATAATTGAGAAGGCGCCCAAAGTCCCAGATGGACCTCTCATTTCGTATATACCACATCAAGCAGTCCTAACACCTCAAAAATCGACAACTAAATTACGGGTGGTTTTTGATGCAAGTGCTAAAGACGAGAAAGGTAATTCCCTGAACAGTCAGTTGCTCAGAGGCCCAGTGATGTTAAACGACTTAGCAGGCATACTGTTACGGTTTCGAACTTCTAAATACGTTGTTCTTGCTGATGTAGAAAAAGCGTTTCTGCAACTGGAGCTGAATGTGAAGGATCGTGATACGACCCGGTTTTTGTGGGTAAAAGAGAAGGGTCCGGTCGATGAAAACAATATCGAAGTGTATCGATTTTGTAGAGTACCGTTCGGAATGATTTCCAGCCCATTCTTACTTGCTGCAACTTTGACGAAACATTTGACAGAAATTGGATCCACTACAGCTCAAGAAATCTTAAAAAATCTGTACGTAGACAATGTCATGTTGCGGGCAGAAAATTCAGAGACAGCGATACAACTATGTAGTGAAGGAAAAGCAATTTTCGCAGGTGCTGGAATGAACTTGAGATCGTTCGCGTCAAATAACAAAGAAGTGTATGATGCTATTCCTCCGGAAGATCGAGAAGAAGTACAAGAGACCAAAGTGTTAGGAATAACATGGTCGTTAAAGGAGGATAAAATAATACTAGGTGTAAAAGACAAGATTGGTGCCGCCCAAACCAAGCGACAAGTACTGAGCTTTGCAGCCTCTCACTTTGATCCTCTCGGATTAATGGCTCCGTTGCTTGTCCCATTAAAAGTATTCCTTCAGGAATTATGGAAGAAGAAATACAAATGGGATGACTCATTGAAAGAAGAAGAGAAGTTACTGTGGGAAAGATTACAGAAAAGTTGGAATAATACAGTAAACGACATCCCTCGTCAAATATTCTTTCGTTGTGCAAAGGAGAGACAACTGCACGTTTTTGTCGATGCATCGATGCAGGCTTACGCCGCAGCGGTATACAATCGTGAAATCGTAAATGGTGCAGTATTGACGAACTTAGTTATGGCTAAAACGCGTCTGTGCCCCGTGAAGGGAGCTTCGGTTCCAAGACTCGAATTGTTGGCAGCCTTCATCGGAGTACGATTACTCGAGTTCGTAAAGAAACAGCTCTCGATGGAGGAAGTGGAGACCCATTACTGGAGCGATAGCAAATGTGTGTTGCACTGGATACGTTCAGATAAAGAGATCAATACGAGGTTCATCGAAAATCGTTTAAAGCAAATGCGTAATACGGCGAAATGGTGGAGTTACGTCCCATCCGATCAAAACCCGAGCGATATTGCGACAAAGGGCGTTGATCCTGACAAGCTTAAAGAAAGTTCCTTGTGGTGGCATGGCCCACCATGGCTCAGACAATCCGTAGAGAATTGGCCGAAATGGGAGCTTTCAAATCCGCAACAATGTGTAATCAGCGAAGACGCCTTTCAAAAGAACAAAGTGAAGAGAGACCAAGGCAAACAACCTACGACAACAGTTACCGCGCTCGAAGTCGGTACAGAAGAAGAAAACGATTGTGCCTCAAATCACTGTGTAATCGATGCAAGCAAGTATAACAGTTGGAGGAAAGTGAAGGGAATCACGGCTGTCGTGATAAGATTCGTAAAGAACCTCAAGGAACGGAAAAGAAAGGCAGTAGGAGTGGAGGACCAAATAGAAGCGGAAAAACTTCTCATTAGACAGGCTCAAGAAGAAATGATCACGAAAGCGGAGATTGTGCGTTGGGAGCTTTTTCGAGGCGATGACAATCTCTGGAGATGTGGAGGACGTCTTGACTATTCAGACCTCCCACGAGACACCAAGTTTCCGATTTTTCTACCTAAACATCCCATCACGGAAATGCTTATTACTCATCAACACGAAATTTTAATGCATTCGGGGCCAGCCCATACGTTAAATCAACTGCGGTCAAAATACTGGATAGCCAAAGGGAGAGAAACGGTAAAAAAGGTCATAAAGAAAAAGTGCATGAAATGTCGTAGATGGCTCACACATCCGTTCAAGCTCCCAAGAATGCCAGATCTACCATCATGCCGCACAGTTGTAACCCGAGCCTTCGAAAATGTGGGACTGGACTATTTTGGACCGTTCAATTTAAAAGCTCTTTTGGGCAATGAAATTAAACTTCAAAAAAGTTGGGTAGCATTGTTTACATGTCTTACGACACGCGCTGTCCATTTGGAAGTGGCAAATGACTTGTCAGCATCTTCGTTCCTCAACTGCTTTCGAAGATATGTGAGTCGACGAGGAAAACCTAAACTTGTATTTAGCGACAACGGGAGCAATTTTACGCTCGCCGCAGAAGTTCTAAGACAAATCAGCAGAGCAGAGGAAATCAAATGGAACTTCATAACACCTTTCGCTCCATGGCAAGGAGGAGTTTATGAAAGAATGATAGGTCTAACCAAAACTTCGCTTCGTAAAGCAGTGGGAAGAAAACGATTAAGCGAAGAAGAGTTTCGAACACTTATTGTAGAAGTAGAAGGAGTAGTCAACAGTAGACCACTCACTTATGTGCATGAAACGTCAGTCGATATTATTCGGCCGATCGATTTTCTGATACCAGCTGCTGAGTTGATCTTCACGGTAAACGAAGAGGGAGAAAAGGAAGATCCAAGCTACCTTCCAAAGGAGGTGATGTCTAGAGAAAAAATGTTAATGAGATGGAAAGCAACACTTAGCACACTCGATCGCTTCTGGAATTACTGGCGGTCAGAGTATCTCACATCGCTGCGAGAGCGAACACAACGAAATCATCGAGCCGTTAGAGGATCAGTAACTAGAGAGCCGCGAATAAACGAGGTAGTTATCATAGAAGAAGAGAGAACCCCCAAAGCAGTGTGGAAATTAGGTCGAATAGTGGAAATAAGAGGGGGAGGAGGTCGATCCATACGTACAGCAAGAGTGAAACTGGGTAATGGAAATGAATGGACCAGACCCATAAGCCAGTTGTACCCGCTCGAAATAGACGATAACGAGGCACCAGCCTAAAAGGGATATTTTCGCTGCGGTCGGAGTGTCGCGAAGATTCGCGAATGAGTTAGCGGGCTGCGGCACACAGTAAATCAAACTGTGTATCAACGCAATAACTCAAAGAACGATCTAAGTTGATCTCTGACTGTAGCGACTATATCGTTCTCTAATGCGGCGTTGCGGTCGTGTGTAAGCGCGTGTCTTCTAATGCGTCGTGTATGATCGTATAAGTGTAGCGGCTTTGCATTAATTGTCAGCACTTTCTTCTTCATTGTTTTTTCTGAACTTAAACTTGATTCTTATGGTTGCTTGTTGATTGCCTCAAAGTTCTGCGATCTCGTCAGTAGTTTGTGACGTTTTTTGCATTCTCCTTGTCATTTGTTTGTACCTTTTCGTTAGCTCATTACCAGAATCATCGCATTTGACTCAGATCATGTTTTATGATGGTTTTGTATTCGTTTTTCGAGTATATCGCGTTTTTACGTTGTTTGTAAAGCATCAGAAGGTTTAATTACCCAAGTTTGAGGTGTCGGGCGATTCGAACGCAAAAAGGTGTCCCCCGAACCGTGTGAACAAACTTGGGACGGACCAACCAGGAGGTTGGTATAGCCAAGCGCAAAAAGAAGAAAAAGGGCGCAAGCGGACGAGCCCTCATCAAAACAGGCCGGTTTCTTTGTTGAAATCAATTATTACTTTTCGAGTTGTCGAGTACCCACAAACCCGAAGAATCAAGCCCAGTGCGGGAGAAAACAAATTGCGGTGAACGGAATCAACCGCACGAGATAGGCACTGATACCTTGATACGTTGATAACCAGGTGTCGGCACGAAAGCGATCGCCCGACACCTCGTTGCTCTTGTGCTTATATTGCGCTTCATTGTATCTCACCGTGAGACAGTTGACAATAAGTGCCATACTCCAAAGGTGTGTCCCGCTCATTCGGTGTTATATCGCTCAATTCGCTCAACCTGCCCCAAGTCAAAGCCTTGGCCTTCGATTGTCGTTGTTTCGTTGATTGCTTTTATATTGCCGATTAATTTTGACAGGCCTGCGCAGCTTGTTGGTTTTACTTCACGTGCATTGTGACCTTAACTTTGTTGATCTCTTTTCTAATAAACCGTCGATCTCTTCTTTATCTTTTTCTGTCGTCTACATACGACCACCAACTTCGTTTTGTTCACGACAACGGTTAGGTAAAGAAATCGTTTGCTTTAGCGTTTAGAAAATAGTTTCATTGTTAGATCATTTAGTTGTTATATGCACAATCAGCAAATAGTTCAAATATGCACAATTACTATGGATAATTCCAAAACTATATATTAATTATTACAACTCTCTTCATATCATTCATACTCACTTTGAAATTTAGTGAACCATTTAAGGTGACTACTTTTTGTGCCATTCAACTGATGGACACCTCAAAATTGGGTATTTAAACCTTTTTTTAAAACTTATTCTAAAATATTGGAGAAGTTGCAAAAGCTGAATATTTGCAACGAACTTTATTAAGATTAAAATAGTCGACGATATCCATCTTATGAACCTCAAACATCTCTCTTCATATTTCATTACAATCATCATCTACTTCATTAATATAATTGCTAAGAGAAAAACGAAAGAAAAGAAAGAAAGCATTTCACTTCGCCGAACTAATAAATGTTGATTAATTTCTTCGGAAAAAGAAAACTTGAAATTAAAAAGAAAATTTTTGAGAAAAAAAATTTTTCAACAAATAATTAATTCAAAAAATTGAAAAAAAAATTTCATTTAAATTCAACCTTACACAATAAAAATTTCATCGAACATAAAACAATTAGTGCATTATTAAAATAAATGAAAAAAAAACTTCAATAATCAAAGCTATTCTAATATGCACATATGAGAATATCACACTTCACTAATTGAGAGATGTATACTCAAATTGAAATTTGCACTTTTATGCGCTATCAAAAAAAAAAAAAAAATTTGCATTTACAAAGTGCATCATGGCAATATCTGTCATGTTTGTGCGTCTAAATGTGTGTATGTATGTGTCTGTCTCTGTATGAATGTGTCTGTTTAATGACGTCATTATGTGTAATCTTAATTGAATAGCTTATGAAAATTACCCAACTTTAAAAGTGATTGAGAATAAAAACTTTCGCAGTAATGCAACTCGCTATTCTATGGAATTTGATTCAGTATGAAGATTGCACCAAATCCCATAGAAATGTCATTGGATAAAAACAATGAAATTGAATTATGTTATTATATCACTTTGTTATGTTAAAATATTCAACACTACGTTCTATATATTAATAAAAATAACAGACCAAATTATTATTGCACATGTCAAATTATAATTCAGCTTCATTAAGTAATAACTATGCAGGAGGAGAGTAAAAAAACATCAAGAAAAAAACTCTAAGATTGTTCATAAGAAGCTGATGGTGTCATATATAAAAAACTTTATTTAATTTATTTAAGTAATTTATATTTAAGTAATAATTTATTAGTATTATTTATTAGTAATCATAAAACTTTTACTAATAAAGTTAATAACTTAGATTTTATCAACGAATTTAATGAAAAAAGCTAAGAAAAATATTTAAAAATAGAATCATGCTGAATCATGTGGCAGCAATATGGAATGCGGCAAGATTGCAATTTTTTTTTTATGAACAACGCAATCAACCTATTGCTTTGCGAAATTGTCTGCTGACTAAGCACGATGAAACTTAGAGACAACCATTAAGGGACTTCATGCACTTTTACGTACAGAAGTTACTGATAGCAGCGAAGAAAATCAAGGTGGGAGAGGAAGTATTATTATGGATCTGCCCAATCCCTTCCGACCCTTTCCCTCTCCCTCCCCTCAGCCTCTATTTTGTGTTACATTCAGAAACATCGCTAAAGAATCAATGCAGCTGTTATGAGTAAGAACAAGTAAATATCATAAGTAAGTGAATGGAATTAATATGGGATTAGAATCTGATCAGAAAATAAACTCTATGAGCTTTTGCTATTGTTGCGAATAAAAACTTCTAAAATTTCGGCTTTTTTTTCCGAAATTTTTTTCATAGTTCAAAAGAAGTCGTCAAATTTTCGGAAAACATTTCTTCTCTTAAAAAAATTGAACATGAATCTCATCGAAATATTGGTAGTGAGATAAATGAAAAAAAAGAAATGAAAAAGAATAGAAAATTTTGAGCAAAGAAAGATAGAAGAAACAGAAAAATTTGAATAAAAAAAAAGAACGAAAAAAAGCACTTAGTAAATGTGTGAAATTAGTTGATAGAATCAAATGAGATAGCACACGATAGGAAATGAATAAGAAAAAAAAGACATTAAAAGAAAGAAGATTGCCTCAGAGGAAGTCGAAAAGGAAATGACGTATAGAATAGGCTGCTAGGTTATTTTTCTGTAAGCGAAAAAAAGAAAGACTCGACTCGATCATCTCTTTTAGACACATTTGAATAGTTGCAGACTAACGAATATTTCAGCAATTCGAAACTCTTTTTGAGGGACATCGAAAAATATGTCATTCTTTTTTTGCATAAATATAAAAAATATGGAAATCTAATCAATTATTCAAATATTGACTGCGTAGACGAATTAATCATATAATTAGTAGACAACTTAATATGAAAGTAATTTAATTAATTGAAATTTATATTATAATTTAGTATTTAAAATATAATTTGTAATGCACCTCCTTTCGAAAAAAAAACTAAAATTTGTGGAACAAAATTGGTATAAGTATCATCGCAAAGAATAGATATTTAAGCCTAAATAGATCTTTATTCCAAATGATTTAGGAAGAAATGTTATGATTTTAATCTATTGGTTAACTGTTTTTGAATGATTTGAAAGAAATGATCTAAGAATTTTTGATTTTAATGAGCACAATAGAAATTATTGATTGATTGATAATTTGATTATGATTTTTATAGGAAAGAAGAAAAAAAAAACGATTCGAGAACTAAGAATATAAGAATATTAAAAAATACTAGAAATTTAAGATATAGATAGACAGAGTAGGAAAATATAAGAGTACAATTAAAGAGAGAGTAATTGTATGCAGCAGCTAATTAAACGCATTCGTTTAGTTGTTATTGAATTTAATTCAGTGAATAAAACTTTCACGAATTATGAGAAGACGACAGTATTATATTCGTCAATTATTCAAGCATTCTTCGCAAATACTGATGAATAACTTGCGTGAACTATATTCAAAAGCTTTCATAAATTATAGTACGGATAACAATTTCATCTATGTGAAACTTCCATCTGAATCATTTTCATCTATATATCTCTCTTGCAGATATAAATAATTCCCTCACTATTATCTATAATAAAAACATAGAATAGTAAAAATAAATACTATATAATAATTCCCTCACTATCATCTATAATAAAAACATAGAATAGTAAAAATAAATACTATATTTTGACGCTAGAAATACTATACTGTACGAAGTCAAAGACGCTCTATATGTTCTACGGTAAAAATAGAGAACACTGTGATGACGTCATAGATTTTAATATGAAGGTGCTGTGGAAAGGGAAAGGGAGAGGGAGAGTTAGGGGTGGAGGATGGGGGTGGGGGGTGGATTCAAGGAGAGCTACAGCTGCACACGCCTTCCTTTTTAGCCGTTGCTGCATATATCTTTTTGGCTTCTGAAACTAAAGTATTTATAAGATTTCAAATAGAATCGCTCAATGCTCGCTTAAATTCTAGTAATTTGACAATGTTTACTCAACAATAATGATATGAATTTTACCTTTATAAATATATCTTTACAACCTTATCAGTTATTTCAAAAGACGCCTTTGGATATAACCTATTTGGAACTATTCCATGTCAATATTTTGAATTTTTCTAAATAATACATCCATCAGTAAATCACTTTTGCTCTTTCATTCACTCCTATCATCGAAGAACGGATATATTGGCAAACATGATATAGTTGGTATAGGTGTGGAATTATGCGTCATAATATCGCACAGGTGTGAAAAAAAACATACATTGCACAAGTATTTATTTATATTTGAATGATGAGAAAGGAATAAATGCCCCCTGTTCCTTTCAATAGCTCACTTTATTTCGTTGACAAATAATTATTTTACAATTAGCTTCATTTATTTCTTATTCTGAATATCGGGCAATACCCTTTCTTCCTATTTTTACGAACCAAAAAGCTTTGTTTGAATTGATTATACGCGGAATATATGAATATCAAAATTTACATATGGATTTCACTGGATTTTTTGAATGGAAGAGAAGCTTTCCATCGTTCATTTAAAAAGTGAATATAACTTTACGATATATTACTAGTATACTTGTCAGTAATGTCAAATAGGAAATCGAAAATCGTGATCGAGTGCATAACAATGTGAAATCTTTTGCAAGTAAATAAGAGCGATAAGAAGATAACGGAAAATTCCTTGAAAATTTTTTAGTCATAAATAACTCTAATAAATTCAAAGCATATTTGAGCAGTTTCTCCTTCTCCCTTCACCCCTTGTTCCCTCGAATCGCTAATCTTACCCAGTAAGAAGGGAACGGCCGCAACCAACGATAAAAAGCATTGGGAGGAATTGAAAATTCCAGAAATTTCAAAGAAAATTACCAAGAAATGCGAAAGATTCGACACCGTTGGCACTTTTCCGGTTAAATCAAATCTAATCACCTGCAAAACAACTTAAATATGACCGTTCTTGACTATTTCAGTGATTGAATTTTTATTTTCCTCATGCAAAAAACGTTTTCTGGCATCTATCCAATAAGAAGATAAAAATTTAAACTGAAATAATGAATTATAAACTCAAATTTAGTCAATCATGAGTTTATGTGAAAAAAGTGATCAATCAATAAAATTTTTCAAAAATTGAATGGATAGATGAGTTATAGAAGGATAGATGCCCCTATTCAAATCGAAGGCATTTGAACGACGCTAGCAGCATCCACACGGACACAGATGACATGTCTGTTTCACGACTAATTTAATTTGTTTATACAAGAGAAAAGGAGCCAAATAACAATCCTAAAGAGAATGACCATCGCATTTCGATCACTAATAAGCGTCATTAGAACTATCGACTCCGACTGTCATTTGTTCTCGAAGAAGTGAATAAAAGAACCTCTAGAAGGGTTTATACTGAAGGATGGGGGTTGATAGGGGAGAATAACTACTTGAGTAAATAGTACTATAAATTTTTCTTATTTTCGGGTTCAAAAAAGTCGAATGTATTCGAATAATTTATTACATCCGAATTTTTCACAATATTTGCGACTTTGGAATTTTCTGAGTTCTTGAATAGATTCCATTTCGTCACTCCCGATAGCTCTTAGGTATACCGTTGAATTGCATATTCATGTAAAGAAATTTATAAATAGAGCGAGTCTCATAAATAGGAATATACTGGATATAGGATATACTCTGATATGAAAATACCTCTCTGTCTATAAATTATTGTAATTGTATTGACAGGATAGATATTTGCATAATTATTGCAAATATAAAGAACGTTTTATTTTGTTTTTCAATCAATAAAGAAGCGAAAGCAAAATGTGATTTGATCTCAGTGATCGGGTTCATTGAAGCGAAAAGAAAGGATTTGTTAGCGCTCACATGAAAAACATCCCATCGACTTATACGTATCAATGTGTAGTCTTTAAGATGAGTGATCATTACTTATAAACAATCTACATCGCTCTTAGTGTTCCTCATAGCAATACGAATAGTAAAATATAGCTGCTTGCGAATTTTTAGAGAGGATAAAAATAATGCATTAATAAATTTCAATACAAAAAAAATAATGTCTAAAAAGAATTTAAAAAAAAAAAATACAGCGGCGATATGTTCATCTCCGTAAAAATATAACAACAAAAAAATGATAAAAAATCAAAGCTGGCAATGAACTCGAAAATTTCACTATTTCTCTGTATGTAGGGCAGAGAGAGGGAGACAGGGAGAGAGAGGGGACCGAGAGAGAGGGGGGAGAAGGACAAGGTTATCTTTGTGTACCTAGATAATTATCATTTGGGCTCGATACCACAAGTAAGCCCTAAAGGCCAACTCAGCAACGAATAGAGACCTACTATATTTCAGTAGCTCGTTAAAGAACATTATATCTGCTCGAATACTACCTTATGATATATTTCAAGTTCGATCTCATTCCTTAACTTCACTTGCTAAAAGCATCAGCAAAAGCATCATTTGTAGGGCGTTTTGCTCGTTATTTTTTGCGAGACAAGGTGCTGACGCAATTTCTTCGATATGTGATCCATTTAGAGCCCAATTCCTAATAATAGAAAACAACCCCTCCCGCATCCTTGAAAAATACGGAAAATCATTCTTGATTAGAGGATGCTATTGGAATAAGATGGTCATCCTCTTAGATATTAGACAGAAAAACTCAGATGGTCTATTCGACGCGCTACTGGATGCGCAATGTAACTGAGAATATGTACGGTATGTTACACAGCATATTCTATAGCAACCGATTTTTTTCTATAGTTAAAGGAAATAAAACTTTATTGTTGTCAATGATGTATTATTGATGTGAGTGACAATTTCTAGCAAATCACTGTAGGCCAATTAAGTGTGTCATTGCAAACGAAATTCGAGAACACCTCAAAAAAAACGATGTTCAATTTTCGTAATTAGACCTTTATTATGCGAAAAACTCATCAATTTTGTATGTGAAGAGCGAACGCTAAATTGTCTATTAATTATGGAATTCAAGTAATCGTTTTTGTGAAATGGCGAAAAAATAGCGAAATATCGAAATACTTAAATGCCAACAACGATCTGACGGTGATAGGAGAGAACCTCTTGAGTCGAGAGGAAAAAGACTTAACTTTTCATACCAAAAAAATTTAGTGCATAATTACAGACTTGAAATTTTTTATTTTACTTTAAATTTATTAGAACTAATTGAGAGAAAAATGTGATAATAAAAGTGATCACGAAATATTGATTAAAGAATTCATTAAATAAAAATACGATGATATTATAGTTGAATAGGATGAAAAAATTTTGGCGCATAAAGAATTTTACACTTTTCTTAGAGAATTTTAGAAAAAAAAAGGAATAAAGGAAAAAAAACGATTAATTTGGTGAAATCGAACATAATTTTTTTTTTCAGATTCATTGAAAATTGAAAACTCTTAAGCATATTTATATCGCCATCATTGAGCATAATTGAACGTCCAATCACTGAGCATTGTTAACGTTCATATCTCATTCATAATAAACATTCATTCATTCTAAAAATTCACTTTTTAATATTTCCCTTTTATTCTGCAAATGATTCAATTTCATCGTAAAATTGAGTATAGCTATGAGTGAAAATCTTAGTGAATTTCATTTGAAATGGAAAAATTAAAGTGAACGCTAGGGAAAAGAATTATATTAAAAAATAAGTGAAAAAAGTGCCACGCTGAAACCAATTTTGCTTGAGTGAAATGCGTCACTTTGTGTAAAATTTCATGGGGAAATATAGAGATGCACATTTAGGTATGACTATATGTCGATACATAAAAATACACATATAAATATTTACTTCTATATATACAAATATATACTTGCCTATAGACATATGTGGAATTTACATATATATATATATATATATATATATATATATATATATATATATATATATATATATATATATATATATATATATATATATATATATATATATATATATGGGACTTTCTCATGAAGTTCACTTTTTATATAGTAGATATTTCGAATGAAAAAAATCTACTGAATTTGATATTTTTCCTACAAGATTTCCTCATTTTTTCCTGTTCTAAACTCAGCCTTCTGATCGAATAAATTCATTTTCGGCACAACAAGAAGGAATATTCAAAGCGAGACTTCAGGACGAATGATTATTATGAATTTGATTTGAACGTTAACGTTAACAACCATTTATGCTTGATGATGGCGACGTAAGTATGGTTATAAATATGTATGCATACATATGCATGAACATAAATGTGAAAGTAGGCATCTAAACATATATATATATATATATATATATATATATATATATATATATATATATATATATATATGTAGATACGCATGTTCGACTGTAATCTTTGTACATGATGCATCGTTAGGCTGTTCTTCGAGAAGTAATGCAAGCACAGAGGTCTTCTGAAAAATTGAAACAATTTTTTTCACATCTCCTCTACCGTAGTGCGTTACATTAATGACTTCCGCCCAGTCGGCTGAGCTTTAGTTGCAAGTTCGGTTCAAAGGAAACATCAGAATAGCTAATATATGTCTCAACGAAAGAATGTCCTTTAGAAGCACATTCGCGAATCTTCCAACAAGCATTCTCTATTGAATTAACATCTACCCCTTAGTACAACATTAAAAGAACACTTTACAATTGAGTGCTCTATCTCTCTGCTTCAAATTTGTCTTCGAAAAGAAATTTCAACATCGATTCATGTGCCCCATAAATCAGAATAGTTTTATCAATATCAGTGTTATCAGCATAGATTATAGCTTATACATTACCACAAAACGATGACGGCATCATACGAACGTGTTATTATTTTTTGTCCATAGAGCCATTACGTCGTTTCTGATAAAACCTAAGCCGAAAATAAAAGATGTTATAAGGTGATAGAAATTAAATAAGCGATCAATATACTTGTAAAGAAACTGCCGAATGAAGAACAATGAAAATTATGGATGTTATACAGCGTTATTCAGCATTTCTTGCCTATCAGTTAATTCAAGATATCGAACAACATAAACGATCGATGTATAAAGATGCAATCACAAAATAGTCCCATATATAACTCAAATTTTCAGGATATTAATCAAATTGTTGTTAATGTCCTTCTTTAATTCATTGTGACATCCAGTTGACATATGTGCGAATCAATATATCACTCCTATGGTACCTTATAAACGTGATATGCTATGGTACCCTATAAACGTGATATACTAAATTTAAACATTTGCTCAAAATATTTATAAAAAATTTTATTCGCTTTATTTAAATCGGTCGCTAATTTATTCATCGCGAAAATTCAGAAATTTTTCGAATAAATAAATAAACAACAAAAAACAGAAAAAAAACGAAAAGAAAAATGATGAACGAAAATTTTCGCATCATTTATTTACATGACTATGATTGGTATATCAAATAGCCGAGTATAAGTTGTTGAAATTTTAACGAATTCGTCATATATTCCAAAGAGTGAAAAATTCATCGATATGAGTCAAATTAAATGAATTTTACAAAATTTAAATTCGAAGAGTTCATTAGGAGTTTTGATTTCTTTTCCGATAATCAGTAATCTTTTTACGCTTGAAAGTTTTATAGCAATAGTGAAAATATTCGAGGAAAAAAAACTTTTTTTTTTCAAAAAATATTTATTAGCATTCAAAGCAATTGAAATTTCAAGACAGCTCTTTGCAAAGTGGTCTCATAGGAATTGCATCGTTCACATGACTAAAAGGACTTTCGTTAGTAAATAACTTGAATGACTAATCGAAATCGATAAAACAATAGTAATCCGAAAATAAGGCCGTATTGAACAATCATTTAATTACTAATTCATAGTTAACATATAAAATTATATATATATATATATATATATATATATATATATATATATATATATATATAAACTATTTATTTATTTATATTTATTCATTTCTTCTCATCTTTCCATTAACTAGAAAAAATAAAGAAAATAAGCGAATGAAATTGAGCTGTAATATTTATGATGTAGGAAAGTTCGGATGAAATATGCAAGAAAGAATGAACGATATTATAGTAAGAAATGTTGTTACCTCAACGAACTATAAACGTGGAATAGTTGTTATCTTTGAAAATATGTTATCGCTTTCAACACAAATTTTAGCATCAAATGTGACATTTACATTGATTTTTGAAGAAAACAAATAGGAGTGAATAACAGAATGGAGAACTGATAATTTAAACGTTATGAGAGCAGAACTTTAAGAATAAATATAGATCAAACAATTATAGATCGAAACCATAACAAGTACAGATCAAAAACTTTTTAATAGCTATGGTCATGTGTGAGCATTTCTAATGGCCAAAAATAATCGCAAAAGAAAGTATTATATAAGTGAAAAATATTCATAATAGAAAGCTTTTTTTTTTTTCTAAAAGCTATGACCAATTATTCTATGAACGAGACGAGCGCCAAATGGCTGCCATAATGCTAACGTATTTAACAGCTAAAAGTGCTCATTTGCATTTGGAAAATGATTGCAAATGTTTTCCATTTCAACACGTTTTTCTATAAATTTTCCCTTAAACGTACTCTAAATAAATTGAGCTTATGCTCAAATTTGAGTGGAATGAATAGTCTGGAAACTGTGAAGTTCGAAATTCTCAAAAAAAAAAAAAAATAATTAGCGATGCAAATGATTTTCAAATATTATTCTAAACTTCAAAAAAAACATGATGATTAGGAATTAAAAGTATCCCTCGAGGAGATTGATAGAAAGTAGTTGAAATATCCCTATGCAGTTAGCTACTTATAGGCATTTTGTTGTCTTTCTTCCGCAACATTTCATTTCTACAGCACTCATGGGAATTGTTGAGGCACTAAAATTGCTCATCACATTGCTTTTATGATCTGTTTGTTAGGAAAAGTTTGGTACTGCAATAGACAACATTGATGCACATTTTTGAGAAATTGAAATTGCCGAACGCTAACATACACTCAGTCATTTATTTCAAACTTTTAAGGGATTTGAGAAATATAAAAGACCATTTTAGATCATTAAAATCAATAATCTTCAGAAAAAAAAACAAACAATATTTATTAGTTTAAAAGTTTATGTCAATAAAATAAAACATCTCTAGATTAGAAAGGTAAATGGAAATTATCCAGAATACTTAACTGTTACTTGCAAATTCTGGAATCAATTGTTTTTAAGGCGTTCAAAATAATTGAGATTTAATCTAAAAGCATAGAAAAATATTTGCTGGAATATTTCTCCATTAAAAATGAGAAAGAAAAGATAGAAAATTTAGATTTTTAGCGTAAAATTCACACATTACAACGACTCAACATCGAACAATTTGTGACATTTCAATAGTACGACGATCAAGAATAACACAATCTTCTTTTATTTTTTTTTCTTGAGGAAAACTCCACGTTTTGAAGCCATAAAAGAACGATGGATATAAAGTTTTTTCAACCGCAAAAAATATTTGCGTTTTAATTTCGAAAAAAAAAAGTTTTAGTGCTTAAAAGTATGCTTCTAAAGAATTTGATAAGCTGAAATAATATCACTAGTACAAAATGTCTAATGTTCTTCGCACAGCACGACAGACAACTATGATTCAGGCAGCTTCGGATTGGTTGCATTCCGAATCGACGACCGATCGATAAAGCATTATTACTTCATAGATTAGACATAACTTGATTATCTCCGATTCAATTACTTTTCACAGTCATTGTTCATTTATAAGCCAAAATGTGTTTTTGAGAAATTCAGAAAGATAGAATATATCGGAATTATCGAAATCCAAAGAAAGCATTCATTCATCTCAATGGTTATAATGGCCGGAAAACTTAAGAAATTTCGAGGAAACCGTAAGAGTCAATTATCGCAAATAAATTATAGATGCAAAATTAAAGAGTGGAGAAGTTTGTGTGTCTATGCATGTGTATATGTATTTGTGTGTAAGTGCACCAAATTGTGTTATGTGTACGTGTATGTGCTTATGCTCGTATATGAGGAAAAACATCATCTGTCATTGAAGATAAATGCTAATCCATATATTATAACGATGTAGATCCAATAAACTCTTACAGTAAAAGATGTCTTAATTAGCATAACAGAAATAATCGACAGATGAAAAAACCAGCGAAAATTAATATTTTTGAAAAAAAGTGCGTTAACTGATAGGAAAAATATTTTATAAAAAACAGTTTTTATCTTTGATCACTTTAATCAATGATTTCGCCCCCTTTCAAAAATCTCTAACCAACAAATCAAAAGTGATTACAGGTAACAGTGAGTGTTGAATGGGAAATGAGTTAAAAACTGAAATGAAATATTAGTCTATAAGTTTGCAGTAAATTAAGACCTCGTAGGCTATAAAACGAGAATCCGTTTCCTGAATCAAGTTGAATAAAATACGATAAACATATAGATAACCCTGGGCACTTTGAAGAAAGAAGAATTGAAAAATAAAAACTAAACGTTTTGTGAAGACATTTGAAGAGAATATTAGTCGACTCGTTTTTGCGAGTGGAACTGAATGTATCACCATCGATGAGCGATGTCTGATTGAACACTGCAGACTTTCGACGACAACTGCATGCACAGAACGAATGCCGTCTAGCATTAGTGAATACAATAGCAAACGACGCCACACAAAAATGCATTTGTCTCTCAGGAAAGAATCAATAAATGTGACACAAGAAAAAAAAAAAAAAAGAAGAGGAAAAGTCAAATGCCCTTATGAGAATTGCTCGAATGGATGTGATTGTCGAAATGACATCAGCAATCATTTTCCAGATTCTGAAGTGGGACTCATTAACGACAAAAATGATTGTGGTGATAAATCTATTCTTTGATGTCTTTTTATGGTTCAAAAGTTTTTCGAATTGAGTAGAAAAAATTCTTAATTTGAATAGATTTGAAGAATATTCGCATAATGGGATATTTTCAATTTTAGCAGTGATTCCCAATTGCATAGAAAGACATTTACGTATAAATATTTGCATAAAGATATAATATCGTCAAAATCCACTTTGCCAAATGCAATGCAAATTTGCAAAACTACGTGGAAAATGCAAATTCTAAAAGTGGAAAATTTAGCGGTCAGAGAAACTTTGCGGTATAGAACAAACATGCAGAGTAGCGTTTAAAGATTTGTGCACACAAAATATATACTTTTTTTTTTTGAAAGTTTTTTTTTGATTGCATTCACTCTATCTGCTTCTCCTCGAAATAATAATCTATCTGTTTTCTAATTTCTTTTTCTCCACATTTCAAACCAACGCCTCATAATTTTCATGAATCGTTTGAAACAACGCAAAAAAACGGCGAATGAAACGCTATCATTCACTCAATGAGATGGGCATTTAAAGTTTTTTTTTTTTTGATTGGACAAGTATACAAACAATTGTAAGTGAGCAATCGAATATCCACAACACCACAGATAACTACATGGTGGAGTTTTTAAAAGCAATCTTATTTCGTGACCGGAATTTAGAACACAATAGGTATGTTACGCAAAAGTTTCCCTCATCACTCATTCGCCCATCTTCTTCCATAATTCCACCCCTACAAGAAGCTCATTGGAAATACAGTCGAATATTTGATATTTTTACATGTCTTTTAATATGTTTACATTTAATATGTTCGTTTATAATATGCCTGAATATGCATATCAAAGAGCAATGTTAGAGAAAACCTATTTCGTCTGATAGAACTTTTAGATGAAAGGAGTCTGCAACGCATATGCAAATGTCATTTACTATAGCCAACAAAAAAAGCCCCTCCAGGTGCTCTGATTCGGCCGTCACTCTTCCCCATCCTCCTCCTCCACCCACTCATTCAGTCTCCTCGATGCCCTTGAATAAGCTACTTCTCATGCATTAATATCAATGCAAATGTGCCTTTAATGAAATTGCATTCTATGGAAATATTCAATCCAGGGTATGCGTTGTGAAGCATAAGCAAGAAAGTGCCACAGCATAAATGGGCACCGGTGAAGTTGTGTGAACGACGTCAATAAATAATGGTGCGAAAATGATGGCGAATATGCCGAGCACATACACCATCGCTTCCATACGGACTCACCAATGCCTTTCCAGAGATGAGCTCGAAGATACATGAAGAATCAAAATAGATGCAGAGAAAAATACAGAAAGTCAAAGAGGGAGAAAGAGAAAAAGAACGGCACAGCTATGGATGGCCCAATCGGAGTGCATCTCAACGATGAGATCGGCGGTGTCTGCATTTGAAAGGGATGAGTAAGCATGCAAAAAGAAAGCAAAATGCTTCAATGGCTTAACAGACGTTATTAATGTTCTTCATCAACTAATAAACTACCGTAATCCAAGCATCAAATATCACTGAATAAAAATCGATTTTAATGGTAGCATAGTTTTTGGAATATTTTTTGACGAATAATAAAATATTTGCAACGGCCAAAAAAAAAAATTACTCATAAAATCAACGAAGTTTTTTTATCGATTACATTCGCATCAGATATATTTCTCCACTGATTTGCATTGTTCCGTCAAAAATTATCAAGCAAAAAAAAAAAAAAATTCACAAATGCCAAACAACAGTGTTGATTCGATGTTAGCAAATCTATTGATCAATATCTCTAGGCCACTGACTAATGGGAGTGAATGCCCGATTAGAGAATTGGAGGATTGGATTTAATTCCTCTCCCCTCTGGCCCCCTACCCCTTTCCTTTCAAATCGCAGATTCGCACTCCTAACTTCTCGAAGAAAGCAATTGCAATAATGCAAGAACTGCCACACATGTGAGTGCTTCTTTGAAAAACGTTGCATCTGCCATAAACGTGTCGGCTTTCAAGAAACTCCTTTCTATTCACTTTCTTCTATTTCCTGCCCATTCCCTTCCTCCTCCTTCCTATGGAAAAGGATATGTCCTTTTCAACTTCCAGAAATACGTCAACGATGGAAACTTACAATGTTGGAGCACCAAATCCAAAAAAAGCAAAAGAAAGGAATGGAAAAATTACCAACTTTGCATTGAAAAATTCATGAAAACTTATTCAAATACAATCATTTTTGAAATTCCTCAAATTTTCAAAACAAAACTCCAAAAAAAAATGCATTTTGCATGTTATTTCTAACGAGAGAGATAGAGAAGAAAAAAATTCAACTTATTAGCCATCAAATTCAACCATTAATATTACATTAAAAGAATGTTGCAAAGTGGAGAGCTAAAACAGCTTCAGACATCCGTGAATATAATGAATATAAGAAGCTTCTCAGACTACTAAACCTTCTAGATTAATCTTCTAGATTAATTATCGATCGAATCAAATTTCTGAGCATTTCTTTCCCCTTACTCAGCATTATCCATTGTTTATTGAAGAGAGAGAGAAAGAGAGAGAGGGAGAGAGAGAGGGAGAGAGAGAGGGAGAGAGAGGGAGAGAGAGGGAGAGGGAGAGTGAAACAGAGGAAGAGGAAATAGAGATGGAGACGACAGAGAGGGGAAGGAGAGAGAAAGAGGGGAAAAGAGAAAGAGAAAGTGGTACTCGATTCGCCTAAGAGAATATATACATGCAATATTTCGTGCGCAAAAACAAGCACTCGAACTTCTAATTAAGAATTTTCGCACTCATTGCCCATATAGGAAGATATTCGGAAGAACATTCAACATATACAGCTCCATCTCATTATTTAGTGTCTTGAAAGAGTATGGGCATGTGGTAATAGAAAAATAGAACTTTTCAAAATTTTTTAAGGAATATTCACAACTTAAACAATTTGTTGGCCAATTGTATTTTTAGGTTTTTTTTTTATCCTTCGATTCTTTTTCTAATATTATCATCGATATTTTAGATAAATTTTTTAAAACTTTTCTAAAGTCCTCTAAAGATGGAAACGTGAATAATATTTAATGCTGACATCATTGAATGATCACCGAAAAGATTTTGCAAGAATAGTTAGATCTGGATAGCATTTCGAATATTTTAATATTATCGAAATAATTGCTATCTATAAGAAAAGGAGACGAGAACGAGAGGGAGATAGAGAGAGAGAGAGAGAGAGAGAGAGAGAGAGAGAGGGAGAGAGAGAGAGAAAAGAGAGGGAGGATATGAATGTGAAATTGAATTCGGTGAACTACATTAGTTATTATTGATTGGAAGCAATCGAAAGAAAATAAAAACACTCAATCGAATAGCAATAAGTGAAATTTCTAGACGTATTCCGATTCGATAAGAAATCTGAGGATGAAATAGAGCGAAGAAAAAAAAAACAAGAATTAATTTCTCTGAGAAAAAAAAATTATCCATGAATCGAAATATTTTATCTTTTTTTTTTTGATTGTTATTTCTCTTCGCTTTTTCCATCAAATAGAAATAAGATATTTTATTTATTTCATTAAAAAAAATGTTTGAGTTGTTTTAATTACTTATATTTTGCAGTATATTAATTATTATTTAAGTACGCATTTCATATTATTTCATATGTGTTCATAAGTATTCATAAGTATACAGCCACTTTATTAAGTATATATTTTCTATTATATATAAGTTTTTATTTATATAAATAATTATAAGTAAGAATACAGATGTTTTATAAGAACAATTTTGTTCATAAATGATGCATTGCAAAATCGTCAATTGACAGTTATCGTGTTTATGGATGTTTGATGCGTTCATTGATATAAGATGACATAAGACGCTATATGTAACAATTAAAATTTCAAAATGCAAAATGCAAAATGCAAAATGCAAAATGCAAAATGTAATTATAATTAATAAAATCAACAAAAATACAGACTGTTTATGCGCAAACGTTATGTACAATGTCATGAAGTTTCATTAGTGATAGTGTCATAATACCTTCCCCTTCCCTTAGTTTGTTTTTTCTTGTTGAAGTATTTTTCTCTCTTCCCGGCCACACATACCTGTTGCCTTCCTACCCACAATTTTCATCAGATGTAGCCGTATGACCGAGAAACGTTATGACATTGTCAATAACATTTGTACACGAAGATTTCAAGACTTCGTTTTAATATCAATAAAAAAAGCTTTATTTACTTCGTATTCCCATTTTTGGCGATTATTTTAAATGTCTTATTAAATGCACAAATATATAAAATATATTTAATGCTTTATTCACTCTATCTTACTGAGTAATATTCATGATATGCCTAATGATAATAAAATTTTTATTTTATTCTCTTCTGTAGTGGAAAAAAATGAACCATCTATCACTTCAACCATTTCTTTATCGCTATCATATTCTTCAAAAGTAAAAATATAAGCGCGACATTTTGCTTGCGAAACAAGAGAAAACAATTCTACTAAAATTTATGTCATTTCTACACATAGATAAATTTTGAATCAAAACGATGAAAACTATTGAATGTCGTTTGATTACTTGTTTTTCGAGTTCGCTACTTAAATTTAGCTTCGGAATCACCAACAACAAGATCATCTATGATAAAGCTTTGTGAACTTCTTTCCGTTCAACTATTGAAGTTGCGCTCTGAATTTGGATTCAAATAGCTGAATGATATTAACCGTTTTCTCAATTTTTAAAATGCATTCCTTTTGATCAAAGACTATAAAATTACAAAATGAAAGCATTTTGAAACGAAAATAGATAACATGGAGGGGAAAGAAGAGATGGCAAGGAAGTTATGGGGGACGAGTAGCTTTATACATAAATTAGCACTATTTGCGACCGCAATTGCAAGCGACCTATGAAGGCAATCAGTCACATACTTCCAGCTCCTATAAGCTGTCAACAATCTTCTAAACCTCACCACCCAGATCTTCTTAGATATTACAAGATGTGTAAATACGAACTTAGTGGAGTATAGTATTTTATTACAACATTGTTTCTACATCCATATTTTTCAACGAAAATGTCTATTTGCATTGAAGAAAAACTGGAGAAGTGCGCCAGGAAAAAAACTGGCACAATATGCGCTTTTGCATTTTACACAGCTCACAAATCAGTTCCACAAATTGCCAAGAAAAAATATGTAATCTGTGTATATTTCAAGCGATTTGACGATATAAATTTTCCGCAAAAGATTAGTCTATGCGACTGACTCGAATAGAGTAAAATAGAGCAAAAAGAAATACAGTTGGTGCTAAGCGTATGCAAATTTTTGGTCATCCTATAAAGTCTACCAATTGCGATGATCGATTCCTGTGAAAGCCTCTTCCACAAATCCATTTGCATAAATAATTCAACTTCTTTGTATCGAAACATGCATTCCAGTGTTTTCATGGAATACTGTGTGACTGACCGTCCTCATTTTAATTTAAAATGCAACAGAAATCTTAATAAAGCCCAACTCCGGAGTCATCCGACAATGATCTACGGCTTCTTTTGCACTTATGCGTCAAAGCAAAATAAAACACATGAGGCGCATTATGCTAATTAAATTTCGAGCGTTTGCTTCAGCAGCGTCCATGTTCAAGCTACCAGACATACAGTCAGACAAACACAGACGTGCACACCAACACGACGCTTCTATAGCAATTTCGCAGATGTGAACTCGTAAAAGCGTGCAAAAATCGCGGTTGAAGTGGACGATTAAAATAAACTTGGAAAAACATCAAATTAAGAGTGCTTTAAATGAACTTCGCTTAACGTTACAATGTAAATAATATTATAAATTATACCAACATTGAATTGTTTAAA
Organism: Baylisascaris procyonis; assembly: GCA_037389465.1. Classification (NCBI taxonomy): domain Eukaryota; kingdom Metazoa; phylum Nematoda; class Chromadorea; order Rhabditida; family Ascarididae; genus Baylisascaris; species Baylisascaris procyonis. Next base: position 2,688,071 of record JAZARR010000200.1, read on the forward strand.
CAATTATTCAAACCAATCTATATCAATTAATCATAAACTTCGAACTTTCTGAATTAATTCAAAATTCCGAATTAAACCAATTTATTCGAACAGAAGATTCGGCTAATATATAATTTTTCCATTGAAATAATTCATCAAATATTTCGAGAAAATAATAAAATAAAGTGATTTTCGAAAGTCGACGATTTAGAACGAGATAAACTTTGGATCTTGTCTAAGATAGACGTTAAACGAAATTTTATAATTTATAAAGAAATCTTTAATTACGGAAAAAAAGTATTTGTAATTGTAACTGGAAAAATCGAAAAAAATTACTCAATTTTAGTCATAAATTTATATCAAAAATGTGTTTCATGAAGGAGTGTGCGACTATCAACGTCGAAAAAGCAAAATGTTGTGATATGCAAAACGATGGAAAACGCTCATTTGAGTGGATATAAAGCACAAGCAACGAGGTGGATTTCCGCTTCCGGATGCGAAGACATATGCAAACGCAATACATGTACACTTAACGCCAATGTGACACACGCCACAAACATAGCGCAAACGAATTCGTAAATGCTTATGCATCAAATAGATTGAAAACTAAGCGATCACCACTTCAGTTACTCATTGAACATGTACCGATACATCGGTAAAGAGTATCCAGAAAACAACAAGACATCACACAAAAAGTTTGAGAGAGTTGTTGCATTGTGAAGCAAATAAATCGAGCTGAAGTTGGTGGAAAAACTTGAATTTCTACTAACTCATGAAAGACTGCTGCATTTTCAAAGGAACAGAAGTCTGAAGAGATGGATGAAAATTACCTCAACGTTTTCAAAAAAAAAAACCTGAAGAATAATCCATTGCGATGTCATCGTGCTCTTGCCAGTTGCATATGCGATAGACTTGTGGTACATAAACATTATATATATATATATATATATATATATATATATATATATATATATATATATATATATATATATATATATATATATATATATAACAAAGGAGAGAGACTAAACAAGAGTATTTCATGCGTTGAACACAAAAAATACGAAGCATAAAAGAATAACAGACGATAGTAAAAAGAGCGCAAAACAATTAAATCAGAAGATATATATTTATTTTACCATTTCGCCATGCGTATCAAATAAGTATAAAATCTAGAATTCTATAAGACTTCTAAAGTGCTTAGGAACACTACTATATCACAACCAAAAAGCACAATATTCTCATATAATAGAACGTTGTAAATTTTTAGCTACAAAAGAAATTCATTAGTATTTCAATAAATAGTAATCATTTATTCAAAAGAGCGATTATACAACGATCATGCATATATATGTATTGGGGAAATTGTCATTATAAGACGATAGGTAGAACTTCATTACAAATAGCTAAGAATAGTGATGTATCACTGCAACCTTCGAACAGGTTGCCTCCTCTATCGTACTGATCTTTCATACGATAAGCAATCTGCTCTCAGCGATATATGATACAGGGAAGTTAAATGGCATACGTTATACTGTTGAAGAAATTAATTGCCTCCTCGAACTTGAAATTTCTCATCGAACTTGAAAAAGTTTTTTTTTGTGAAAATAATTGAAATTAAAAAAAAAAATTTCCTACCATAAAAGTCAACCAATCAGAATATAGAAAATTTTCAAGCAAATAAAAGGCAATTCTTCTCCAAAAGCATTTATAAAAATTAATGTATTCCTTAGAGGAAGGAAAAATCCATAGATGGCACTGATTAAATCTTCAACCAGCTACATGCAACGATTAATCGCTGCATTTTGAGGAAATATTGCAAAAATAAAATCACGTTTATTCATAACGGAGTGAGATTGAAGAGGAGAAAGAAGAACTGGAATTTAAAGAAATAAAATAAATGGAATTAAACTTCAACGGACCACAAAAAATTGCACTAAAATTAAGCGGCATAATCCTTGAGCCGAGTAACAGCTTTAAATAGAATGCGGCTCAGAAAGCGGAATTTCTGTCGAAGGCTTTTCGAAAATAGAAGAGAAAGTCATCGATGCCTTATTCTGAATTCCAATAAAGAAAGTAGAAATCGCCATAAAAATTCTCAATAAATCATAGTGAACATATAGCCAGGACTTCATTTAAGGAGAAAGCAGGAATTCTACTGCTTGAAAACTGAGGAAAAAGAGAAGGAAAAGCTGCGTGAAACTTCCGTCTAAGAATCTCCAATAGCATGGCAACCCTAAAAAGGAGGAAAAAAGCATTCAATTCGCACTCAAATATTAGTAAAGGAAATATGGTGCATTGAACTGATATTAATTAAAACTACTGTACTGAATATTTATTGTTTGTTGGATGAATAAGGTTAGTTTTTGCAAGCGTTGGGAAATAAAATGTAGACGATAGGAAAATCAAGGTTAATTAATCGTTGGGCGAAAACAACTTATGAGGAGATTGATGCAAACACAATTCTCAAATATAACTTCGGCTATATTCCTCGGTTGTACAGTGGTAACTTCGGCTATATATATATATATATATATATATATATATATATATATATATATATATATATATATGCGCAGTACATGGGTAGAAGAAATCAGATGAAACATGCAACTAATAAAAAGTGTCACAGAAGAAATGAACAAGAAAGCCTGGCAAAAATAACCACTCAGTGAAAGTATCAGCGAAACAAACTGACTTGTGAATGTCCTCAATTTGGCAATACGCCAAAGTGACCGAAGGCATCAACATCAATACCATTAGTACCACAATAATCTAATTGAATCGTTGATTAGTAGTCGAATAGGAATCGTCACAGCGTACGAAGTGGTCGTCGGTTGATCGATGTTGGCATTAGGTAGCGTACTCAACGGTTACACACACGATGTATGGCGATTCTTGCACGTATCTCCCCCCTCTAAGAGACGTTTCACACGGCATCACAACACGCAACCAAGCGTCAAGTTTTAGGAATGCCATCAACTGTGTGCCTCTGTGCATGTGTGTGTGTGCGTGTGTGTTGTGTGTTGTGTCCCACCATCAAACGACGAGTACACAACCAACCAGCCGCCCATATAGCCAGCCGCCACTCAATGCCGTTATATAGAGGCAAATGGAGGCACTGTTAAAAACTAACACATATCGTTCGATGACAAATAAAACGAAGTATATTAAATATAGCGCTTTGCATACATACTAAATACCTTCATATATATGAACTTAGACATGAGAAAATGCACAACACTTTGATGAAAAGAGATGTGAAAGAGAAAGAAGGAAAAATAAAGAGATGTGATCATAGCTTTCACTAAGAGGAAATGGCAATTGTAATAATTAACTCATAGAGATCACCTCAACAAGTTATTAATTTATAAAGATCAACGCATTTACTAAATGGTAGCGTCTAAATAAAATGATTAAATATGAAAATAAAGAAAAAACTAAAGAATATACTAAAATATATTAAATATACCAAATATATAAAATATACTAAATATAGTAAAAAATATACTAAAAAATATAAAAGAGATCTCAAGTAAAACAATATGATCACAACTGAATCAAATGCTCGTCTCTAACACATTAGTGGGTAAATAACTATTTTGCATTAATAGTTACGATACAAAAATGGATTTTCAAAAATTTCATCTAACATTATGAAAGAGATTTGTGAGTTTTTTCCCCACCGAAATTATCTCTCTTTCATAAGGTGCATATGAGTTGCTCAATATTGAAATAATGAATGATATCAACGTTTTATTAATGTCTTATAAGCGCTATCACTGATAAAATAGATTTGTCACTAACAGCATTTTATTCAATTTTGTTTCTTAATAAACAACAAGCGAAACATGTTATAATGTCAGCGCAAAAGATTTGTGATCATATTATTTTGAAAACGTTTGTTTCTGATGTACTACATAGAGTTGCTAGATATAAATCTTTAAGAAAGAATATTTTTGACAGATAAAAGCTTGTTCGAATACCCTTTGCATGATCGACATCCCAAGATTACACCCTGCATCCACCATATATAGCACACATGGTCTATATAATACATCTATACACATCACATATAACACTCACAGCGTTCATACCGTACTCCGTACCTCGCAAATACAGAAAGAACATTACCGTATCATATATCCTGCATAACATGTACTATAAGCAATAATGTACTTTCAATTTCATATATATGGCGTTTTTATCACACATTTGAACCAGTATATATGAAACATGTACTTAGCAGCTCTACTATGCCATGCTCCAATTACACATACAATACAAATATACTCTGCACATAAGGGGCAAATTATCATTGCCCAACGGATACCAATTGCATTAATGAAAAATCAAATTAAATCGTTGTGTTCGTAGTGGGGAAATTTGCATATATGAAATCATCTTAGGAGCTATAGACCGTAAACTATTCGCTGAACGAATCGAAAATTTCTCTTCTTTTTCTTGAGCATTATTTCTGACATCACGATACTCGAATTTGAAATAATTTGAGTGCTGCAACGACAACGTTCAAATCAGGATCTGAAAACAATCCACTCCTTTCTTATTTATCCTCGAGCGAATAATTTTCAATGGCATCATGCATCAAGGCACTCGATTATGGAAATCGATTGCAGCCTAAGCAATTTTTAAATACTCTATGCTCCTAGCAATTTCTAGAAATGGTGATTGTATGTGGATCGCGCGAACAAAACTCTTCCTGACTTGTCTTTTGAAAGCAAGTTTCACGATCACTGATGAATCGAAACGGGAAATATAAGGGTTTGAAATTTTAAGGACATTCTAAAAATAATACTGCCGTTTACCTTCGTTAACAAAGGTGCACCCTCAACTACCACTAAAGATCAGGTCGCACAACTGTGGCAACACTAAATACAAACTTAAGATCCTGAAAAAAGCGCTTGAAAGAGCCTAACTTCTGCACCAGGCACCACACCGCATATAAAAGTAGGTTTTTGAAATTCCAACCGGCAAGCGAAGAGTGAAGGATACGAGATTGCTCTGTTTATGCTGATGGTACGTGAGACTGTGAGAAAAACCATCTCAAACGTCGGCCGTCTAGTCTTACATAACATGTTCAGCTATACTAAGTTCAATAGTTCAACATAAAAGTTCGACAATTCAGATGTTAACACCACGCTGTTATAACATTATCCATAAAAACTTTATAAGAAACATATCCTGAACTTCCAACGAATCACATAGAATAAATGTTGATATTTCAGATTTAGGCAATAATCAAGAATTAATCAGCGATATTATAAAATTTCTCAAATAGTTCAAAAACCTCTTGAGGAATGAGAGTACACAAAAATAGCACAGAAAAAGGAACGGAAAGTCAAGCAAATCGCCAAAACTAGACAACTCAACGCAAGAAGCGGGTCCCATCCCATCCTCTCACTTAGCCCTTTCCTTCGAATGCACATTTGATTTAGCAGTTATGAGACTGCGAGAATTATGCATAAAATTGTTGAATAACAATTTGAGCGAGAACGCTCTTGACAATCCACGAAATCCAATTGCAAAACTTTTGCTGGTTAACACGCAACGATATATAAACCTATATTCTCAAATGACAATCCTTCGAGATTCATTGCAATCGACGTCAATCAATCATTATATTCCCAGAGCATTTTCATTCCCTATATCGAGACATTTTGTTGACTTCAGCCGTCTAATATTTTGATGAGCTTAATTCAATTGAATGAAGTTTTATGGTATATGCTTATGTTCTAAACTTATGCCTGACGCTTAAAAGAAAATCTATCATGACAAGCTTATTATGCTTGAAACAGTTTTTTAAACCTTTTTTGGAATCTATGGTGTCTGCTTAGAGTGTTGCATTTGCAAGATGCGAACTAGCCAAAAAACGTCCCACACTTCTGCTATTATCTTGCCCCTCCCCTCCGAGTCCCTTTCCTCCAGCCCCCCTCCCCCCATCATTATTTTTTAAAGTGCCATCAATCATTTTAAAGGTGTCATCAATTTCTTTTTCATCAATTATTTTAAAGTGCTTACGCTTGAAGTGCGAAAGACATACTCTGTGAACGAATGAGCAACGTAAGTAGCAAATTATGCAAGAATAATATTGCGCTATTAGTATTCGCAAATACTGTAGGGCTCGATTTTCGTGGCACAGATGGAGGTTTTGTTGTTCTTGACATATGGATCACACCCGATAGTTTTGGCATAAGCACGGATTGCCAATGGCTTTTTGACGTTAATCGGAGCGATCAGTTGACGAATATAATTCTACTGCCTCTAACAACAACAAATTAATGCAGCCGGCTGCCTAACGCACCGAGGAAGAGAAGCAAGTATTACATAGCTCAACTTCTATGAAAGATTCACCCACCATTTACTGTAGCTGGAATTTCTACCACTATGAGAACAGGCAATTTCTACCACTATGAGATCACCCAGTGTGGGAAAGCAAACAACACTGGACATGTAGCTGACCAAAATCGACGAAGCACTCCACGAACAAAAATAAATCAAATCGAGATGCATACACACACAAATGGGCGATTGCACGCGCACGTACACACAGATACAGACACGGACACATACACACACCACACACAACACATACAAACTACGCACACACCACACACATCACACACACCACACACACACACACACGCACACACACACACACGCACACACACACACCACACACAACACATACAAACCACGCGCACACACACACACATATATATATATATACAGACATACAGACAGGCACGCACAGACAAACATACACAGCCACACATCGACACACAGAAACCACACATTGAAAAAACACATAATCATACATACACATACATATACAGACAAACACATACGCACATACATACACATTCGTACACACAAACACAGACACACACAGACACACACAGACACACATAGACACTTAGACACGCAGACAAACGGACATACACAGATAGCGACACACGCAGACACGCAGACACACACAGACACGCAAGCAGACACGCGCACAGATACACACAGACCAAAACACAGACACAAGAACATACAGACACACAGAAGCGCGGACACACAAAGCCACACATAGTCACACACACAGACACGCACATACAGACACACCAGACACTGTCTGTGTGTGCTCCTGCGTAAGCCTGTGTGTCTATGTGGTGTCTGTGTTTGTCTGCATGTGCCTGCGCGTGACTATGTGTATCTGTGTGTTAGGTGTGCCTGTATGCGTCTGTGTCTGAGTGTGTCTGTGTGCTTGTCTGTTTGTGTGCGCCTGTGCCTGTGCGTTTGTGTGTCTGTGCGTGCCTGTATCTGCGTGTCTCTGTATCTGTGTCTGTGTGTCTCCATGTGTGTGTATGTGTGTGACTGTGTGTGTCTCCGTGCGCGTCTGCGTATACGTCTGTGCATGTCTGTGCTTATGTGTGTGTATCTGTGTGTCTGTTTGTTTGTCTGTGTGCATCTGGGTCTGTGTGTCCGAGTGTCTCTGGGTGTCTGTGTGACTGTATGCCTGTGTGCTTGTCTGTGTGTCTGCTTGTCTTTATATGTGCGAGTCCGCGCATGTGTCCCTGTACGTCCGTGCTTGTTCCCGTGTGTCTGTTTGTTTTGCCGGGGTGTATGCGCGTGTGTCTGTGGTTTATCTGTTTATCTATGTGTGCCTTCTTTATCCCTGTTTGCGTCTGTGTGTATGTGTGCTTCTGTGTGTGTCTAAGTGTGTGTGTCCGTTTCGTGTCTCTTTGTGTGCCTGCGTGTGTGTGTCTGTGGTGTGTTGCCTGTCTCTGTAAGCCTGTTTGTATCCTTGTGTGTCTGTCTGTGCGTATGTGTGCTTTCGTCTGTCCGTCTGTGTGTGTGCCCGTGCGTTCGGTGTCTGTCTGTGTCCGTGTGCGCCTGTGTTTGCCTGTATGTGTGTGTATGCCTGTGCACGTGTGTCTGCGTGTATGTGGTGTGTATCTGCGTGTCTGTGTGTGTCTGTGTGTCTGTGAGTGTCTCTTTGCGTGTATGCTTGTGTATATGCCTGTGTTTGTCTGTATGCGTTTGTGTGTGTGTTTGTGTCTGTGTCTGTGTGTGTCTGTGTGTCTGCCTGCGTGTCTGTGTGTGTCTGCGCATTGGTATGTGTATGTGTGTGTGGGTCTACGTATGTGCGTGTGTATGTATTTGTATGTGTCTGAATGTGTCTGCGCGTGTCTGTGTGTGTGCGAGTCTGTGTATGTCTGCGTTTGTGTCGGTGTGTGTTTGTTTATGTGTCTCTGTTTGTCTGTGTGTGTCTGTGCGTGTCCGTGTGTGTTTTGTGCACATGTGTCTGTGTATGTGTGCCTGTGCGTGTGTCCGTGTGTCTGTGTATGTCTGTGTGACTGTGTGTGTATGATTTGTATATATGGGAACCTGTGTGTATGTGTGTGTCTGCGTATGTATGTGTACGCATGCGTTTGTACATATACGTGTGTATCTGTGTATGTGTATATATGTATGTATGTGTATGTATGTGTGTGTATGTGGCTGTATATCCTTCGAGAAAACATGACCATAAAGTTAACTGTAACAAAACGTGAAAGTTGCAAATCTGCAAGAGGCAGATCTATTGTGCATAAGTAAACGATGGAAAAATGGTAAAAATACCCCTTTGAAATAAACAAATACCCAGCATGTATGAAAATTCGGCGCATGTTTGACCAGTTGTGTTATGCGAACAATGGCAGCAACAAACACACAACGTTCAATTTATCGCATTTAAAGCTATTTTCAATTCATTTATAAAATTAATTATTATACGTTGAATCGGTCTGTGTATTATGCGTAGATGGGAACAAAAAAAAAACGAACAAAATCAACGCAGACACTATTCACCACATGACAATAACATCAAACTTTAATATTAAACAAATACCAGCGAAACAAAACTTTCGAGAGGCGGATCTAGTTCCATAGCATATTCGGCGACAGAGAGAGAGAGAGAGGGAGAGAGGGAGTCAGAGAGAACGTTGAAACCACATATTCATGAGAGAAGCATATTTATATAGATTACCTCTATAATCTATGCAATATCATCGATGATCATTGCAAGACTGAAAAATATTTCTGTCCATTGAAATTTTTTTCCAAAATCGAATTTTTCTTCACGAATAAATTCGAGAAATTTCCACGCAAAAATTTCCATATTTCCTCAATATTTGAAAATTTTTTCAAATGGTTTCTAGCGCTCATATCATTTTCAAACAATGAAAACTTCAGTTATTGGCGTCGCGAAATTTTCAGCAACAAAAATTCATTGTCTTAGCATAAAGTTTGTAGATTTCTCTAAGCAGCGCTCTATGTCGACGACTGCTGAACCTATTACATCGGAATATCTAAGTAGCATTTCGATTCCCCTATCCCGGTCCCCCCCCCCCGAAATGAAGTCTCAAATTTTGATATTTTTTATACCTAAAAAGAATTTTCTTATCAAGAAAATTGAATTGAACACGTAATAAAAGAAGAAAAAAAAAACGAAACGAATAAAATCAAGAAAAAAATTTTCACAAACGAAAAATTATAATAAAAAATGTCATCGGGATTTGAATAAATTTTTTTTTTTACAAGCGAATATTACAAGCAACAATAAATGAATAAAAAAAAAAAAAAGAATACCTCTCAATACAATGGAAGATTTATCAACATGGATGACACCTATCGTCAAATAACACATTATATATCGACTAGTAATTGAAATTTATTATTCGAACTATATCATGCGAAAAATAAAGCGCACCCTAATTCCAACATTTGAATCTATTAATATTTCAAAAACAATTTGTCGTTTTACTACTGAAAGATTTTGCTTTTATTTTTTTTATTTTTTGGAGTCCCTCACATTAATTTTCCATTTTTCAAATGTTCAAATATACACGGCAGTATGTTATATATAGGAATAAGAATTCCAATTTTCAAGAATCTTTTATGAAAATGCTTTCAGTCATATTTGTGCAATCATTTTTCCTCAAAAAAAAAAAAGATTTTTTTTTCTAATCCACAATTCCCTCGCTCTCTCCTATCGTTTTTAACATGTGGAATTTTTTTTTTTTTTCAGAAGTGAACAGTTTTATATGGAAGAATTTTTCAAAAAAAAAGAGTTCCGGTGAATTGAAAATTGAGTAATCCATCAAAAACTTCTTAACTTTTTCAGATCTCAAATATGATTAAACCTTAAATGATTTTGTTCGTTTCTCTATTTCTTTATAAGTTTCATAAACAATCTATGCAGTTGAAAAAAAACGATGCATTTGGAAAATATACTATGCAAAAAAAATGCGTAATCACAATTGAAAAAATCCACAAAATGGAGAGCGAAGAGCGACTAGCAATATTAAAAAAAAATTTTTTTAAATTTTAATGAAACGACGAATGCACCACAAATGATATCACTTCAAGTACACTCATATGGGAAATGTTCGTTTGTCGGTTTTAAAATTCTGCAAATTCTTTCGCACATTTTTCGGTTCCTGAAATCCGTAACGGTTCCTCTTCATAATCATCGAAATTTGATGCATCGCCTGGACCTCGGCATTTCGGAAGAAATGGTGCCTCGATCTGAAATTTAATCCCATCGTGAAGGTAATCTGCATCGATAGCAAACAAATGGAACAGAACGTTATTTTTTTGCATTAAAGAATTTTTTTTTTATTAGTATGGAGGATTTATTCCCATTAGAAGATGACGCATTCATGAATTTTATTTATGAATGTTTTAATAAATTTTGACACATTTCGGATTCAAATAACACATATATGGTTAAATTCTCTGAAAATAAAAAAAAAAGCTTACAACCAATATACTATGAAATGATTTTCTATGTTGTAAAATGCATCCTGGTGTTTGATGAGGTTCGTTAGAAATATTCAACTCGTACCAACCAATTTACCCTCGCCTCACTACTTTCTCCTTCCTCGTCCCTCTCATAATGGTGAATACTTGAACGATTTAACAGCGCAATATTTTGGCCAACATTCCCTGCTCATCCCTCGAAGTTTGGGAATTCGCATAAATACTACAATTCGACCGCTAATATTTGAAGTCCATTTCATCAAATACACAATTAATGCTAACATTTCAAATGCTTGAATCGATGCCATCCAAAAAAGGTCTTATAGATTTCTTTCGGTTGTATTCACGCAATTCGAAGATGTTTCACTTTCACATATACGCTTAATATTAGAGCTTTTTTTTCGAATAATATTTATAAGAAGTAATTAGTAAAAGTTATAATATCTGAATACTAATTTATCATTAATAAATTAATAATAATCATCAATTATTTCCATTTGATACATTTGTATAAATCTTGCAATTGCTCTACTAGGCGCTGTGTTGATCCGTCAATCATATTTTAGCTGCCTCAGTCGCTTCAATATTTTCGAGTCGTTAAATCAACACCATTCTTCCAAAAAAAAAAAAAAAAAGAATCCTCTATCAACGCAATGCATAATTTCAGTTAATTCTCAACGTCGAGAATGTTCCTTCACATATAACTCTTTCTCAAAATTGCATTATTAAGCCAAATCATGTGGATTCCCTTATGTTGAAATTTGCATAATTTAAACGATCTCAAATAGTAATGCAGAAAATGCTGATTTTAATCATACCAACCAGGCGTAATTTTTCATTTAATGATAATATACATTTACGAGCAATTCTTGCATTTTTTGCAAAAATTCGAACTACGATGACGTCATATCTGAGTGAATATGATAATAGTCTTTCTGTTTGCCTTCATCTAGTTCTAATTTGATAGCAATGTGGAAAAAGTGAAAGCAGCTTGGCAAAATCTATCATTCAGGAATCTCTCGACACCCACTTACCTTTCTATCGAGTATCTTTGACAACAGCGAATAAAGATATCGCTAAATATGCAACTGCAAATTCTATAGGATGATACAGGTGGAGAACGATTCCCATCATTAAGACTTGGACTATTGCATCTAATAGCGGCTCGTTTTATAGGAAATAAATAAATATTAAACGCGCAATTGAAATCAGCATTATATATATATATATATATATATATATATATATATATATATATATATATATATATATATATATATATATATATTCATAAGGTTTAGAAGACCCATGTAGTGAAACGCAAAAAGAATACACTTGCAGCATTCCACTGAAGGCTAATAATGAACTGTTTCCACTAGAGATCTTAAACGATGGCCGACCGGTTATCTGAGGGGATGACCAACCGATTCACCAAGGTATTATAAATTCTTTCAAAAAATGACGAAACAAGCAAGTGCAAATATAAAAAGGTGCTTTCATATGAACATTCGTGCATAGTAGACGATATACTCGCCGATTTCATCAACCGGGAATAGACTTGTTAGTCAATTATCCGAGGATATTTGTTGGGTGTTTATTCGTACAACCTTCGTAATTGATACGATATCCATTTGTAGCGTTCATTCTCACCATCATACAAAATGGAAAGCTTTTGTGCAGTAAAATTATCATGCAAATATCCTAGGGTACTATTAAATTTGTATTGTAAGGCACAAAATGGATGGTGACAAATCACTACTTTATCAATCATCAACTGTGAATGATAGTGAAACATTTAACAATAGACTTAATGCAACATCACAAAAAATACAAAATATAACAGCTTTATCTGAACAAAGCCCACAGCAAATATTTGAAGCGAAAAAGCTGCTTAAATAGGACATTTATAGCACGTTTCTTTGTTATATGTAGCATTTGTTATGGGCTAAGTTCTGACGAAAATATGAGTGCAAGATATTATAAATGTTAGTAACTGCTGATTAATTGCACAGCATTCTCCCTGCTCATGAACATAGATTAAACACACCTCAACACTGAACAGACAACATGCCACACTGAACATTTTTGATCGATTTTATTTGAAACGCAGCAACATGACTCTCATGCTTGCACCAGAAAATGAATCCGATGTTTTTGCATGGAATTTGTTTTGCAAAAATTGTAGTATTCGAAATGATATAAGCATGAAAACGTCAATGAAGGCAAAGGAAGGGGGAGTGCAGAAAGGATGTGATAACAGTTCAGGAGGTTTTGTTTGTTTGAGAGAAAAAGTTACTAAGTCACATCACAACTATTGAAAACATTTTCTCATCTCTTCTTAATTGTGGAATTTTCATGTAAAGCCATTAACACTAAAGCTCTACAATTAAGCCGAATTGTTCTCCAACAATCCTCCAATATCATATAATTTATGTCGACAGACAATTTAGAAATCTTTGAATTTGTCGGCACAAACATTTTCGGATGCGATTTTGAAGAGATCATCCTCTTCCTTGATATCTTCAACGAAATGCCTTGTATCCTCAGGTCCATTAACACGTGGGTAGAGTGCCTCGAAAAGACGACCTGCTTGATTCTCCTTGTTCGAGAAACTTGCCGGAGTCACCTGTCCCATAAAAACAACCACAATATCATGCAAAACAACCACAAACATCATGCACCATATATTGAGGCTTAGCAAACTAAAAAAGCAGCCATATATTCCTGAGGCTTAGCAAGCTAAAAAAACTGTTACAGCCATATAGCCTAGAGTAATCAACTCAACATTGCGATGCTATAATTCTCATCCTAGCAGCACTGTGAAGTTTCCGAAATAATGTTGATGTGAAACTTTTCGTCGTGTTCATGCCAATCGAAACAAACTTCAGAACGTTGGAAGCACAAATAACAGCATATAGAAAAAAACGCCAGCCTTATAAAGAGGATAAAATTGGTTATTTTCTAGACTTAAAGTGAGCGCAAATTGAAACAGAAAAAAATGCAGTGGGTTATTTAAATTGTTCTTTATTTTTTATAATTTAAAGGAATGTCATCTCAATCTTTGAGATGATTCGCAAGTGGAATTGAAAAAAGCCTTTCGAAGTTGGAATATTTATAAAGTAAAGCTTTATCAGCATCAATGATAGGTTATCACTCAACTTATCACCGTACTGTCTTCTCGCTCCAAAACGACAACATATAAGTGCAAAAGAAGCTGTGGGGAATCAATTCATGCAAAAGAGGAGAGTGCAGGAAAAAATGAGTGCAAAAGAGGACTTTAAAAAAAACAACATCAAAGAAATGAAACGATATCTAGGGAAATCAAATAGAAGCAATGTGATGTGAGATCTGAACGTTTGCTCATGCTCGTAAATGCCCTAAGGGAGAATATATTCTGGAAAATGAAGAGTAAAGATAAACTGATAAAGATCAACATTGGTCATATTTTCGGGTTGCACAATTTGATGTGAGCGCCTCATAAGAAATCCAATGCGTTGATGCTTTCTTTAACAGAAACCTTAGGTCGTGAGCGGTTTCGCTATTCCACTTCTTCGTGCATCAAATGTAACTTCGAAATTATCGAACTTATCAAAGTCGAATACGCATTAAAGGGAATATATTCGTTCAAATTTTAATTACAACAACACTTGACTGAATTATGTAGAGAATGATGACGATATGGCAAGCAAATTTTATTCACAAGTGGCACAAAAGTGGAACGATAATGACACATCAGGCGACTAATAAACGTACAAAACAATAGTAGAAATGCTGCGGTGAAGCAGTGGACAGATCAAGTGGAAGGGAATTGACTATGCTAACTGCTCCTCAGACTACAGTGACGTTTGATCTCTAAATTGTAAACTGGCGTAGCTCATAATAACAATAGAGAGGAATGCTTTAAGCCATACCATATGCAGTTACGACCATTATATATATATATATATATATATATATATATATATATATATATATATATATATATATATATATATATATGCGCGTATTTACGAATATATGATAGTTCTTGTTGGAATTTTACAGAAGGAAATTTGAGCGGTCAGCTTGCACTGCACTAACCACGAAGATTGCAAGACTAAACATTAATAAATTTGCGGTTCTTTTGTATATTTGTATTGTTTAAATCAACAAAGCAATGCGAACGTAATACAAATGGTGCACGTAGGTAATAGAGGGAAGGGTTGCACAGTCCAGGTATGACACACGTGAGGATGATTCATTGCAAAGTTGGCGATTTGAATAGTGATAGGTTTAAAGCAGTAACCTACATTTCAGAGAGCATAAAAGTTCACATACCTTTCTCTGATAAATAGCGATCCAATCTGTTGAGCCAAACCATTTATGGTTTTTGATATCAGCAACTCCGTTCTTCAAATTACCGTATCTCTTAGTCAGATCCACTTGTAGCAAATTCTTCAACAAATCCTTCAATTCGTTGGAGAAATGCGAAGGGAACTTTACCTGCAATTTGCAATCAACTCAACATTTCGTTTTTCATTTGATGACGTCATCGCGTTGTTATTTTTATTGCCAACAAATTAAATGTAACAGAAATGTTATAGAAAAATGTTATCTTCTCCTGACGTTCCTGTTTACTTCTGAGGCTTAAGATAGGAAGGTGATTGAAAGCAATGAGATTTTTATAAGCACGGCTAAGGATTGCATTCGCAATACAACAGCGTTGCTGCATTTTTGCGTCAATGTAATCAGTTTGCGTAAAGCATTATTGAATTCCTCCACATAAATGGTATATATACATATTTATTTATTTACGTCTAGAAAAACTAACTTCAATTTTTATGACAGCCCCTTTACGATCAATCAAAAGTGTCGAATTTACTCAGAACGACATCATTTGTAATGATGGCTTCTTCGTGCTTTTCATATTAAACTGGAAATTAGAAAATTAGAAAATTGCTCTTGAATATTTAATTATTTCATAAAGCTAATTGCAGCAATAGCGCATGTTCCTTGGAAGAATTACTTTTCCAGAGACGATCTTCTCGTAGATTTGAATCGGCTGATCCGCAAAGAACGGAGGATACCCGGCTGCCATTTCGTAAATGAGTACACCAAGCGCCCACCAGTCGACTGCCTTATTGTAACCCTAAAAAAAGTTATGCGTTATCCTCTATTTTTATGCTTCCTATGTGATAATATTTTATAAACATTTATATCTACAATCGATTAGAATTGGGCTGTTGTATAATATATAATTAAAGGCTGGATAATTAGATAACATCTACTCAAGTGTACAGTGGCTCTATGCACTACATGCTATTACTTATTTAAAATAACTAGTAATTTCGACATTTAACGATATTAACGGTTTCCAATCGACATCTAATCATTAACGCTATCTAATTATAATATTACATTTAATTATGACACATAATTAAACATGCCTAATTAATGATAACAAACCGATACATAAAATAATTGAATAAATATAACCTAAACACGTAATTAACGAATAATGATTTTCACAATTCCAATCGATACAAGTAGTAATAAGAATTTTAAATGCATAACATATCTATATCAACCTCTACATCACGGTAGTATGCTTTATGATTGTTTTAAATGTATGTGGACATAAGTTGAACTCAACGGCTTCAAATATTTCTTTGAAATTTAAATAGAAATTCTTTTATGAGTAAATCTTATTTATTTTTATATGCAAACGTTATATTATAGTAGAAGTTCTCCATCATTTAATCGTTGTAGAATTTTCAACTGCCTTTTAAGAATCCCGTCTAGCTGAATTTAATCAGCCTTTAGTGGAAAATTCGGGTTTCTCAGTGAATAATTAATAGCCGCTAGGAAATATTGATTTGATGAGTATGCGTCTAAGCAGGTAAAAAAAAACCAATTAAACTGGAATTGGAACTCAATTCTTTAGATCAGCAGATAAAAATAAGATAATGACGCACCTTGCTAAGGATAATCTCTGGTGCGAGATACTCTGGTGTACCACACAATGTCCATGTTCGGCCTTTCACTCGCTTCGCGAAACCGAAATCGGTTATCTCAAAATATTCAATCATCAACGTATAAATCAGTCACAGTGATTTAATGAAAAACATAGTGAAAATATCTATCTGTCATGGGTTATGCTTAAAACAAACGATAAATAATTTAATGATTATAGACCTCAATGTAAGAAGGTGATGAATCCTACTATGTGAAAAATTCAAGAAACTATTTTAGCAGTTGAAATTCACGAAGCATACTTTAAGGTATCCGGTGCTATCGATGAGTAGGTTCTCGGGTTTGAGATCTCGGTAGATGAGGTCAAGCGAGTGGAGATACTCGAATGCGAGCACGATTTGCGCAGCATAGAAGCGTGAATGTGGCTCGCTGAAGCGACCAATCCGCCGCAAATGTGAGAACATCTCGCCACCACTAATGAACTCCAGCACCATATACAAATTCGAGTTGTCCTCAAAAATGTTAATATATCATTGAAATTAATCGAGCAAAATCATTATTAAGTAGATCATTGGGGAATCGATCAGTGAGTGCACTTTATGGTAGTGGATCAAGTCCGAGCACTGCTCGTGTTTTTGCACTAATCGAATTTAGACTTATCAGCAATGAATTAATCGATTACTGAAATTTACAGCAACTGTTCGAAGATCACTAATATTATCAAAGTGATTTCTAAGGCATTAATGAATATATGGATCCGAAGGACACCTCCGCAGTAAGCCTCATGCGAAATTCACGCCGAATGGCGAACGGCATGTGAGAAATTGCGATCGCTACTACTTCTATCGGAGCATCTAATCGATAACTTTAGAGCGGGACATTAGTCTCACATATAGTCACCTCTAACTTTTAATGTAAAATAGACTCGTATAGTATATTCAAGAGTAATGCTATAAACAATTTTTAATACTCATTTCGTAGTGGTCACTCAAATTAAATTCTACTGACCAAGAAATTTCCGAATTTTAAAACTTTCATCTTATCATTGAGTGCATCTCACAATTTTCTAACATTTCTCACATCGATCAAACCATCTAGGAAATTTCGAAAAATCCCCTTCATCATTCGAATTGTTAAGCAGTTTTTTGCATAGATCAACTCGCATATATATGCCAAAAGTAAGCGGTCGCATATTCACCTAAGTTGCAACGACCACGTTTATGATGAAAACGTTTTTTTTCAAACTATTCCCATTTTTTCCGCTCATTTCCAAAGAAATAAAAGTGAACAAAGAGCAAATTCTTTTCTTTATATTGAAAAAAAAAACTCTCAAGGGAATTTGAATCAGTAAACTGCAATTGCAGTGATATGGCTTAATAGTTTTAAGCCTCTAAAATACTCCTTTATACTTCGTTTGTTGCATTCTCCTTCCGTTTCCTCTCCATTATGAATTCTATTTTTTTCTACTTTTTGATAAATCCTGTTTTCATAAATCGTTAAATTTATTTTTCTGATATATTCACAATCTCAACACAATTTCGATGGGATTAATGATGCTGCTATAGAAAGCTTATTATATTTTCTTTTTGAATCAATAACGCTATGAGTATTACGATAATTGAACCTATCCCTTAGAAAAATTTAGGTAACATTTGTTGATGCTAAACAAAGCATATTAAAAGTGATTTCCGATTATTTGTAAGTAAATTTAACAGTAATTACTAATAAAATAATCCAAAAATCGTTTCTAATAGAATAAAAATGCAAAATATTGTTATAAGATGAGGAAGAAACATTAGGATATCATTAATAATATTATCGAGAAAATTTTACGAAATATATCGCTGTTTATGGGAAATCTTGATATGTTCGGCTAATTACTATGTCATATGATGAAAGAATATTGTAAACAAAAACAATAATTATGCGAAACGATCACTGAGACACTAGTTTGATCGACAAATATACGCAAGATTATATTAAAATCGTTTAATAAGTAAACAAAAGTATAAAAGAGCTTTTAAGTTTTTTCAGTGAATATGATTGAAGTTGAATATAACCGCAGCTAAAAGGGCACGAGGGCTAGCAACTCGAATGTCACTTAAACCTTAATTGCTAAAAAGTGGACTAGAAATGCAAATGGAAGTCGATCGATCCGCGCCAACCCTAAAGAATGGATAGATCGTCAGGTGAATCAGTGAATCACTGGAATTGTTGTGTTCAAAGAGTATAAAAGCCACGTGCCGGAAATTTCAAAATGGGAAGATATGTTAGTTTAATGTTGGTGGAGAACTCATTTTCCCACTGAAATCATCTTATTGTGTGATTTCCTTTCTGCAAGTGATCAATTAAATTCTATTTCGTTGCCACCGAGTAAGTATGCAGTAAATGTGGGTGAAATTTCGAACAGTCGGTTGCGCAAATGATTGCTTCAGAGTCTACAGTACTTAAATTAACAAATTCTTGTAGTAATTTGAGAAGGGCGAGGGAGTGATCTGAGAGACCAGGAAAGAGGGAAAGGAAGAAAGCTGAGGAGAGAAGAAGAGATAGGTATGAAATGAAATTTAATCCCAACGTAATTTCCGGTCGTTTATTTAACGAATTTGTTTACTTGCGATATTTTTATCGAGTTATTACTCGATGAATTAACTAAGCGTGA
This sequence comes from Baylisascaris procyonis, assembly GCA_037389465.1. NCBI lineage: Eukaryota > Metazoa > Nematoda > Chromadorea > Rhabditida > Ascarididae > Baylisascaris > Baylisascaris procyonis. The sequence continues at coordinate 2,707,470 of JAZARR010000200.1, forward strand.
ATCGATTTCGCTATTTCTAGAATATCTAGATGAATGCGATTATTGCGATTCGATCTTTTAATTTCATTTATAGCTCATATTACCTCTTATATAAATATCATTTAAAACGTTAAGCATATAATAAAAGCTGAAAAATTATACACCTCAATGAAGGTATATTTTCATCCACAATGAGCAAAAATTTTTAGTTCTCGTTTTCGTTAACAACAACTTCATATTTTTGCTCACTAGATCCCTCTTTCGTCCCTTTTTAAGCTCTGAAGATAGCCATTCGGCATTAGAGTGCCGCCTAGAAATTCTTCGGGCTTGCATCGATTTTTTCGCACCTAAAGTGCTCTCATCTGTCGCACTACTATATTTAGATGCACTTAGCGGACGCGCTAATTTACACAAAAAGAGTTCGCTATTTGGCAATTCGTAGTTTGCGTTATCCTCTAAGCTCTTCTTGAGTCTCAGAGCAAGCATATATATTCATCAATGACCAAAATATTTGATCGATTGCAATAGGAAGAGATAAAAAATTCCGAAGGCAAGGAAAATTTGCTGTTTTACATGATTTAATATCATGAATTAATTAATGCTTACGAGCAAAATATAGACGCGAATGTCATCAATTGAAATATGCAAATCTCTTCAACGATTCGGTCATCAATTTATCGATCATAGGTGAAGCACTAGCAAATAGTTAAAGTTGTTTTCATAAAGCATATGTGAATAATTCGGATGTTAATGTAATAAATAAATACCCGGACAGAAAGACAGACATACACATACATACAAACTAGCAATTATTCTACAAATCTTGTTGTTCATATTACACTTTTAGCTGGCAACATTTAAGAGGGAATATCAATAATTCCGCGTAACTTTTCTAATGTTAATGTGCTATAACCGATCGAGTGAAAATAATCTAACACAACTGTAAAATCCACGAAACTTTGAAAAAAAAAACCGAGCGACTTTTGCATTGCTCAAGTTATTTAAAAAAAAGGAACAATCGAAGTTTTTTCCCAACTTTTTTCCGGAATTTTTGAAAAAAAATCGAAATTTTTAAGCAATCAGGTTTTTGGAAAACTTAATCATTTGAACTTTTTCACGCGAAAAAAAGAAATTCATCAAATATCGTTTTCATTCACATGACTATTTTTATATGCTGTCGTCAACAAAAAAAGAATTGATGAATTGAAGTTATTGTAAAAAACTATTTACTGCACGCGCTATCTAAATCTATTTTTGGCACCGTTATTGACAGCCGCTATTTACCTCTCATAAGGTGCACACGATAGAAGTTCTAGGAAAATTGCGACAAATGGTTCTATCAAATTTAAGGTGTGTTTAATTTCCTCCAAAAAAATAAACGATCCCATATGTATTATTACTTAATTCATGAAATACAACCAAAGAATAATGAAAGCTAGACAATCAATTTGCCGGATCGGATTTTAACGGAATAGCGGTATCAAGAGGCGGCAAAAGAATGCCGGAAACCGGAAAAATCAGCTTCAAAAATCGGAATAGCACAATTTCGAATATCATAAAATGAGCAATAAACAATGAAACCTTAAATGAATACTCCATATTGACAAGGAATGGGAAGTCGATCGCCTGTAGAATACGCTTTTCATTAAGCGTATGTTCCACTTGCTTTAGTTTAACAACTTTTTGCTTATCGAGTATTTTCATTGCATAATAGCATGCAGTTTGTTTATGCTTGACGAGCATTACACGACCGAATGAACCCGTTCCAAGCGTCTTAATTCGATCGAAATCGTCTAAGGCGGCTGTATTCTGAAATATACAATAACCATTTATATTAATGTCGGAAAAATGCTACCATGCATTTATGTTCTTATTTTTGATGAATTATTTACAGTGTTGATCGTTTTGGTTGATGAAATTGCAAACAAGGAGCTCAGTAATAACTCCCCCTGACTACATCCATCTCTGGTTTCTACTCCCATTTTAGTGACCGTACACTTATTCGCATAGCAAAGACTTTGTTTATGTTGACGAATGTGCACTGTTGTTTACAAGCTGCTCAATCAATTTCGGCAAAAGTTATAGGCAATCAGAGACCTAAAAATCCACATGAAATCCAACATTCGGATTTTATAAGCTGCCGAATCGCATTGGCGACATGCCACCCATGATATGAGCAAATAATTGCACATGTTCTCTCATTCGTTGACATTCCATAGAAATGCTCATCTTCCAAGTATAAATGTAAAAGCGTGCTTCAATATAAGCTCCTCAAATGTGCCTATTCACTCAGTTTTTTTTTTATATCGCACTTCTTCGCTCAAGGAGACTGCTGCACATTATGAGCAATAGGGTATAAATATATGCCAGCCCTCTATCTCTTCGATAAGGTTAATTCTCCCCAGTTCAATCCCTTGTATCCTCTATCCCAAGCCTAAGTCAAGTGCTTTTCATTCCAGAATGTCATTTTTAAGCGATAGTACTTAGATAAGTGTCTTATTTGATAGGCGAGTCAATTCCGTTCCAGTATCTCTCTCATCGCTTTTGATCGATTTCAGATTCCCGCTGATCCACGATAGCGTCGACTTACAATGTTGCCTCTCTCCTCTCTCCCATTTGCTCTCCTCCCTCTTACCGCGAGGAAAGAAATATTTTATTGGAGACATGAAAGGAGAGGCTAATATTGAGATTTTCCAAAAGTATAAATCAACTAATGCAGAAAGAAAGTTGAATTGCAATGAATTGCAATCGTGAAAGGGAATCGCGCTCGTCGAATCGCACAAACAACAACATATATCAACATCGGATAATCGATGCCAACGGAAATAGAAACGCTTTTAGAGATGCTATTTTTAGATGAAATATTCTCTCGCTTACTGCATTCACATAAAATTACATTCTGAGAATAATGCGCTCATTGAAGCGGCCATATTCATTACGTTTAGTCGCATAAGCAGCAATGAAAGGGCAATAACAACAGGACGGAAACTCGAGCTCGAGATAGAGGGATTGGAGGGGAGGAAGAAGGCGACGGAAGGGGTGAAGGAGAGAAAGAAGATGAAGAAAATATGGAAATGAGGAAAAAAAGGAATAGGGAAAGAGAGCAAAGCTTTTTCTTTCAGCTAAATAACTTTTTTTTTTAAAAATTATTATCAAGTAAAATGCTTCCATCTTCTTAATGAGAAGCACATATTGCGCAATGCCAATCAAAATTACTACCTTTTTCTGACATAAACACTTAATGTAAATTGAATATCAACAATGAAAACGGGAAATTCTCTGCGATTTATGGGGATGATATTTATTAAAAAGTAAAAAACAAAAAACAAAAAACAAAAAACATAAGTGACATTCATTAAGAAAATATTAAAATTAAGCCAATAATATCATTAATGAGAAATGATGTAAATTTTTTTCATCGAATGAGGTGCAAATATAATAAAAAAAAATATTCGAAATTGCATAGAACAGTATAGAACATCTGTTCTTTTTTCTTTTTAAGAAAAACTTCACTTTCGAATGATATCAAATGTGCAAAAATCGTATTTGTTTTTTTTTTTTAATTTGTATTGAACGAATGCTAAAATCATTTAAATGCCGAATCTATTTTGGCTTGTCGATTTAATTTATAGGTTTAAATTGAGCAAATATTCATCAATGTCAACAGATTTGTGATACTTAGCGCGATCAAAGATCATATTCCATCAAGTACGAGCCCGCTATCGAATAAACGGCTCGTATCTTCAGTGATAGAAAGAATAGAAGGCTCCTCCTCTTAGACAGGAAATAGAATTGAAAAGAACATCGCCTTCTAATAGAAAACCAACTTTATGAGTTGCTAGTAATAGAAGCCCATGGCTTATATCGATGAAAATACGGTATTCTCCATTTCAACAAATATTTTTTGAGCATAAAATCAAAACAAGAAATTCTGAAGTCGATTTGCCTCATTCAGATGTGACAATCAATCGCGTTATTTTACCAATCCAACCTTCAAACAATCCTCGTCAATATTATGGGCTATTATGAGAGGAAGCAAACTTTAAAAAAAAAAAATGATTCAGTGGACGTTTTTTTTGGCCAACCATAAAATTTCTGTGGATGCTTCAATTTTGATTCCCTTAAGTCTAAAGGATAGTTCCGGTGAATGATCACCTATATAGTTCCCACAACTGATCACCTCTCTATTTATCACAATTGACCATTTTATATAAATTTCTTCCTCATTTGCCATTATTGTTGCGTCCAGAAGAACATTGAGAAGAAATTTTTAACGAAAAATTTAAATGATATTTTATTTGTTACGAAGCAATTTTCATAAAACTTACCGATGGACAAGTTGAATTGGTGTATGTTTCATCGAATTTTATCTCAATATTAGATTCATCAGTGCAATCGTCTGAGTGAAGTAGATTGTTAGGATCACATTCCATCATCACAACAAGTTAAAGATAAAATTTGAGCGATAGCGTTCGTAACGTTTATTTGTAATTTATTGTCGCCTTTTTGAAAGTATTCCACCAGAGAACAGCATCGAGTAATAATATTTCAGAAATATGATGCAATTGTATTATGCAAATAAGCGCGTATGCAATACAAAGTAAGTGAATAGTAATAATGACTCCCGAGAGCGACAATACTAGTGACTCCCTCGGAGCAGCAATACTATTGACTCCCTCAGGGGTTTGAGGTTTAGTTTCGAGAGTCGTCAACCGTCGATGAAGACATCGAAAAGTGCCAATATCGGCCGATGTAATCGTCATCGTTCATCGACGTATATCGACGGAAGCCACAACATTGACGGGATATAACTTATGAACGTTATCGCAAACAGCAAATGAATGACGCTTCTCGATGTGCTAATTATTTTTGCGATGCCGATGAAATTTCATTGCGATCAATTTGTTTCCGTTACTGCGAGAATGATTCCTGTTGGCAGTTTGCCCAGAATTTGACTCTATACGATTTAGATGAACGTTGATTTTACATATATTTATATCAGTCATAAACTTCCACTATCATAGAAGATTATTATCTCTCCCTTAACCTCTCGCCTCCCCCTCCCCTTCCGGAATCACTACCGAACAGTTCGATATCGAAAACTTAGAATAACTCGAGTTATTAGTATATTAATATAAATTGACTTTGTAATATATATATTGAATTCGTAACATAATAATAGATTTAGGCAACCGAATAGATATAAGTAAAATCTGTCTACTCTATATGGAAAATCACAGAATATAATGATAAGAATATGTAATCAAATTAATAAATTTTGATTAAGAAGTTCATTACATCGCAAGAAATTATTTTCAATAGCAATGAAAAGGAACTATGTGCGAATTGATTAGTTAAGTATGTTTACTTATATATGAAGTAAAGGGTAATAATTGAAAATATCGCTCATTATACGAAATTAATTGAGATTAGATTTTTTTTTTTTGAAGAAAATTGCTTTGCGATTCCATCGTTATATTCACGGTTAGATTATCTAATCTTTTTCGTTCCAGTAATTTAGTGTTGCTAGTTCTTTTCACAATGCAAATCTATTTTATTTGCCTGCTTCGAGCTAAATTGCTATCTTTTAGAAAAATTCTAATAGACCTTATAGATGAATATCTAAAAATAACACAATGGAAGGAAGAAGGAATAAAAAAAAGCTTAGAAAATTATATAAATTTGTAAGAGATAATAAGATGTAAAATTTGAAATAGATTAACTATGAAAAAAATGTGCGTAACAAATTTGTCATCTGCGAAGACACTAAGAGACTTGAATCGACAAATCTTTCTATAAATTTATTAGCGGAAATATTCGGAAGAAATCTCGCAGTTGAAAACATGAACATGCGTAATTAAACGTAAAAAAGGATTCCTTTAATGCATTTGCTAAACGACCTAGATTCTCTGTGATGAGACAATGAACGATTGTTTTCGAGGTGTCAATAGATCTTTCAGAATGAGTAGGACTGAAAGGAAAGAAGGTGGAATTTGGTAGACGGGAGTGAACAGAGGGGGATGGGGGAGACTTTCTGGGATGAGCGTAATTTGCCTGATTCAAAGTCGCGGCATTCGCTCAATGATCTCTAAGATTCGATGAGAAAAGTGCCCCTCAGCGTTTCTAAATAAGCGCTTCAAGCAATGATGAACTCTAAATGAGCTTAACAACTCCTCATACTGCCAAGAAGCAAACAACATCTACAAATAAAATGTCTTTAGCAATTTTTCCACTAATCTATTGTTAAGTTTAGAAAGTTCAACTAAAAGTGAACTTTTCAAAGAAAAATATCACTTCTCTGCTTTTGGATGATTACTAAGAAATAATTTCGAAAAGAAGAAAACTAAAGCAAAGAATATGCGAATAAATAAATAGTCTCTAATAAAAACCTACATTTTTCAGGTCGGAAATATTTTCACGCAGAAAATATAATAGCTTAATAATTAATTGTACTTGCACGTATCGCTTAAATTGAAATATTCTAGAGTCGGAACTTGACAACGAAGAATTATATATGCATGTCTCGCATACTTGACAACCACTTATATTTGAGTATCTCTTTCAATAAGTAGCGATTTTAAATGCGATTTATATTGCTCACATAATAGAAAGAAAAATGAAACAATCTCACATTCGTAACGAATTAATATCGCCCTAAAAAGTTGCCATCTAGGATTATGAAGTTATATTTATAATTTGGAATATTTGAAGCATTAATTTTTATATTAAACTTTTTGAATTTAATAAAAATTTCATAAAAATCAATCCGCAACCATACGAAATAAATAATTTCTTTCACTTTTTTTTCGAAAATTGAAAGTCGATAAATTGAAAAATTAAGATAAGAGAATTGAACGACTATTTAAAATAATTGAAATAAAAAGCACAAATAACAATATTTGACGTCAGTAAAAATCTCTTTGAAGTAAATTGGTGGAAAATTAGCATAAAGATGAGAATATGCTAGCTTACAGAAAAAAAAATTTTTTCGTAAAAAAAAGAGAATATTTTTATTCGTTTCGATGAAATAAATCAAAAAAAAACCAAACGAACAAATGAATAAATGTTCATAAATTATTTGTGCAACAATATATTTTTAGATTTAATTTTACTTTAAAGGTGAAACGATAAAAAATACTTTATTATTAGTGATCGAGATGATTTCATATGAAGAGTATGAATTAGATTCTTCTTAAAGAATATAAACGATGAAAAAACCCCATTCGTAAAAAATATAATTATTGTAACTATTTATAGCAGTATAAAGAGATCCAACTGTAGATGCAAAATAATAAAATAGATATGAAGCAAAGATTTATAATGTATATCATACAATACAGGTGCTCAATTTGCATGGCTTATGTGATAAATGATATTTGTGGTGTGAAATATGGGCGAAGCATTTCTTGATGCGGTGTACTGGTAAGACAGGTAAATAAATAAATGAGTGAACAAATGAATAGGTGAACAAATAAATGAATGAACAAATAAAAAAATAAATAAATAAATAAATAAATAAATAAATAAATAAATAAATAAATAAATAAATAAATAAATAAATTAAATGTACGAATAAACAATGTACCAATAAATAAATGAGATTTCAATTGTAAGTTGATAAAATAAGCTTAAGTGCATGAATAAAATATGGGATCACAACAATAATAAAACCCTGAGAAATTATTATAGTTATTGATTTACTGTTATGATATTATTGTTGATATTATTGCTAGCATTATTACTATATGCTCATAGAGTCGTCATTCAGTGAAAAATATAAACAAAGAATTCTCAAGCGTTTATTATTGGTTGTAAAATTATGAAGATTATTTGCAAAGATAACAAAAGTCACAAACATCGAAGATTATCGTTAAGTGATATTTCTCTTATAAAACGAATTTCGTTTTGAACTTTTATTGACGTCTATTCGTCTCATTAAATTTCTAAAGGGAATAAATTTCAATATTGTCGGTTTTCTCGTAAATAAAATGATGTAACTCGAAGCATTGAAATGCAATTTTTTTTGCCTGAGTAATTCAATTCACGGTGAAGTTTTCACTATTTAAATGAATTTAAATGAGGCTATCTACATTAAAAGATATAAAAAAAACATTTCATAAAAGTTTATGCGTATTTAACAGATCAAACTATCATTGATCAACGATCAACAACCATCTTCAACTAGTGAATTTCATTCTCAATAATATTTAGCTAATGTTCCGTTTCGGCTTTCAAATATTTTCAACCATATACCACACATATTTAAGCGATAAAAAGAATGAGAAAAGTGTTTATCAATTTCCCAATGCGTAGTGAAATTCAAGGATATCTTTGCCTGAAAACGAAAAATGGTGGGTAGAGAGGGGGTGAGAGGGGGTGAGGGGAGAGGAAAAATGGTTCGACTACCCTTTACATCCGATAACTCACTTGTATCATATATTTCTTGAGCGTTTCATTGTGATTAATGAAATGAAAAAAAAAATACATATTTTTCCCACTATGTGAGTTTTCTTCGATGAAATTTATTACGAAAAAAAAATTCAATAACGCTAAAATCCTTCAAAATCAGATAACTGCAATGGATATGCATCGATAAGCGAAATGATAGAAAAGAGACAAAACATCAAAAAATGCGATAGAATTTTTTTTTTTTTTTGATAGATGATTTGTTATCGGTGTACTGATGTGTTATTTTTGTCAGGAATGTTCGCGTTATATGATGATGATAGATACATCATTCTAAATATTTTAGAATTTCTTTTCCGATCGTTTTTTTTTCTCAGAGAGCCAAAATAGAATAATCGTTTTTTCAATGAAAAAAAAAAACAACTGCTGCAATTTCGAGAATTATTTCAAAATCGTAGTATTGATGATTTTGAAACGATTTTAAGCAATGAAATAAATTTTTTACTCGAAGTAATTTTTCAAAAATCAGTAGCGATATTTTGAGTCTCTTAGCATTTCATTTAGCGAAGAAGAATTTAAACAAAGTCAAATCTTTTTTTTTGAAGATTGATAGAGAAATTATTAAAAAAAATTTTTTTTACAGAATGGACGGAAAAAAAATTTTATTCACGTTTTTCGTCAATAAAAGAATTTGTTGCAAATGAAAATGAAAATATGCTCAGTTGTGAACGTGAAAATTTCAAAAAAATCCGACCGATAAACTCTCAGTATTTTTCCATTTGATTGCATATGTGAAATAGAAATGGTATGCCGGTAAATATTGAACATTATTGAAAATGAAAAGAAAAAAATTATCTGTATGTTTGCAATTGAAGAAGAACTGTTTGTTCATCCAATACTGAGAGAAAAATTGAGAAATGAAAGATGAATAAAACTCGGAGTCGATATGAAACAGTTTCATTATAACTCTGTGTAATGTAGATCATCGATTCTCTATATTATTTCATTATATCAGCTTAAGCGATTTTCAAGTCAATTTTTAATGAATTGAAAAAAAAATAATTGATTTTCAAAAAAATTTCTGAACAATTCCCTAAAATTTCCATTTTTAGAAAATTTCCCATAAAAGCAATAACATCAATTCATTCCATTATTAAGCATTGAAAGGACAGTGAATAATGAAACACTGAAAAGATTATCGACAATATAAAAGATTTAAAATTAAAAGGAATTCTTTTGAAAAAGAATGCATTCATAAGATTAATTCATTCGTTCGTTAAAACAAGAGCATATTTTGTATGTTGAATACATTGGCGATCAAAGAGTACAATTACGAAGGAATATGCTAAATTTGGAGATAGAGCCATACAGATATATATATATATATATATATATATATATATATATATATATATATATATATATATATATATATATATATATATATATAGTTGTAATTGCATTTATTAGTGCTGAATACATTCCATCTATTTTTTTGTAGTGAACATTTGCAAAAATAGGAACTGGATGCACAAACAGATTGACGACTGATTGCGACTAACAAGTTAATTAAAGGAATAAAATGGCAGGAAAGGAGGAGAGTGGGAGTTGTGAACGGAGGGCGGAAGGGTGTCTACTTATTCAAAAATTGTTGAAACAAACATATAAATATCGATATACGTATTTCAACAACATTCAAGCGAATCCAGAAAGATTGGTGGTTGATGAAGAGGAAGTCTGATTTCATTACACTTGATTTATCCTTGTCCTCCCTTTCGCATCTCCCTCGTCTCACTTATTCTTTTCTGCCCGTGCACTTAATAACATGAAATAGAAGCGATAGCCATTCGAAATGCAAATGGCTCTAGCTAAGCAGTCTGTCGAGAAAATAGATAGATTCACGTGAGGGAACTGCTGTAGAACGTAGAGCCAATAGGAAAATAGAACCGAAAACTTTGGCACACAAGAAGCAATGCTGATGAAAGTTGTGTACTTTGCTGGAAGATACGAAAAATAAATTAGTAATCACGGTGATTTCAAGAATTAATTTACATAAGAAAACTTCAAGCGCCTCAAAACGAGTACACTCGGACCAACGTTGATAACGAGAACAATTTAATAGCAATTATTTAGCAGCAATATTTTTAAAGAATGTTGCACATCGAAGGGAGAAAATTATGCGACAAAGAAAAGAAGAAAAAAACAGAATATTTAACTCACTATTTCACTATAGAATACTGCTTTATCAGTTTTATCTAAAATACAATCCACCGTGAAATTGTTGTGAGAATTTAAATTTTTTTTTTTGCGAAAATTTTCAACCATCAAATTTTTTATGAAAATGAAAAAAAAAATTCGCACATTTCGCTACAACGAAAGTGCCCATGACTTGTATTATGCAAATTTTCGTCCATAAAACAGAATTCTTTCGTTATCCGGAAAAATGAGCGTTATTCTAAGACCAATCCCTGCTATTACTGTTTGAATGATTTTGTGAACTTTTGGGAAAGCACATTATGATAGCGCAAATGCCCGCATGCCTGTTCGATTGGCAAATTCAATTTGTCAGTCACGTAAGATACGATAACGAAATTATGGGTCATTGATATCATCTATCCCTTAATTTTATTGCAGTTTAATTGTATTTCCTCAACTGAGCACGTCACCTTCTACATTATATTAGTCAAATAAAGGCTTTATAAAATGCCTAATTCAATTCTATATTCATCCATTTTTAGCGATTAGTTTCACGTCAAAGATTTTTATGATTGATTCAATCAGTTCTTGGGAAAATGCGCCACTATGCGCATTTTGCTTTTTTCTTAGATTTTCAAACGAACGATAATTGAAAGGAATGAAAAAGTGCAAATTTTAGATACTTTACTCAAATTTTTTCCTCCTTTTACTTTCTCACGATGGAATTCACTGTTTCGATATAATAGAAGTGCACTATATGGATGTAATCTTTCAAGAAATCACTTAAAATAGAGATATGAACCTCAAATGCGATTAGCTTAAATGAAACAGATCTCGGAATATCCACGAATAAGCGAAGCAATTTCCGCCAGTAACCAAGCAAAAAAAAAAGGTTCATTCTAAATTGTCGAGATGGCGCGAGATTTTCACACTTTGACTTCTTTAGATTCCTATTTCATGTTACGTAAACACAGACTGTCAACAATGATTCTCTATTATACACTCAATATAAAATTCGTTGCAAAAGTTGTAGCTTAAAATTTGCATACTCCGCAATAATGGAATCTATAAGGCTATCATCATCGAAAGACTTGAAGAATTCATTATCGTTCGCATTAATCTTTCATTTATCTAGTGATAGCTCTAGCCATTTCAATTGTAACAACAAATAATTTCCTATCTAAGGCAAAAAAGAGTAAAAGATTGGGTAAATCTTTTGGATAAACATGAAGCTTGAATGAAAACAACAACGAAACGATTACGAAACAAATATGAATTCACCTGAGATAACTATTGAATTTTTTTTAAAATTCTCTTGAGAATACAAGTTAAGTCATGATATCTGTTTATTAGTGGAACTATTTGTGAAAAAAAAATATAGAGGATATTACTTTACTGCAACTGGTGTTACTTTATTGCAGAAGTATAGTAATACTGTTGAAGTTAATAAATATACTGATTTGATAAGCGATATAAAACAACAAAAAGTGCAAATATGAAAAAAAATCTACATGAAATTTTCGATTAAAAAATGCTAAAAAGAATAGTGGATAATTTTGGAGTTCAACTTTTTCATTTTATATTTTCCATATTTAACTAAACCCTAAATAGCCATAAGGATAAACTCTAATAGTGCATAGGTAAAATTTGCTCGCATATGATTAAATTAGTGACGCTTTAATTAAGAATAGGCGTAAAATTCTCGAAAAATCTGATCCTTAAGTTGGTTATCATCCTTTATCAAGCAATCATAGTAATTTTATTTCAATGATATGTGAAGTTGCTCGATGCGTCTAAGCATACTTCATATCAGAAAATTTTCGAATTCCATAATTCAATCCTCATACTTTTATAACATGAAACTATTAGATCGCATGACTGATTGTTCATATTACAACACGCACATTGCACACTTAAAATGTGCACGTAAACATTCACTTCTGCTAGTGTCTTTTATATGAAATTCTTTTCTCATGCATTAAAGAGCAATAATATTATTAAATAACAAAAACAATGACAATAATAGTTATGATAATAGTAATAGTAAAAAAAAATACTAATTGGAATGGATGAAATTACTACTACTATCATTGATAGTAACATTAATAATAACAGCAAGAATATTGAGAAAATTTTTGATAAAATTATTGATAATAAATGTAACAATAAACGTGCATTTATTTTACTTATTTGCAAGCAATGTGGTTACCGCCGTGCCAATCACGTACAATACAGCATTTCACAGTTCTATGTATTGTCACGTTCATCATGACGGTAACCAGTAAGGCTGCACACTTCCTTCTTCAACTGGCAAACAACAACCACTTACTGTCATTGGCCAATTTTAGTGCTTTCCATTACACTATCGACATAACGATAGCATAATAGAAAGAGTGTAATTATTTTTGAAGGAAAAACATAAATAGTTGTTCATTGATATCCTATACTGAGGAGATAAATAACAATATAGAAATTAAAAAATATATACGAGAAGCTATGAAAGAAGTACGAGAAGACACGACTGAGAAGAGAGGAATTTTCAATGAGAAAAGAGAAGATTTAAGGAAACAGAGGATTAAAACATACCTGCCATATCCATTTCAATGTCCAATGTGAAGAGAGCTGTGAACGAAGCCAAAAGAATTCAGCAGATAGATTCAAATCACGATAGATTCCAACCATCGAAGTAGCCGTATATAATAATTCATACAATTTCAACCATATACTACTACGCTGTTGTAGTTTTTGCGGTATATTAGTTGGCCAAGAGTTGTGTCCCACATAGGTATGTTCAACCATCTCTTCATTTCCTTTCACTCGTGCTCTCATACTTAATTTCTCTTCCTTTATTCTTTCTATATTTATATCTAACGTTGCCAGCTTGCCGCTACTTGATGGCTTTTCCAAGTATGCCTCTTCATCATCGAATAAATACGTCGTTCTCTTGCACGAATGATCTTCCAAATGACTATTTGATCGTTTCTTTTTTTGCATACTCATTGATGCACGATCCGATGAAGACGACCGACAGTTGAATTTACCGATCTTATTGCATCGCAATGGCGCACCTGAGAGAATACCGCCACCTTTATGAGAAATATTCGATATAGGTATACCATATGCTGTTCTCGATGATTTGATGTTAGTAGTAAATATTTTACTACTGCATGGTTTACATTTTGATAATGGATAGACACCATTTGAATTCGATGATATCACGGTACAATTATTGCCAAACGTATTTTTTAATGGGGAAATATGTGAATTGCTCGATTGTATCGTTGGAGACATAAATAATGAACGATGTGGCAACTGGCCACGATAATCATGGAATATAGAATTGCCATAGTCGATTGATGCTCTCATATGTTGAGTATTATTTACTCGATTAGCGTTATCCGTATCGTTAATACATTTTCGTGTACGTTTGCAGGCTAATTCGATGAATGCTCTATTATAAGAGAGTCGAGGATAGGAATTTGATGAAATTAATGAAGCAGATGAAAGATCATATGATCTCAACGTATTACGATTGATTAAATCGTCATTATTGATCGATGATATTTCGAGTGCTGTCGTTCGATAACCATTAAACTCGAATGGAAAATTCGAACCATAAGAAAGTTTCTTCTCGAATTTTGGCGACAGATCACGAGTATAAGAATGAATATTGGTCACACTAAATCTTCGTGGCATTCTTCTAGTGACTGCCGAAGGAATAGATCACATCCGGCAAAGCAGTGTGCCGTTTACGTGAAACTCGCTAATCGGCAATAAATCAATCAAAAACTTAATAGAGACGAAGTTTTTAGTTGTAGTTTTATTGTTTTTGATCCTCTTTCTCTCGATAAGCGAGCAGTTATATATAGTGCGAGTATAACAGTACACAAATGTGTAGCTCCAAAACGTTCAATGGACACTGGTCAAAAATGACCACATGGAGAACAAGGAAACAAAGTGGACAAAGGGGAGGAAGTGTCGCGCAAATGACGCACACACTCAATGAATTCGACTCATTGGCATTAATTTTCGCACATATGGATGGCCTTCGAAATTATATGAACGCCGTCGATACTCGCGTCATAGCGCAGTAGAGTACACTTACCCTGTCAACGACTGAATAATGTCCAGCTGATTCCACTGAGTGACCTTCCGGTAGTGACCAGTAGAGTACGTTGACTAAATGATTCAAGGAGACATGCACGCCACCGAATAACGAATCAGCCAAACAGTAGCATCCATATGTGTATATTAAATAATTCACGAAACGGTCGCTTTCTGATGCAAAGTGGTTAGCGAATAGGAAAGCACTGCGGCAACTCTGCAGGAAGACGGGTGTCGCCACAACATGATTTGATATGCACAGACTGTCACCTACTAACGTTAGACGATCAGACAAAACGTAGAAAGCACGTAATAGAGAGTGTGATAAAGGTTTCATTATTAAACATTCCACGAGAAGATAATCACAAAAATTTGTGATGATTGTGTAAACGTAGAGAAAATCAGAAAATACTTAGAGATCAATTGTATCGTTCGTTTGTTGTTAGACTGCTAGAGTAGTACATATGATATGTGAAAGTTGTACTCAAAGAAATTAGATACGAAGAAGAAGAAGAAAGTTCGAGAGACGTTGCGAAAAGATGAAAGAGGAAAGTTCGACCGGTAGGCGATGGCCTTTTTAGCTCTAATCAACCAAAATAACGACACAAGCATTCCTTCAGGGCATCATAAAAACAGTCGACATTTTCCCAAAAGCAAATTTGCATTAAAAAAAACAAAATGCTGAAGAGTTAGCATCGATTAGTGTCCTTATTATGCCAGGGGACAAGTCTGCTTTCAACTGCATCATTGAATAGATCAAAACAAATACAACTATAACAGAAAACGCTTTCTCTATTGTTCATTGAAGTAATCTAGAATCATCAATTTTTCAATCTCAAGCATAAATTTTACATAACAATTGATTGTGATTAATGAGAAAAAGATCTAATACAAGTAAACTTTAAGCATCCGTTAGTAACATTTTTTGAACTGTAATATAAGACGATGAAATAGCAGCATTCAGGTAAAATTTAGGTAAATGCATGTGAAAAATTCATTTATAATATTTTTTTAATGTAAATCAGCATGATCTTCTAAGTTATATGGTTGTAAAAAATTGAGTGCGAAATATTTCTATAACGTATCATCGTCCTAGATCATCTCTAACAGCTGAAATTGTAAGTTTATCCCTTCGCTCTTATATAGAACTTATTCGCTTTGCTTACATTTTTTATCCTATCCTCCTTTAACAATCAAAATTATATTGGAACTAACTTCTTTGGGAAAAAAAAACGCATAAAATATAAGAAATTAAGCTAACATAGAAAGGTTTATGAAGCAATGAGAAAGCGTTGCCGTCTTTGTAAGCTTTGAAAGCTTTCATAATTCCTGCCTTTGTATCACTATTTTTATAGATTTCTATTACAAAACAAAAGCTCATAATTTAAGATAAAATGCATCAAATATTCCACGATACTCTACAGTAGTAAATTAATAAAGAAGAAAAAAGAACAGCAGATGTAGATGATTCAGTATTACTGAAATAGTAAAATTAAGTGCGAGAAGAAAAATTTACTTCTCCATTTACGCTTATATCCTTATGTGAATATTATTTGATATAAAGATGTAAACCTTTTTTTTTAACGAATTTTTATCGCTGCTTACTTGTTTTTAATGCGTTTTTTTTCGCGCGAATTTCGTCTGCAAAAGTGCATTGTGGCGACGACAGCATGTCTGTTCATATATATGTATGCTTATGGTTATCTATAGCGCAGTTAAGAAGCGATGACCACTGACCAGTGATGCCAAAATTGCGAAATTTTATTGATATAATGACCAACACAGCTACTCTGCCATAAGTAATATTAATTCAACAACTTCGAAAGTAGTAGAAGGCATTCAAAAGCGATAGAGATGCACATGCATTTAAAGTTGGTCAATTTCTTAAAAGTTTTTCCGGTCGTGATGCAAATAAAAAAAATGAATCTTCCAAGAGAGGTTTATGCAAACTTTTGAGTCAATCGAAGACATCTCCTCTATCTTTTATCGCTTGGCAACTTAGGGAACGAGTTGTTCAAGAAGGAGGAAAGTAAAATCACATATTGTGCCAGTTTCTCCAATCTACTTTCTTAGTTCCATTTGCGAACACATCGGAATTGGCTCAGAAGCGAGATGGAAGCAAGCTAACTACTATGAGTTGCTATCAGCCATTGCTTAGAGTGATATTTGAAGTAAGAAATGAGGTAAACTGCCTTTAAGACTGGTATCTGCATAAATGAGCGCTAGTAATGCAACGATAATGCGAAGAAGAAAAAGCATAGAAATCGGCGCAAAATGCGTTTCTCAACTCTCTTCAAAGAACAATTGGCTTCATAAATTGTGTGCAAATTAAACAAAAAAAAAAAGAAGCAAGAGAATTTTTTAAACGAAAAGATTTCGCTTTTTCTTAAAATTAGTCTAATATAGAATGCAATCCAATCGGCTGCGAAAGCAAATTGGAAGTACCTCTCATTCTTTTTCAAGATGCTCGATAAAGCCGAAATTTGGTAGAGCAGGATCCTCTATGATGTAAATTTTTCAGAAATATTTCATATCTCCTTTCAGGATACCGTTCACCTGAAACTACTTTGTACAGGTCGAAGTGTGCCTGGCTACAAAGGAAAGAGAGGGAGGAGAGGTAAATATGAATGAGACAGAGACCGCAAATAAGTCACAACTTCAAAATGCTGGAATGATGATGTGGATAATATGAGGTTCTCGTCGTTCCAAAGAATACTAATTCATAGTAATGCGAGGTGCATTTTCCGCAAAACGTTTTTCATGGTACAAGCAATCCTTTCTAGGTCGCATAGGAATATAATGGTGTTAAAGTGTTTACGTTTGAAATCTCATAAGAAGCAGACATACACCGACACATACATACATTCGCATTTGTGGTGGCGACACGCTTACGAATGGTGGACAGAAGGGCGATAATGTCGCACAATAAAGACAACAAGAGAGAGATTATAACAGAAAACGAAAAGAGGAAAGGAAAGAAAAAAGGGGAAAAATACATTTGAGAGACGATTGCCTCTTCGCGTTCATCTATTTTTAGTAACATCGTTTAGAGGACTCTTCGTTGACGTCGAAAAAATGCCACGCAATATATGCGCACTTCCGTTCGTTCCATCGTTAATTTTCTTTTCACACGAATCGACGGGTAATATAGCACGATGTTTGATGCAAAAAATCGGGTTTTTCAACAATTCGGGTAAGTGCCAACGCTACCGGAAACCGTTTTTCGGCATCGTTTATCACGGAAAACTCTGCCAACCTGCATACGAACGCAATTGTTAACATCCGCATTAAAGTGTCACTATTATTCGTTCATACCAATTCGAGTCTATGCACATTTTTCTGAGTGAATGGAAACTGTAATGACAAAAAATGAAAAGGAGTTGCAATTCCAAAGAAAAAAGCCAAGCACTTGAGGTTCTAGACTGCCTTAGCATCGTATCTGAATGCCAGTATTAGGGGCATTTCGTTTAATGTGCACTATTGCGATCCCATACATGCGCGTATGCACTTTTCGCGCATTTATGTGTCTATCTCGCTTCTTATGTCCTTTTATGCGTTCGTACTTTCAATTTTGAAGTCTCGATAGTTCCACCCTCGGCAGCTAGCTCAAGAGCCACTAAAACTCGGTCACCATATTATGTCATCAGTTCCAATTCGCAAATGTTAACTTGCGAATATGAACTGCACCAAAATCTCCTTTGGATCGCTACATAAGTTCGAAAGACGTTATGGATGTTTAGGATTGCATGAAATTTTACATATAAAAAGAGTTCTAGAATAATATGTTGGCATGTGGCACGATGTGCTGGCATAAAACAGTTGCATCGCAAAACACAAGAAAATTGCATGAAAAAAGTGACAGTACAGCTGGCACGATATGTGCTTTTCTACCTTAGCTAATCGAATCAACTGAGGGAGTAAATTTTCAAAGATTGATAAAACTAATAAATTCATATTTCAATCCAATCATTCGCTTATGCAAATTTCCCAGTCTCTTATGTGCTTTCGGAAATATGCAAAAATGCTATTTATGAAACCGGTTGGTCTAAGAATGGACTGCAAAAGCGCATATCGCGCCAGCGTATTCAGTACTGCTCTTCGCTTCTTACCAAAAAATTTTCTATAATATTCCCAAAATTAATCATAACAGTAATGAACGCTTTTTCGGCCAATAAATTTTTCGACGATTAACATCCCAATAATTAAGCCTTCTACTTCTACAGCATCAGAATTAGCTGCAGATTTATAAAGCGCATTTTGTGCTTTTAACTTTTTGTGCCTTTTTGGACAAACTGACGACTGCGAACGCCTTCCAAAATAAAAATTGCCGATGCTCGTCTGAGCGAATAACAAGCGAACTAATTGAAGCTGTTTATAGTCGATCACGAGCAAAATATATGCGACATTTTTCTGCACTCAATTGTTGATTTATTTATCTTATATTGTCACTTGGGAGTTTCTCGAGTATGTTTGAGAAATCAAATTGGCTCATATATAAGAAATCAAAGAATAGATATGTAAAATACGACGAATTGAAATAGATGGAATATAAAACCAGTAATACGCCGTCAACAATAACGAGTGAAGAGGAATGAAATATCGCTCAATTTGCATTGTATTAAGAGTATACAAATTTTCTTGTATCATTATTTAGTTAAATCTCAAACTTAAATTGTATATCGATATTTGGTCATCAATAATTTCAATAAATGAATTTTAGCAAATTTCTCCAAATCGAAGAATTAAAAAATTTTTTTTTCAATAATTGCTGATATTTAATAGACATAATTGAGTTGAAAATATTTCGAAGCATATGTGGTATCAGCAAATTACAAATTGCAGAGTTTAAAAATCTATAGATAAAATTCTCCCGAATCGTCGTATGGAAACGTATTTGCAAATTGATTGAACGAATAAAAATGAAAACACATTTGCATATTTGAATAAATACTTTTATATTCTTTTATGAGTGACGACTTTGTTCGAGAGCGTTCTATCATTGTTTTTGTAAACTCTAGCAAGCGGATTGCAGTGCATAAACAAAGAAAGCCACATTTATAGTAAAAACTCGCATTCCGCTCACCTTAATTTATTACGCGATTCACCTCACATGACATAGGGAAGAAATGAACTGAGAAACTGAGAAAATTTCGGAAAAAAAAACGAACTGAAAGGACGCTGAGAAAACGGAAACAACGTGAAAATTTTCCATTTCAATAGACGAAGACATAAAAAAAAAACGTCGATTATCTACTAATTTTAGCATCAAGTCAAAATTTGTCCCACTTAAAATGCCAAACGTATCACAATAACAGCAAAAATTGTCGAAAATAATCCGAAAAAAACCTAAAAAAAGATTTTTAGTAAAAATATTCGGCATACAATTCATAAAAGAAAACTGTATTTTTCGATATTAAAGCGAATTACTTAATCGGTGATATAAGACAAGGAACGCGAAGGGTTCTTTTTGGCATATTTTATGCAAATTTATTTCAATTTCATGAGGCGGGTATGAAAGCTAAGCTTCCAATCACTTTTGCACTTCATTTATGATTTAAAAGTATCGGTGTAAGAAAAAAAGAAAGTGGAAAAACGCGTAAGAGTTAGCGCGATATGTGCCTTTGCATCGTGCTCATACGAACAATCAGCTGCATAAAGTTAACAAAAAAATAACGGAATATGCAAAAACAACGGCTCCATGCTTTAAATAACCCGATTCTCCATGGAAACTTCGAAAAAAAAATGTCCGCAGCAAATCTTTCGGGAATCGATGAACCAATGTGAATTATGGGATTTGCGGAATAGAAAATTACAAGATAGAATTATTGAACGAGAATCAATGTGACTCTCAACAAGTTCCACAAACCAATTCTAGTAATTTATAAGTTGACGCCCACAGAGTAAAGAGGCATACTAAACATTCCTCAAGAAGGAGGCAAATATTTCCATATTTGAGAAGGAAATCAGCAAAATCGCAAATTGATGGAAATATTTGTTTGAATAAAGGCTCTAGGATACATTCGTCTGGAACAAGTTTCATCTAAGACAGAAGGTGCATTCACTTGAAATTTAAACGCTCTAGCATATTTTTATCTTGGACAGATGTCACCTAATAGGTAGCAGTTGCATCTCCTTAAAACTTCAACGTAAAATGTGAATGGAAAATAGTGCAATCAAAGCAGATCAACGGCTAGCTATTGAATGAATGAACGAGGAATGAGAGAAAAAATATTTTTAAAAAATCGGGAATGTGCTAAAAATCCTGTCGTAAATCATTTCATTTTTCAACATTCCGGTGAGTAATAATCGATTTAAATGGAATAAAAATCGCTTCCTTAAGTCTCCAAGGCTATTGGGTACTTCTCGAAAGTCAATATCATTACTTGTTGACGTTTCTGCTACATTTCAATTACTTCGATCGCTTTATCATCAACTCACTATTTATGTATTCTCTAACTGAAATCAAATAATTTTTGCGTCACAACCTGAAATGGAAGGTAGGGGGTAGAAGTAGGGGGAGAGGGCTTGGGAGAAAAGAGTGAAAGGATCGTAGGTAATACAAATCAAAAATCTATCCATACTATTTGAATTTGAATATCAGTCACTAATTTTTGCAATATGGAATTATTATGTAAAGTGAAATTGAAATTGAATCCCCCTGTCATCTATATATTGCATCAAGCTCGCAAATGATGCATTCATTCGTTTATGGTGGCAGTACAAATCATCATTTTCAGACATCAGCTATGGAATATTTCTCGCAAAACGACGGATCCATCCAACGCGAAAAGTGACAGCTCGGATAAACGTGCGCCAGAAGGCACCGAGGGGAGTAGAGGCTTAGTAAAAAAAAAACCAAAAAAATTGATATAAGCATTTCAGTGTAGCCAGCACGATACGCGTTTTCTGCGTTGACCTCATTATCAACCTTTATAACTACTATTTATGAATATTAAACACAAGGAGTAACACAGAAACTAGACCACTGCCTCCTCATCATTCTTTTATAGATGGGAAAAAAGGATGTAGGAGGGTGAAGGAATAGCGGAACAATAAATAGGCCTACCACATCATATTTTTGTGGGAAACGCAATATAGAGATGAAAGTGACTTCAAAAGTTACCATCGATATCAAACAATATGGCTCATCAGCCCACTTCGAAAAGCATGAAGAAATGGAAAATAATTTTCCTGCCATTTTTTTGAGCTTATAGAAATGCATCAGAACATTGTCCATAGAGACTCGAATACGATGAAAACTCCAAAACTAGGTTTAAAACATAGGAATCATAGTTGAGATTCGTTCTACCCTAATAATCCAATTGCCGCAGCCGAGATTGGAGGGCTAGGAAAGAGATTGCCGTTGCAAAGTTATGCTGTTGCAATTTCATTAAATCTATTAATGCTATTACGACCTAAATCATTAAGATCTGTAGAATATTTTTCGGCTTTTCAATATGCAAAATTATTTATCTGCCCCAAAAATAACACATTAAATGCCTCTGATTCATGCTGTTAATAAATAAAGAAAAAAACAAAGAAATTACTATAAATAAATAAATAAATAAATAAATAAATAAAATTAATGTTTAACAAACCTGTGCTGGATTATCCCATCTCTGTTTGAATTCTTCCCTCGCTCGTTCCAAGAATTCTTTAACTGAAAAAGAAATAATTATTTTAACATACACTAATAAAACAATATAAATAAATGAAATATGTGTTTTGCTGCTCTCTAATGCAGCCATGCATTGAGCATACCGACCATATTTGCCTATCAATTTCAATTGTTCAACAATTATGCTGAAAATTTTTGCCAATTTGAATTTCGTAACTGAACGGACAATGGAGTCTTATAAGATTCAGATTTCATCCATAAGCGAGATGATTATCGAAAAAATGCCAACATTAAGAATATTCATCCAATCTTTTTATGGATATTCAGATTTTATGGATATTCAGATATTTAAAGACGAGAATTTTTGAAGTTCATGAGCGTGAAAATTTTTTGTACATTTCTGGACTCTCAGAAAATCACATTCCGCGTTATTTAGATCAAACTGCTCATCGATAACATCTTCAAATATTATCAACATCCGTGATAACGTGATAACTAAAGAAACGGCCCATGGCCCAAATCTTGGATGTGTTGAGTAAGTTGGCATAATTAGCTGATATCGGCTTACAAGTAGATAAAACAGTCACTACGATTCAGTCATTAGATCAATGACAGAAAAGAAAAAAATAAAAAGGACAGCTTTTATGAGATTATTAAGGAAAAAAGGATTTGGGAAAATCCATCTGCGTTCGTCTTCCACGATGATATGAATTCGCTCTATAGTACTGTTTGGATTACAAGAACTTCCGCATCTGATTAATGTCCAAGTTTATCCACATTCTTATCCCTCCGACTCACCTCATAATTTCCCCCTCCTCGCCCCACTCCCATCTCTCTTCCAAAAATCAACTTATTAGTTCATTCGATTTCGGATAGCACTTTGCCTTTTTATACTAGACATTTTTAAGTGATATCAACTGAAAAATGTCTCAAACTATTCGATAGAAAAATTCGATTCATTACAATCTAAAAAAATAACATGATAAAGCAACACAAACATTCATCTAGGATCCGATGAGCATCACATCCACTGAAGTCTTTCATATGCGTATCATTCCCCTTTTCTAAGCTTATTTTTACTTCTTCATTTTCCAACTCTTACAAAATAAAAGAAAAAATTTCTTTGTTTTTCGATGATTCTTTTAAAAGCTTAAACGTTGTGAAAATTTTGCCTCAGAAATGCATCTGCTAATTAAGATAATCAATAAGGAAAGGTAAATAGAGTTTCCAATGGGCAATTATTTACCTACACAAATACTCCTATCACTATCTAACTGCAGTGTTCTTATTCGAAGGTGACATTAAGCCTTAGAGACCATAGACAACGTATATATGAGCTTGGTTCATTTCAAATTCTCTATTAAAATGTGACACATAAGCCATGCGCAAAAGATTGCCTCTTTATTCAAACAACTCAGTGAAGCATGTAGAATCCCTAGTGCAACCATCATAATAATATGGCCAAGTTCCTAGGCTCATTAAGAGTCGCATTTAATTCCCTCAGATCATGCAAATAAATAGTAGCTCATAAATTTTATTATAGTAGTTCGGCTTAATTTGTAATAATAATTTGGAAGGTTTGATTTGTTCTCGACGGTAATTAAACATCAAAATTTACAAGCATTGTTCGGCAATTACAAAATTTAATCTTTTAAAATATATTTTACATATTCAAATTATAGATTTTACCAAAAACTCTTTTACCATATTTAATTCGATCTTATTAGACGACAGAAAACCTTTTTCCTCGTTTTTGATTTACTAAATAAACTTTAAATTATTAAAAAAAAAGTTGTGAATTTTATTCTACGCCATCACAATATTTGAATATCATTTCAGTATTCATTTATGCAACAATTATTACAAATACTAGAGCTAGTAGAGATGCTATATGATGAAGTCATTCAGTGAATTGGTAAGTTCACCTTTGCTAGAGGATTTCCTGGAAAGTAATCTGTCTCAGTTCTTTCGCGTTTTGAGAAATTCAACGAAATGACACAAAATTTTTTGGGAAATTTCGACAAATTGTTATGAGAATATCGTTCCTATAATGGAAATTTCAAGGCTGTTAATAACACCAAAAAAATATCCCCTTTCATTCTACTCCCCCCCCCTCCCCTCCATTCTACTCTCTCTTCTCCTCCCCCTAGGCTGCTAATAACACCAATATGGAAGAATAAAAAGGTAGCATTGCTCATATCCGTTTTCATTCTGAATGGTTTAAGCGCAATTCATAGTCTCAATGCAGCACTTATCGAAACGACTAAGCATTCAAGCGTTATTTTTAACCCTTCCGCATTTTTCGAACGAAATTATGCTAAATGTGTATAAATTTTCGCCAGTGATCATAAGTAAATGATTCTCATCACTTTAAAATGACCAATAAAAGTGTGTATGAGATGTCCTCTTGATAGCGATTTTCAGGAGATTGCGTGATCGAGAAAAAACTTATTACCAGATGAGTGGCATGATATGTGATTTTTCCGGTCGATTTTCCCTAGATGGCGAGAGAACGTCTATATTGATGTATCGCTAACTCAAAAAATCAAAAAAAAATCATTTTGTATATATGTTCGGCCCTTTCCTCATCAACAAATAATAATATGGAACACTCAGCCAAGCGAATACATCACAATGAATGAACTAGGAAAACGTGAGCGAGAAGCAGATGAAAATCGAGAAAATTCAAATTTCAAAATTTTGGTGTTATAAAATTTTCAAAAAATTTCTTAGTGCTCATTCTATTCTATTGCAGCAAAATGTTTATTTATTAATAAATCTAATTAAGTTGGTTATTTTCCTGAGTCTTCCTTTTAAACTAGAATAAAAAACGAAGCTAATTCTAAAAAAAAGAGAAGAAAAAAACGAAGTTAACGAAGCTAATCTTAGACAACAGAGACAATATACCTGAGATATTCTTAAAAAATATGTAAATTTTATAATTTCTTCCTCTCAGTTAGCTTAATTTTAAATGAAAAGTTTTAATAGAGAAAATTTATCATTATTCAGCTTCTTCGATTTCTTTGACTCAGTAAAATCGTTTAGCAACAAAACAGTTGAATCTATTTAGATTGCTTTCAGCACTTTCCACTCGCTTGCATTTTGTGATGACATTTTTAAATGAGAGCATCGGAAGTGCGGAAAGTCGACCCCATAGCGGCAGCAAATCAGTGCGCAAATGGAAAGCCAATACTATCATGAGGGAAAATGACCCCATATGAAACGCGGCTCTCTTCATGTGAGATATTAAAACAGGAAAAATGCTTCGCAAATATATATATATATATATATATATATATATATATATATATATATATATATATATATATATATATATATATATATATATATATATATATATATATATGTATGTATACCAATAACAAAATGGGTTCCGCTTTGGATTCTATTAAAGTGCCTAATACGAAGACTTACATCAGACATTTTTGACAGTCGACTGTAAAAAGCTGAATGCCCACACCTCCCATCAACATTGTCCATATCTCTCTCGAAACTTACAATCACAAAATATTTCAGCCAGAAACCGTTATAATCCAGATATGGCGCTTAAGAAATCTTCTTAAGTACAAGTTCTCGGAAATCCTTCATAGAGTCCAGGATTAAAATAAGAGTGGCGAATCTTATGGAGACTTGAGTGGTAAATGGCTTGAGAGCGGCGAGAAATGTGCACGAGAGAGAGATGAAAGGAAAGTGGGGAGGAGGAGAAGGAATGAGATAAAAGCTGCTTTAATATCTAGAAAGTGGCTCATGAATGGTGCCCAAGTCTAAATAAAAGAATTGCTGATATACTACGGCATCCGCAGTGACGAACGTTTAGATCTACGAAAACATGATTATCTTTATGAATAAGTATAAATGCAAAAAAAAAAGTGAGAAAGCATTAGTGATAAGAATGTGAGTAATAATGAAACATGTTCGCATATTTTATATAACTTACAGAATTTGATTTGAACCTTCCTATTATTCGATGACATTCTTTGACGTTGTACAATCAGTCAATAGATGATGGCGTAGAAGTTTTTCTTCATATATTATTTAAATTACGGCTTCTCGAGAAGATGCATTGGAAGCAAGCAAAAAGATAATCAACCAAGAGTGATTAATAGTAATTGCTTGATACGTGATCAGTTGACTTGAGGAGATGATCCACTGATTGAAACATATCGGTCGATCACTGATAAATCCAAACTGTTGGACATAAAGGCTAATTGACTGTTGAAGGAAAAGAGGGCTTTTTAGCTGAACAGCAATAAGACAGCGATAATAAGACTGCCGAAGATGGCGATCCGATGCACAAGAATCTTGCCCGGCAATAAGTTAATAGAGCAATGCGAAAGGGCGCAATGTTTTGTGTTTATGGATTTGAGGAATGGGATGTTCGAGTCGAGAATCGTGTTGCCGACGCCAATTTTCAACATCAATAGTCTGTTAGTTGGGCAACCGCCATCAGACGACGTCGCAAGAACGATAGGCAAGCAACGTTCAACGATGCCCGATACAGCATGCGGATGTCAATGTGTGTGCGGACGACGTTAGCCTCTTCGGACGGAGGGGACTGCTATGTTGGCCGTAATTCGTTCTTGCGTGATGCCTAGACAGCAAGCCTAAAGCGCCTAGTCAGTCAATGTTGTGTTCTCTCACTCTCGACAACGGCATCATACTATTTTTCCTAATGTGGTTCTCTCTCGTGTTTTACTTTTACTAATGCGCTTTACGCATGCTGCTGATCAGCTGTTTGGATGCAAGCCTAGTGCCTCGTTTTCGCATACGTTCTTCTTGATGCTTACTTCTCGATTCCTCTAGCAATCTGATTACCTGCATTCATCAACGTCATGCCAACCGGCTGTCACCATACAACGATATAGTGCACACAACGCTTATTGAGAAGCAGCTTTCTCGCTAAAGGAAACTGCACATAATGCTGAGTATAGAACAATTTTGAAGAGACACGCACACACCCACATATATACATATATGGTGCACCTCACCAACGTTCCCGTTGCATCTCTCGATTGTTTGAGGTTTAAACTGATTTAGCAGTTATGCTAACTACATTCCTTACTGCAATAAAATGAATGTAATATATAGAATGAGACGGAGATAAGGTTTAATAATATTAAGTTTATTTATTCAACGACAATAAAAAAAAACTTATAATTTAACTCTTAAATTGTGCTCAAATTCACTAAAACTCGTTTCCAAAAATGATCAACAAAAGCGAAAAATACTGTTCACTTAGCACCTCAAATTCGTTGTTTTATTTTTCTTTCACAATATCATTCGCAGTCTAAATGGACAACTTATGACTGTATTATATGTAAATGTAAAAATATAACGATTCTATAATTTAGTTCTCACTAATAAAGGTCTTTTTAATTTGTAATTCTTTTATTTCTATTCCACTCAAATTTCGATTACTTATAATTTAATGATTCAATTCGATGCAATAAAATAAAATTTTACGACCATTATAAAGCATAAAAATAGCATATAAAAGCGATTAGATGCAACGAAATTCGAGCGTTGAATTCAATATTTATATGAAAAGAAAATTAACTGATTGAAGGAATAGGAAGGGAAATCACTTAAAACAAAACTTTTACTAAGATCATGTAGAATATCACTCTGAGAAATTTTTCAAGAAGTACAATTCAAACGATAAATGCTGATAACAATGATAACAATATCACTATCTGAAGTCTAACGAACAATTGATAAGAATAAAGAGATTTAAATATTATATAGATCTAATAATCATATTAGAAATTTAGCTTGAGAAAAGGAACAGAATTTAAAAAAAAATTCTATATTGGTGAAGGAGTTCTTTCCAGATAAAATATTTCTTTTCCGCGCAGCTTATATGTTCCAATTTCAAGTGATGAAGTTGTTTTCATATTAAACAAGTATTTGAATGCAGTCAGTTAGAATATTTACATCATCACCTATGCTCTTAGAAAATTATGAAATTGTTGCAATTCTATGTCGATTTAAACGAATTTTTTCACGTATTATAGTTTATTTAAAAAGGATTTACAATTATAGCTGTATGTTTGATGTAATATGAGAAATAGATCTATGAAATACTCGAAGATATAAATGATGTTCAACAAGCAGCAATAAAGATGAAGCTGCACTATTGCATGCACGTATTTCGGCATTCACATTTATGGACGCACAAAATCGATTCATCCACTCATAAATAACGCGCTCTTGGAATCATTACTTGCGATGACTACAACGGCAATCGTAATGAAAACGATGATGACGACGACTACGATGGCGACGACGACAACGACGACGACGATACTATTAGCATATTAGAAAAATACCAGCCACATAACACATAAAATGTGCAAATACCAATATTTTACAATGAGTAATGCGTGCATCAAGTGATCTGTTTGTTTTGTGTGCTCCAATAAAAAAAATAATAAAAAAAGTATGAGCATAAATACCATCCACAGAAAATGAGTCGTTTTTTTGAGCTTTTTAAGTTTATTTTTTAATAATATTTAGTTATTTTATTATATCCATTATATTTTCATAGAATTTTTTGGTAAATCGGAAATCTTTAATACAACAGCCATTATTTTAATGGATATTTCGTATGACATTTTTATGCAATGTGCGATTTGCAATGTGTTGACAATTACTGTAAAAGGACATGAGAAAATGACGATAAATTTCTGAGTAATTTTTTAGACATTTTCTCATAGCTATTTCGCTGCATCATTTTTATCGTTTCATTACTAGTCTAAGTGGAAAAAAAGTGAGAAGTGAAAGTAGGTGAGAGATTGCTTTGCAATAATTTTGCATTCATTGCAATTTCTGTTTTTTTAAGGAAATGACTGTATCAAGTTTTTCGATAGTGCATTTGCAATGAGAGCAATCATTGAAAGCAATCAAAATATTGCAGAATAAATATGAAATAATAGTTGAACGATGCCATTACTCTTAGCGTTAGTCACTTAAATCAATGAATATTCCTCATTGCAATTGCAATGAATTAAAACAATGGGACCTTTATGAATCGCAAAGAAAAAAGAAGAAAAATTGAAGGGTTTGTTATCAATCAAAATCTTTCCTCTTCTCATGGGAAATATCTCAATGGAATCGGTACCTAATCAGTAGCGCATTTAAGATATGGATGTCATAGTAATATGCTTTCGACGTCGTTGAGCGTCATATGAAAATCGACGCCGATAAATGCAAGAAATGGTGCTATTATCGTGAAGTTACTTAAAATAGAAGGAGGAAATCGATATTTGAATAGCGGTGCAATTTTAATGTTTGCTTCAGCAGCTATTTTTTATAGATATGTCTCTTTAGCTGGTACAATGGCTGCTTGCACGGCTAACGTCGCTCAGTGGCCATTGCGACATTGCAAACCTCAAAATTCAATAGCTGATCAATAAGAACACCATCCGATCCCTCCTACTAAATACTCAATATATGCAGCGATAATTTAATTACAATCAAGTTCCATCAATTAGCTCCTAAATTTTAATATACGGCTATTTGAAATAGATAAGATGAAATCAACGTATGCAACAATATTGTTGCAGAATTTGATTGAGACTTCAACGTTGAACTTCATATGGAACCCCAGATGGATCTAAGTTCCCAAAATTTTTTTATGGGGATGGGGAGGGGAATAGGGCTTCTGTCGAGAGAGGATTCATTGAGATAGAATGTGAGAAGATTATCATTCGCCAGTTATTACGATGATTAAAGACGAGGACAGGTGAGGAAGGAGGGGAAGGAGAGGAAAGTGGAAAATAGGAATGAAACGAGATAAGAAGGTCAATGATGCGGTATAGGGGATAACAAGAGATGAGGGGGAATTTATTGCGCAGATCCTATTCTTTTTGAAGTGATAAAAAAGGTTGCAGATGGATACACTCGTAGCAACGGAATAGCCAAAAAGCGACTCTAAAGTACAAATCAGTATATTCGAGCACAAACACTATTCAGAATAAAGGAAAACTGACGAGACAAATGAAACCGCAAATAGTGGATAAGGATAAGAAAAAATAATTTAGCAAGCATAGATTTTAGAAGAGATGGCACATTATGTGCATTTTAGATTCTATTCTCATATAATATCAAGCAAACAATAAAAATCTAGGCAATATTTCAATTATTTCAACTAATAAAATCATTCATGAAAGTTTTTTCAAAGTCGTTCGTCTGTGAGTCAAGCAATGTAAAATAAAAATTTGATATTTGAAAATTCATAAAAAATTTTCAAGGATCAATTGTTTGTAATTTTTTTTCGACGTTCACGGATTAACCGGAGTGTTCAGAAAGACTGCATTGTATTGGATAGATTAAATGCCATGGTTTCGTCGCTCAAGATTTAATGATCTCCGACTCATAACTATCAGACAAACAGACTGAGGCAGACGTGTCTGCAGACAGAAATGATATTGGCAAAATGCATTTTATAAATATCAATATACAAAAAAACATAAAACAGCCACTATCACATAGGACCGTTGCAGGTTTTTATATGGTTTCTTCGACAGTAATTTATATTTAGTGACATAAATAGCTGTAGCAGTAAGCAATGCAAATTACTTAAGCAGGAATCTATTTTTATGAAAGGTGTATTAAAACAAAAACAGAATAACAACAACAAAAGTTCACTCTTATAATAGTATTCGTACCGACAGAACAAATGAGCGTCTTCTTCGAAATAATAAATTAGCTTAACAGGTGCTCAATACCTGTTCTATAGCACTTGATTAATCGCGTATGATTTATTGCAAAATTCGTCGGTGTGCTAATCCAAGCAACTTTCTTTACGGACCAAACTACTAATATATTTGACCATATTATGGGAATATTTAGCCGCAAAGCAATACATTCGACCGAATCAATGACTTTTTTACTACATCGCTTATATATCTGTCTACATCGCTGATGTATCTGGCCACATATATCGCCAATTTTTTTCGCTAAAAAATCTACTAATTTCGAATTTAAAAAAGCTAGCACTGAAAAAAAGAACTCAATAGGAAGCCCATATTCTAAATGAAAGTTGTGTTCATGAATTTAAGAAATTATCGCTGACTAGAAATGAAAATTTTTTCATCAAAGAAAATTTTTCGTCAATATTTTCCATTGTCGACATAAAATGGAGAATAAAGAGAATTAGAAATATTTATTTCTAAAATTAGCATAAATTTAACGAGTAAATTTTTGTTGTCGAATGAATATGATTGAATTTGGTGAGTATATTTAAGAGACGATTGAGAAATGAAAACGATGGCTAGATAACTATTATGAATCGTCATTGAACGTGATTCAATTGTAAGCATCAATATTTTTCAAGTGATAAAGATCAATGTGACATTTATGTTGTTCGGTTCAATCTTTCATCCCCTAGTTTATTTTGTTGAAAAATGATTTGCTTATCTAAAGCAATAATTCAATCTCAAACGTAAAAAGCACTCACAAAAAATCAATCATTGCTACTCAAATTTGAAGGCTGTGATTTGTTTTCTTTTTTTTTTTGGAGGGGGTGGGGTGAGGGCTAAAGAACGAGGCAAAAGAAGATAAACAAAGAAAAATTAAATCATTGCACATGCAAGTTTTTCCCGTGGGAAGAAACTTTCCAGCAACAGACAAACAGACGCACACATACATTTTCATATAAACTGAAATGACATAGGCATTAGTATATTAGAGCTAATTCTGGAAGTAATAAAGGGTGTTTATCATCAATAATGCTCACAAAAAATAGTATAAAAGCCTATGCATATATATGAATATTTCAATAATCCCCTATAACGTGCGAGTGCGATATTCCTTCGTATCGACTGCTTTCAGTAGCGCATCGTCGTAACTCAATGATAAATTTAGTATGAAAGAATATAACGTTAGAATTCGTTTAGCAAAATGCAAGAAGCTGAATTTAATCTACTATCGGATTATTGAATGAGAACTATGAGAGGAATTATTACGTTTGGAAAGTAAACGTCTTTTTAGACGGTATCATAAGCACATAGGAGAATGAACGCGGAGATGCTAGCAGTTAACCACATCGCGGTTTCGAAGGTAAAAAGTCCGAGGTGAAAGACTTCGGAATGCGATCAAACAGATTGAAATCGGTTCATTTTATGTTCACTAGTGAATTAAACGGTTAAACGATATATTACAGCATAAATGTGAATAAATTTGTGGAAAAAAATAATGCAGAGCACTGAATTCCTCGACAAAAATTCACTATTGCTTGAAAACAAAATGGATTCACCTATTCGAATATTGATTGACGTTTTATTGCAAAAAGCCAAATTAACTATAAAAGAAATGTGAAAAATCCATAACGATTTCATAGGGAATTATGGAAAGTACTCCTCTTGGTTCATTACACTGAAAAAAACCAATTTATATATATATATATATATATATATATATATATATATATATATATATATATACATATATATCAATTTTTTTCTATTTTAACGTTATTTTAATGGGTTTATGCTGGAATTTCTTCCAAAAATTTATTCAATGTCCTACTTACTTAGGACGATCACATATCTCTGTGGTATAGAAAGCGCCCGAAGAAACAGCCCAATGATGGATTTCAATGAATATAAAACTGAACTTGGTGTAAGCCAAAAAATCGTTGCTGTTTGATGCAATTACCACAAAGCTAGCAACGCGTTTCATCGGTCGATAGTGGTGGTGGGGAGTTGAATTCGTTCATTAGTTTCATTTCAAATAGTTTCACTAATCAAAGTTAATGTACGAGAAACGAAAACAAACAAAAGCATTGTTGAATGAAAATATCGCAAGAGTACAAAGTTGAATTGTAAAAAACGATAAAGTAACCCATTTTAGCAAAAAGGCTATTCATCCGGGATAGATTTTGTGGTATTGAAACTTCCACCTAGTTGAAACTGAGGAATGAGAGGAGAAGAGAGAGAGGGAGGGAGTCAAAGGAAGAGAGAAGGAGATAGGTAACCTCAGGATGAACTTCATTCGAAAAAAACAAAACAGGAAATGACTAAACGACCTGGCAATCGTCGACATAAATCCATAGAGAATAATGTCAGTGCAATAGTGGCTCAACAAGCGCACACTATTTGAAATGTGCTAAATAAAACGGTGCTCAAATACAAATATTTGTTCAATATTTCGACTATAGTATCTCACATTATTCTCATAACCTACATATGCAATATATTCATATTGAGGTCATATAGTGATATATTCGTAACATTAAAGTAACTATTACCACAATGTAAATATTAAATGGTCTATTCGACTATTACAATATTATTGATTGCATATTTGTAGTATGAAATAAAAATTTTTGTTTTTATTGGCAATAATGTTTAATTTTAGAAGAATGAACGATAAAAAAAGATTTATTGAATGTGATGGTTTCATATTTGAATGAGGCAGCGATGTGAAAAGAAATAGTTTAGTGAATTGGATACATTTCTTTGCAACATTGATGAGTGAGTAAAGGAAAAACGATGGGGAAAATCCTAAAGATGTTAAAGGCTAAAAAAGGATTGAAATCTCGATGGAATTAAGAGATCACTAAAAGAAAGTCAAGTCTCACATCACTTTCGGAATAAAATTTAGACTGACAAAAGATAGGAATAAACGAGCGGTTATTCAAACGATTCCAGAATACGGCGAACGACGCATAGAGGGATCCCTCATCAACGATGCTCTAGATTTATTTCGAGATCAATACTACATATATACAAGCCCATACATAAATTTGACCGTCATCAAAATTCATTTTGGCAAGTCAAGTAACACTAAACGCTCTGATAAAATGTAGCATTATATAAATAAATAAATGAATAAATAAACAAATAAATAAATAAATAAATAAATAAATAAATAAATAAGTATATATATATATATACATATATATATCCCCTGAACAAGCTAGTTATTTTTATCAAAAGGCAATGAATAATCAAAAAGCGCCGCATTGATTCATTTCTCTAAAAGAAAACTTTGTTCGAATGACAAAAGGAATGAAAAAGTAACGTACAAAAAATCAACCACAAATTCCGGAAGCAACGAATAAAGGCTTTGGATGGAGAAAAAAAAGTTTTAAACAGGCGCTTCGACTTTCTCGGACAACACAAATTCCTAAAATAGAAAAAAAAGCTTCTACGATCTAATCGTGCTAACGGTTTTTTGTTCAAAAAATTCTGAAAACGAAAGTATACTTATGAGCAGAAATTGTATGATTCAACATAAGTGACAAAATTTGCATGAAATAAAAAAGCCCTTCTACCACATTCAAATTTTCTTCTACATCGCTGAATTCTCATGCGATATTCTAGAAAAGACGTTGTCGCATTTCAATTTAGCACATCTCCGCTAAGCATCAACGATCAACTCTTATAGTATCGACGTTCAGATATTGTAATAAGAATGTAAATCTCCACTATAATATTATATTTTTTGTGCAAAACACGGCGAATGATGTCTTCATCTCGAAAATTTTCATATTTGATTATGTCTTTCATTTTCAAAAATATTCCTTCCGTTGTGAGATATTTAAAGTAATCAATTTCATGATAAGAAATGGCGCATGCAATTGAAAAAAAAAAATTAGAATAGAAAAAGGAAAAAAAGAAAAGAAAAACTATTAATGGAATGTTTCGAATGACACCTTAAGAAAAATTCAGTTTTCAAAAATTTTGACTGGAAAATAATATTTAACAAGATGCGGAACATTCGTGCCTTCACTAATGAGATTATGAGAACTAATCAATGATTATAAACTAAAAGTCCATCTCTAAGATTGAGTTCATACTCATTCAATTCGGTCTCAGTGAAAAGCTGTGTTTTTTAAAAGTGGATTCTCGGGCATAAGCATCGAAAGCACAACGCTAACATGCGCTCGGGGCAAGAATAGCTATCTAGTTGCAATTTTATCGACATCAACGCAGATCAATTGAGTAATATAATCCGTCATTGGTGCTGCGCTCCTAGGGCGAGGAATAGAGCTGCTAAATAATGGTCTCATCTATCAGAAGAAAATTATATGTTAGGGGCTAATAATATGAAATAATTGTTGCCACTTTTAGACAGTTAAGAAATTAAATTATTTCTATGAAAGAAAGGTGATATTTTAAAACGGTGAAGGACTATATGTTGTCTATTAAGTGCAATGAGTATTTACTGCTACGTTGAAATACTCATGCTTCAGATGAATAAATAATTCTATAAATGAATAAATAAAGGATCACGGTGGCATTTGATTTCCTCGAGAATATTTTCCAAGGGAATTTACCCGATACAAATGTGAAAGAGTTATAATCACAATTCAGGTTTGATTTTGCTCCACCTGGTTTAGATGTGCCGTCAACAAAGACATTAATTCTAGTAGCCGATCTATTAAATTTATCGTAAATTCCCACTTAATTTAAAAAAAAGAAAATCCATATCTCATCTATCCCTTACAAAAACTATGTCACAAGACGTTGCATTATACGAAATATTGAAACGTTTTGAACAAATATGACCTCACATCTTATATGGATATTTTAGTGGTCTATCGTTGCAATGAAAAACATTCAAGTAGCACACTTTTAAATCAGCATACTTATGAATTCCTATAGCAATATAAGAAGATGAAGCAACACTCATACAAGCATCAAAAGCATTCATCATGCAGCATGACGCATTAATTGAACTACTTGGATTTTTTCAAAAAAAACTTATATAATACTTAATTTCTTTTTATTGTTCTCAATCATAGTCCTAATCATTCCTCTCCCTCTACTTTCACTCCCTTCATATTCCCCTCTCTCTTCTTCGACTTTTGCCATTCGTATCGAAACTTTCTATAATTTGATCTGATTAACACTAATAATCATGAAATACAATCATATCACAACCTTTGCTTGAAGTTCTGTCAACATTATTCTTCTTCGCATAGGTGCTCTTATACGAGGTGTGCTAGAATTTAAGCAACCAGAAAACAATTGCATCACTCATGAATACGCTTTTAGGTGATTGTGCAAGGTGCCGAAACGTCGCTAGTAAAACAGCTAAATTTTAATAATCGCTTATGCGGCATTCCTCAGTAATCAACATCAAAATCGGTTTTCTTTTGGGCGGAGAAACATCTATGTGACCGAATGATCTCCTTATCAGTGATTTTCTTTCAAGATAAACGATAAAAATTTTAAAGCTGTAACATCAAATTTTCGAGTGGATTTTTATTTTGGCTTTAGACAAACGAAAAAATTTTGTTGAGGAAAAATATTCGAGAATAGAAGATTATTTTTTTTGTCACTCTTTGTAGTTAAACATTTCGATTGCGATATTTGAGACAAACAATATATTTACCTACAGCTATTTTCATCTAAATCGTCAAGAGATAAAGAGATGAAAGTGAATTTAAAAAATATGAAAAAAGCACAAAACGGAAAATCGACAAGAACGAATCATGCACAACTCACAATACAAACTGGATGTGGAAAAGTAGGCACCCGATCCACCGGTTGTCCTCAAATTTTTATTGACCAAAACGACGGATGCTGAAACGGATGTGTCCGAATTCACACGATACTCATTGCTATCCTCTTCCTCATGCGTCAATATCTTCTCGGGATTGCCCAACACTTTAGGAGCAAAATTGAAGCTAACAGCATTACTATCATCCTCAACACCGTCGTCGAGCACAAACGTACCCGTCGCGGTTGTCGAAGCATTCGATGATGTTTCAGTGATCGTTGCAGCTATATTACCACGGAGTCGAATGGTAGTTACAGTTGTATTTTCATTATTTGTATTATCAATCAATTCCGATGCACCTATAGTGAATTGTGTTGACACGGACATTTTAATACTGCACTGTTGATGAGTTGAGAGGAAATCTTTGCAAGAGTTGACAATTAAAATAAGGCTCAATGAATAAGGCAAGTAAATATTCTTAGCAATGAAATAGAAAAAACGGCTTGCGATAGAGTTCTCTCAACGTTGAGAACAATATAAATGTTGGAACCGTTGAGGAGTCATCGATCGATCCATACAGCAATTTGGCTCTTAACAAATAAATTCTATTAACGAATCGACAGGAAATTAGAGTTTACTTCAGATGTCCCACTCAGATCAACCAGTAAATACTCTTTCATCAGTGACGTTGCATTAGGCAATAATATAGATCATTTGTTTTTTATTTTATTTTGAATATTGAAAGATGCCAAATGCTGTACCAGATTGAGAGCAACAACCACTTGTTGCTTGAACTCTATATGGGAAATGCTGAAGCGCTTTCGAGAGCCTAATTGATCGAACTTTAAACAATTGACGTTGATTTATCGCCAAAATCAACTATAATAAGCCATGATCGAGTAGCAGAAGCAATAGCTGCAGCAATAGCTCGAAGTAATAAGGATAATATTAGTGATTGTTGAATGGGAACGGCTATCGTTTAAACACTATCGCTCGAGTTGCCGCTAATCGTTGTGAAGCTAAAAGCTAATGCTGCGATAGCTTGAAGTACTTCACGTCTTTACAGCTGCTTAACGATTCGAGTGTTGAGCAATTGTGGATAAACGTGCAAAAGAAAAAGAACATATAGAAAATATGAAGTGAGAGAGGTTAAACGATAGATGTCAATAGAGTAAGTTGAAAGTTGTAGATGCTGCAATAACAGCTGCTATTACGTTAACGTTAAAGAGAACATCTCAAAGTGAGTTTGTTGATAAGATGAAAATATCTCAACAACACTAAAAAAAAAATTCTTTCATTATTGTTTTCATATCTGATTCTCATCGCTGACTAGTTGCTTTTTTAAGAAATCTCAATCTTTCTCTATCTATCTCTAACCGGACATTATTTGTCGATGAAAAAAAAAAAAAAAAAAAGAAACGTTCAAGAGTACAGCTTTTATCTCAACACGATCACTTTTCATTTTTTTTTTTTTTTGCTTGTAATCAACTTTCAATTTTCTTCAAAAAAAGATAAATGTTTCCGACTTTAGATAAATAGCGAACAATTATTTCATTCATAAAAAGAGGCTATGAGCTTATCAATGTTGATATCCGGCAAAGATACTTGATAAAATAGCAACGTGATACATGGTAATAATACAAAAAAAATCTCAAAATTGAAATCCTTCGTCATGATGGAATATTAAGCGCTAATAATAATAATCTCTCTTTTAAAAATGCAAAAAATTTAGTCCAATCTGTGATGCTGATTTATCTAGAGGAATAAATATACTAAATATATAACTTCAGTGGCATTTTAGTGAATATGCAACGATACAATATTCTCTTAGCGAATAGAAAAATATTTTTCCATCTCATTTTATAATAAAAATCAATTACGTTGAGCTATGTGGTCACCTTCTAGTCCAGAGCATGAAAAATACGAAGATGATTCGACGTCTACAAGATCCACGATTTATAACTTCCGTGAAAGAGTCGATCATATCTACACAGTAAGCATTATCGAAACAATTTATGCAATCATGCGCTTTACCCAATAATGAGTTTAGTAGACGAGTGAAGGAGATATACTAAAGAAGAAAATCATTCAGAAAAAAAAACACAAGTCGAGATGATTGAAAGCATGATCTAGTCGTTCGCCTAGAAAATTCAATGAGCTTTTATAGTTCTATCAATTGATTATTGTTATCACTAACTAGCGAGCGATTTAATGAAATCTAATGAAAAATTCCATTCAATAATTTGAACGGTTTCACTATCGAAAATTATACCAACTATTACCATAGTCATTGGTAGTCAAGAGTGAACCGTTCGATTAGGATCGTCTAGTTGAATTTTTTTTTTGAGAAATACGCAATTATATAAATATTGATTTAGCCGAATAAGAATGAAACAAAAGATCCATTCAAGTTATGTGGTTGAAAAATAAGCACATTTATGAGTACTGCAATGAAATATTTCAATAACTAAATTGATTACACGTTTGGTACTTGAATATTTCTGCAGAAATCAATAAATATTTGAATAATAGACGCTAAAGTTTATAAATTCTATTTGTTGAACAGTAAAATATCACTGATACTTGAAAATATTGAAATTCATGAATGAAATAATCAAAAAAAAAAAATAAGCAGTCGTTTTGTAAATAAAGCCAAATAGGGGAATGGTATGAAGAGCAACTAATGGAAAGAACGATTGAATGAGATAAGACGGCTTGTAACGTCCAATGAAACTGTTCTTGAGGGGCATATATATATGCATGAATGAGTGAGTGATATGGTGATCTAATTCAAATATCAAATCAACAGAAAACAACACATTTTTGATCTTTTTTTGTTTGCGAAAGTGGAATGCCATTTGATCAGCATAATTTTTTTGTTTAGTCAACTCTTCAATAATACTAAGGAGTAATAATCAGCTAAGAAAATGATACGACTCTTAGGTTGAGTTGGAAATTCTGTGAATTAAAGCTAAATAAACGAATTTTCACAATATATAAATAGAAAACGATTGGAAGAAACGCAGAAAAAGAGAGAAAAAAAGAAAATACGAAGGAGGAAAAGAAAAGGAATGAAAGAGGGGAAAGAAGGAAACCGTATTGATATAAACGAATCAAAAAATTTAAGTCGAAGCTTTAGCGAATAGTGGCTATTTAAACGTGCGCTGGTGATTTATAATCTGTATTTCGATTTCACTGACACCGTATTGCTCCTATATATTTATGGCTACCTATCTGCTCTAATATGGTAGTTTCAGCTTGAGAACTGCAGAATCTGGAGCTACAAAATTTGTTTCGTCTAGTCTACCTCATAATGGAATTTACTATATCTAGCCGGCCTTACAGTTTTTTACTCTGTTGCAGTTTTTGTCTGCTATAAATGAGCTAACCGATGAACTATGAAATAGTTATAGAAAGTAGATTGCTTGTGAAAATTTTTCAAATATTTTCTGAGTAATCAAATGAAGATGAGTCGTTTGCCGAACATTTCTATAAACGGTAAAATATAAACGCATTATTGTAAACGTTTTAAATATTCGTTGAAAATTTGTGAAATCGCCCAAATTGGCGATTCATTCAGGATCATTTAAGCTCAAATTCATGATACTGGTTACAGATATGTAGTTATTTCTCTAAACCTCGAACAAATTGGTTCGACACTCTATAAAATTTAATATACTCTATAGAAAAACACCACAAACAGCACAAAAAAGTTGACTTCATAAAGAATTCACTCTCCATTTAATCTCGCCATTCTTTGAACGTTACCTAATATTTACGATTTTCCTCTTGAATAAAAGTGAAGTCAGTAGCTAATTCTTTGAAAATAATTTCTTTCAAATAATGCATCTTATTTCTTAGTTTTATATATGCGTTTAATAATTCCACATGATACCAACAGAATAGGCATGAAGATGTAATAAACTAAAAATAAAAATCAATAGAGACAATTTGAATAGTTTGATTTATGTTTTGTTCGGGTGCAAATGAATGTGGTATTTGCGGCGAGCATCTAGAGAAATGAGTAGCACATTTAAGATCGTCATAAAACTGCACGACTGCAAATAAAAAGTGTGAGATGTGCCAGATCAGCTGGCACGATACGTGATTTTATAATTACCCATCACATCAATCTATTATGTGGACAGTGAAAAAAAAAATTAAAAAATTTGCAATAAACGTTTGAACTAAAGTGATCGCTTTCATACAACTTTTTCCAATAAGTTCATTTTTTCTCGGCACAAATTATATGGGAAGCAAGCAAATTTTAGCATTTATTTATATCATAATTCAGCACTATATTAATTCCCTTATTTACACATATTGAAATATAAACCAACTTTATTGCTAAGGTTAAAATCATTGGCCAATTGTTATGATACACTTTGTATACCATTTTTGAAACGACGCAATTCGGGCATTCTCGCTAGTTAATCATCAAAAAAAAAACTTTTTCATAGATCATATGAAGAGGAGGTCATCAAATCCATCGCATACTCATGATTATTGATGGTTTCCTTTGCATCTTTTCGGTTACGCCGATGTACTAGCACGTCGGTTGAACCAAAACACTCACTTAATCGGCTAGCTGAATTATTTGCCTAGGTAGTTCTTCGGTTATTCATTAGGTATTTCTTTCCAGTATCAATAACTATTCAGTGAACAGCTTGGATATGTGCTATCAAAGGTTTTTCCATATGGTCGGTGTAGCAACAGCTAGGTGTAGTGCAATATTATAGAACTCTACGGCGTTGATTCAAAACCTCATACGTGGTCAGTGGTGAAAAAACACCTTAGCCATCGTATTTCATGTGGGAAAACATCTGCTACTAAAAAAAGATTATTGGAAAAGAATGTTGGATTGAAATGCAATGAAGCCGAAAGATGCGCCATGGTTTATTTCTTGCAAAGTCCATCGGCAAAAACTGCCTTTAAGGGCATATTCAGCTGCAATTAGTTGTTCTGATATAGAACGTCTTTACCAGAAAATTTTTCTACTAGGTAAATCAAACTCCAGAGCAGCTTAAATGCGTTAAATATGTAAATCGATATTCAACAAGGCGATAACGCTCCGGTTGGTATTCCATGTACCTTAGCGAAGAGATGCTATAAGCTTAGGAACAAGTGATCGGCGCGCAAACCCATGGGGAAAATATGGTAGCCGAAATGACTTGACATACTTTGAAGTACGTCGGAAGCAATTCTTAGCATTATACGCACCAAGCGACACAACCAATAGTTGATAAGCTGATGAATTTGATAAATGAAGACTATGGTTTCAGAGTTGAAATTAACTAGCACAGAGCCATACAAACCAACAGACAAATACATCTTCATGGAATTCGACTTGTACTAATGCTTTTGATAAATGCAAAATGCTAAAGTGGCATACGAATCACCGAATTCCATTAATCTATTTTATGTTTTAAATTATTGCCTAAATTTGTAGAATTTATTTGAATTAAAAGATGAACCACATAAAGAAAGTTGGAAAAATAACGAGACCTTCGGGTAAGTGGAAATTACTATCGTTTTGTAGAAACTCGAAAAAGCAAACATAGTACAGAAAACTAATATTTAGTTGATCAAATTCATATGCAAAATTCAAAATAATTAACAAAAAATTTGAATAGATCAAATTTTCTTATATTATTCAGTTGTAGACTCGCTTTCGGTATTAGTTGCCGGCAATAAAATCTGCTCCAACACAATGGTCCATATACGAGTACAATAAACCTACACAGTGAATAGGCGAATGCATAGCTGAATAAAGTAAAAGTTCTGCGGGATTAGCTCATGATAGCTCCATATTTTCGATAAGGACGTATCACGTCTAAGAATGATGATGTTTCAAATTTTATTCCATTTTTTTTATCGGCTTTGATCGTTTCCTGCATTCCATTTATACAGATTGCAAATTTATCTGCTCAAAAATTTAGATATCCTTTTCATAGAGTACTTTTAAATAAAATGCAATTAATGAGTCAAAATTTTATCAAATTCGGAAAGAAATTTGAAAAGATTTTATCAAAATTTTCCGAAAAATTTGTGGAAAACTAAAAGATTTTTTTCTTTGTAATTTTAATGAATTTCCATTGAATAGAAGGAAGCAAGATGAAATAAAAATATCGCAGAAACCAGTATTAATGCGCCACACATAATCGATTAAAGAGCGATTCGTTCATCTTTATAAATTTCTTCGAACAGAAACTTTCACTTCCGTATTTGTTACTTCCGCTCTTAAAATCGAAAGAATTATGCTCCATAAAGAGCCAAAATGAATAGAGTAATTGAAATTTATAAGAATAAGACTAAAGTCTTCGTTGAAACAGGCTATATCCTAATAAGTGCTGGAATGAAGTGACGAATCAACGTGAAAGCCTCTAGAATATATTTACTTAAGCGGCTTTAGTCCATTTCAGCCGAAACAATAGCCAATTCCTAGTACAGATAAACCAACTTTTAGTCACAGCATTGAAAAAAATGCTCTTGAGGGAAAACTCCTGATTTTAGGTATTTATATGTGATGATTATTTCGAGGTGAATATCGACGATGAAATCATAACTTTATCATAGAAAGAAAAAAAGGAGGGGAAAATTATATGAAAAAGACTATAAATTGATCGGATTTATTCTCAACGGTATCTACCATCTTGAAAAACTTCCATATTGTGTTTCATGATTATCGACGAAAGCCGAATTTAGAATGCTTTGCAGATAACAGTGATTAAATATAGAAATAGTGATGAATATCGATACTCAACGCAGCCACTCAACTAATGCTACCACAATAATGATAGAAATAGACGTCAAA
The DNA here is from genome assembly GCA_037389465.1 of Baylisascaris procyonis. Lineage (NCBI taxonomy): Eukaryota > Metazoa > Nematoda > Chromadorea > Rhabditida > Ascarididae > Baylisascaris > Baylisascaris procyonis. Next base: position 2,751,062 of record JAZARR010000200.1, read on the forward strand.
TACGAATAGACGTTTCTTTTGTATTCGTTCCAGTGATCCAATGCGCTAACTGAAGTTCTCGGGCTTCGGCCATAATTCTGTCTGTCACCAGGATCGGAATTACAACTACTGACAACTTTAACAGATTTTAAGCGGATGAGGTGAATCACATCCTCTTTCGGTCGAATTGTTGGTTACTAATACAACCTGCGGTGGATTGTGATCAAAAGAGCCGAATTAATTTCATATGGAATTCGCTCGATTTTTGCACAATGCAAACTTCCTCCGTGAAACACTTCCCGTTGAATCGATTTATCAATAACTACTATCTTTTTGCAATATGCGGTTTGGTGCAAAAAACCATGCAGCTATATAATTCAAGAAAAATGTGGAAGAATTGTGATTCCATCCAAGCGTCTCGAATTAATGAAGTCATTTCTTTTCACAACCAGTGTTCAAACTTATTGTTCAAAAGACTGCAAATTTTTACTAATTTTTAGAAAATTATTCACATAGAACAACTTGAAAAACTTCAAATTTTAATATTTTAATATCCTAGATCATTATACGCTCCCTCTATTAGATCCTCATTCCTTCCACCTCCACTCTTCTAGCCTTACCCTCACCACTTCCCTACACTCATCAGTGGGCTGTTTTAGTTGTTGAAGTGAAATGTAGCCTATACTTCATTTGTGTGGAAACAAGCTTCTATCCCATGAGTCCAAACGCAATTAACAACAGCCTCACAAAGACTAGTATCAGTTTCATTAGGCTTCAGACAGTTCGTATGATTGAGCAGTAACGTCATATGGCCACATTGAACAAATCACTCACTTATGTCAATCATTCATTCATAGATACCCTCGTCGAATATGCCTGACACCGAATGCATCCCACGTCTCAACTTTCATATTCGTTTTTTCCTCCTTCATACGATTCAAGTGGATTTGAAAAGCATCAAGTGGAAATATTAGTCTGTTAGAATGAAAGAAACCAGCGAGCCTTTTCTCTTTCTCTCTCTCTCTCTTTCTCTCTCTCTCTTTACTTTTGACAAATTTCTAGTATAAAAAAGAGAACTGCGTCATCATGCTCGAAATGAGATGGGCACTTATGCCTGAGGCGGTTAAATTTACGATTGCTTTCAAGGGCATCTAATATGATATTCTAATCGCTTCCTAAGCATGAATTTTGTTGTATAATTTTGTTTAAAAAAAAAGGATATCTTGAAATTTATTGTCGAAAAATCTATGCGCAAAAATTCAACTATTTACTAAAATATTCTAATGAATATTTAAAACATCCATAATTCACGTTTAAACTGATTCGCATCTTTATGTATTGCACTAAATAATTATTATACTTTTAACGTTAATGTAAGAAATAAAGCAATTTTTTCATGATAAAGTAGTCCATAGAGCATTAATATTAAGGAGAAAACATTTCATATTATAGAGAGGAACATGAAAGTCGAAGAGGAAATGAAAGAAGGAATATGCTTATTATAGGGAATGTTCGAATGCGTTATGTAACACAATTTGTCGATTTATGTAAACATTTGCAATTGTGAAATAAGATAGCGTCAATAATGATCCACTGAATGAAGTACTCATCGCATTATGTTTATTTTACATCTGCATAGAACTCTTGAAAAAAACTATTTCAATATAGCTTTCATTTATATTATTCCTGTACTTCCTCTATTCATCCCTTTCTACTTTACTCTTTCATTCCTATTTCCTTCCTACAATCCTCCACTCTATTCTACGGTCTATTAGAAGTTTCCATGAGATCATATAAAATAATTCAATAGTTTCAAAAAAATTTTCCCTTCATAAGGTGGTTTGTTTACGGTTTTTTTTTTCTGTTAGCTTGATCGATTCAATAGAATCGAATATTGCAGAAATCATGTAAGCGACAAAGTACACTGAACTGCATCTTGAAGTGGTAATTTTTTGTGAACAGAATAGGCAATTACAAAGAATTTATGCATTCAGGTGTGAATATTATAGCGGAATCACCCTTCACATCTTTCAACATTATTTCCGGCTCATAGCTGCGTTCTTCCACCTTCTTCCTGTCCCCTTCCACCTCTCTTCCCCATCTTCACTCCCTCATTCCCTTTCCCTCCTCCCTCGCTTCTTGCTAACATCCATATGCCATATTCCCAAGGAAGCGATACTACTATTTAAGATCATTTATTTTATCTGTTGGAATCGCCAAAAAATTTTAACGAGAAGCGATTTATCATAAAACGTTACGCTAAAAGAATGTTACATTTTTGGTTGGCTTCATTTTCCTTGAGGGCATTTTTTTCTTATCGTTAAAAATTAAAATATTGTAAAAAAAATCAATTTCAAAATTTGAAACATTCAATCAAAGTATTTCTTCAGCTCCAAACTGAGACGAAAAAATTTATCTTTATTGAAAAAAATTTTTTTCTCGGCCATATATGCATTACTCAATTGACGATTCTTTTTTTTTTGCTTAATAATTCATTCTTGTTGAACATTTACAAAACATTTCTAGTAAGCATTTACAATTTTCTATGTATTCGGTTTCTTAAAGTTGTTCCACCAAATTTAATTTTTAAATTTTTTCTCTTTTTTTCCTATTTTTCATTTCTCATTTTTCCATTTTTCATCAATCCGGTAATTTTTCTACGGAAATCGGAATTGAAATGTTTTTAGTCAATTTATTCCGATAATTCGGTGCGGAAATTTCATTTCCTCATTGCTTATGTTAACTCTACCCACAAAACGATGCATACAGATATTCTAATGGGAATTCGACCAAACTAAAGGATTAAATGCGAAGCACACCAATGCAATTTGAACATCAACGAGGAATTGCAAACGTGCCAAGTTCAAAATTGGTTTATTGGTTGGTCATTGTAAACGTTTATGCTATGCTCGTGTGAATTGTGTGAAACTTGAAACGCTTCGAGTGATAGACGTGCATATGCACTCTTAGATGCATTACTACAATTATACAGACACCTAAGCGAATTTCAAGGTAACACTTCACCGGCTGGCTTTCCGAATTCGTACCACACAGTTATTAGCAGACTGCGTAAAGTTTTCGTCCAGATTCGGTCAAGCCGTAACTGAGACCGCAGATGACCTCGGTCCGAGTTCCGGTCACAACTTCATCCATATCCGTATGAACATGGATTAAGCTCGGCTTTGAAGTAGCTAGTTTCTAACCATTCAGGGCCGGAACCAGCACCGAGTTTATCCTCGACTTGTATATTGCCCAAGATGACTCCTAACATAAATTGCTCATCTTCTCTGTTACTGCCACAAACTACAGAAGTTAATTACTATAGGTACTTTTATGAAGTTTTTTTCGAGAAGGAGTTACTTGGATGTTTATTCAAACGTTCTTTCATATAACAAATCTACAACAGTAGATATTCCATGGTGAAAAATTTCTACTTCGATCAAAAAAAGGATCGAATATTTTCAGTTTTTCACATTTTCTACTCAAAAATTTTTGTTTTCTAAGCCGTAAATGTTGCAATAATGAAAACAATATAGAATTCTATGTTAATTTTCTAGCCAATTTGTAGAAAAAATTTTTTTCACGATAAAAAAAAGCGAAAGAAATTCTAGTGTAAAAACTTGTAAGGATATTGACGCCAAATTTTTAGATTGATAGCTGCCCTATCCTTTAGTCCGACTTGCTACGAAAATCTCGGAGAAAAAACTAACACCTCCTTCAGTTATCTTCCTTACGGCTATGACCTTGCAATATCTACGTCCAAATTTGTGAATTGCGCTCTTATTTAATATCCAATTTTTTTCGATGGCCTCTAAGAAATATTTAATACTTTTGTCTAAATCTGTGTTTTCTTCGCAAATATTATGACGTCATTTCGTGGAATGTATTATTATTATATAAAACATACATCTAAACATAGACATTAAAAAATAATCAATAATGAAGCATTATGCAGTAAAATTTCTCTTCGAAAGTCGATAGAAATTCATCTCGATGTACTCGTAATGATATTTATCTATTTTGAGGGGCTAAATCCAAATGGATTCGAGAGTGTTATTTTTCCGCACAGCCATCACTGAGTGCACATTCCACGAAATGACGTCATAATATTTGCGAAGAAAACACAAATTTAGGCAATAGAATCCATCGAAAAAGTATTAAATTGGATATCTTATTGAACATATATTTCTTCTCCTTTAAATAACGCAATTCGCAAATCTTTTGACTTTATTGCATCGATCACTACTGAAAAATCTTCAATAAAAGATATTCCCCTCCATTAGAATTTTTTGATGCATATAACATGCGAAAAAGTAATCGCCTTAATTCAGCATATTATTAAATTCTGTTTCGATTAGCCGATCGGACTCTTTCTCTCCCATATTCTATGAGATCCAGTAAAATTATAGGGAAAACAATATTGAAAAGTCATTCAACAATATTTTCATTGTGAAAGCTCAATGGAATCGACGATTGGGCAACGATGCACTTCATGGATATGGATGCAGGATAGATAGGGGTGCGCTAGAAGAATGCTAGGGCAGACTTGAATAACATATCGCATTAGGCGATGTCTACATTGAATAATTCAATCATTTCATTGAATTTCCTCATAGACCGCTTACTTTATCATTTTATCATTAAAATTTACAACTCAAATATGTCTAAATAGACAAAGTTCACTTAAGCAGTCGTAATTTCAGAGTGAAGATAAAATTCAATAGTAGCATTCACGAAGGAATTTTCAATAATATGAAGGGACTTTCTGCATCTATATCAACAAAAACGTTAGCAATAGAAGTTCATACGAATATTGCCTTAGGATTAGATGAGTAGATTGGGCATTAATCGATATCGATTTTAATCGATTTTCGATATCGAAAATCGATTAATCGATTTTCCAATAATTATTGAAATTAAATTGCTCAATAAGCAAAAAAAAAAGAATCTCGCTGATAATATATCTCAATAAAACACAAACATACATACAAATATTTTTGGAAATATTATTGAATAGAATTTGTTATATTCAAATATTGCAATGATGTCATATAAGTATACTCTTGTTGTCTACTTTTTTTTCAACGCCTTATTCAACAAACAAATTCGTATCTAAACTTGAATATGGAATCATTAAACTTTTGCAAAAAAATTAGAAAAAAAAAACTAATAATGCCGTCAAAATAACAAATTTGACAAGGGAAATCGAGTTCTATTTAGGCACAAGCAATGGGAAAAGAGAATGCAAAATTCACTCTTTTATTTACACATTATTCATTAAGCAATCATATGACAAATAATTTTAACTTAATGATACTATAATAAATAAAAATTTTTTCTTCATTTTCACTCAATATTGGGGGGGGGGGAATTTTGAAAGTCCCAATAGCACCACTATATCAGCACAGCTTATTATAGTTGGATGAAATAAATGTCGCCTTCCACAAAAATCTCATTTAATTAGTAAATATATTTCAAAATATAATTATTGAAAAATAATAAACCTAAGTTATTCATAGAATCAACACGATGTGGTTTATCACTGAAGAACGAAGTCACTGGACGGGTAGCCTTGTCATTATGCAATTTACTTAGTAGAGGTCGAGGGTGAATATTGCATCGAAAATGGTGGTAGATAAAAATGAACAATCGTCCATCTCTATCACCCTTGTGACCTATAGAGCTTTAACTGGTATCTACCACCATCTTCAATGCAATTTTCACCTTCCATCTCTACTCAGTAAATTATGCTCTCTAACAAAATTATGCATGGTGGTTGATAAAAAAATAGCTAGAAGAAGTTATGAACATCTCACACGGAAGCAACCATTAAAGGAACTATATTCAAAAGCGCAATCGATTCAAGATAATAGAAAGAAAAACCCGTAACGTTTTAATAGTACACACAAGTACCATTTTCATGTAGAGCATTCTCGAATTAATTAATTTCTGCATTTTTAATATGCATTTTGAAGCTGAAAAATGTACTTGACTTTCGATAAGAATTCAATTGCTATGAATGCATGGGGAAAAGAGGAAGAGAGAGAAGGCATAGAAACGCTCGAAATAGAATCGAGTTTTTCAAATTCCGATTTTCAGATTTTTTTTCAAGCAATAAAAAGAAAAGGAAACAATTCAATTTTTGATAGAATTTAATAATTTATAGCTTTGAAGCAATGAAATGTTCAAAACTTTTTCATACGAAGAAAAAATCTGAAAGAGAAAAACTTATTTAAAGGCAATCATCCTTTTTGGAAATATTTTATTTTTCTCGTTCACTCTTTTCGCTCTAACTTATGAATGAAAATCGAACAATAGAAAAAATCGTCTAAGCATTAAAAATATGGAAATCTTATTTGAAGAGAAAAAAATAAAATGTTGAAAAATGATTGAAATGTCGCATTTTCGATTCTTTTTCAAGCATTTGGAAAACAACCATGTTGGAAAAAAATCTATCTAAAAGAATTTATTAGTATGCCCCAAAAAGAATAAAAATACTCCAAATACGTAAACTGAGCAACGAAAAAGATCCGATAGCGATCCGTTCAACGTAGCAAATCATAACATTGAAAAAGTTAGACAAAGGAAAGTTCCATTGCTAGTGGGGGCTGCGTTTTTCTAGTTTGTATGCGTAAATCGTCTGTGCGTTTTCCAAGTTCTAATACGAGGTAGAGGCTGTATTTTATCATGATCAATGCAAAATTATTTAAGTTCGTTTAGAACAGCACAAGAAAAACACAACAAATAATTTCATCGCAACACCATTGCGTTCCGTTGATACACGCATCAATAAAAATTACGCTCAATTGAGAAATAAAATGATATGAAAGACGGAAATTGGCCACTAAGGAAATAGTCGTAATAATGAACTTTCAGATATTGAAAAATTTATTCAAATGTAAATGGTCTCCTTTCTATGCATCTGCGGATTGTTTTTTTTTTTTTGAATAAGATGAGATAAATAGAGAATATTTCTGCATGAAAAGAACGTTAAAATAATGTGGAAAAAGAACGATGATAGGAAATAGAGTTGAAAAAATACTTTCAAAACAATTCCAATAAAATTCGAAGGAGAAAAACAAAAAACGATCGTTGATAAGATATCATTGAAAAAGAATGCTTACAACTATTCAATCGATAATATAGAAATGGATAAATCGAGATTATTGAATCGACAAGTGGATCATATTTATCAATCTGCTTGATAAAGAAAATTCTTTCACTTTTTAAATTCTCATAATTGAATGCAAAAGTAGACGTGAGAATATGCAAAGTCTGAGAACGCAGCTGGTACGATTAATATTCAATCAATATATAACTCCTTTAAATCAAATGATACCTTAAGACAAATCATGAAAAAGAGCGGCGATAGCTATAAGTGATCTGTTAACGGGGGACAGAACAGGGTAGAAATTGCCCATCCCTCTCACTTATACCCCCTCCTCACCCCCGCTCCTCTCCTATCACTTAATATTGGTGTCCGAGCCCGAATGGCACCCCTCACAACAATACGATTAAAACTTAGTAATATAGCGAATGACTAATTGAGAAGTCCAAAAGCCGGTAAGAGCGTTTAATAGCCAAAAACATGATATGAAGACGGATATGAAAGGCGAAAAATGATATGAAATGATATTATACTGGATAAATACTACCGGATAAAAAATACTATTGGACATTATACTGAATAAATACTATTATACTCATTATTAGTGAATAAAAAAGTGATGAAAAATTTATGCTAATGAAACATTAAAAAAATATCAAGAAAAATAAACTTTAAAAAAAATAACTCTACCATTATTAAGATATTCGGCGGTGATGAAATCTGAATGGAAATTACGCATTTGTGTTAAAGCCTCTTTGAATGCAGCTTTTTGATCACGTTCACGTTTTTCACGAACATTACGACCGAAGAAAAACGATGATGCTAACATTTTCTTTTATACTTTTTTTTTTACTGTTTGTTTCGAAAACACAAATAAAATAGTATGATAATTGAATTTTTTTTTTTTTTTTTAGGAAATATACATGAGAATATGGAATGTTATTAGATCGATTTAATAAAAAATGGAATGATATATAATCAATAATCGATAATAGTTGTAGTCGTCGATTAATCGATTTCAGTATGCATATAATAATTCGAAATATTTTTTAGTCATTATATTGTTGACTATTTAATCCATAATTAATACTAAACGCATGCATAGCGTAATATCAGTAATAGTTTGTAGAGTAGTAAGTAATCAGTAATAGTTCATTCCATAGTAACTGACAGCAATTGATAGCAATAATAGTGAGTAAAGAAATTAATTCCTTCGTAGGAAAACGTCAACCGGTCGGTCATTCTACTATGACCATTTGCAGTTGTTGTAGCCACATAAAGAAAATAAACAGTAAAAGTATAAATCTATGCGATAGCCTTCCACACACTTATTCGTTGTTGAATTGTTTGTTTCTTCAATATCTCAAGTATATGTAGTAGTACAGCACTCAATAATATGCCGACGAATATCACATACACTAAAATTAATGGGCAATCGGTTATTTATGAGAATAGCAGAAAAATAAACAACAACTTTTAGCTATGAATTGATGAGATTTGTTGCTGACGCAAATTTCTTTCAAACAAATATAACAAATCACTTGATAAAATAGTTGTCAGAGAAATGAGTGCATAGCGATATGTATAATACAAGTTTTCTGACGTAGTAAATTACAATCATAGAAAGATGTCATTTGAATGATGCATTAGTTCAGCGGTGGCAAACGGATGGATGTCGTCTCACAAGAATGTAAGTAAATCGTTCAACTGGCACTACTCACAGCTTGAACCTCTCACGCGATCCACAAGCAATATATTCATCCACACTATTGCTGCCGTGAGTGTAAGCATACGCTGCTCGTCACTTTCTCTGCCCCTTCTATCCCTTGTTAACGTCTATGCTTGTGGCATTTGTTTGTGTGTGTGTGTGTGTGTGTGTGTGTGTGTGTGTGTGCGTGTGTGTGTGTGTTTGTGTGTGTCTATGTCTGTCCGTGTGTATCAGGCAGTGTGTATACATTTATATGTGGTGTATATGCAAGTGAAGAGAAATGCGAATAGCGTCTAAGGTTGCTTGCTATACAATGAAATGGATGTCGATTTGTTTTTCTCTATCTTTATACAATTCTTTCCTAATAGCGGTAGGGCACTCGCTCGGCAAGCGAGAGGTCGCGGATTCGTCCCCGTCTGCGGACAAGTTTTCATTGGTCATCAAAAACGCTCCGTTGTCTTTCCTAATATCAACAAGTAAAAGACACTTCCAATCAAACGATTACGAATCAATCAAAGCACTTAGCTTTAAGCATCAATTCTGTTGCACACACAAACAAAATGAAATATCCTCTGATATCCAGAAAATCCAATTATGCTGATTAATCCCAATATCGGGAGTGGAGATTTTTTGATTGAGAAAATAAATGCTTTTTATTGATTTGTTTGTAAATAAAGATCATTCTAAAAATGTAAAAGAAAAGTTGAATTTTAAAAAGATTTTAGTTGAAAAGTGGAATGGTCAAAAATTTTCACGAAATATTCGACATCTCAAAATTTCACTTCAGAATATTGCAATACTGTTAAAAACTTGAAAATTTTCGTAAATTATGCAAAAAAAAAAATCAATGAAGAAAGTGATATCTCAAAAATCGCTAACATGTAATATCTTAGACGAAATTACTAATTATCGAGCAAAACCCATTAGGCTTCTTAGTGCAATTTTTGGGCACTAAAATAAATGCAATATGGAGCTTTTTTTTCCAACTGCAATAGTATGTCATCGTTATAAAACGATACAAAAAATGAGAAAAAAAATTACTTTCGATGGGAAAAGTTTTTGGGAACAAGTAAATTCTTGGGAACAAGTAAAATTACTCTCAATCGGAAAAAATAAATTCCCAAAAAATTCTTGGGAACAGGTAAATTTTTCAGTGGGAAAAAATTACCTTCAATAAGTAAATAAACTGATCAATAAATATAATTTAAAAAAGAAAAATAATTTTACTTGCGTTGAAGAATACAAACTGGGCCAATAAACGATGATGTATCAACAACAACAAAAAAAAGCGTTTCTCTTCGCTAACGTTCAATTGCTGCATGGAATTGTGGCATGTAGCTGAGATCTCTCAATGGGCAAGCCAGCTTTCTAATATGCATGCAAATAAATGTAAAAGCGATGTACCATCAATAATAGCATCGACGATTAAAAACTTGGCTCTTCTATATCGCTTTGTTTCGCATTGCATATCGTCCCTGTGGACGTTGTTATGCTTAAGTTAAGGCTTTTAACGCCAGGCATATTCCACAAATGAGCCAATTTTGCGTTGGCCAAGAAATTTGACCAACGTGTTAAGTGCGTTTCCTTGGATCAGCATGAAAAACAGATGAAGCATTCCCTAGAAATATGATGTCACTAGTACTAAATAAGCTGTGAGAGTCTATACTATATAAGCATTAGTACTCTGAGAGCAAAATATTCCCGAGAGTTTGGTAAAACCAGGTTCCCAAGAAATCTTTTTTTTTTGCTTCGCTAGTGTTGTGCTAGTAAAAATCAGCATCAACTAACGATGGTCACATTGGCAGGAAGGCCTCGTATGAATCGTGAAATTGATGTGCTTAGCAACGACCAAGATTAACTTTATAAAATTTTATCGCAATAATTTTGGGAATAGTGTTCGAGCCTTTCCTATAGAGATGTTATCAGGTAAAAGCCTAAAATCAAAAACAATTATGACTAAATAAAAAATTATATTTCACCTGAGGACAGCAAATATTTTTACAGAAGCACTCCAAAATGCCGAATTGAGACAACATGATTAGCGAAGATGAAAGGATATAAACGAGGAACAAGGGTGGGGGTGAAAGAGCGAATGAAGGCAAAGAAATGGTTTCGACGTTATAATAGCTAGGCGAAGACCAAAGGCTCAACGTCGAACTGTTCTTGTATTTTGATCATCATAGCGATTCGCCTTTTTTTCTATATTCACATTGATATTTTTCCCATATTTCCTTAGCTAAATATTTCCTTAATGAATGCTATTTAGGGTCGAATCACTTTTTTTCGAATTCTCAATCATAAGAAGTTCGACCGGAAGATAGATCTAATTTTCAATTTGACCTGAAGTCATCCGAAGGTGAAGATATCGGATCTGAACGGATTTACGCCTATCAATTCATGCTATATCGTCAGATATTGCTGTTCGCCTAAGAAACATTGGAATGCTCTCATAGAACGCTGAAAGAATCGGCGCACCTCATTTCGGCTGTTTTCCATAGGGAAAACAATGCGCTAAACGCTCGTCACATTCAGCACACTAGTGTCTTCTTTCATTCGTATAGGTCTTGAAACGCTTTCTTTAAATGGGATGAACCTCGTCAAGAAATTTTTGAATAGGGAAAACAACTAAGACAGCAACCCCTTATAGTGGATAGCATCTTTTGCTTGACGTTCTTCGATCAGATAACGCATTCCTAGCAGAGAGAATCGAATATTTTCTTCACATCTTCATCTTCAATGATTTATATTCTCTCTTTACATCTTAGAGCCAATATTGAAGCAATCTTACTGCTATATATCACCATATATTCAGCAATTAGCAATATAAAAGTGGAACCACTAAAAGAAATGAATATAACAATATAGTATACAATGGATTGATCAAGAAATATTTTCAGGGATGAGCTATTTTGCATGAAAATTGAAAAACTATATGTGAAGAACAATTGAATTCTCAAGTTCCTTTGACTTAAGGAGCTTGATTTAGACAAATATGAAGGCAAAAAAGCATTTTAATGATTTCACTAAAAATATTTCACCTATTTCACTCGATGAATTTTGAGTGTTTTCGAGTTCCCATACATCCATCACTTATTTACGAGGTTTTCTACACGAGATTTTTTAAGGGATATTTTAGCGGCAAAACTTATGCTTTTATGTTGAGTTGATGGGATTTACAATAGCAGTACATTTCTGCGAATAGAGGATGGGTTCGACTTATTGCCTTCACCGGTAGTACAACAGAAAGTGCTTACTTAACCCTGAAATTATAGTACAAAATGAAGGGGATTTTACCGATATTAGTTGGTCGAAGATGTTTTCTGCACTTCTCGAACGATACTCAAGGGATTTTCAAGAAAAATAAACTATTCCCGAAAAACTTTCTTTTCGATGAGACTCTAGCGCAATTATGCTAGTTGGGATCGTGTTTCTAACCGCACGATACGTCTTATGTTGCTGCTTCAGCCTCATCCCTCCTTCTTACCTCCTTCCAACCCCTTCTCCCTTATCGTCAATCCTAGCTGAAAGAAACTTGTTCATGAGGATTTCAGTTGCACATAACCATCGTCCAGCAACTGGTCGACGAAGTTGATCTACTTTGACAATATAATGGGTGCTAAAATTGCTTAGCGGGTAAATCGCAAGTGTTAGCTCCCAATGGTGAAATTTTGCCACCAATAAAAGCATCATTCAATCTCCTCTCAGATATGTCACCAAATGAGACCATCGACTTTTCGCATTTGCAATGCAGCCATTACATCAGTAATTTACACGTATGTTGAATTCTTACAATAAATAGCCGAATAAATAGGAAATTACGCCAGCCAAGTTGGCACAATATGATGCATGTAGCGCAAATTTTTCAATCATTTCAACCATATAGATTCGTTATGCAAACACTCTAGGTAACGAGTAATGCTTAATCACATGAATTTTTTTTTTTAAATCATCAAATTAGCACTACGCAGTTGCCAAACCCGTAAAATGGATTTCCGCCCTACCAAAATCTCGATGCAAAACTGAAAAATCCGCAAAATGGGTTTCGATCCTAATGGAATCTTGGTCAAAACTAACAAATCTGCAACAATAAAACTCGACCATTTGTTTCGTATGAAATCCGAAGCCTTTTTTTCTAAAACAAAAACTGCTCTTTGTATCGAAATTTTTGAACTACGAAGGAAATGACCTGGATTTGAATTTTTTGAGAAACTAAAAAAAACTAGGTTTTATTATAGTGATAAAAACCTACCAAATAAAAGTGAAATAATCACACATGTTTTCAAAAAAAAAAAAACTTGAAAATTATATGACCTTCAAAGAAAAATGTATAATGCTTTCCAATAATCATCTCTGCTTCAGCAAAAAAAGATATTCTAATGTGATGGAAATAACTGAAAGTTTTAGCATTCAAATTTCAAATGTCAGTACCACGATTCAAATGTCAGGAAGGAGTTTCAACCAATATCCAGAGATAGATAATCAAATGCTTTGCAATCTGACTGCAAGATTATTATTGCTCATAATGCTTTGAAAGACAATTCTCACTGGAACGTAATAAGCAAAAAAGTTCTGTTTGGATAAATTGCGAACTTTGTAAACTCGTATTAACCGTAAAATGACTTACTCAAAGATATATCAATAACAGGCACACTGGAAATAGCGAAACCCATATTGCTTTTCGCTTTTGTCCACATAACAAATAAATAGAATTTTTAATAAAAGAAAATGTTTGAGTGCGTAGATGCATAATGAACCTAAAAATATGCACAGACACACAGACTCGTAGCCCATTTATGTGCAAATTGTCAAGCATTTATTAAAGAAATATTGCATCTCAAAATACTGATTCGTTCATAGAAATGCGAACGACTAATAATAAAAATTTCTTTTTATTCATCTAAAAGTGGTAATGTTGAGCTCAATTTTTTCTACTCATTTTTTTTAGACAACTCACGACTCTTGAATATTAGCATATCGTAAGCGTACATAATAGCAGCATTTTTTTTTTCGCAGAATTCAACCACTTTCCTCTATTCACTGGTTTGGAATAAATGTTATGCTTAATATAAGGTATCATAGTTTTAGATAAATTTCTCTCCATTATTTCATATTTCTCCAAAGAAAACGTAAATGTAAGTAGACTATCAGGAAACAATTCACACCAAATCAGAATAGCTGCTCAGATACGACGGTATGTGTATCGTATAATGCTGAGTCATATCCAACTCAGCTTCTCACTTTTCAGTATGTAACAAATATGGGTCGCACTTCAACGATAGCTCCTTTTAAGCGACACGCATATCATGTAATGTTGGGCACTCATACTTAGCATCTTCAAGAGAGCTTAAGAGATACGGTATGCGTACCGTATAATATTGAGCCAATAGTAGAAGGAAACCTAACTATGTGTTGACATAGTCAATAGCTTATACCAGATTATCGCTGATGAAAACTGTTATGAAACTATAGAACATAAAGAATAATTCACATCTCAATATTCTCTCATCCCAAATTTCTATTATGAATTATTTTTCCCTCTTTCCTCCTCTCCATCTTCCACTCTCTATCCTAGTTTTTTTCCCAAATTTTCCACTTTCCCCTTCTATCTCTCTCTTCCCTTTCCGATCTGCCGCAATTTTCACACTCATAAATATTTGATTGCCACTCTGTACATTTCCGGACGCGAATTCCATGCACTTTTTTTTTTTCTGCAACATCATTTGCTTCACTCTCAAACGATATTATCAGCTAACGAGAATGCAATGTTTGTTGAGAGCTTCTTCGTCCCACCCAAACCGTATCCCTTGAGCATAGAAAATTGCATATGTAATAAGGCAATTTGCAAACTTCGAATGCAAGGACATTTAAAACTCAACTACTTACTGACAAAAATCCAACACACACAAATATATCTCTATGCATCAACATGTCATACTCTTTGAAGTCAATCAATACCAAATATGAGGGAACGAATCAGATTTAAATTTCAATTTCATTGTGTACATCTAAAATCGAATATCGCAAACGAGATCGAACAAATATTAGAGTGCTCTTTGATTAGTATGTTAAAAGAAGGCTCTGAATTATTAGCGACCCTTCAATTTATGGTATAAACCAAATCGTTTAGTATAAACCATGGTATAAACTATGGTATAAACCAAGATTTGTAAGTGTTCATCTTATGTTCATGTGTATGATACCGTAAGCCCTCTAATAATAAGTGTTACATCTAATAAAAGTGCTTTCTATGAGTTCATTATTATCTGAGTCTTTTAACTATATAATACTTTTACTGGAATCTATGTGATGGCAAGAATAACTCAACAAAATCAATAAAAAATAGCCTAAACTTATGTTCAAGTCATAGTGGGGATTTAAGCAAATATTTAATAGCCCATTGAAGCGTTCAAATTGAAATAAATAAGCTCAAAAATGAGGTATATCAAAAAACAAGCATCATGATCTGGATCCTTATGAGCTGAATAAGAAAAAAACTCTACCTTCATGAAACAATGAGTCTCGATCAATAGTACGGAAAAAGAATTAAAATATTCTCTATTCGATTATCTTACTCGTTATTCCTTTAAGTGCAAAGTGAAACTTAAATATTAGAAACTCAATTGGTTCACCTCGAAAAACTTTTTCATCCTTTGAATGTAAAACCAAATAACCTTTAATAGGTCGCCATCAATAAACGTTTAGGTTTTGCAATGAGAGCGCTTGCGTATGTCAGAATAGAGGGCAACAAGGCGGTGAAGAGGGGGGAGGGGAGGGGAGAGGAGGGGTTTATGGAAGAGGAGAGGTAACTGAGGTTGGAAACCGTGAATTGTCACATTTTTTACGGGGTTCTATCTACCTTTTCAAGTGCTCATTTGCATCAGCTCTATTCATTTCCAGGCATACCGAATATTTGAGCAAACGTAACTTTCAATTTTTTAATTCTAATTTCCGGTAGTTCTAATTAGATGCGAAATATAGCATTAATAATGAATATTAAAAAGTCTATCACAATTCATCTCATGTACTTTTACGCAATTGCAATCACAAAGTACACCATAGCAATGATACGTCTGTAAGTGTCTATTAATGTTGGTGGGATTTGTATAAGTTTACTTATTGATTAGTTGTGATTTATTCAACTGGAAAATTTATTCAAAGTAGAACAAGAAGATTTAGTGAATATAACTGATAAAGTAGTAGGCCACTCTTTTTTACTAATATTAATTTCGAAAGAAATAATATTATGCTATAGGAGGCTTTAATACTGATTTTAGTTTTTATCACTTGAATAATTTATTTGAGTAATTCAAAATATTTAGTATATTTTAGCGGATATTTTATTGATTATTCGCAACCTATAAAACGAAACGAATTGATGAAGTATTAGCAAAACAACTCCAGGTGGATTCTTCTACATATCTATTAATTTACCTTTATATTTTCCCGTCTCTTATCAACCACTATAGATCCTTTCAAGTGATTTTAATATGAACATAATAAAGAAATATGCAGTATTTTTTTTGCATTGAATCAATGGAGTACTCATTAATCGATCGTTTAAATCACTGAGGAAATACTTAATGAGCCTTTTTCAAGGTGAAACCCCACCCTCCAAAAATTAAATACTATGAAAAAAAAACGCTCGAAAATCGAGACTAAATACTTCTCGAGGTAGAAAACCGAGACCAGTGACCTTTCAGTCTAATTTACCAAAAATGAGGGATTTCCTTTAAGAGAGATAACAATGGTCTTAGGTGGTTTTCCTTTGTTCATATTCCGCATATCATTTTCCCATCTCATTCACGCTTCAATATATCATCTTCATGCATCACTAATTTCATGTTTTAGAAAGGAATGATTTATCACTCAAGTTTAGAAGCATTTCTGGATTATAAAACAATAAGAGCTTTCTATTGTGAATTTGCTGCTTAATGGAACCTTTCAATATTGGTTTCGAATCCAATATCTCGTCAAATGAATCACTTATTTTAGTAAAGACTACGTTTGCTACAGAATCCGGTAAACAAAAACGACGATGAGTGCAGATTTGTTGATTCCCTAGAAATAGCAATGAGCCTGTGCAAAGGGCATAATCATACATTAAAAAAAATCTCATCTAATCCTACAAGTCTCACATTCATCATAGAGTGTCCAAATATCCGTTCTGCACCAATAGGCTCCATAATCTTTTCAACGTAACGCATCATTATAACTGCGATAGCCATTTCGTTCGATGCATTTAGCTCATTCATCCAGAAAACTTAGAAATTGAAAGAATTTACCAGCAGTATTTTTGCGAATTGAACAAGTAAGAATAAAAAAAATTGAAAAATTCCGATCTACCATCACATCGTTGGAGTTAATTTATACTACCGATCGAATAAGAATATTCATTTTATATGGTGAATTTTGAAGTATACAGAAAAAAATGGATCGTTTCAACCGATCCTGAAATTGAGGGAAGTGGAAAAATTTTATGAAAAATTTGAAAACAAAAAAGAGGATTTTACAAGAGTAGCATCAACAGTCATAAGTTTCGTTAATAAAGTACGCTTCTTATACGCTTATCATTAGCCGTCTTTCGCTCGTCAAATATCCTAACAACATACTTCCTTATAGCATACAACATTTGTTCTTCACAGCATATTTCATTTTTTGGGAGAAGTAAGTGCTGAGAGAGGATGAGAAAAGAGAAGGAAGGAGGAGGGGATTGTTTTGCAGTCAGTGGCAAAGCACACCCAAAAATTTAACGCATATGCGCTTTTTGCATTGAAGAATATGAGCACATCTTCATTTAAAAGCATAACTCATTCCAAGGTACGAGATAATTTTAGTTTGTGGACTCATCACTAAAGTTTTTTCTTGAAAATTTCGAGCTCAAGGTCTGTTGAAATTCATCGATGCAATAAATGGCAATTGATTGATTCGATTGACTGCTCTCACGTTGAATTTTTTCATTAATACAGTTGTATGACTTAAAGCAGCGTGGAAATTGAAGAATTTGCATATAGCACAGCAATGAAATCTCTATTAGCTTATTCTAAATGAGGAAAAAATTTGCATCCCTCGAAAAAAAAAGCCTCACAAGATGATGTCACCTTGACAATGATATTTGTCAATTGGTTCCTATATTCGTCATGAATTCGCTAAAAATGAGTGTCATTTTATTTGCCGGTTATACCTTTCAGAAATATATTTTTATAAAAATTAACCGAAAATTTTCAACGAATTTTTTTCGAAAGAAAATCTCACTCAATCAAAATTTTTTATGTACAATATATAATCTGATTTTCATTTTTAATTTTAGATTGTCATGTATATAATATTTCATAGTAACAGCAGTAATATGAGGTGAGAGTAGTCTACTTCAAAAATTCTTTCGATATCCAATATTGACTAACATTATTGGGCAAACTAAGCAAGCAAATCCATAAAATATTCAGTTAATATAACATAATTCATTGCTGTAAGAATAATTAAATGAAATCGTAACGAAAAAAAAATTAATTTCGTTGAAAAAAATTGAAAAGACAAAATATACCGAAATATACCGAAAAAATACCGAAATTTTTTTAAATTTCAAAAATTTTCTCATCAGAATGAAGTCCAACCAGAATATGAAGGAAATGATTGAGTGAAATTAGGCAATAGAATATTTTAGACTTCAAAATATGAATATTTCCTTAACAGCGGCTATTTAATTTATATACTACTATGATTGCATTAGATAAACTCAATAATGTGTTTATAATCCAATATCATTACTACAAAAAAAAAACAGCAATCAATTTGTTCATAAAGTGTGGCTGAATAGATAAAAAATAGTCTTATTTAGTGACTAAAAGCCAATAACAAGCGCATTCAAACGTCTTCAATATTTGTTGGCCCGGATGAGCTTATCGAGGATATTATTAACAACACCGATACCGATCCAATGCAGCAAATAAGTTCCAACGATTTTGATTGTAATAAAAAAAAATACAAATTACGAAAAATAATATGCAGATTCAACAAATATATTGAAATGTAAATAAATTTTTTGTAAGAAACAAAAAACTTTTACACTTACAATTACTTCCCGATTTACTCTCCTTGCTTCCCGATTGATCATCGTTGTTCTTCTTGAGAAACTTGAGCATCTGTTAGATGGCCTTCGAGTAGAGCCCAAAAAAAAGCGTCGTATTGCTTTTCCAAAATGGGTCGACTCTTTCACTTGAAAACGATCAAACAACGTCCCACGAGTGAATGCTGCCGAATAATATCAGAATCCGAAGGATACAGCGTTGAATTACCGATCGAAATCGTGAAGTGACCGATAGAATGAAGGCAAAAAAAATGGATTTTTGTATATTCAGTTGATTGCGTCGGAAGTTTGTCTCACTCGAATTGTCGCTTTGTAACGGTCAATAAAGCACAATCCAATAACGTCGAGACTTCCAGCTCTTATCCGGTCAATATGTGTTATTTCCTGCCTGACCTCCTCTTCGGCAAGACTGTAGAAATTTGCATTTTAAACGCAATTCATTGATTATACGTTGCAGATTATTTCAATAGTTACGTATATTCAACGAATACAGATCGTACACTTAAAAAGAGAACTACAATATATGACGTTAATAAGTGAATTGCTGCAAAAATACATAAAATTTATATTTACGGTTTGAAATAGAAAAATATACAAGTAATGGCCAATTTTTATCAATAGTTACTTTGCATCGCCTCTCTAATATTCAAATAAACATTTGCAATCAGATGTGGAAAGAGTTTTTAACAGCAACGCAATTATACAGACATCACCAGTGCGCTGCAATATATATATATATATATATATATATATATATATATATATATATATATATATATATATATATATATATATATATATATATATATATATATATATATATATATATATATATATATATATATATATATATATATATATATATATATATATATATATATATATATATATATATATATATTCTAATCAAAGCAAGAAATTTCAACAGAGAAAAAAAGTGAAAATTTAAACTATTATAAAGCTATCGCTCTTGCATATCATGGCACTCACAGTTGAAACTTGTTAGATCTTTGACAGATTTCAGAGGAAGAGAGAAGGAGATGGGAAGAGGCATGTTTTGAGAGTTATTTACTCCAATAGTACCAATTTTTTTTTGGAAAACGGGAAAGTTCGACCCTAAGAGTTTTTCTGCTATGTGATGGTCAGCAGTAGACACAGTAAAACAACAGCGCCAAAAAAAAGCTATTGCATTCGCGTTATAACTGTGACTGGACCGACGTATGGATATGTGAAGGATTGAATACGGCAATTTCAAGAATTTCTACTCTCCAATTATTTCAGCCATATCAGGCGAATACAAACAGTAATAAAATGCTCTAAACTTTACGTGCATAATGACTACTGCTCAAATATTATACATATAATTACACGGAAGTGATTACCTAATTACGCCTTACTATCTATCGACGAATTCCAGTAGATACAGTTTTATATATCAAAATAGTTCTCTAAGATGCGGTTTAGAATAAATATTCAAGGCTATTTTTGATAGAGTATCACGTATTAAGATGAAGTGTTAACAAGTCCGGAATTGTTATCATATTATCATTCAGTAGTCGCTACAGTGCGTATCTTTGTGTTGTTATCATTATAATTTGCATATTTAAATATTTCATTGTCAATGATTGATCAACTCCATTTGAGATTCTCCTAAATACAATAGTCTCAAAATTCACTCATGAATATCATCCCTCTCAATCCAACATTGCAATGAGACAACAACGTCGAATTTCTATTGCCGTTGAACAAATTATTGCCTTCAACGGGAACCATCCGTGAAAAAAAAAAGAAGAAAAAAAGTAACATGCGAGTTTCCAACTGTAAGAATGCGTGACTTGTTGCTAGGCACAAAAAATGAGACATAAAAGTGCTCCTTTTTTCTTCTATGCACGAGTGATTGCGTGTATTTGTGTGTATGTGCACGTATGTCTGTGTCTATGTCTGTGCGCCTGCGCGTGCGCGTATGTGTGCGCGTACGTATATGCATATTTGTGTGTATATATATGTGTGTGTGTGCATTAGTGTTTCATTTTTTTGTTTTATTATCGTGCAATTTTTTTTTCGTGCAGCGATATTAACTATGTCGTTAATTACATTTGAATGTGTCCGTGTATGTCCGCGTATGTGTGTGGCATATGTGCAAAAAAACAGTTGATCTCAACTGACGACTGATAAAAATAGTAACGAATGTCTACAATAGCAATAAAATAATCTAATAAAATATACACAAATGCAGGCTCGCATGTGTTATATAGATAATGTCGCATGCCAACAACAAAAGTCTCATTCGAATTCATATTGGTTTCATATGAATTTATAATTTTTCATCATAAAATAACATCTATCTATTCTATTATTTTCGCGTTGTATAAATTTATAGATATAAAAAGTAATTGAAAATCTGATATTTAATAAGGAAATTCCGATATTTATTTCAATTCATTAATTCGTTCTCATTAACAAATAAATGAGAAAATAGCTCATCACTGATCGATCGAACTAATTAATCGATGAAATTTGCAACCTTTAATTACTCCCCCCCCCCCCCATCTTTAATTATTCCCACCCCCAATCCTCTAAATTTTCGAAGGTTTTAAGAGTGAGCATTTTCATCAAAAACTTACGCTTCATTGTTTCGCTCATCACTAATTTGTCAGCCCTTATATGTTATCAAAAATTTTCTGCGTAAAATTGAATTTTACGTTTGGCATGTTGCCATAATTCAGTCTTGACACTTTGAATAGAAGTGCAATTGACAGCTTTGTGACAAGTGATCTTCGATGACGGAAGGAAAAAAAAAAGAATCAAAGGCGCTAAAAATTTGTGTTCTCAAATGATTTCGTCCTATAGATTCCCCGCCAAGTCCAACATTCGGCTACAAATGCCAAAAAATATATCGCTTTTTTGTGCTTGATAACGGGATATTCAATTCTTCACTCTATTTCTTCAACATTTTATTACGCGTCATTAGCTGATAATCCTGTATTTATGATTTAGCTTGCTGGTAAGAGAAAAAAGTGGGTGGACGATAGAAGATGTACCCCTAAAAGAGGGAGTATTCGTAGATGGAAGTAGGGGTACCCAGAGGAGAGTAGGGGTACCCAGAGGGGAAGTATTCATAAACTGCACTAAGGGATTCCCTAAAAAGAGGGAGTATTTTTGAGCCTGATCACTAATGAGATTCTAATAAACTAATGAAAGCAAATGATAAGCGTAAAAATAATCATAAAATGTCAACAATGTAAATTTCACATAAAATTGGAACATCATTTCAAGATTCAATTCTTCAATAATTTACCTTCAATGAAAATTTCCACTTAAATTGTGAATGTTTTCCGATTACTTTCAATCATCAACCTAAATTCATAAGTGATAGTCGATAAATATATTTTTTTGAATGCTATTAATATTATCAACAATTCATTATTCAAAGCAATATTTCACGCAATATTAGGTATATTCTACGTTTCAGTGAATACTTCAGCAGTGGTAAACTGATATAAGCGCATGAGCTAGTACCTTATAATTGAGAATGAAAACTGTCACATTTCCCTGGATAAAAGAGCGGGATCTTCAAGGTGAGAGACCACGGCTTCCTAAATAGGATATCCGAGAAATGGAGATCCGAGTAATGGAGATCCGATAGGACATCCGAGATAAGAGGTAATGGAGATCCGATAGGACATCCGAGATAAGAGGCTAAGGTCCTATAGATAGGAGCCTAGATTCATATGAATAAAAAGCTAGAATCTTCGAGGCAATAGACAAAAGTCTTCAGATGACGGATGCTAGACGATGGTCTCCTCTTCTGTTCTCAGTCTTCGAGAGCAATGTTTGTAATTCAAAAGTGTTCTTTCGAACCTATCAAATTCTGATCGTCATCTACGTAGAGCATTCTTGAAGAAATGCCCTCCGAGATGGTTTAGCTACCATATTTCTGTTTCCCATTAACCTATGCAGCACATGAAAGGTTGTTCATTCGAGTCAATTGAGATGTTATTTCCGCTTGTCGCCATTGTCAGCTATGTTTGAACAAAGTGCTCTCTGTTTATGAAAATACTCGTAAAAAACATCAATAATTCATATACAAATATTTAGCCAAAAGGCAAACTCATTCATTCAAAAAAAAAACTACTGATATATATATATATATATATATATATATATATATATATATATATATATATATATATATATATCTATGCATAAACAGTAGTCTTGTCGAAATAATTCCTGCAACGAAATCGACTAACATAGAGTATGACGAATAAGTCACGATGATATGATGAAGTTAAAACACACTAGTATTAATCCTCGCACATAAATTGATTTATGCAAATCATGGACGACAAGCAGACCTCCACTCTTACGTTTACCGATAAACAAACCACTGTAACCAGTCATACATCATTTTACATCCATAGATAAGAAGTTTGAAAAATTTAGGAAAAATCATAACAATAATAATATAGAATAAAAATTAAGTAGTAAAAAAATATAGCATACGTAATCAACATTTTGCTGATCAGGTATATATATATATATATATATATATATATATATATATATATATATATATATATATATATATATATATATATATATATATATATATATATATATATATATAGACCTTGAACAATCAGCCTAATTTGCTCCCTGCGCTTATATTAGAGTAGAAAAATTGTGCAACACCATTCGTAATGGTAATAAATGTTCAATGAGGCGTTACACTGATAAGATCATCAACGCTAAAATTTATAGTTTCGACGAAATTTGTGCATAATTAAGAAAGGTAAGAACATTTGTGTGACAGGTAACGTTGGCTAATAAGAATCTCAAACATCAAAAAACGATTGAAATACGTTCATTTACATTAAAGCACAATGCAATCGAATAACGAAGAAAGTATAAATTACGGATTAATTTTTTTCCGAATTTATAAATTTTGCAATTGAGAGGATAAAGACTTCAGAACAAAAACATCGCTATCGTGAAAAAACCTAGAAAAAAAAACTTAACACTTCATTAAAATGTAAATATTTATGACGAAGTAATATGTTTAAAAAAAAAGTTGTAAGCAAAAAATGATTAATTAACACAAATTACATTTTTGGAAACTTGTTAAGATGATCTGCTATTGTTTAAAAATGTGGTGGAAATATTGCTTCATTTTTTCTTTTGAAAAAAAATTTTAAAATTGAAAAAATTACGAGTTGTAAATTACAATGCTTCTCGTCCCAGAATCGATAAAACTTGTTGAAAAAAGCGTCCGAAATTTCTTCCTGAGAGAGATGCGATATTAGGAAAATTTGCTTTCTCGGATCTCCTATGGAAATTTTCATATTATTACTCAAATGCCCATCAAAACTTAATAACCTAAAAACTCATAAGAAATTTATGAAAAGCAATTTATCATTTGCTCAAATCCAATCAGATTTTTTACGTCTCGCATCGCGCAATTTTAAACTATGCAAAAATTCTTATATATTTTGCATAGTATAGAACATCTTGTCACTTAAAAATTATTTGTTAAAAATTTGCGCAATTGCGAAATAATAACTGAGGTAGTTTCCACGCTGCAACGGGAATGACTTCAGATTCATTGTAATCCATTGTTCCATTCAATTTATTGGCAGTATCAATTTTAGCGCATTTCTGGAAAAAAAAGAAACCTCAAGGAATCTCAGAAAAATTCGAGAGATATCGGCGATATCAGCGTTGATTGAAAGATTTGAGGAAGTAGAGGTGGAGGAAGACGACGAAAGATTAGAAAGTGATGAGTGAAGAGAAGAAATAAAACTTTTAAAATCTATCACTTATACAATGCAATAAAATTCACACAATTATGAGGAAATGCACAAAAATATCGATATAAAAATTGCTAAAGCCGCAATACAAAGCAAAAAAAAAAAAACGTCTGGAATTGAGCCGCTATCGACGTAGAAATGGCGAATATCGAAATGCAGTAATGCATTTTCCTGTCAGGATGCGTCTCAAAATAGCGCACTTCGATTGCCCTATTCAAACGACAAATGTGCAGATATGCATTCTCGAAACTTTCACACAAAAAAATATTCCTATTATTTATGCAAATCGAAAAAAATTTCCCATCGTTTTATAGCGTCGCTATTTTTCTTCACTTTTTTTTTTTTTGCGCGCACGCACGAGCGAGAAAGAATCGATTTCTAAAGATAGATATGGTCGTTAGGTTGTCAAAGAATTTGTCGTAAATGCCACCAATAACTTCTGTACAACTATCAGTTACTTATATAAATTTGTGCAAGTAACTAGTGGATCTCGACAACGTTCCCCCTTCGAGAACTCCCCTCCCCTCTCTATTTCTTATTATAACCCCTTGTTACTAAAAAAAGGGAACCGTTTCAGTCAGCTATTCTAAGCTGAATTGAACTCATTTCAATAAGTTTTTCCCATTCTGCCGTGAAATTTAAAGAAAATGTGATATTTTGCATATCCGAAATATTCAAAAACGCTGCACAATATCACTGCTATAATATTAAGCAGAAAAAAAAAATCTCCGCTTCAATAAACTACCTTTCGCAATATATTCAACTAATGTTTTGAGAAATTAGAAGCCCAGGGGTTTATATTCAGAGATGTACGGTAGCCATACCTCATAAACCATATATAAATCTACTTATGGTTGATCATAAATGTTGAGTGCAATATTTCATTACGGTTATGCGCTAACCGCTACGTTAACATATGATTCCGATTCCGTCACGAAGCGGAAAGCATACGTACAGCGGAATGTAAAAATTATTGATCAATACTCGTGGCTAGCTGAGTTAAGTGGTTCATGAGAGAACGTCCCTCCTGACAGCAGAACTCTTCAGCTAAGCATCAGATCACTTCCGCTATCGGACATATGCGCCATAAATTTTTATTTTTCGATAAATTTCGCTGCGAATGAGGCTTCCATATTTTTCAATATGGGATAAGAAGCGGTGGATGTATCATAATAAAAATGGTTGCGCAATAATCAATCACATTATTCGTTATGAAAATTTCTGAGAAGAAAATTTCAAATTTTGGTGTAATTTCTATTAAAATTTGATTTTTGTACAATAATTCCAAATCTCTGATATATAAAAAATAATTTTTTTTGGTTCCCGACAAGCTTAATATATACCCGTGGAAAAGAGATACCCAGATGAAAAGTCCATCCATAGTTTGGAACACTTTTTTTGTCATTGAATGACACTCATTTTTATGTAGAATAATTAACGCGCATTGTGACATACATATATATATATATATATATATATATATATATATATATATATATATATATATATATATATATGAATATGAGTTTAGAAGTGAATTCCAAATAAATTTTTACTGAACATTTGAACATAATGAATTATAAATTGAACACATTTCACAAATTATCTTATTAAAGAAAAAAACGAGAACAAAAGTATAGCGTATGAGAAGCGCAAAACGTCGAAATGAAAATCGATCGCCATTTCCGGTATAATGTTTTGGGAAGTATTCGAGAAAAAAAAAAGCAACTCCTGTTTGAGTACATTTGATATTTCATTAATTCAGCGTTCCACAATTCACCTGTCCACTAGAATTACCAGTGGCTTTACTTAATCTAATGATTCAATAATTTAGTTGCTAAAACTCGCATTGAAAAATTCGGCTAATATTTTATTATTTAAATCACCTAGAATGAAAAAAAAAATATTTCCTAGTGTATTTAAGAAAAAGTTGGACAAAAAGAAAATTGAATCATAAAAAGTAATATAAATAAATGTTTCTCTCTATCGAATACTTCTATTGAAACATTCATAGAAAAGATATCACTAATTACATCGATTCAACGAAAAATTTTATTTCATAGAAAAATTTTCCCTACATTTTTTCGAATAATTTTTGAGTAGAGAAATTTTCTGCACTGAGAGAAATTTTTAGAGAAAAAAAACGAAAAAAATTAACGCATATTTATATATTCGCTGCAACAAAGCGAATATTTTCATTTTCATTAAAATATTGACCGGGCAATTACGCATCAATTGTTGATATACTTGTCTCAGAGTCACGATTGAAAAGTTCGAGCTCAAGGTCTGGACCTTATCAGCACATTTGACGACTGATCTCAGGTTCTGGCGATTGAGAAACATGAGGAAGTGACGAATAAAACCAATGAAGCCTTAGCAAAGCTTGAATTCGTAAAGTCAATGAAAGAGGCAGATTTCCTTTCACCCCATAATTGCATCCCCATTGGGATTAATTTTATCGCCACTTTCTGTCTTCCTTTTCGCTATTCGTCAATATAAGCGAAAACCGCTAGCATTTCTTGTTGTTGAATTTGTGTTCATTCTAGTGTAATCTTCGAAAATTCCGAAATATTCAGAGAGAATTTCAATCAAAAACCTTTTTTTTTTCTGCTAAGCAATATGCAATAAATAACAAAATGTTTTGTTACCATAACATATCTGTTGTTATATTTGATAAATGCTTTGGATCTATACAAATGGATTTAACAATTTCTTTAAGACTCTGTTCAAAGCTCACTAAATAATACGCATGAAATTATTTCCGCTGAATTCATTTGAATATTGTTTCATCTGTTCTACGAATTGAATCAATCATAGTCTTTTCGATTAAACACGGTTATAAGATCAGATTGCTTGTGGAATAGAAATGCTTACCGAAATCAATAAGTAATGGTCACAAAAAGTTATATGAGCTAATTAAAACATGAGGCAACGATTTCCGTTCAATTGATCTCAAAATAGAGCAGAATTCTATCATACTCTCCCCATTCGACCTCGACCATCCCTCCTCTCCTACCTCGCTTCCCTCTCCCTTCTCCTCTCTCTTCTTACTCCACCATCACCGCCAACACTCCTCTCGCTAGTCTCTGAATTTTGACACGTAAGACAATCGAAAAAAACCTTATAATGACGCAAATAGCTTCTAACAAGTCTCATAGCAAATAAAAAATACACCGGTGAATAACAAACTGGTTTCCTGAAATAGCGTACGGTAAGAATGCGATCACACTAGACAGTGGATTGAATGTTAATAAATAAAACACGCAGAGCTATTAGAGCCAAATCGATCCAACAAAACGAATGAATATGTACTTATGGGAGGACTTCGAGTCGAAAGTTGCCTTTTCTATTTATTTCTTTTTTTTTTTTCAATTTTAAAAAACAAAAGCTCAAACTCTATGCGCTTTTGTGCCAAGCATAGTGCAACGGGAGATTTGAATGTAGACTATCGACGTTCCCATTATTTCCGCTGTCCATAACAAATCACTTCGAATTTCCACGAGATGTAGAGATGAATGTTATGGCCGATTCAATGGATCTTGGGGAAGAAAATGCACAGTGTACCCAATAACGAGAGGTTGTTCGTTTCAAAATGGTCTTAGATCTTCTATAGAGTAGTATTCTCAATTCGAAATAGTAGTCTAAAGTAATCTCAGGTCCGCTTTAGAGTAGTCTCAGGCTTGAACAGTAGTCTTAGATTGCGCTCAGAGTAGCCTTAGATCCGATGTATGAATGTTCAGTACAAAAAAAGCTATATAAACTTTGAAAATGCGTTTACTTCTTTAAAAGCGATTAAATATTTCTAATTGTTTCATCGAGCCCATCTCTACCGTTGAAAATCGAAATAATGAACACAGTGGTAATCTTCTACTTGTATTATCCATGATTTCGATATCGTCCACCAAATTACCCAATAGACGAACACATATTTGTGCAAAGTTGCACACTAATCTCCTTTGTGATATCAAAGATTTTACCTAACAAAGTTCATTCGTTGATAAAAAAAACAACGATCCTCTTCACGAATTCTATAAACATTACACTCGATAGCGAGTCAGTTGTCACTTGTTAGATGTCAACGATCAAATTTACGTCTCTCAGAGCAAAACTTATTTGCCAATCGAACAACTGTTGTAAATCGAATGATTGGAATACTGTAACAAGATAATATTGCATCCGTTAATACAGTGGAAAAACTAAATGCGCCACTAAGTTTTTTTTTTGGTTTTTTTTCTGGTAGATAATATGATGGTATTCTTCATTACGGTAGACTTATAAGCAGCATTTCGATCACTATTCAGTAAGAGTGAAAAATATTTTATGTGAAATATAGCGATAAGCATTACACTTCCATAGCGATCCACAAATATAAATCGTCCAATGCAAATAAACCTTCAAGAATTTATCGAGTCTATTTTTAATGAACAATTATTTGAGATGAAATCATAATCAAAAAAAAAGGTTAATTAATTTCTCAAATTTTATGCAGCTAGGAGCATAATCCAAGAAGAACTTTTTCAACTCTGGAATAACGCAAATGGCACACAAACAGAATGATCTGTGTGGTGTGTTTCTGAAATTGTGACTGCTGTGTTGATACTAAAAATAGAACACAGCTGCTACTTTGAACTCTTTTGCCTAGAGATCGAAGAGAGGGATTTGTAATCGGAAATTGAAATAATATCAATGGGGAATTTTTTCACAAAAAAAAAATTTGAAAAATTTTCTGCAGAAAAGAGCGCAATAGAGGAAATATTTTATTGAGAGGGAAATAAAATCGAGTATTTAGTGCACTTAATCAAAATTTATTCAAAATGATAATAAATATTTTTAATTTTCAAAACTTACTCAATAATTACTTCATCATTAAAACTCTCAAAGAGATTAAAGATCATTTTAGAAGTTAAAAAAAATCCATCAATGCATAAATTCATACTATTCAATAAACTAAAAAGTGCATAAAAACCTCAAAGGTTCGATGATTGCTAACATTGGCGATCGATAAATTGCACATTTTCGTAATGAATTTGTATGATCAAGCATTTACACCGAAATTAATGATAAAATAAATAGATGAAGTTCGCCTTTCAATAAAACAA
This sequence comes from Baylisascaris procyonis, assembly GCA_037389465.1. Classification (NCBI taxonomy): domain Eukaryota; kingdom Metazoa; phylum Nematoda; class Chromadorea; order Rhabditida; family Ascarididae; genus Baylisascaris; species Baylisascaris procyonis. The sequence continues at coordinate 2,780,850 of JAZARR010000200.1, forward strand.
ATATATTTCAAATCGAATATTCCGATCAGGAAAAATTTTTCACTTGGCTAATTCCCTCTCTTAGAGGCTTTTCGTATAATTTGAGAAGAAATTCAGCGTAATTGGCTCTACTATGACGTCATTTAATGTGCTTTTCTCTGAAAAGTCGTTTAACTTTCGAACAAATTTATGAAAACTAGTGAATTGAAATGCCGAAAAAAAGCAGGCAAATTTTTTTTCTTGCGACTCTATTTTTGTACAATAAAAATGTTCATAATTTTTGAGGGAATTTTTCCACGCTTAATACCGTCAATTGTTTCTTTTAGATATCATAACGCATTTAATTGATGTTGTTTTTTTTTAGGTAAAATAGGAGTAAATGAAAATAATGCGGCTATATCTTTGTATATAATAAAAGTGAAAAATATACTGATAAGAAAAAAGTATCAAAAGAAAGTATTAAATAGTGCACAACTCAGTCCGTAAATACGGATTTTAAGAGTGAAAAAGTCGAAGAAACGGAAGAGAAAGAATAAGGGAGGAGCCGAGACGCTCAGGTGGAATAAGCTAATGACAAAAAATGGTGATTACTAACTTGTAAGAAAATATACTACTAGTAAGAAAAGTCTCATAATTCATTATACGCATAAGTTTGAAAAACAATATCATTTTCAAAATTTTTCTTTAGCTAATTTGCTGAAGTGATTGATTAATCAACTGGTTGATCAATCGATCGATCGATCGATTGACTAATTTATTGATCTTTTTCATTGATCGATTAATTTGAACTGAAAAAAAAAATTAAGAACAAATTTTTTATGCAAGATTTTCACTATTATCGCTCATTGATGGGGAATTTAAACATGAAAATTTCACAGTTAAGATTCAACTTTGTGCGCAAGTTGCCACCACAAGACGTCATGCTAAAATAACCGAAAATCTATAGTTCTATAACACGCGATATAACGCTTTTTATTTATGGCCTATATAATTCACTAGTGCTTTCTTTGCATCTGATATATTCTACATTTTGTTCTACAATCATTAAATGCATATGGTTCTTATCAGTTTTGTTTATAGTGGGCGCATAATTTTTTTCATACATGAAGTCGTTGGAACGATATCGCTAACGAGCTCTGCTAATATTGACACTGGGTGAGCTGGAATTGTTTTTGGTATGCATGCATAGACAATCATGTGTAAAGCGATGACCACATTCTAGCTAGAATTTTGTCGTAAAAAGACGCTAGCACAAGTATATTCCCTCATACATATGTTGAACTCTTTACTAGAATAGGCAATGAAAGTATCTCATAACAACAATCTTCAGGGAAGCAAAGTATAGCAGAATAATGGTGAATTGAGCGGGCATCGACGTTATTTTATAAACAAATACCGCGTAGATATTTGTATTTACTTCACAACTGGGTAACGATGAAATCCTCATTTGAAATGAACTCGGAACCTTAGGTTCTGAACTTATAGAGATATTGTATTGCGTCTTTAACTTGAAGTCTCGACTTTTTATTTAACTAAGCAGAAAGATGAGATCTTAAAAAAAAATTCAAGAGAGATGGATCCCTCTCTAGTCTCTCATATTAGTTACGAAGAGCCACCTGACCGCCTTTCAGTATTTACAGTTGTGTCTGCTAATTGGAAAAACAATTTGTCAAACTAAACGAGAAATTCTTCTCTAATTTTGATTAGAAAATCTAGATCAATAAGAAAAATTCCTGGGCGGAAAAAATTGAAAGAGAAAAAATCTGAACAGGGAAATGGAAGATGAACAAATGTATCTGACAATAGTTTGATAAATATACCTGACATGAGTCCACGAAAAACTTTGAAATATACCACCAAGATAAAATATTGCCGACTATTACCTTTGGGAAGGATGGGATGGGGAACTGGACAGGAGGAGGTAAGAGGTGAGGGCCAGGAGAGTCACAAATGAAATCGCGATGCAAATTACAAAATTATATTCACGTGGATTGTTAACAAATGGGAAACTCAATACGTTGCCGCAATGCTTCGGTGTTTTACTGAGTGCAAAACCACATCAGGCATTTAACAATAAAGAGAGCAGCACGATTCACCTGTCTTCATATGATCCATTTCACTTTCATCCCTTCTCATATCTCCTCATCACTTTAGATGCAAATTTATTAAGTGCTATGAATGCATTCGTCGCTATTGTTTATGGGGATATTCGGAGAAGACCCCCCCCCTTACTGCATCACTTGCCAATTTCGAAAGAACCCCAACCGGAATTGCGTGAAATTTCTGATCACGAATCACTGTTCGATGATATTTGAAAAATTTGTTTTTTTATGAAGGAAGAAAGGAATTTTAGTAATCAAATCGAACAATATTGATAAAAATAGTACACAAGTCGATAAAATTATCTCAATAAAACTCTAAGAAGACATCTTAGGTGGACATATAAAGTTAACACTATAGAGATGAGTGATGTTAGTACTAAAAAATTAAAGGTGTGTTAAAATATTTGTTTTGCAAATATGATTGCATCATATGAAAGAATTGAAAGAAAACATTAAATTGAATAGCGAAAGCTAAGTAATCGGCAAGCTATATCCAGAATAGCATCCAGCAAATGCATCCGTTACGCTAGCACATACTCGTCGATCCGATAACGTGTTATGATATTTTGTAATCAATAGTCGTGCAATTTAACACATTTTTTTTTTTGTTGTAGAAGAAAAGCTTATTTGAATCAATCAATCTATTTGTTACATAATCAACACACAATCTCATGACAAAGGGAAAATTTATTTCTGTCTTTGTTCCTCTCTCTAGTATCGAGCGAACAGAAAATGTAATGAATGCTACGTGCTGAAAAGAAGGTAATAAATAAATATGTATATACGTATATAAATAAATAAGTAAATAAATAAATAAATAAATAAATAAATAAATAAATATGTTATTCTTCTGTGCAATTTTGACTCTGCAAAGAGAAATTTGAAGAGACAGGTTGAGGGGCGCCTCATTAATTTTACGACGATATCAACAACAATGCGGCCATCAGTTACTATATATATATATATATATATATATATATATATATATTTTTCGCCAAACCTTTCTCAAAAAAAGAATCTTTTCTTACATATTACTAATAGTCTCATGAATTCTTGAAAATAAGAAAACGTCCTTCATCGTTTTAACAAATCAGGTAATCAAATAATCAAGTAATCAGGTAATACTCCTCCATTCATTAAATCAAGTAATATAAAAATTTCAAATATTTATTACCAAGCGACTTACTTATGTAAACGAATTAAATATTACGAAAACAATAAATAGAATAATATAAGGCATAAGAGATAATTCAATGTCGAACCGTAGAATAATCGATTAGTGAAGAGTGAACAAAAAGAAAAATTCATCAAACGTCGCATTTCACTTATGTACTCCCCTAAAATCACTTCTATTGAATGTGGAAATATTATGTTTTGTAGCAATATTGCAGTAAATTTGATGAATGCACTTGAGCGTATTTACTAGAGCCATACGATTGATGCCTTTTGCAATTCTATTTCTTGCAAGCTACTGAAGAGGGAAATATTGAATTTTCCATATTCCCATCATTTAAAGCATTGAAATTTTTCTTATCATTTCAGTCAAGCAATAAAAAATACTATTCACAACTGATTACCTAACTTATTTCGATTTGCCTTTTTATGTTTCACATTCAAATTGTACAAATAAAATTTACACGCAAATGATATATAATGTACAAGCATGTTAAAATTTATTTATTTTTTATTAATTTATTTTTTCCCATTTTCCAAATTCATAATTATTATTATTTTTTTTTAATATAACACAATATTCGATCCTTTGCATTTGCTGAAAATATTATCGCCCCAGGGAATCCCAGAATAGGTGAGAGAGAGTGAAACCAGCTGAGAAACATTCAGGAGGAGTCGATAGGATATGACGTTTTGAATTCCCCTCATTTGGCTAAACGGTTTCAAATATTACCATTAAAACATAAAATACGTAAAATAATCCATTCTTCTTTTAACTAAACTACCCAAATAAAATTATCCACGGAAAATTGATCTTTTCGTGAAGACAACGAAATAAACTTAAAATCAGATTGACTTAAAATGTTTGATAATTAACACTTCTTTAAAACTTCAAATTGTCCATCTCTCGAATAAAGTAAAAAATAATATAAAAAATCAACCAACAACATGTACTAAATAAATGTAACGAATCTTACAATAATGGATTCCTTGGCTTTGTGTTGAAGGCATTCAATAGACAGACAGAAATGGACAGATATATACACATCTATGCATAGATCTGACGTTGCAAGCGAAATAAAATTGAGGAATTGCAAAAGAATTAACGAAAGATGCAAATTCACTTGCGACTTCACTTGCGAGCATATAAATATGTCAACGTATAATTTTCAATTTCTTTGAAATACTTCAATTCTATGTTATATAAAAATTTTTTTTTCAGGTTTTGATTATTGCCGATGTTGGCAACCATTTTTTTTACTATTAAATATTCTAAACCTCCTTGGCAATCTATCGTTTTCAAATTGCTATTTCGCACTTTACAATACGATTTTTCAGTCAATATTTTTATTAAATGATATAATTGACTGAATAAAATAGATATCAAAATCAAAAACTCGACTATTATAACAAAGTGGGAAATCATAAATGCAGAAATCAATTAAAAACAGCATTTTACATAGATGAAGTGATTCGCTAAAGTACCAAATCGTTCACCTTGGTATCTCAGTTGATCACCTTCGAGTGAAATCCGAAAGGGAAAATAGTGACGTTATTATTGCCGGCTAAAAAAAATTCCTTGGTAAAAATCCCTAAGCTTTTGGACAGTATTATAAGTTCCAAGTGATTCAGAAAATGCTATTAGCACAAACACCGTAAAACGTCGGATAACCCCTCCCTCAAATTAGCATCGGATATGCATAACTTGCCTTAAGTGCTCGAACATTTTGCATTAAAAATTAGATGATTTTCTAACGCTGGATCCATTCCCACTATAAAAAGCGAGATCTGCTCTGAATCCGATTTCCTCTCCCTCCACGTTCCTCGCCGATATTGCTTCCCACTTCCTTCACCTCTGTCAACCCGAAAAAGCACAAATCATCGCTTGATCAATGCTTTACTTTCTACATCAATTGCCAATTCAAAAGCTGTCTTGCCTCTAAACTTTACATTTGAAGATGTGAACGGAACCTATGATTGCATGTGAAATCCGCTATATTCTCTAGCTCCGCCAACAAAATGACGAAGAAATCACGAGATTCACTCAGAGGCATGCGAAATAGTTGTTCGTTTTCGTTTATGCATCCCTTCTGAATTATTTGCTTCTCTAAAAAATGTTGGCGAACATATAAGCCCCATGGGGTTTTAATCTAAATTCTACGATAACACTTGAGTTTAATTTTTCAAAAATAATGAAATTTTTCGAAACTTTTTTTTTCACAAATCCCTTCATCAAATACATTTCATCGAATATTAAAGATACTCTTCAATGCAGCGATAATATTATTGGATAAAAATGCGTTAAACTTTTGCATCATACAGCCTATTGCGCTATTTTTACGACTTATCGATCGGCTTCAAGAGAAAAAAAAGAAATTCAAATAAGAAAAAAAAAATTTAATGCACTTCGAATGTCTATTCAATTTAATTCGGTTCGCCATCTTCGATAAATTTTCCCTCTTATGTGGAAAATGAGAAGAGGAATTTTTTTTTTTTCATATGCATTATTTATCGAAAGTCAGCGCTTTCGATTCGTTTCTTCGCACATGCCTGAGAAGTAAACAATTCATGATGCATTTGCCAACAACATCTTTGATTGATCGACATAAACATCATGAATTTTTTGGCGAGGCAATTTTCGAACGACCGTAAACATAACTCTAGAAATCACCATTCCGGAACCGCCACATAGAATCCGGAACTTAGAAACCGGAGACAAATTACGGTCATAGACAGTATCGGTGAATGAAATATACGAATAAATTTATCACAACACAAAGTAATGTATGTAATTTGATAATCTTAACGTGAAATTTTCATTAAAAAAAATTTTATCGTTTAAATAAAAGAGGTTTTTTTCCCAAAAGAAGAAGAGAAGATGAGAAAGAATAAAGATTATCTATATTTACCACTGTAAAAAAGTAAGCAGCATAAAAATTTTCAACGAGCTGAGTGAAGAACCTGTACGAGAATTTTCGAAAAAAATCAGAAATAAGTGAAATTAACAAATAATAAAAGGCTTTCGCATATTTTCGACAACGATCTAGTGATTTCGTTCTAATTGTTGCAATAAATGCACTCCTTACTTATTAAAATTCTCTCAAGTAGCGCGGAAAATATCAATAATTACCAAAGAAGATATACAATCACAAATAATCTGCCGTATTAAAATATGGCGACATTTGCGCTCACAATTTTTGTACAGCCAACATTTGCGCTCACGACATTTGCGCTTAAAACATAGCGTCAGTCAGTAATTCAAAGATCATATCAAGATATTATCGATTGATCACACTACCTCAGTATACTATTAACTATTCTCTCCTGTATATAACTTTCATCTAATGCGAAAAAAAAATGGCATATATAAATGTCATGATCTGAAGCATCAACGAAGGAAACGCCCACACTGAATATGTGCGTCAACGAAAGAAGAATATCACCAACATGTAATTATTGATATTTAAATTCGAAAAGCATTAAACATACAAATGTCATCAAATTATCAAATATACCGCATACTTTAATGCTCTTTTAATTTCAATTATGGCCATTAACGCTTAAACTTATATCCTTATCTTCTGTCATTAGCAAGGATACATGCGCAAATGTTTCATTGAAAATGGAATTATCTCAAAATTTATGCAAATTTTTTGGAGTAAAATAACAAGTTGAATAATTTAGTAGTAATTTTTGAATAATGCGCAATTCATTTTGGCAATAATTTACAAAATAACATCGTCATGATTGCTTCTAATATACGGATAATGACGAGTGATAAATCATTTCCACTAATCATGGTTAAATCTCTGATAATATGTTAACATTTCTTTCCACTTCGAGGAAAAAATGATGCAATGATGCAAAATGATGCAAAATGACGCATAAAAATGCAGTTGTTTTTTCGGAAATCGAAAAAAAAAATATTGGATCCGTTCTCGTATCTATAGCAAACTATGGAAAATTTTCCGAATTTTTACTATCTCATAAACATTTTCTTCTGAGATTTCTTTATTTCTGAGAACGATCAACTGATCAGGATTCATTAATAGATCATGAGCTCCAAAAAAAAAAAAGTTAGCCCTAACTCAAGACGTATGGAATAATTTGAAGTTCGAGTAGAATCGCCCCAGCTTGCACACAATATTACAATGAAAGATGGGCGAATGGAAGCTCTCTTATTTTACACAGAATTAGATCGATTAGCGAGCGTAACACGCCCAAAGAACCTCAACTTAGCTTCAGCTCTCTCATTTAACAAACGAACATAAGCTGTAAATAAATCTCAATTGCATCAATTACATGATAAAAAAAATGACATATCGCATTGATTTCAGACTATTCATTATAAAAATAATCGAAGCCTAATACACTCGAATAAATCCGGCTTTTTGATTTCAGATTTTAGGCAAAATTAGGAAAACATCACAGTTAGAAGCTCATTGAATCCATCGTTGTAAGGTTGATTTTTTGTTGAAATTTTCAAAAGAAATGTGATAATCGATTTATAAAATAAGAAAAGAAATTAGATAAAATAGAGATTAGTCTTAAATTAAGGATTTATTCAATCAGTTGACTAGAATAAAATCGGAATTTAATGAATCAATGATGATGATTTTTATGTAAATGCTTTTTCGCTTCTAATTAATTCAATCAAACTTGTTCATAAGGAAATTATAAAAACAAAGTATAATGTCTTTAATCAAAATAAAGTATAAGAAATATATTATTATCCAAATAGTTCAAGAACACTATTGAAATCGTCGAAATTTTCGACTTTTGCAATTTTTTGCTTTAATTCTATTAATTTTGGTTTTTATAGTCTCAATAACACGGTCTATGTGGTTAGATAGCATGAACAAGCTGAAAGTGCTTCGATGCTGAAGGATTTCGGTAAAACTCAGTCAACTCAGTGAAACGCATATCTGTGTCCAGTGTTTCAATCAATAATACATCATATTATAGCTAAGGATTTTAAAATAGCTTACTTCTGAGCAATTTTCAAGCACGGATTCAATATCGATGTAAATGATCTAGAAATGTCGATTCATCTGCCTAAACCTGTCCACCTGATACAAAAAAAATACCATAAATAACGGCTTTGATGTTTATTTGTATAAATAAGTAAACAAGAGAGAAAATGGCCACTTCAAGTTCATATAAATGAAGTGGGACTTCAGGCTAAGCTGAAACTTTCAAACATTGTGGTTAACTCGAAGACGTTAAGACGAAATGGCCAGACGGACGAAACGAAGTGAAAGAAAACGCGTAAGGAGCGAACTACTTGATGGCAAATCGATTCTCATTTCGTGTGACGTTCGCATGGTGCTTAGCTAAGGCGTCCAAGCAGGCAGCTTTCTAGCTGCCTCATTGCGGGCGCTATCGCTTGTTGTTACGCCATCCATAGACAACGCGTTAATCATTATTTACTTGTTAACTTACAAGTATTTATTCATTGTTACCTATGAACAAGGTAATCAGTGAACTATTCAAAATTAAAGCACCAAAACAATGACTAGAGAGATGATATGAATGATTTGATATGGAAGAGGAAGAGATGGCATGAAGGATTTGCTCATATCTTCATAAAATTCCTTGTCGATAGATTTTTCAACAATTCCTTCATCGACAAATTTTATTCCGTCTGTAAGTTTTGAATAAATTCATTTGAAAACTCTCAATTCATTAAAATTATTACTATTGTTATTACTAATTATTATTATAATTATGATTGTTAATAATATTTTATTTTCTCTCAGATTTTTTTTTTACATACAAATACAGATGCTGTCATTCTTAATTGCGCACCAGTATTCATCAGAAAAGAGCCTCTTGTTTAAGCCGTTATATGCAGCCAATCATCATATCTGCCAGATATTCCATATATCAATCAACTATCATTCATATAACTGAAGAAAAAACCGGATAGAGAAATTTCTATGGCACCTTTTTTTTAAAAAAGTTAGAAATTTTATAAAAGTGGTAAGATACAGGTTGCTATCAATTAAGCAAATACAGTATGATAATTCAGGCAACACAATAAACATTTTTACTATTAACGCTTTACTGCTGGATTTACTAAGCCAAATAATGTTTACCGTTTCAGTAGACAAATAATTTTCAAAAGATTTCTTGAAGTTTATTAGCTTATAACCTGCTAGAAATGGTAAATTGTGCTAAACTATATTCATGTTTAAGTCCATAGTCTACAAATATATGGATGTGTATGTATCTATCTGGTCCATTTAGTTCTAATCGAAAAAAGATAAGATTTGTGGTGAGAAAAAATTGTAAACATGTTACTACATCAGTGAATGAACTACACTGCTAGTTTCATTATATTTCGTCATATTACTTATGAGTTCGTAACGTTTTTGGGTACTAAACTCTTTGGAAATCAACTTTATTCTTCTATTCGATTGGGTAAAGCCGAAAAACGATCCTTCTAAAAATTTTTGGCACGATCTTATAGAGGGAACGCTTCCTAAAAACGCAAATAATCGGCATTTCGCCACCTTAAACCTTTTATTTTTTAAAAACTGCATTTGCAAAGCATATTATTGCGGCAACGAATTTGTCTGAATGCAGGCATATGTCTGTCTATCTATCTGGTGTGTTCGTATATCTGTCTGACATATCTGTCTATGTGTCCGATAGTTTCAACTTGGAAAGCACTGAAGATTGAGCTGCGAAATTTGATGGCTTTAAAGAACACTACAATATGATTTTCATTGCCTACTTTTAACTTGGCCTAATAACTTCCGACACATTTGCAGACATTTGAAATTAATTAAAAAAACTTGCACACATTTTACAACGATTAAGTCGAAAAAAAAATCAAACTTTTCAAGGAAAATTTGTAATAGTTGTCAGCTCAATTAGAGGACGAATAGATTTACTGCTAATGTTTTATTATTTATTTGTAATTTATCAAACCGGTTGGCCTATTGAGTGGAATTGCAAGATCTATGATCTACGTCTTAGGCATACTTCGCGATCTGCATTGATATCTAGACAAGTGATTAGCTGATAAGTTGCAATAGAAACGCTTATATCGTGCCAACCTTATTGTGATGCTTTTCCATTTGTCACTCTCAAGCAATCGAATTTTTTCGAATCAAGTTTTTTTTTAAGCAACGAATGACGACGTTGATGTTGATGCCACTTATGGAATGCAAATCGATTCTTTCAACGTCGCACTATTTATTTTTTGTTATCTTAAAGTTGTTCATAAATCTTCCTTATTAGTTCTACTCAATAAATACTGTTAATAGCAGATGAGATGATAAGGACCTAATAGTGCAAATATTTATACAGAAATTTCTGAATTTTTATGAATTTTAATTCTTTTGTCCGAAAATGAAAAAAATATATAAGAAAAAGAAATTGGCCAACACTCAAGCAATAATTTTGGAAAATTGAGCAAACAATCGCTCGATTGGCGTTAATTCAATGGATGATGAATCGTTAGGCAAGTGATTTAATCAACAATCGATGGATGCAATCGTATCAAATATGTAAATTCAATTGAATATACAAATTATGAACAACTCAACCGATCGAATGCTGACTTGATATGTGCAATTAAATGATAAATTAAGAAATTTCGATTCGCAAAAAATTTAACTCATGATCGTTTAGCTCAATGACGTTCTATTTCTAGGCATTTTTTTGATGATATTTAGGCCTAAAGGCTTTTAGACACCGGTACCAGATCTACAAGCATTTAGTATCTATTGGGATCTGATCGATGATCAAAATGCCAATAGCTATCGTTAGATCAAATTTACTTCACGAAGCAGTTGTTCGTTACCCATGTCAATATATCATCTAAAACGGAGTGCTAAGTACACAGTATTTAATCTTTTCAGTATTAATTTCCTCGATGATCATCTAACGAAAAAGCAAAAAATATAGGAAGTCTTGCGTTAACTCTCTCCCTCCCCTTTCCCTCCCTTCCTCCCCCTTCTCCAAGAACAGCAAGTAGGACAAAAACCCGTCCATTTCCGATTTTTTTTCGCAGATGCTTTTTTCAGGACTATGAAGTGCCAGCGCCGTTCGCTGCCTCACTAGCTGTACTGAAGCAATGAAGCCTAGATATTTTCATACATCTTTTATTTCTTTTTCATTAAATAATTTGAAGACCAGTCGCTAAAGTCGCCCGAGATCAATCGATCCTTTCACTAAACTTTTATCTCACCTAATTCCAAATTCCACAAATTGAAAGTTTTTTCTTTAAAATTTAAAAAATATTTCAGCTAATTAAATAGTTTCATACAAATGTAATAAATATGAAAAGGATTTCCTTTCGCAGAATTGGAGAAAGAAAATTTTTCAATCTACGATATCTTTTTTTCTTATTTCAACTCTGCCTCCCCTCTCTCCCACCCCTCCCCTTTTCCTCTCGCAACGAGGAGCAATCCATGTAAATGACATGTGAACGATGCACGATTTTTCACCTCTCCGTTCGATGACCCTTCCATGACCGTTCCATGACCTTTTCTACTTGAACAATCAATGGAAATTTCTATTATTGTTTTTCGCATAAATTTACATGGTTAACGAAATGGATCAGAGAAAACAAGTGAACGGAAAATACGCGAACGCAAGAAAAGGAAGAGGAGAGTGGATGAAATAGCGATCAGTAATTTCAACCTCGAACTGGCCTCTGGCCACTTTCTATATGTTTACCGGCTTCCCAATCAAAGCTTAAATTAATGTTTTCATCAGCTCTCTCCTCCTGGCATCCTCCATCACCTTTATCCATAGTTCTCTCCTCTCAGCTCCCCTCATCTCATTCCACGCTATCCATAGGCTATCTTCAATCATTTCTTCCATTAAAAAAAATTTATTCACTCGCAATGCCGAATTTCGTTTTTATTCACTCAAATCTATCAGCATAACTCCTCCAAAATAACTGGTCAAGTGCCAACGATATTATAATACAGCTTTTTAATGGTGCTAGTTCCTTAGCACAGAATGCACTACTCGAACACCTTTCCCTCTCCCCGTTCAATAAAAAATAACCAGCATTCTAGTTTTGCAAAGCGAGCGATATAACTCTCAAATACACGGCTCTCTACTTCAGATTATCCATCCTTGTTTTATTATATAATTTAATATTATTAGGAAATACTGGGTGGATCATTCAAATTTTCTCAGCTGATAAAAGGAACATATTTCAAGTATGTGGAAAAGAAAATACCCTAAAGAACTCGAATAAAGAATTGAAATTGATTTCTTTCTCATAATTTGGAAGGAATAGAATTGGAAATTCATTAATTTATAATCGATGCATTAATTTGCATTTCTATCAAAACAAAGTAAAAGATAGTTATATAACTGATCGATTAATGGAAATAAATAAAAAAGCTTTTTTTTTCAGTTGTATTACTTCTTAACATCGGACTTCCTTGTTTCCTAAGTTTCCAACTTCCATTACTTCATGAAATATTTCAATTTCCAATTTAGGTTTCCAAATCGAACAGTGATGTTATATAGTGTTTAGGAGGATTTTCTTTCAAACATTCAAAATATAAGCATTTTTAAATAAATTAAATAAGATAACAACTAGTCGATGAAAGGTACAAAAAAAGACTTCCATTTGAATATCAAATTTCAATGACGCTATACATCAATATGGAATTGGGGCTTCATATCGAATGGATCACCTATCGCCAAAGAGGGCGTTCCTTATCGCTCTAAGAGGTTCTGCCGCAACAATTTCCGCAGCAACAGTTTCCACATCAGACGTTCCGCAAGCAAAACAAGAAATTTTACAAAAAGGAAAAATCCGTACTATCCAAGATATAGGTTGACAGATGATTCGACACTCTATGCGATTGACTGCCTCACCTTTCTCCTATGTTGTCCATCGCTTTTAGATTTATTGATACTCATATGCGTAATCAAATTCAATTTATCAATGCCTCAAACATAAATACAAAAACTTTTTAAAGTGTTCTTCAATGATTTCAACCACAGATAAGTTGATCACACTGACCGGCGTTAGTAATGAATAAATAAAAGAGTAAGCGATAAACGAATTGCGCCAGGTGAAACAGGTAAAACAGGTGGAAAAAAACAGGTGAAAGAGATATGGAATAGATTTGCCATTAAATTTACCATTAAAAAAAATTTTTTTACCACTAAATTTATTATAAATCAGAAAAAAAAATCAAATGAATTTACGAACGTAAAAAATGTCGCAAAATATTAGCGAATCTATGAGTAAATTAGACGGAGTAGATGCATGAAATTTTTCCAAATTCAGTATTGATCTTTAATAATGCCGTATTATCGATAGAAACATTTCCGCAATTATTATATGTGAAGATGCTAAATTATATTTCAAAACTATAAAAAAGTTATAAGTAAACTGCTAACGAAAATATTTGTAGGTAATTATAGAAATTTTTCGTTTAATGACAAAGCAATTAGAAACGATTATTCAGCTAATATAATCATCTAAAATTATGATATGATAAGTTGAATATTGAAAGAGGATAATAAATTATTAGGAAAATAGACTCATTTATTTAGTGATTGAATATTTAAGTATTCTTTTAAATAAATCAATCAATCAATAATCGAATCTCACACTGATGAAAACACATTGGAAGACACTAAAGACGATGCGACATGCTCGATGAATGAAGACAAAATGCTGTCAAATAGGGAGTGGTGTTGTGCGTGTTGGCTTCGTCCAGCACGCAAACAAGTGAAAATCAAAACTTGTGCTGCTTATTGCCACCCGTCGAATAAATCAACTATTGCTCGAACGCACATGTATTTGTGTGTTTGTATGTGTGCATGTATATTTACGTGTACATGTATAGGTATGCGGTGTATGTGCGTCTGTGTGTCTGCGTGCACGTACATGAGTGTCGATGTACGTGCTTACGAGTGTATGCATGTGTTTTAGTGCATTTATGTGTATGTATATGAGTATGTTGTAATACAACATCATTGATTGCGCTTCAAAAGGTAAAAGTCTTAAAACGTGTCATCTTTTTATCACTACCCCCTCTCCAATTAAGAATAGCAAGGTTCTCCTTACATACAATGATTCAGAAATTCAACCGGTTAATTGTCTCAATAAAATTCCATCGCATTACTCGCAAACTGTTCTCCATGAAACCTCTCAAATTCTATTCTCTATCCTCTCCAATTCCATCCGATAGCTTCACACCAATCCTCTCTCAATATTTCTCAAGAACTGTTCTAATCAATTCCCACCTTGATTTTAAGTTTCTAAAACGCCTATATATGCTGCAATCTTCAACTACGCTTTGTATCATCATTCTACGCGCCCATGAATTACGCTCACCTGAAGTTAGTTCCCGTTATTATTTACGCAGCGAGAGATAGTCTAATTAATAATCAAGTTCAATTTTAATACATACTAGCCTTTCATCTATATGAATATTTTGAAACTGAAAACACTCAAGTATACAAGAATGTATCATTTAGTTGTATAAGCATCCACAATTGGTTAGTCTTTTTTTTTTTCGAGAATTTTCCTCAATAGTATCATGAACGAAATTAATCAATCAATGAAGTTTTATGCAAAAAGTGGATTTCAATTTATTCAAACGAAATTTACATGCTATATGCATGCAGTTGAAAAACATCTTGATATAGTAATTCGTTTGTTAACGGGGAAACAAAATTTACATAAAAAAACAACGCTTAATCTCGAATAATTTAAATATACGAAAATAGAATTATCATTGAATGGCAATTATGCTAAATTTTACAGCTAAAAATGACTTTGGAATTTAAAATTTCACAAACAGGAAATGAAATAAATCTCGATGAAATAAATTATCTAAAAATGATATTGACATGAGAATGAAATCATTACGATATATGGAATCCTATTGCATTCTCAGATATTATTTGCAACAATCGGTTGGAATTTTCAAATGTGAAAACGATAAATCGATTTTCATTTTATTCATTTCGTTATTTAACTGAAAGATCAATAGAGTTGCACTTAATGCAAAATATATATCTCTATTTATTTTGATAGAGATGATGTGCTACCCACGTATGAAAATTAGGAGGCAAAATACCAAAAAATAATTGCAAAATTTCATCGGTCTGTGTGCACGGATCGTCTATGTGTTTTGCGATTGAATAGAAAGATTAACGAATGAAATAGGAATGTGGAAAAAATATTGAATCGAATTTTTTTTTCGTTGAGTCACAAGAAAAGCAACGAAATGAAACGCTGCTATGCTAGGCAAATTGCAATGCATCATCGATTCAGGCAGCTGAATTTTTTTTTTTTTTTTTGAGAATGTGGCCATCTGAGAAACGAATGCATCTTCATTAAGACATTTCATCGGCTATTTGATGAGCATTCTCCTCATTGGTGTCAACGTATAAAAAATATGGGAATATCCCCACTCGCCCTTCCTCTTTCCAATCTCGACATATATCTACAACAATCTCGATGGGCAAATATACTAAATTACCAATAGAAGAGTGGCCGCATTGTCAACGAAATACCGTATCATCGCATATAAAAGCCCTGGGGCAAGTATAGGGGGTTGAAAATAAAGCGGAAATGTATGAGATTCTAATTATCACAACGCGACGGGTAAATAGTGCACAAATGAAGCACAGTTCATAGCTGTAATGAAAATCTTTTAGAGGGCGATGAAGCATCGCTATATCGATGCAATTTTGAGCATTTATATGAGAATGTGAGCAAAGAAGATCATTTACTGAATAAAAGATCGTTTATCGTGATTTACATAGAATATGACGAAACAGAAATAAATATTAAGAAATTTTGGAGGAGACAAAAGAAATGAATGAACGCATTACTGCACCTCTCATGAAGAAGAAAAAAATTCATACAATAAAGTCGTAAATGATAATAAGTGGAAAAGCGCATTAGGTGACTTGGCAAAATTCGCACTTTTGAATTTCAGGACACATATCTAACCGAATCCCAGAAAGAGTCTACTACAAAATGGATGATAAGTCAAATGAATGGCAAAATGACTCTTCTAGAAAGTCGAATGATTATGTGACTCCACCAGAAAAATAAACTAATTTTTTTTTGCTCTTACTTTAACAATGTTGAAATTTATGTACACAAATTTTGCATGAGATTTACGTGCGTATGGATTACACAAACGTGAGGAACTGGAATATAATCGAGCATGAGAAAGACTACGCATTCATACAAATATGCATACGCACATGCACATATGCATGCACATATGCACATATATTTGCATACACACAGACACACACACGCATAAAAACACACACACGCATAAAAACACACACACACGCACACATGGGCGCACGTTATATATATATATATATATATATATATATATATATATATATATATATATATATATATATATATATATATATATATATATATATATATATATATATATAATACGCATACATGTGCATAAAAGATCTTGGCAGGATGTTTTGCGCTATTTTAAAGGAAATCAAAGAGGCTATAAATAATTATAACACTAGAAGACCCTCAAAAACTGAAATCATATCAGTGATGCGTTCGTTATTGTAACAAACATTTCTCTGCGCTAATATTAACTGCATATCAACGCTAACGTTCTGTTTGTTCCGTCAAGTCAAAAACCGGAAGACGATACTAAAACGACTATATTTGTGATGTTTATTCCGAGCGAATATTCCATCACATGAGTGTACTCTAATATATCGGATGATAGACGATAAATCAGCTCATCATATTGTTACAAATATTGGTTTCCTCAAGATATTTGGAAGATTGCCATAATTTTCAAAATTTAAATTGAGAAATTTATAAAATTCGCCAAAAATTTATAAAATTATGAGCATAGCAAGAGAGAATTGATTCATTCGATATATTTATTTATAAAATGCTAGCGAATGGCAATCGGTGGTCAACTTATATTCAGATCATCAAAGAAGACGAATATATGTAATAAAGTAATCGATAAGACTTGAATACTTAAGAACTCATTCGTTGAGGATAAACAAAAAATCACCCGTAAATCTTAGAATAATAAAATTGCTGAAAATATCGTCGCTATCGTCAAATTAGGTTACCTTCCTTTTCCGATATCGCGTTTTGCGTAAACACTCTCCCAAAAGATAGACCCTTTTGCATTTCTCTTTTTATGTCACTCACCATCGAATTCTACTTCGCTTCTTCTACCGCTGAGATGTCATTTTTCAAAAAATCCTTTCAGAATCAATCTTCGCAACAAATTTAACTTTCTTCTATGAAAAACTCTAAGGTTACAACTGACACTAATTGAGCATAACCTGAACAAAACCTTAGATATCTCAATGTTTATGCTTCACTTACTAGCATTAGAAAATTGAAACGCTCAAACTGTAATGAACTTCAGGTGAAGATTAGGTGCATACGAAAACAACGGAGAGAATGAAGCATTTTCGAAGAGACCGACGTACTCATTCATTTGCTAGTCCATTTATTTAATTATTCAAAGGGGCAAAAAGGCAAAGAATAGGTATTGGCTAAAATAAATATACCTGTACCTGCTACCGACGAACATATATATATATACATATATATATATATATATATATATATATATATATATATATATATATATATAAACTGAAAGTGGGTTCATGCATGCACACTAGGATTGCCAGCGTTCATAATGGAGCATTAGATAATGATGCATCAACTGATACTAGTTTGATAATGGTTGCCAACTCAACAAACACTCTATGATTAAATGATAATAAGATATTCAGATTGATATAAGCAGAATACTATTTAAACTATCACTATAATGACCTTTTCATGCGATCTTAGTTACCTTCATATCAAAGATCTAAGCGGAAAAAATTTTATTTTCGGGAAGAAAGAGAAAATTGAACGTCTCAATTTTCTTTTGATAAACGAATTTGTTTTCTGATTAATTATGTTCTTCTAAATGGATTTATAAAGTACTTCATTGTTCGTTTTTTTTTCAAATTGAAAGTTTTTTTCTTTCAAAATTTCCTTCATTACAAAGTTCAGTTCCATGCGTTAAAATTTCAGTTAAAATATGTAAAAGAAACGCTTGTTTCAAGCAAAACGAAAAAAGTGAATAAGCGTTGAGGAATGCAAAACTATTAATACAGAAATGATTTTCACAATAACGAATATCTTCATATTGTCAAATCGAAAGAGTATTGTTGACAATTTTTACCTAATCTTTGAAAATATTTACGATCGAATAGTTTTATGAGTGAGTCAATAAAATCTCACCTTTTCATATCTATAATCATAGGAGAATCACATGACGTAAATTTACACTTTATGCGTATTCCTTCCACTATTCTATTAGAGTTGTAAATACCAAGAATTTTCTACTTAAGTTAGCAACCAATTCTGAATCTCTAGTACTTGAGCGATGAGATTGAGTGATACAAGCTCCACTTATCTCTTCCCTCCGGAGTATCATCGGAGTCAATGAACATGTAAAAAGGAACTCATGAAAATTTATTGAGGAAACACTAGACTAGATACGACTATCAATAAATATCAATGAGCATTTTAGATACTAGAAGCTAATCTTTTTTCGCATAAATATTTTAAAAAACAATCAACTAATAAATTAATTATTCGATAAACAAATTATATCCATGCACGAATTAGTAGTTACTGATGATTTTTTTGGGCAACTTTAGCTTTATTAAGTTATTTAGGACGATATAATCAAAACTTTCTAACTGTATTTTTTGTTAAATAATCGAAAAATAAAAAAATTATTCTTTATATTTTTAGCATTATTACGTTTGTGTAAATTTTAAACAAAATATTAATTCTTTTTTGAATAGCAATGCTATGAATAATGAATATACAATCGATGAGGAATACACAAAAAGACATATTTAGAGCGGATTCACCTCAAACGGCACAATCGAAAATGAGAAAAAGATTCGATTGCGAAGCGAGCGATATCTAAGGAATGCATGCTCATATTTCCGCATATAGGTATGTATATGTGCAAGTATGTGTTCATTTGTATGTGTATATGTGTATACGTATGTATGTGTGTTGTCTGTGTGTGTATGTGCATATATGTCTGTGTGTCTGTGTATATGAAGACATCATGTGCGCGTGTATGTGTGTGTGTGTGTGAGCATATGCGTGTTGTGTATGCGTTTATACTTATGAGTGTGATGTGTTTATAAGTATGCGTATGTGTGTGCGTGTGTGTGTGTGTATTTGTGCGTTTGTGCATGTTGGAGTGCTAAGCGTGAAAAATTGAATACATTCACATAAACGCAACACATCGATCGTTTTATGGCAACAAACGCACACAGGCTCCCATTTAATACATGCTCACAAGTTTTGCTCCTCTATTCTAATGCACTTTTCTTTCAACTGCTTGCTACATTCGGTTATGCACACGATTAGCCTAAAAGAGATTGAGTGAAATTCATATACTTATGAGGCCAATCGAAAAAAAAAAGAATTCATATTATTTGTTAATAAAGGATTTCTTTCTTTCTCATTATTAAGGTGAAAATGAGCTCGAAAGTAATTCCTAGCAATTGGAAACTTCTTTTTTTTCGAGAATATTTTTTTTTATTGAAGCGGCTACATGAGATGTGAATATTGTGGAACAGCTTAAGCGGACATGAATATGAATATTAATTATACTGCAACTAAAGGCCATACAGGTGAGATAGTCTCAAAAACTGATACCTAAAAAATACCCAACTAGGATTTGTCGTGCTGCTATGCCTCTGATGGAATTGGCTAAATAGCTTACGTAATTCCGATTCTGCCTCTACCTTCTCGCGTTCATTTTTATGCTTTTGCAGAATTAAGAACTTATTAGAACGGTTTATAAGGATTGTTCGATGTTTTGAAATTTTTGACTTCAATCCCCTCCTCCTCTCTTCCCCGTCTTTTCACTCTCCCTAAGACTCGCTGTTTTTACTTCTCGTTGAATGAAAACAAATTTTTTTTATCAATTCAGAGCACTAAAATTGAAGACCCGTTTAATTTGGCATTCATTTCATAGATAATCTACACTCGTTGAGTAATTATTTCGAACATGAAGACCAGTTACACTAATGAAATATACTGGCGGAAGAATACAACAAAAATCATCTCAAATTTCCGACTTTTGAATAAGAGGCTTTATTTTCAATTCTACTTTCATATTTTATTGCTTACTCTGTTAATGGAATATCACCCCAAATTATAACGCAATAAGTTTTATGATATTCAAAATAAATTTTGCATAATTTAAGCATAAATTTGCATTGAATGTAAATATGAATATTGTAGCTCATAATTTTGCATAAATTGTAAACAAATAAATAAATAAATAAAAATTATAATGTTATAGACCGGAAACGTTAACGCCATGCTGATTGAGCATAAAATAATCTATGCTGAATGTTTTTTGTAAACTACATTTGAAAAAAAAATTGAAAATCACATTATTTCAATGAACATTGAGTCATTAAATTAGCTTATATTAGTAGATGAATGCATATATACAATTCGATATTGTCATAAGCGGTGGCTTTGATGATTTTAATTAAATTAATGAGTGAGGAAATGAGATGAGGTGATATCATTTTCTATCGAAGGAGGATAAACGTTGAGATCACTGGGAAGGAGCTAAGCTGCAATGAGAAGGAGCTTCAAATCGGATCATAACAAGGAACTGCAAAAAAAATGTGCTATAGAATAGAATCTTGCAATTTGGTGAGATAATAAAACGCAAGCGTCGCATGCTCTTGATCGTTGCAATATTTAGTTACTTTCTCCATACCAGCTGAAGCAATCAAACTACCAAACGGCTTATCAAAGCAAGCTAGGTCTTATTAGATGTTGCTTATGCCTGTCTGTCTGTGTTTGTGTCTATGCGTTAGCGTACGCATGTGAGTCTGTGTATGCGAGTGGATATGTCTGTTTGTCGGTGTGTCTGTCTACGACTTCAGTGAGCAATCGCTGCTCATTTACATGTGAAATAATCACACTTGCAAACTGAACTCGTTATCCTCAACAAGGCGTGTTTGCAGAACTATTAGTACAAATGCGAGTAACGCACCGCATTGTGTCTACAAGCAGCAGTACCCTTCATCAAACATTCTCTCGTATTACTGCACACAGATGTGCAAACATGTTATTAACTTTTAACTGCAATTTCGAAATCATGTGAAGTGGAATGCATGTGAATGCTCCTAAACGCTACCAAGTAACGGGCAAATACTTATAGAATTGATGATATTTTCATCAATGAAAGTAGTGGAAGGATTAAGGAGAGCGAGATGGAAGGCGAGATAGAGGACGAGAGGAAGAGTTGTACTTGTAAGAAGAAGGTAGAAACAAAAAATATGCGATGAAAATATTTTCGTTGAAAAAAAAATTGATAAAAATTGCAGACAGAGTTCGGCCAAAAAAGTCAACTGAAGAAGAAATTCGAAAAGAGTTGAAAGAAAGACGGACGTTTTTTTTCTGATGAAAATTTGAAAGTTTAAAATATCTTTCAAAACAGCAAAATAGTTCTAAACAAAAATAACAAAATAATTTAACGACATAAGAGATGAAAGAATCGATTTTCTATCGAAAATCAAGAAATTAGCTTTCTTTATCAATCCAATTGTTCGAGTTCTTCCGCTTCAAGAAAAATTCTTCATAAAATTATCACATTAGGATTGAAATATTTTAAAGCATAATGCAAAATTTTTTAAAATAAATTAAAATCTGCTAATTTTGCAATGTCATTAACATATTTATTTTAGTGAAAAATTTGAAACAGTCAAACGAACAGAAGTCTGAAATGAATTATTGAAATAAAATTTCGAAAAGATCGAAAAGGATTCGAAAGAATTCAAACGAATATTCAAGAATGCGCGAAGAGTTCAAGTATTGCTCAAATAGAAAAAAAACGGATGCAAAAAATTGAAAAAAATGGCAAACAGAGAAACATAACACAATGTGCGCTTTATCAGTTTCATTCATCAAGCCAATTATTGTCGCATTTTGAGGTGACAAAAAAAAAAAAAGAATAGTAACTTGGAACTACTGGACATAGAGATGTATAAAAATCCAAATATATGCTTATTTCAATCTAAACCTGCATTAGCGATTATACCTATGAATATACCTACATTTCACATGTGAAAATAAATACACCTATGAGAACGAAAAAGTATTGATCTAATTTTTCGGTTAATGTAGAGATTATTTTATTATCAAATGGCTGAATTTTCATATTATTTAATTGAAATTCTCACATAAATTCCTTGAAATTAAAGCACTATACAGGTGAAACGTCCAATAAAACGCTATTGTGTAAGAATTCGTTTTTATGAGAAGAAGAAAGGTGAAAGCGGTTGTCATAATAGAACGATACAACGAGCGATCTGCCGTCCCGTTATAAACTCTAAAAATAGCCTATGTCACCTTGTCAATCAATTTCCCTTTTCGCACCTATGCCACATATATTGCCGATTGCGCATATTCATCCATCGTTGTTGCTAATGTAAACGCATATATTTATTGTATTTTCAACTTATTAATGCACTAAAAAATTTGCATAGAATTTCGATGAAATGATTATATGCAAATTTTTGATTAAATACATAGAAGAGAAATTCAAGGAATCCTTTTAGAAACTAATGAAATCGTTGTTCCACCTTCAATAAATATTTCATATATTAGTCATCATTAATAATCTATGTTTATATTATTCACTATTAAATTTTATTTATTTAATTTAGCATTCTTTAGTGATGAATTGCATAATATCATAGCAGTAAAATGTTTAAACGGAATAACGAGAAACTCAAAATAAAATATGAAATAAGAATCAAGAAAATAAAAATATACAATTAAAAATTTTAGCATACACATAGCGGTAGTTGTTGAAAATTACAAAGAAAAAAGACCTACGCTAAGACCAATTCTAATATAGAAATTAAGAAAAGGGTCTCTATAAAAAGTGGGGCTGTAAACGGCACGTTCGACCGGCCACTTCATTCGTCACTGCATTGAATGTATGCCCCGATTCCAAACCCATTGAATAATCGATCAAAATATTCTAGTAACAAAATTGCTCCCAAAATTTGATATTTTTCGAGGCATTATTCTACATAAACTCAAAGTTAGAGTGTTCTATCTACTTTGGCGAATTGATCAGATATTACAGCAACAATTTAGCGAAGTGTAACAATCGTCAATGATAACGTAGCCATAGAGTTATCGTTTCGCCATTATTAAGGCCAACAATATGAGATGTACTAACATAAAATAACGACGAGGGGATTAAATGATGTTTAAAAAATTTAGATATCGGAAGAATAAGTACAATTTTTCAGAAATTATTTGAGAACATTATTAGATGATATGAGATAATCAATAAAATATTTATTTACGATAGAGCCTGAAATGGGGATTTTCTTCAATAATATATCTAACTCGAATTTATAACCTAGAATTAAAAATTTCCAAAATCCTGTAACTTTATGATCCAATTAACGCATGATAACATATTAGAAAACCTTATTTTTTCTTATTAAAAAAAAAAAAAACAACTCATCTTACATAACGATAGATGCTTCTAAATAACTTTTCAATATTTTTCAATGAAAATTTCAACCAAAATCGTTCGGCGCATTTTAATTAAATGAAAATATCGTTTAAAAAATCGGAAAAAAATTTAGTGGAAAAGAAAAGAAAGCATAAAAAACGATCACTGTTTGGATGTTTTAATTGTAAAAAACTTGAATTTGACTTCATTCAGTAAGAGTCGAACTAACGAAATGTGCGCAAAAACCTGTATCCGCATAACATTCCTTTTCTTTATCATTTCGACATTCACATCCTTCTCATCTCTTTATTAATCCCATTAAAAAATATTTTTTCCAATTACACTTCTTCCACTCATTTTGAATTTCAATTAATTCAAATAGCGATTTTATTGCTTTCTTCATGAAAAATTCTTTTTTCTCTTCATCTACATTCAATGATCATTTTGGCCTACAAGGTTCAAACTTATCTAATCTTCGCTAACATTAAGGTGCATATTAATATGCAAATTTTAATCTAGCTCTATCAAAATCTAAATATAAAGCATTCACTTAATCGGTGCATTTGAAAATATTCTTTTACTCGTTACTTCATTCAATTAGAAGTATATTGCATATTCGGAATAACCTTTTTCACCCATATTTCTCTATTGATATGCACGTTGCGAACACCGATATGCATGATATTATCCAAATATTGAATAAATCGTTGATTTATTTCATATTTTTAGAAATTCTTTTATTTTAAATTTATTTATTTATTTTTTTTTGTTCCCGAATAGAATGATTTGGGAATCTCTAAAAGAATTCAGAAAGAGAAAAATTTAGTAAGTGAATTGTTTTCGATTCTTCAGCTATTCAATGATGAAAAAAAACTCTCTTCATCAAATTCAGTAAAACAATAACTTCCGCGCATTATCTCATATTATTGAAATGGGTTATTTTTCAGCTATGAAAATTACAAGCACGATAAAAAAAAGAGGATTTCTGAGAAGAGAGGATATTGTATCTATTCGTTTGCCTGTCTGTTTGTTTGACAGTGTCGTTGTTTGTCTAATGATTCCCTATCAGACAAAAACTATATCGATGGAATACGAAGAGTACTTTTTTACCCTATGATTATAATACAATTACACGGCATCCATATTGTAGCAATAGTCGGTGTTGTCGCAACATTTCGCAAATTACCGACTTACATAACAGATGTATCACTTGGAAATATAAATTAAAAACAGCATTCATGCTATGGGAAGGGATGTACGATTGTAATGACTGAAAGAAGTGCACCATAGTAACTACGATATCATCTATAACGAGATTTAGGTTGGAGCTGTCGTGCGAACGACATCGGACGAGAAATAACTTACTATTATTTTCGACTGAAAGCTCAGCACCAGGATCACCTCCTCCTCCACTATTCCAAATTTTTCCTTGATCTCTCATTTCTTAATTTTTTCCGCATTCTTTATTATAAAGCATATATTCGCTGTTGAATTGCATATAGCGAGTAATGAAATATCAACAATTGATGAGTCTGTATATATATATATATATATATATATATATATATATATATATATATATATATATATATATATATATATATATATATATATATATAACTTAATAATAAATAGCAAAACGAAGCGAAGACACTGCGAAAGACATTTTAACTTGAATGTAATGGCTGATTCTCAAAGAGTGCTTCTTGTGTTTACTTGTCAATATTATTCATTCGTTTATTTCTATGAATATATGTGGCCGAACATCATCCATAGTACATATTAGGCAACAACAAAATTCTAACCAATCCGCACCTACCCTCTCTCACTACTCGCACCCCCAAGAGTAGGAGGTCCTTACGGGAACAGCGTGCTTACTATTGGCCTTCATAAGCTGATTGTGTCGCTAAGAACAATTGCAATTAAACGTGCCGATTATCAATGTTTTACGTAGCCATCGAAAGACGTTTCAATATTTAGAAGAAGACATAGTTTCTTACATAAATCTACACAGGTATGCTGTAGAATGCCTTAAGCCCTAATCTTTATTGAGCTTAACTCATTTTACTTTAAATTTGAGTAAATTTATAATTTCAAAAAAGCGCATTTTTTCGATTTCTCTCAGATTTTAGGCGAATATTCTTACGAAACTTTTTCTTCAAAAATTTTCAGCGAAATTTCAATGAATTTCTGCCAAAAGAGTCTTCTGCATTAGGTAGATTATCTACTGCAAGAAGCATTGAGAAAAAAATTTTTTTCCCACATGCAGATCGGCGAAATGGTGAATTCGTATGAGTTAGATGGATTTATGGGTCCTCTGATCGTTGATTTCTCAAATAATAGGTGCAATGGCGCGCAATTGCAACGGCGCGCCCCGGGGTTTAAGAAATTTTTCTGTGAAAACTCCCAAACTCTTTTATCTTCTTTTTTCAGCGAAACAATTCTGCCAGCAGTATATTTTCTTAAAAATTTACTGCTTGATATAATAAGTGGAAAAATTACTCATAATTAACACTATTACACTATTTAATCAACAACACTATTCAAATTATCCCCCTCCCCAAGCCCCTCCACCGATCCGTTCGCCCTTCCCCATCCCCGAGCGCCAAACGCACATCAAATGCAAAAAAATAAATTTTTTTCTACGAAACGTCGCATCTTTAATGTGTTACTAAATTTAGTCACATTTGCTATGACGCTGTGTGCGTTATGTTGATGTGTTGAATGTATATGAACTGGTTTCCGTTCTATTCTCTCTCTCTCTCAAAAAAAAAATTCTTCATTGACTCTCGATACGCATCTAAAGCCTCTTTCTCTCTAACCCCTATAAAAGTTCTAAAATATTTTGTCGAAAATTTGCATAAAGTGATTTTATTTGCATAAATCAAACATCCTATTAAAATCAGCCTACTGCACATCGAATAAAGAAAGTGGATATATTTTATATTATATTCGAATGAGCAATATTTTCCACTCAGAATATTTTCTATGATTTATCGAAAGAAATGCATTCTCCATATATAATTTATTTCCTACGCAAAATTTGATGATATTCAACCATTCGGACATAAACGAAGAATCTCAATAAATATATGAATAGCTATTGGATAGGTGAGATGAAAGCGTGCCAAAAAAAAGGACTCGAAACCTATAAAAATTTATTGAAATATTGTGGAAAAAAGTGCACTAAAAATTGAAGTTTTTCGAAAAGATTTGAATTTTTTTTCATTTATTTATTGAAAGCATGTAGAAAATAAGAATAAACTTAGAAGTTAATAAGCAGCTCGTTTGATTCATATAGCTGAGGAAATATTCATTGCATTTTTATCTTTGCTTGAGGCTAAAATATTTCTCCCTTATCTTGCCGAAATTCATCGGAATGTTTTATGCATTAAAATTAATTGCGATAATGCTGACTAATATCAAAGTTATGCTACGACTGACATTTGCGCCGAATCCGTCTATCCAATCCTATTTGTAAAATTGCATCATTTCGTCGACGTGAGATCAGATGAGCGGAAAAAAGATTTTAGAAATAGAACTCCACAGAGCTTTTATTGTAGAACAAATATGCGCTTCAATGATTCCTCTAAAACGTCATAGGTTTTTTTTAGTTGCACCTAGCTGCACCTAATGGAATATCCTACGCAGAATGACGTCATCTCGATAGGATGCCTCCTCATTTCCGGTCATTTCGAGAAATATAATTGCATAACAGCCGAAAAACTGAATATACGGTAATAACGATCATCATGTATATAACTATTAAAGTACTTCTATAAACACATCAAAAGTTTTCATTCTATTTGAAATTTTTGAAGAACTTTTTTTTTTCTTGAAAAACTCATTGCTTATAAAATGTGAGACCTAATAATAATCGATATAATGGAAAACAAATTTATGATAGTTTTCGATGGCAATTTTTCGAAACAATTTTGAAAATTCTCTTCAAAAAAATTCGTTTCCCGAAACTTTTTTCTTCGGGAATTCAAAAATGGTATATAAAACAGATGAACAATGAGATCGTTTAGGATAGTGATATTTGCAGCATCCATGATCAAATACTGCAAGTTGCATTCTCTGAAAGTGGTCGAATATAAATGAAAACTCCGAGAATGAGCGTGAAGATCACATCAAATACTTTTTTTTTTTAAATTCTTAAATATGCCCCTAAAAGAATGTGGAGAAAAAATTATAGAAGATCGATTGGATCGTATACGTATATTTCTACGAAAACAAATAATATTTTATGCTCTTTATTTCTTTTAGTTTATTTTAAACGATTTTTTTTAAATCTTTAATTCAAATTCAAATTACTTTTCCACCTCGAGAATAATTACTTTTTTTTGGGGATGGCATCCAATCTTTCGTTGCATAAGATATTTCAATCACAATGTGAACGATACTAAAATTTAAGTAAAAAAAAAAACAGATTCAAGAATTTTCATCGCTTCACAATCATCATAAAATTGACTAATCCAGCGGAATTTTTATAGGAGTTAAGCAACTAATGAGCAATAAATTCGATTCGTCTACTGAAAGCATTCAGAGTATTAGCATTAGCTGAAATTCTCAACGAAGCGAAGTTTATTCCTGGAGATATCAAAAATTTACATTTACGACTTTATTTAGCAATGCGTTGAGTATTTTTTTAAATGTAATTCATTCGATAAAATTAAGGAAAAATTTTCTCGAAATTTTGATTTCTTATTATTTCAACGCTTTAAAATTTCCGAAAAAAAAAGAGCTCTAATCTGAAAAATTCGAAAAAAAAATGTTTAGTATGAGCTCAATGAATATCATAGTAAGTTATTTGATATTCAAATATAACGATGGAATTTTAGAGATATAAATAGGTTTTTCTTTTGTATAAACGTTTTCTTTTCTCGTCAAGATGGATTATAAGCCTAAATGAATTCATATAGATTTAGCAGATAAAGTCGACTCTTCCAAATTGCATTGCCTTTCCTCTTCGATATTGCTCACCGATAATAACGAAAAAAAAAGGATTGCTATTGTTGAGTTCCGTTTAATTTCAAAATCAACTCATCGAATTGACATAAAAATATAGAAATTTTACACTTCTGTTTTATTACTCTAGGCAATTGTAAAAGTAGTATACATCATTAGTAAAAGATAAATTTTGAAGAATTTAATTGTAAAAGATAACTGCAGAAGAAGAAAATATAGAAATTATTCAATAAAAGAAGTAGAAGAAAAAATCTGCGAAAATTATCCAGTAGCATATTTCAGAAAAAAAAACTTTCAAACTTGAAAAATTTTGACTGAAATGAAAATGATTTAATAAATTCATTGAAAATTTTGTGTAAAAATGAGAAATCGATAAGTCGATAAGTTTACCAATGACTGCTTTTTTTAAGGTGTAGATCTATAGACGTATTGATTCATAAATTTCACTATAAATTAGAAAAGAGACCTAAATGTATTATAGTACTACTTAATAATATGAATGTGTTATGCATAATTAACTTATAATTAGCGTACAAAGTGGGGGACCAATTATGAGGTATTGTGAAGAGTGGCAATTGTTGTCTATCGGGCACTCGACGTGTAAACGTTCACATGTCAACTCGATGTCTGCAGCACTAATTCAATGGCTTCACTATTTGCCTCACAATAAGGGAAATGGAAAACGAACAACAACAAAGCATTTTCATTACTCGATAAGTAATAAATTCAAGGAAAAACTCTATAACAAATATATTCACAAATATTTTATATTCATCTCTTTCGCCTCTTTGATACTCTTTTTTTTCATCGAGTAATCACTGCGGAAAAATAACTCAAAGTGTAAGCAGACAGCCAACTACCAGACTGAATGAACTTTATGCGAATACCAAAATAATCAGAATAAAACTATGAAAATATTAAGAAATTTTGCAAAATTTTACAAATATTTTATTGCGAAACGAATATTTTTGCATTGTAAATTTTGCAAAACTATCGCATTGTTATACAAAATTTCTTATCACGTAAAAATAGGTCTTCTTTTCGAGATTTCTAACGGAAATGAGTAGGTAATGAAGAAGAAAGTTTCACCTAAAAAAAAACGGTTTTTCTTCCTCTTAAAGATTTATTTGAGAGAATGGCAATTGTTTCGATCGATTCTATCGAAAAGAATGCTTTATTCGAAATTTTGCGCTATTTCAAAACGTTAACAAATTGTGCTAAAAACAACATTTTACACGTTAACTGATGTTTTATGTTGTATATGATCATTTAAGAATAACAAAATTATCTTTCACATAATAGCCGATAACGAAAAGTTTAATGCGTAGAAATGACGTCATTTTTGCTGATAGGGAAATCCAAATTTCATACCTGGACGATCGAAGACATTGGTGCAAATTGAAAATGGTGAAGAGCATAACTCTTTTAATGTTCGCATTGTTCTTATCATCTAAGCACCTCCAATATTCATGCGTAGTTGTTAAGAATTTCTTCAATAAACACCCAGTAGATCAGCAATCGAACTATAATCGAATCGAGTAGAGGAAGCGGATCAGTCAGTAAATTGATCAATCAATAGACAAATCGATCAATAAATGGAGCAATCAGCAAATCGATGCTGAGCAACCAATAAATCGATAATAGAACAGCGACGACAATAATAGTTGCCAGAATCGATGACGAATTTGATAAAATGTTGCAAAATTAGAAATAAAGTAATATTTTGGAATATTTTTGCCTTCTTGAGGCGTTATTATTTTCCAATTCTCAACGATTCGATTCAGCTTTCAATAGCAATTGCCTCTGAGCTGAATATTTGAGAGAATAGTTCTTCATAAAGAGATTAGCCGCACCAAAAATAAGTGAGCCTCGTTCATTCAAAATGACACCAACGTGGCAAACATCACTGTTTGAGTTGACGTATCGCCGTTTTTAGGGTTTTTCACGTTTTGCACTGCTCTTTGCGCAGTTTCTATTATTATTGTATTGCGCACACCTTCAACAAGCCAAATATGAAAATCGCTTTCCCCCTCCCTATTGCACTTTTCTCTTTCTTTCTTTGCCTCTCTTTCGATGTGTCGGTTATCGGCTTTTTTTTTATAAGGTTTATGAGTCGACATTGAAGCGTTTCAATTGCTCGTTAGTTAATAGCTTCATATCAGCAAATTTGTTGGCAGTTGCGTATGAAGAGATTTTAAACCGAAAGATGTCAAATGTGAATAGAGTTGAAGGAATTTTTGCGTTGAAGCCAATGAACAGTTCGATGCATGCAGTAGTCAATTATTCTCGATTTCTTTCTATCTCTCTATCCCTCACTTTCTCTCTCGTAGACGTTGATAAAAATGATAAGCCCATTATCATCTATAATCGACTAATTAAAAATGCCGACAAATTGATTGTAAACTTATACTCTAGTGAATAAAAACAAGATAGCTGAAGTAAATTATTTCATAGAAACCAAAAAAAAAAAATTTTGAGAAAATAAAGCTAATGATTTTTTACATTTAATCGAACAATGTTTTCTCTTACTTAAAAAAACAATAGCAATATGGATATGATAATCTCTTCAATAAATTGAAATTTTTACAAGCAATATTTTTTTTTTTTTAAATTTCACGCTGAAATGCACATTATTTTGTGAGAGATATGTGGAATTTTTCATTAAAATTCTCATGTATATAAAATTTAAACAAAATTACATAAAATTTTTTTAATGTTATCGATATCTTTTCGTTGTTAGATTTAATTAAGCGATATTTGAATAGATGAATGCCATTTTCAATAAAAATATTTTATTTTATTCAATGCAAATTTTCATTCCCACACCTAAATCCATACATATAAAATATCATTTATAAACGTATCGATAAATGTAGAAATTTTAA
Organism: Baylisascaris procyonis; assembly: GCA_037389465.1. NCBI lineage: Eukaryota > Metazoa > Nematoda > Chromadorea > Rhabditida > Ascarididae > Baylisascaris > Baylisascaris procyonis. Next base: position 2,812,524 of record JAZARR010000200.1, read on the forward strand.
TAATGGAATTTTGTAACGATAACTCGAATTGATATTATAGGAGTCAGCATTATCTATACGGTTAGAATTCTTTGAATTATACGATTAATTCGAAATAATAATATTAAATATTTATACTGTGATATTTCATCGAGTCTTTTATCAATCCAAATTTATTTCGGTTGAATTCGTTTATACTCGTATTATAATTTCAATAGTCTATTCCATTATAACTGTTTAAGCATCTAATGACAATATAATTAGTATAATAGCTTTTGCCAGTATAGAATTTAGCAAAATACATCATTGGGGAAGAAAATATGAATGCTCATCGAATCATTTTTTTTCGCAATACTATTGTTTGAAAAAAAATATATATATATATTTTGAATAGATTTTAAAAATCATTTTTTCAAGTTTAATTGCGATTTGAATAAATTGCTAAAAAAAAGTGCAATTGTGATTGCGTTAACTTGTCAACAACAACTTTCTTATTGTCTCATTAAATCAGCAAGTTTTTTTTCGAATCGAGTCGAAAATCTATAAAAAAAACTCTAATGTCTCCAATAATAATCTCTGTTATATGCGAAAAAAATCATATATTTCATAGAATTTTTTTTTTCTTCGTTAGGAAGCGTTCTTTTATCTTTATACTTTTTAGTTAACTGCAATAAAAACTTTTTTTTACGATTTTCTACGTCGAAAAAAAAGCATAAGAAATTTTTGAGAATTTATTTATGTTTATATCCGATAATTTATATTTAATATTTCATGGATCGTTATCGATTTTATCGACTACAAGTATACACAGCTGTGCTAATAGTCCATTGGGCTAGCTAAATACTTTTGCTCTTTTTTTTCCAAATTGTGACTGACATAGCGAAAGCAACTGCCATCAGAAAGTTGTATAGATTCGCTGTAACAGGATATCACTAGTGCCTCGACCTTTAAGAAAAATCAATGCGATGCTTTCGTTTATTTCACCTGTATGCAGCAAGTTACCTCGCCTTCCTGAATAACAACCCTCGGGTCATTCATCTCCGATGAATCGTTGCTTACTCTCCTCTGGACTTCGGGTAGACCCTTCCGTCCCGTCCCTCTTCCCTTCCAGGTATAATTCCCGCCCTCCAGGTACGCATCAAAATTTAAATAAAAGAACAATGCCCTCATCCCTTTCAACCAAAAGATCATCATTCATTCAAATCTTGAAAGGTTTACAGATGAAATAAGAATAAAAACCAAAAACATATAAAAGGAAAGAAACCTAATAAGAAGTATGGAAAAACGAAAACAAAGGCCATTGCAAAAGTGTGATTACAGAGTATCATTTGCGAGCTTGTGTAGTAGTATAGGCGCTCTTCAGAGTACAACTTCAACATAAACAGTGTGACAGTTTTAAAAGAATCATTTTCCCTACCCAGCATTATTACCCTCTACAAACCCCTAACCCATCTCCCCCCTCCCTTCTTTCAACCACTCAAGCAACCTTCCTCACCTCCAGAGATGGAATGAGGAGGTGGGCGAAGATTCAGAACTTAGGAGTCGATTGTATCGTCAATTGTGAATCGCCGGCTGCCAATAAACCACATTCTCTATTCATTAAGACATAAGCCTGTTTACTGTCAGTCTACATAAATCTTAGTGCGCCTCTAAACCGGTATATCATAAGACTCGTTTTAGTGTTCTCTGAATTAAAGCAATATCCACTAGAATTGCATCAAAAATAGTGCACTTTTTCAACGATTCAATTGGTCTATCAAAAATGGTAGACGAAACGTTGACGTATGGATAATAATTAATTAGAGCATAGAGAAAAAAAAATAAAAAGATAAAAATAAAATAAAACTTGCTTCATCAATTCTATCCATCATGAGGGAAATTTTTCTTCAATCAATCTGCAACTATCGCATTCTCTTTGGATTATAATTATGTAAAGATCTCTTATTTAATTGTATATCTACCTTAAATAATCGTTTTTGCGCATTTCTATTTATACATTCAAATTTATGAAGTATATTATGAAGGTGTGATACTCAATTTGCGTGCGTGAATATATATGCGTGCAGAAATCTGGTTTTGAATATATATGCGTGCAGAAATCTGGTTATCTGTCTGTGTGCCTCTGTCTATGTATGTGAACAGACATTTGTCTGCATGTCGAATCGAGGCTCCAATCCGCGAATCACTAAAATTAAGTCTGTGGAACTTGACAATATGATTCGAAATTGGGTATAAATATCTGCGTGAACTTTCAACTTAACTCATTAGTCGCAAAGAATTTATAGTCACTTTAATATGTCAAGAAATTCATGTGCATGTTACAGATGATGAATTGGCTCTATGGCACTAGAAGATGGAACAATTGAAAAGAACTATCATAAAATCTAATGTTGTAAAAACAGATGTAAAAATTCCCAATCATCCTACCAGTCAGCTGCCAGCAAATAATAAAACATGAGCAACAAAGCATTCACATTTCACACGAACCTACTAAACAAATCAATAGCTGAACTTTTGTTTTCTCCTCTCTATAGTGCGTAAAATTCAAGCCTGATATCGTTCCTTAGAAATCGTCCGACAAACTTTCTAGTCAAATGAACGGTCACAGCTTGATGCACATTGCATAGGTGAAGCAACGACAAACAGACATGCAGATATATAGACAAACAGACACATAGTTGCACAGTCATAAACATGAATAAATAGAGACATGACCACATTGTAATGCCTAAATTCGGAAAATCACATGAAAATCAATTAATTTTTTCGTAATAAACTCATGAAAGCAATATAAATGATATTTTGTTAAATGTTGAAAATTTATGAAACCGATTGGTCTGATGAATATTCATAAGAAATTAATGAATTGTAATTGTCACTGATACCTCTACTTGTTCATTTACTACTCTCCTCAATTATCTCAAAAAATTTTCTCTCATTGATGTGAGTAAAATCACTCGGAAACTCTCATTGATATCGTAAACGAGATGAAAGAATCAATATTGTTTCGATCTAGGAAATGCTTTTTTTTTAACGTTATAAGCACCAATACTAAATTTGCGATGAATAAGTGATTCCATCAAAAAGAATATTTATATATGGGAGAATGAAGAATGATACAGCGAGATATTTATGGCTAATTCAGGAATAATTCAAATATTTCACAAAATGATCCAAATTTAATGGTTAAATTACCGCCCCAAATCAAATAATAAGCGGCTGTATATGCGATTTGGATAATTCAATTAAAACGGTTGGAATATGCAAATGCAACGCTGAAATTTTTGGGAGAATATGATCGCTAAATATTATTGCTATTAATAGAGTAAAGCAAAGTGAATAATAAATATCTTCTTCAGATATATTCAAAAAAAATCAGCTTTTTTTTTAGAATCGCTCTAGTCATCTGTGTTGAAGATTAGTCAAAAAGAAAAAAGCGCTATTGATCTGCGACTTCCGACGATTCGATAAATAAACTATGCTACAGTATTACTTCGATCTTTTCGCTTCCCAAACCCCCTCCCCCTCTCCCCCTCTCCTTAACTACTCTCTCCTCACCTCTTTACGCCACACCCCCTACCCGTCTTACTTCCCCTTCCCCAATCCATGCCCATCAAATATGCTCTAAATATGATGACTCCGCTACGGAGGATCTGTGCAGTTCGTGGGATTAGGTAAGGAATCGAAGGCATGAGGGTTTGTGTGTAGATAACAAAAAAAAAAAAAATTTGAGAACACTTTGTTGTCTCTGTTTGCACAAACGCAATTGCAGGATTAATGCGTTGATGGGAATGATATTGGATGTTAATTGCGATCAATAAGCAAGAGGAAAAGCGCCGCTAAGATTACGCTAATCGATATTATAGGGATACCAGTGAGAGGCGACTCTCGTAAAATCAGCTAACTCCATCTTCGACATGACATAAAGTTCACGCTAAGGGTCAAACTCCGACTCGATAACAAAAATAGACGGCTATAGCGAATGTGGAACCCAAAAAAAAGCGAGGAGCCAGCATCTTAACTTCGACTTTTTGCGAAGCGAAAAGCCGACTTTCATAGCCAATTCCAGGAGAGAGCTGAACAAACCTCACGAAATCGACTCCTCAGAGTCACCTTCCAGTGCAAATCATCACTGATGTTTGCGAAGAGTATTAGAATTGCCCAAAACCAGTAATGGAGTGAAATTTTCGAGAAAATTGATAATTATGAGCAGATAAAAACATTCCTTTGAATTTTATCGCTTGGATTTTTGGGAAAATTTTGTTGTTGTTGTTTTTTTCGGAAACCGAATTTCTTTTTTTTTTTCAAATTTTCAACAAAAAAAAAAAAAATTATTGAATATCACATAATATCTATAGACAATAAGCACTATAAATTATTTTTATCGTTGAACGATTATGAAACGATTAAAAAAAATAAATAAATAAGTGGAAAAAAATTGATTCGTCATTTGTCGGCAATCATTTTCCGCTTTAAAAAAAAAAAAAACGATCTTCGGATAATAGGCACCTGTTTTTGATTGATTAGAAACGATAACAACATAAATCTCATTTGCTATAAGGAATACTTGTGGTAAACAATGCCCACACTCCTTACAACATTCAAAAAATAAATAAATAAATAAATAAATAAATAAATAAATAAATAAATAAATAAATAAATAAATAAATAAATAAATAAATGAATAAAACAAAACAACTTTCATTGTTCGATTGATCATAAATGTTCATTTTTTACACTTTAATTTCACATGCTGAAAAGTGGCTCAATTTTCATAAGCTTTCATCACAGTTAGTAACTTTACGACAATGTTATTAAAGATTTATCGGAACTTTTTGAAATTACAGTATTTCTAATTACAGTATTATTGGAATTACAGCACTTGAAAAACAAACCATTTTGCTTATCGCAGCAAATTGAAAGTTAAATAGTCGGCCGAATCATAAAAGAAGGAACCAATGATCATGTTTCAGCTGTTGTAAACAAGTACATTCCTTTCTGAAGATGATATAGAAAATTACCAAAAAGGAATTTTTAGATCACTGTATATCTCAAATGAAGATTGTAAATTTGGGAATCTTGAAAGGCGTTTGGGAAAGGTTGTGTGCGAAAGGTGCGACCGGGAATGTGGTGGTGGTGGAAGACGAGAGGATAGAGATGGAACAAGAAATCGGAAGATGGACAAGATTCAGCTAGGACGAAGAACAAAGAAAATGGGAGGGAGGGGGTAATTCTTTCTGGCAGTCATAAGTCACTAGTAAGTTATTGCAAAGAAAACATTAATGCACGATTCTACAATCCAGTAAGAACAATATAGTGCAAATAAACGAGAAACATTAAAACCGAAACTGTTGACATCTAAATATCGCTAAGTAAAAAAAAAAAAAACCACTAATAATATTCAATTATTTTTCATTATTAAAAGCATCTAAATGCTTGGCAAATACTTATTATTGGCATATTCGAATTTAAATTACAAAATGTAAAAAAAATTTTAAAATTTCAGCTGCAAATATCACTTTGCATTGAGAGAAATGAATAATTTCAAGGGGTAGTGCACGAAAAGAAGATAAAAGGGGAATAGGACTTTGTATCATACTCAATGACAATGGCCTTTATATATTGCCAATTATGATCGAAAAATTTCGTTGAATATATAAACTGCTATTGCCAAAAATCGAGAATTGTTATGCTTTAAATTAGAATATTAAACGTTCTCGGCGCAATAAAATTCCGTTTAATGAATTAAACGCCATTAACGAATATGCATATTTAATTAATTCGAAAATGCATAATCATATTTTCTTCTATTCTATTTTTTTTCTATTCTATTCTATTCTATTCTATTCTATTTTTTTTCTATTCTATTCTATTCTATTTTTTTCTATTCTATTCTATTCTATTTTGTTCTCTCCTGTTATCGGAGAAAAAACATTTATCAAAAATTACATTTATATTATAAAATAGATTTTATGAAATTTCACTTGATTTGATCAATTGATTATTTATGCATATAATTATCATTAAATTGCCCATTATATTTGCTTAAAAAGCGAATAATCATTTTTAATATAACAAAAAAAAAATTTTTTTTTTACGGTATAATATGAGATCAAAGAGTGAACGAAGGTAGATAATCATTGTGCTAAAATTGTGAAGGAAAAAAAATCAGAACAGATTTTGTGCAAGAAAAAAAACACAGCATATAAAAGTCAAGTAAAATAGTACAATCCAATTAATAAACAATATCAGGAATATTCCTTAGAAAGAATACTTAAAATAGCCGTTTATACGACGATTAGAGGTCGTATGCATTATATTTGACACTTGAAATTTAAATATTTGACTAACAAAATGTTGGTGATGAAGACAGAGGAAATGTTAACCAGACATGCAATTAGGAAAATTTGACAGAATAAAAGAAAGGTGGAAAATCTTTTATATTTCAAAATTTATTTAAAATTTAAATTTACGTTAAAAATTTATTTAAGATTATATGTAGTATACTTATATGAATATAGTTATGCACCAATAAAAAATTATTTCAGTATCTTTATGAATAGCTTTTGTTTTTTCTTAGTTATAAATCAAAAGTTTGCAGCATATGAGAATATTTTGGTTCGCATTTAGATACTATAAGTGCAATAAAAAAATAAATCACTTTGCAATGTTAGTAAATTCATCGAATAAAAACACACCCAAACAACCCGTAATATGATGTGTACCATTCGACTCTGCGGCAAAAGCTGAAATCGATCTTCACGTCGAATGTTTCAATATTCATCGATAGTGTTATGACGATAGTGAAATAGGCTTGGGGGGGGGGATTTCCGTTTTATTTAATTAATTTTAATATGTTTATTTGTAAATTATTTGATAACTCAATGAGATAATCTCATCACATTATTTGTGTTTCATACTTCTTCAATAACAACTATTTTTTTCTGCTAAATAAACGGCATTATTTTCATTTATAACTGAAGAATATGTGATATGAAATTTGATAAAAATTTCTTCCTCTTTTCTCTTACACATATCACCTATATCCGTAAAAGGATCAATTCGCTTTTCATCAAAAATTATGACGTGTAATATTGAAGTACACTTTTTCAGTTCATTCAAATGAAATAAGCGCATTTCATGGAAACTAGTTACGCATGCTGAACGAGAATAAACGATTTGAACTTACCGTTATAGAAGTTCGAATTTCCGCCACCACTAAAATCTAGATGGTGTTGACGTCGTGAGGCAGATGATTGTGTTGTTGCCGCATTACCCATTACTTTTGAGGATAGTTTTTCGTATCAGTGACGAATCAACGAAGCACACGTAAATGTGCAAAAGGCACAATTATATTGGAAATCTTTGCTTCTGAGAATTTGATGCCGTTTTCTACGTGATTTCTCACGTCAACTTGTGAGTTGGTTTAGTGTGATGCACCTTTCTCCTCTGAGAAATAATAGTGTTATTAGTTGAAGATGAATAGTAGCGTTAGCAATAAGGAAATAGATAGGATTGATTGAAAACGCAACAAATGTGCGTTATGAACACAACTGATGAAGCACTCGTGAATCGAATTGCTGCTTTCAGAGATATCCTGGAAATGTTACTAGCTAATGATCTCACATATAAATTTCATCGACAATCGGCAAAAATTCGACCAATCAAGCCGCTTTGATCAATCGATTTTCATTTACTAATCGATTCGTTTGATCGATCGATAGTCGGTCGTCTAAGGTTTAAAATATCTAAATATCCGACACTTTTGAAGTAAATACTTAAAATCAGCCAATCGGGATCAATCAATTCGACTCATATATATAATTTTGCAGAATATTTCACCGATAAGACTCAGTTTTCAAATGATAAAGAACATAACATGCAATGAAAAGTAGTGAAAATTCATAGAGAGTATTGAAGCGTATGAAAATGAGGGAAAAATGAAGCGTTTAGCTCATATGATGTGTCAATGAGGAGGATAAACGATGAAAAGCATTCAGTTACACTGAAGAATGATGGCTGCCATTGCCCTCTACAGATCAAAAAAAAAGGAAAGCAACTGCGAACATTTAGCTGAAAGTTGTCTTCATTTCTATTTTATCACTATAATAAGCATTTAACCAATATCAATAGCAAGTTTTTAATAAATCCGTCCCCCTCTCCGATCCTTTCCCCTCTTTTATATCCAACCTTTCAACGATAATGTGATGACAAGTTGATGATATTTGGGGACAAGATTTGTGGAATATTAAGAAAGCTGAATTAGTTTTATCGATCGATTTCATCTATGTTTGTCTCTATCACTGCATAATTCTATGTTTTATAAAGTGAAAAATTCCTCAAATTCTATCGTTGCGTTCCTATATTCGTCACTAAACAGCACACCTAGCAACCAATATTAGATGAAAAATTTCCTAAAAAATACAGGTAATCAGGAAGAGACATTCGAAATTATCCCAGTTCAAAGGTATGGAGTGAGGAATTGAAGTAAATTATGCCAAAAGAAAAGAAGAAGAGGGGAAGAAGGTGAAAAGAAGGGTAAGGAATGGGGAGGGAAGACGATGAAAAGAGGGGCAGAGGAGAAGAGAAGGAGGAGCAGGAGTGAGTGCAACCAGAAGGAAGAGAGTATAAACGCCAAATTAGAGTTGCTACAAAATAAATAAAAACTAGAATGTGGAAGTAGGATTGATGAAGAACGCATTTTTGAAGATCAATCAAAACGTTCCTCATTGGAACGAAGAAAAGATTCATTCCAAAAAAAAAAAATTTCTTGATTCTATGATCTACGCATTCACACGTTGTAAACACATCTAAAATTTAACGCATATATTTAAAAAACCAAAAAATTCCTTTACATAATAAATTTCCACCCACTACTATCCTCAATTATTCAAATATATTCAAATCATCGCTAATCTTTTCAAATGAGATTATTCTAAATATACATTTGTTCCATAAATCACACTTACACTCTCAAAATTTGATCATTGATAACGAATAATGCATTAAATCGAAAAAAAAAATTCTAAAGTAAATACATTTCCGCAGGCCTTAAGGAGAGGAAAGTTTATTGACAGCCGGCTTATCTCATTTTCAATTCCTTTAAAGAGGAAGACTTCACTCGACGAATAAATTTATCACAAAGGAGTGAAGACGACGAAAAAGCTGAGCAAAACGAGCGGAAGAGAGTCCTCTGAGTTTCTAAGATATAGCTCAATTGTTAGAAAAATGGGAACAATAAATGAGACGATATTTCAATTCATATTTTCTCGACTATAATGCAAAAATAAAAGAAATTATCACGTCTAAAATTAGTACCAGCCGTATTCTAAAATAGCGTTTATGCAAAAATATCAGCGGCAGATGTTTATAATTGATGCTTCTTCGTTTTTTTTTTTAAAGAAAAGCAACGGCTGCAGCTCAAAGAAACTCCCACAGGAATCAAAGTATTCAATGAATTTTCGAATATTTTCACAGAACTCAACAATTTCATGGTTAAAACTTTATAAAAAAGCAAAATTTAGTCGCGCTTAGACATTAGATGATGGCGGTTTTTGTAACGGAAGTGAAAACAGTATCCATCTCATGCGGAATCTGCATTAGCTCAGGCCATATAGCAATTGCTAGGGAAATGGTAACTCAGAGGTTCAAATCTCGAAGATTCCACCAATGACGTTTCCATATGTCTTCAATAATGATTTTCACATAAATTTAGCATTTATCTTAAAATAATTTCCCAAAATGTCCTCATAAAACATAAATAAGTATCTTTGTCCCAATTTTCGTCTTCTAAATTCTGAGATTCTTAAAAATTGATTATGCGAAAAAAAAAATCAGCTGAATACCCTAATAAAGTGATAATTTTAGATTCAAGTACCACGAACCACAAAATATCGTTGATTCCACTCTGTGAATTGTTTAGCCTTCTTCATACATCTATTCACTCAAATTGCGTGCATTATTTTCTTCGTAACGATTCTAACAGCAGAACTCGACGAAAAAGAACTAGATAGTAAGCGATATGCATAGCTAGGTTGGCAATGAGATTTTAGTTAGATATGCATGACTCTAGTACTCGATGAGCGAAACAAAGGTAATCTGATTTATATATTTGCTCATATTTTACTTTTTCATTCAACTGCAATTTTCTACATTCACCAATATATAATTGTTTATGTAAACAGACAGTAATAAAATGATATATATATATATATATATATATATATATATAACAGTTATACACAATTATATACAAAACACAGTCGACAAATATCAAAATATTTTCTGTAGATACTCGATGGGTATTTTCAAAGAGAAGATAAAATGACACTTCCTGGAAACTTGTATATATATATATATATATATACGTATATATATATATATATATATATATATATATATAACACAGAAATATAACACATAAAGCGGGTTAAAACATCATCAGCTTATCATTAATCAATGAAAACAGTATATTATAATTTGCGAAGCTTTCGTTCACTCACGAAAGAAATTCTTGAAAGCGAATAAAATCCTCACGTTTTCATTAGAGTTGTTGAATCTATTTTTCAACAATTCTTCCACGTGAATTGGTCATATAAATCAATTGGTTTTCTTGCTTACCAGTAACGTCAGTTGGTGTGGTGAAAGTTTTTTTTTTCAATTTCTAAAAAATGTTTAGATGCAATTCTGAAGAAATCGTCAAATAAAAAAAGCTTCTAAAGCGATGAACATATCCGTTGGCTCATTATTGCTTCAAATTTTCGAAGGAATGTTATACAGATAATCGCTAAATATTATTCCCTAATCGTTTATAATGTTAAAAAGAATTTTTTAAATAAATAAATAAATATATATATATATATTTATATTTATATTTATTTATTTATTTATTTATTTATTTATTTATTTACTTATTTATTTATTTATATACAGCCTAATCTAAAAAAATTTTTTTTATATAATTGCATAGTTTTCCGGACGTTATTGCACTCTTTCATATCATACTATAGAAAGCAGCGCAACAATAATCGCATTTCGTGCTACCTTATTCAAATTTATATAAAACTGTGCAAACATAAGTTTTGAAAGATAATGGCCAATTTGTTTTTGATCTCTGCAATATATTCTCCGTTCCCCTAGCGTTGCCCCACAAACAACAACATATCATCGAAATATGACTAACCTTCTCTGCCAATTACACTGAGGCAATTAATAGGGTGCAGAAGTTCATTTCCGGCAATTTCCAGAAAGGAAGAGTAGACGCTCTTCCCGGAATCAAAAAAAGATTCCTTTAAATCGAAGTTGCAAAAGTGTTTCAATTTAAATGGTGTTCTTTTTTTTTTAATAAAAATTCTATTTTAGAATGTAGCTATAGAATTTTTAAATTTATTTATTTTTTTAAATTATATTTTTTAAAATTTTAAAAAAATAAATTTTAAAAAATTTATTTATTTTTTTTTAATTATAAAAATTTAAAAAAATTTTAACGATATAATCGTTGAGATTATGCTATGACTGCTAATAGATAAATAACTCATAGCTGATAATAAGTTTAAGTCGACCATAATTAGGACTTTAATTCTGTTTCAAAAGAAAGAATATCTAAACAATAACGAAATGGCATTCTAAAAGCATAAACATTTAAAAATAAGAAAAGATTTTGCTCATAGAATGCTTATCTCTTTCCTATATTTAAAACTTATATGGCTATATATATAGTACCTTCTTGTTTGTAGAAAATATAAGCTCTTTGAACATACTTCAACCTCAAGAATATGAATTGTATATATTAGCACCATAGATATAATCCCCCCCCCCCTCCCCCCGTCACAATTCTTGAAATATAAACTCCGATGTCAGATCTCAAAATTACACGAATCAATCAAATCCCACATTTCTCTCGAATTCAATTGCACTTTGAAATTCCCGACAAGAATGGGACTACCAACTTTATTATTTTCACTTGAATATGCCTCAAATTTGAGAGGTGATACCAATATAAGCATGACGAATAAAAACAAAACAATGTGATTTAAGGTTAGAACCAAAAAAAAAGGATACAGATATAACTATTGTGCTAAACAAGCGACCATAGCAAATGATTATGTGAAAGTGCTAAACGATGATGTTTAATGGAGAGATCGGAAAGGTACTTAACAACTCTTGAGGTAAGCTAATGGATATTAAAGGTAATAATACGGGTAATAAAGAGAGAATACGTTTAGAAAATATAAAAGTCGAAGAACGAATGAGCTAACGCATTCCTCTCTCTTCTATTATTGTTTGGTTAGGCAAGAAAGCAACTTGAATACGTTGCATTGGAATGTCGATAGTGCTATAGTGAAGAAAATAACATTGTACTGCAGTCGACTTGAAAAATCCAACACTCCAGTGTTAGCGATTAGTAAGTGAGAGATCATCAACATTGCCAACCACCCTGATTTCTCTCTTTCTTTCACTCTTTTCAAACAACTTATGCTCCTGTTCGGATCGGGCTTAGCTGGAGCTACTATGTGGGCTATCTTTTAACGTTTCAAATGGTTTTCAACTTCACATTTCACATGTCTAGTCAGCCGTTCACTTAGGCGGCCATATGTCCGCAGCACGTAGATAATCTCTGGTGTCTAGTGTTATGTCTGGCAACTAGACAGCCTTAAGATGGTTAACTCTAAGCTAGACAATCAGGCATGTGTGTACTTTGTCACAACAAGAATCTACAACGTTTCACTTCAATTGATTAGAATCAGCGTGCATAAACAAAATTCATAACTAATTCAGTGTGGCCACTTCGAGTAAACTGGGAGATCTATGATTCATTAAATTAAATCAATAAATAATACTATTACATTACCGCTTACTTATTAGTATTTATTCATTTTACTCCCTATAAAGAACATAAAAACACATTCAACATACTATTTCACTATTTATTCACTTTTCATCAACAAACTCATAACTAATATATAACTAAAATTTAATATATAGCTTGAAGAGTGCTTCCTTATACAACTAGATAAAGCCGCATTTTAATAAATTGTGTATTTATTATTGATAGCCTACGATGATTTGTTTGGATCTCAATTTCTTTCAGTTCATGCGAAATTTCTGCTTATTTTCAAAGATAGAAGACATTGCCTTTTTTCATTCAATATAACTTCAAATGTAATTAATAGACATTTAAATTCAGATAAGGATATAGGTAAGCAGAAAAGGAATTTCACGACGATCGAGTGGCATTTTATTGTCCTCAATGTTGCAAAAATGAATAAAAAAATTTTTTTAAAATAATATATTCAAAAGATTAGCGCATTATTGCATACATTACATTCTATTCATTTTATAGTTCGTCCCCATTTCGGGGAAACAGAAGGTGGAATAAATTTCCGGTTGATATCAATCATCTCATCATCTAATTTCCTCATGTTTTCAGCAGTCTGAAATGTCTCGAGCTCGAAAAAAATCTCCGAGTTTGTGTTGAAGAGACGCTGAGTTTTTGATCGTTGTGATCGCGTTTTCACTGCTTCTTCGTTTTTTATTTGGTTTTATGTTTCGAGTGCTCTTTATTTTGTTCACGGAAATAAAGATTTCACAACAAAATTACATATTATAATATAATGGAATTGACTAGTCGATAAGTACAATTGCAATAGCGCATATTGTTCCAACTTATTGATGCGCTTTTCCGTTTTTCTTCAACTTTTTGAGATAATGATGACTCACTTAAAATATCATCTAATAAGAGTCGATATTGACGTTTCGAATGATTTTTGACGATTGAAAAGTTTAATTTTATTTTGCCAAATTTGTGTTTTTCCCTCTGGCTTACCTTATACGATTTATTCACTTTTAAACGAAACACATTTATTACATATTAGACGTTTCAAAATCTACGCCAATAAGCGTTCGCCGAACAGAATCACCATAATGCACTATGTACAATAGTCCGTTGGAAGAAACGAATGGGTAAGAAAGGAGAGGAGAAGAAGCTAAGGGGGAAGAGGAGAGAGCGAAGTAGGATAATATTGGAATTGGTGGATTCGATATCCGCAGAGGAGAGGACAATTGCGCCGTTGTGGGCTCATAGGAAATCTAGTTGCGCAAATACACTGTATTTATACAGTCGTCTGGAAAGGTTAGTCCAAAAAACTTTTAGAACAGGTTCTAGTAAGCGCAGACTACAAGAGATTAGATGAAACAGTAATCATGAGGACGAAATTATAATGAACGAAGCGATGATAGAAAGTCATATACCGTATCCTTTAGCTGTCCCGAAGAATTATAACCCCATGGGGGTTGAATAAGTGAGATACTATGTGAAAGTGAGAATAGCCAACATTTTAGTTGAATATCTTTGATGAAAAGCGACGGTAAATGGACGATTGTTTAGTGAAATCATTATTTAAATTCATAGAGAAAAACTGAAAAGCGTTTCGATAAACTATCAGTCGGTAAGATAACAGCGACACCTCGCAAATAACAGAGACAGAACGGATGTGAAGTGAGGATAGGAGGGAGAGGGAAAGAGAAGGGAGAGAGATATTAAACATTGTTATTCGAATGTCCACTTAGATGACATCTACCCAGGTTGCCTAATCAACAGCATAGAAGAACATCGAAATTCATTCATTATCCTCTCAATATTCATAGAAAAATTTTTTCACTGTCTAATCGCCTCACTAATTTTTGTGCAATCATCTCAATGAATGAATGATTTCATTAATTTTTTACAAAAAAATTCATTTTTACGTAATATATAGTCTTTGGAGTCTTGCCAAATGAAGCGAAAAAAAATTTCATTTTTGAAATAAAAAATTTCCAAAACTTCATATGACGTTTCAAATATTTCAATTAAAAAAATTGACGATCGCTCGTATTCAATCGCATTCATTTCGAATGCTTAATCGCACTGAAATTTTCTATTAATTCGTGGCAATCATCTAATTATGAAGCATTTCCACCTGTATGCAGCTCATTACATCTTTCAGTACCTGGGTGTAGCACTTTACATGTCTTTGCGCAGCTGTCTCTACAATGGCGCATAGCTCTCTATACCTCTGTTGTCTGCAAAACTTTGTAGCCATTTAGTGCGCTAAGCACAAAATTTTTATGTGAATTAAAGGCTAAATATAAATCACTTATTCCACTCAATTAGACCGCCGAGGTAGGCGAATTTTCCCCATGAATTTTCCCAATTTCCCATTCAACAATGCAACGATTTCAGATTGCGAAAAAACATTGAAAAAAAAGAGACATGAAATCATCAGGAAATAACTGAAAACCACTTTTATACTCAAATGTAAAAATTTTATAAAGCTTTGAGTATAAAATGCGCATGAGCAGCACTCATAATATATAAATGAACAAGAAAATGTATGCATTATTTTATATGATAGAGCGTTATCATGACTGTTATCCCTCTTATGTTAGAAATGAAAAACATTAGCAACGCTCTACGATTATATTGTTACTTAATGTTTTCATACTGTTAAACTGAAGAATGAATATTCTTATAATTGCGCTGTTATTTCATGAGTTATTCTATAAGTTACAGTAATCACAACTCGTTACAATATTCGCGGATGTGATCGAAATTTTCAGTAATCGTAACAACAGCTTAAACAATTCTCGACGAAGAAAGGCTATAGTATCAAGTCTCTTCATAGAGATAAATGCGTCCAAAAAGCATAGAAAGGAATAAAAATTCATAAAATTACGCAAAAAAAAAAAATCGAATTTGCAATCGATGAAAATTTACTTATTCCATTTAGGAAGGATATAAAATGTATGGAATAATTGAAAAATATACACTGGATATTCCTATCAACTGAAGAAAACTTCTGAGGATATGCAATCAGACGCTATATGCTATCCCATTTTAGCCAATCAGACCTATGATACTCTCTTGATTTGACAATACCATTACGACAAATATGTCGGTGTTCATTCTAAACAATGATTTGATTTTCTCATAGAAAAAAAATTTATCAACAATTTTTAAAATTCGAATAGTCCGTTCTAGAAAAGATTTAACAACAAATAGTCCATTTAATAACAACAAAAAATACAATGAGTTTTTTGGGCAACATTTTATTAACAATAGTAATAGCTTTGTTGTACTGGAGGAAAAAAAATAGTGCACATAAAAAAAGAGTGAAAGAGAGAGAGTGTGAGTGAAATATGACGAAAAAAATATAGTCACTGAAATGCTAATTGAAATTTGAGGTTTCATTAAAAACATATTCAATGAATAAAACATCACAGGTGAAACAAACAAAATTTTACAATATTAGAAACCAAAGGGATGAATTTTTATCTGCTGTTAGTTAAATAGAAGAATAAAACGAATAAATAAAATTTTATTTCAATTAGTAGTAAAATTTTATTTTATGAATTTCAAAATTATAGACTCATGCAATTGCATATGTAAAATAACGTTTTCTACATGTTACCTATATAAATATCTGAAAGCTTTATGAGGGATTTTGTTTCTAAGGCAACGCGAAAAATCATTGCGGGGATGGGAGTTTTTCTTCTCGCCAATGAAGATAGATTTTCTAAGCGTTTCAAAGCAATTCTTTCCGGTGATCATTCCATTCTCACTCGGCTTTAACTGACTTTTTTTTCAGCCGAATATAAAGAAGGTAGTTATGTGTTTGCTTTGTTCTTCGATTTATTTTCTTCAAAAAAGAAAATTTCCTTCGTAATCCAAATTACTGTCCTCTATTTTTTTCACATAGATTACATTTGAATTATGGAGTGAATTATAACTAAACAAATCGATTTGAATGAAAAAAAAAATTTAATTAGAAGATGAAATAATAAATCCAATGAAATGATAATTTTTGTTGCATACTCTCTTATCGACCTTTAGCTCATTTGAATTATGCGTCTAAAATATTTCATTCGCAAAAGCATTGTTCTTCCACCTATATAGAGAACAGATCCATTTGGCAACAGAAGATCCATAGGAAGCTTAACAAGAACCACTGGAATACCACCTACTTTGTCCTGTCATCGAGTAGACGAAAATATTAAGGGAGAGGAAGGAAGCATTGATCTCTATTTCACCCCTCACACCCTTAGGAGTGTGAATGGGGATGAGCGGGGAGGAGGTAGAGAGGAGAGAGGAGGGGAAGCAGAGAGATAACAACCATAATCTGTCTATTATCAAATAGGGTATATAGATCGAAGAAAAACCCGTGCCTTAGCGTCGCTTTGAAGTATTGCTATGTGTTAAAAAAAAATACACCATATTACAGTAGAAATGTCATCACCTATACAATACAACAACACGCAAATTTCCATTCCTGAAATTACTATTAGCCGCTCAATTACAAATCTGCAATCGTTTGCAATGGAAATAAATAGGAAAATGCGCCAGAATAACTCCCACAATATGTGCTTTTGCAAATCCGTTCATCGCACCAACTAATTTCGTAAATTATCAAAGAGTATGTAAAACCTGTACTTTATTATATATATATATATATATATATATATATATATATATATATATATATATATATATATATATATATATAATTTTACTTGACACAACCGTCTACGAAAACTTTTTCACAAACAGTCCGTTTGTATGACCGCTTCCAGTATAAGACACAATCAAAGAGGCATGGAACATTCACAAACATGCAATTTTTGAGCAATTCAAGCGCCTATAACTCCATTCGAAACGATGGGCCAATCAATTTAAAATCAGGCATGGAAGACCTTAGCTATGTTGCAAATAGCATTCGCTAAATGCTCCTTCGCTGATCCTCATGGTGCGACCAATGAATATGAAGAAAAAATTAGAAACGAATTATAGAAGAAACTTCATAGAGAATACGGGATAAGACAGATATAAAATTCAACATTTCTATGAAAAATATTCAACTCAATAAATGAGAGAAAAGAGTGATCAATCACATAGCAAACGTTTTACATCGATATAAAAGAAATTGAATCATATAGGAATAAGGCGATTTTTGATTAACAATCTTCGATGAAGTACTATAATTGCATATGAATTTTATATTGTTAATCAAATGATGTGTATTGAATCGATATGTTATTACATTAAAGCGCTTTTTTTTTAAATCAACTATTTGCACTTAATTATCGCTTAACACACTCTTGAATTGACTAGAGAGTTGATAATTATTAGTGCACAAAGCATAACAAAAAAAAAAAAACAACTCAATTCTCCTATTGTATTAAATCGATTCATCTCGGACTGAGAAGTTAAAAGTTCCGATCACTTCTTCTCTTTTTCACTCACCCCATCTCCCTTGTTCCCTCCATTCCACTTACGGTATTGTAATGGAAGACCTAAAATATGCATATCGTTTAGACCGGAAATTATATTGATTTTCTTTAATTCTTCAAGTAATCAATCAATACTTGGTGGAAGTATAAATTTGCGATTGATCACATATTCTTCGATACTTTTCAGGATAGGATTTGATTAAGTGATTTGTGAAACGGTAAAATTCTCTGTCAATAGTGTAACAGTCTATAAATTCTTCAAATAAATTCCTCCTCATCAATAAAAATATATGAAAGGAAACGTCAACGATAATGAATAGTTTTTATAAGTATAACATAAATACATATGACTCAGAGAGAATCAATATGGAGAATCAACGCATCTTAAAATAACAACGCTAAGAAATTATAGACTCGCTGAATGGTGTATTAGAATCCTTATTTCGATAACCTTAAAGTTTTGGGGAGAGAAGGACCAAGAAGTGAACGAAAACGAAGGGAGGAGCGGGGGAGAGAGATAAAGAGAAAAAGGAAGGACGGAATTGAAAATAAAGGAGAGAGAAGCAGTTATTATTCCTTGCATATCACTATTGAATCTTTGAGATGCAATGAAAAAAGAGCGATTACGAAGTGAAAATTGTTGGAGTAAATCGAACTAGCATATACCAACGATTGCTATTTACGAGGAATTATGCAAATGAAAGCTGTGGAATTCCTCTACCATTTTTCACTTCTCAAGGAAAATTTTTTTCGAGAAAAAAACGTCCAAAAAACTTTCTCAATAAACAATTTCAATTGAAAAACTTCAACATCAATGAGGAAATATTTTCTGAAGCAATAAAAGGTTTTTTCTGAGGCAATATTGGATAGGGCTTACCTGAGACGTTTTAAAATGAGGCATTTCTAAAGGTATAAGAAGTGAAACTCACATCAGCATTATTTTCTCATCATTCGCGCTCATCTTTTACATAAATGATACACTTAAAGCTAATTGTGACAGCGTATACATTCTTTCGGAGAGGAACGAGAAGAAGGAAGAAGAGAAGAAACACTAATGAGAGGGCAAGAGGAAGTTGTTCGCCTTTAGCTTGTGCTGCTACTATCATTCCAGCCACCGACATTAAAATGTACAATTAAATTGAACGATCAACGTTCGTAAGTGGGTTAACCTTTAACCTCCACTGGTAACTTACTCTAGTATTGTTTTGCATCTCAATCTCCTTTTTTTTGCTGCCGAATATTTTTGCGACTATTTAAAGAATTTCGCAGCTCACCGTTTTTCCATCCGTTTTGATCGTTTGATTTCTCAAATCCCTTGCAAAACTTTCCTTTATCTCTTATCATGCTTTTTGAGTGAGTGGAATTTCGCTTCCCATGGGAAATGATTCAATTTTCTAAGAATGTGTTCGATAAGTTAAAAAATATAGAATAGAGTTTAGTAAGAGTTATGAGTCTCTTCAACCTCACATAGCAATATTAAGAGTGATGATCTAAGCCTACTGGAAAGGAAATAGTGGATTCGACAAAATAGCTTCTGCATTTTCGCGAGCTTAATATAGTTAAATGAACGATTAAAATGCATTTGGTCGGCTTTTACGGTTCCGATCAATCAACACGAGCACCGGCTGTCAATAGAACGATAGTCGTTCAGCGCGACTGCCATCTATCGCAATAGTGAAAAATCAATGAAAAATCAGTAAAAGTTGGCTGGCCAAAAATCAACTTTAATGTCTATAGAAACGCGTACTTTTTTTGTCTTAATGAGCAAAAAGAACGACGAAAAAAGGTTTGTGCATTCGAGCCGTTGTAGTCGGTAAAAACAAGTTGATAAAGAGCATCTTAAAGAAGAAAAACAAACAATTGAATGATCTAGCCACAAGATGAATTATATTTCATGACGAATTTAGGTAACAAATTCTCTTATACTATCATAAATAAGTATTTGTAGATATATAAAATCGAAATAATATAAAAATAGAAACGCTAAGTAAATGTACTTTACGAGTGGAATTCTAAGCGACACTATAATGCATAATATTCTATTTAGAATGTCAATCAAATGTACTTCATTTAGACGCAAATAACGGCAAAACAAATGTAAATGCTTTCTTTTAAATTATTACTTCAAAATATAAGATTCCTCTCATGGAAAAGAAAACCGACTTTGCTATTCATTGACGAATTATTTGTAAGGTGTCATAGAGATAATATTAGCATATGACTGAAAATGACTGCATAATGTGTTATAATTATAACACGAAAGATAATAAAATCAACCGAAATATAAACTCTCTGTGTTAAAATATCGCAAATATAATCTTATGAACAGAGAGTCAAGAGATTCAATATTTAAGCATAACTAAGTGGATGAATGCACTATAGGAAGGGTGCACTAGAATACTTGCTCATTAAACCTTGGGTATATTAAAGAATCTGCACCTACATTTTCCTAGTTAAAATAGTTCATATATATATATATATATATATATATATATATATATATATATATATATATATATATATATATATATCTCCGCTAAGGTGAAACATGAGGGATATATATACATACACATCGATCTTTTGACTAACTTAAAGATCACTTATTTTAAGCAAAAATTTTGCAATTCTTCAACGAAATAATAAAGATGCTTTACAGTTCAAATTGTTATACATAGCGTTTATGATAGTTGACTATTATGATAGTTGACTAGTAAATTAATAGACAAATAAAAATCATTAATAAATAATAATAAATAGAGAAACGCAGTTTTCATATATTGAAGCAAATCGATTTAAAGATGTAATAAGTGCATAAATTCATTCGAAATAAACGGCAATTTTTCTCAGCAATATTTTCCTCACGATAAAAACAGCCATTATTATGAAGCAAATGAGCCATATAAATATTTGATATAATTTACTAATTGACAATAAACAGGTCAGTCAATTATTTCTAACTGTTTCTATCACGAAACGCTCAACTTTCGCTAATTCACTTGCAACGATAAGCGATCTTTTTGCAATTGAATTTTGCAAGAAATCGAATATTATATGCTATATCTGTATGCATCGAAATTTGTCGTTAAGCCAATGAAATATAAAGTGAAAAAAATATATCTAAAAATTAGATGATGTATAGGCGTTGATGGCAAAGGATTATCTGGTTTTAATGAATGTAGGCTAATGAAGCGCAAAATCTACGTATTACACCTTCCAAGTAAATTATCGGCAGTAGTAAAATAAAAATTTTATTGTTCAATATTCGATGGTTTTCACAACGAATTGTATAAAGTTATATCAACTATTGCCCTCAACTAAAACAACTAGCCTACCGTGAATTGTCTGCTGTTGTGTATTGTCGAATGAATTTCGTTGGCATATCGCTGAGTTAAAGAAATCAGCCAAATGTGGTGGCAATGCTGATGTTCCAAATAGTGTCAAATAGTTGATCCAATAGTATTGCCATTGTTGTGGTGTTAAAGTGGTCGCCAAACAGCACAACCATTGATCCCAAATTAAACTGTTCCGTAGCATATCAGGCGAAGCGAATATATCGGTTTGTGTTGGTTGTATCATTTGACATTTCATGATTCGGTCGGTCATACAGTTCCTCGCTTCAAATTGGGGATAGACGAATCCATTTTGAGTAAAAATATGAGGGTTCGAGTGAGGATTGTTGAGAAATGGCGCAGAATGATGTTTTACCGCCATATCGATATCGTCGCATGTGTTCGTCATGGATGTCGATGGCAAAGGATCGTATGAGCGTCGATATTCTTCTTCAGATTCGGAAAATTCCTCTATTGATGTCATTATATGATCGTCGGCATTCATAACGACGATCAATTAGCTGAAAATTGAACGTCAAGTTAATAGGATTTGATCAACGTTGAAATAATCGGTATTGATAGCCTTCAACCCGTCAGTTGAAACTTTTTCTCACATAAACGATATTATTTATGCTATACACACCTAACCCCTCCCCATTCCCTTCCCCTCACCCACTCATTTCATAAACAATTCTCGTTATTCTGGAGTACAATCATTAAGCTCCGAAATTCACAATTCTTTTTTCGAATAGAACTCCACAGTTCACTTATGCGTTTATGTTGTTTGCCCACCTCCTTGGTTATCACTTGTTGCATTGTTCTGAAGCTAATTTCACGATATGATATAAAAAATCTCTCTCACATTGCTATCGCGTTTATGATGGAAACTTCATTGATGAAAATAACGTCCCTTCCAAATCTGTTATTCTCTCATCAGTGTAAAACTGTCGATGATCATATTAGAGAAAATCGTCTCTTGTTAAATCGTTTCTCTTTTTTTTATGTAAGTATCAAATATATTCTAATCTCAATCGCCGAAAAACTCGTTTATTAATAATAAGAACTTTAAAGAACCTCATCTCTATAAAAAAAAGCTCCCTATTTTCTCGAAAGATCTCTCAGTTTTTTCCTTGCGAAACTATTATGATTTCATTCTTAAATACTTATCATCAAATATTCTCACTGATTTTCAAAAAAAAAAAAAAAACGCATAGAACTTATGCGAAAACTCCCTTGAGGGAGAGCAAAATTGATGCTTAACAAACATCGAATTTTTTTCATGTTACTTGGCAATTTGTCAAAAGAAGCGAACATGAGAACTGGCAAGCCGCCAAATCTCATTCATGACTTAAAAATCTAGTATGGGAAAAAATATTCGACCTTTAAATACCTCTCTATAGCCTCGAAATTAACGTTCAATAAAAAATTTCCTTCCCTTTGATCAATTGCTAATCTATTCACTAAAAAAAAAGGATTTGAAATGTGATTTATTTATTTATTTATTTTTCCATATTATTTTCGCATATAAAAATGACGTCATTCTTCTAAACAAATTTTTTTCGGAATTCGGGCATGAATATGAAATTCTCTATGAGCTCCTTTGAATATCTAATTAGAGCTTTCCTAATCGGTTGCGAACTCATTTATTAGTTTAGCCAGATAACATAAGACATTCTTTAGAATATTTACTTCAAATATTCAGCTAATGAGCATCAATTTGACGTCTTCCCACTAATTTGAGTAAAAGAAATAAATAAATGAGAAATATTCACCTTTTGAAGTCAATTGTGTTTAGTAGGCACAAAATAGCGAAACCAAAAGACGAATCTAATCGAACGCAGATTAGAAATAGTATGGCTGGATAGGAATTGAAAAGCTTTGCAAAAATTTTGCAAGGAATATCCACGGGATTTCCGCACGTTGTGGCACTTGTGTCGATTCCAGCGATTCACGTCCACAGTTGTTTGTCAGCAACCGAGATGTATGAGTTTACTGTAAGGTGTTGATTTCCTTTTCCCAATAGATCGGCCAGGATGTTCAGCTCATCCAGCGATAACATCAGCGAATAAAATTCACAGGAATGTAATCGTAGAGAGCAAAGCCTTTTGTCCAACTATGATCAATTTTGCCGCTGAAGAAAAGCTTTGATGGTTGAGAGAAGTTTTCGGTGACGAATTATAAAATGATTCCAAACGATTTTTGAGAGAAAAATATACCGTCGTTGCAAATTGTAAAATACAAATCTCACTGTTGTATTAGAATATTGCAAGAAGTTCCACTATTGCATGAGAGTCTTGCAAAATAACAATTCCACTGTCACATAGGAATACAGCAGTTGTTGAATTATTGTGGCCAACTTTAAAAGTCGTCGAGCGTAGATGAATAGCGACAACGATGAATATAAGGCACTGACTTCCTTGTCAGCCGTTTGTAATCAACCTTACCCTCGGCAGAAACAGTTTCCTAGTATTTTAATTGAAAGATTCGAATCGATTGAGAAGTGCCCAACTTATAGTCAATCAGTCGGTTGTATGGCACGGAAGATCTTCACGTTCCGGAAATTCAAATATAGGACGTAGAAACGAAATGATCAAATAAAGCAGTGCAATACCGAAGAACTGAATCAATTCGTTACGACAATTGCACAATTGAAGTAACAGTGAGTGGAAATTTTTGTGAGCGTGCTAGTTGGTACAGAGGTGTTGTTTTGTTGCCTTAGCGCAATGTGATGGTGGTGAAGGGTACACGTTAAGGCATAAGAGGTTCACAAAGCTTAGACACAACTAAAAGAGGGTGGTAAAGTGTGGTGCGATGAGCTATGGTTTACAAGTCTCGTGGCATGCGCTACCAACCTAAGATTGCCACCAATTCATGCTTTGATATATTCAAGCATCATATTTATAAAAACGACATATTCCTGTGTCTAATTTATTGAGGAAATAATTGCAAATTGCCATTCGAATTTTCTTCGACTACTTAATTCAAGCTTCTTCTCGTTTTTGAACTCAGATTTTTGACGTCGAGAGGGATGTTTCAACATAAATGCTTTGAGTTTTCAATGACGATTAATTGGGAATCAGAACGTATAAGAAGAAATGTGAAAAAATGGGGATTTTTTAGTGAAAATACGAAGAATCTTTTTAAATCGAAATATCCACACAAATAAAAACGTTCCTTTGTGGATCTTTCCATCATTCATTACACATTGCTACGCAGCTAGAGAAATCATTTAAAAAATTTAATGATAGAAAAACATCGATTAAAGCTTTAGTTTCCGAGTACTTAAGTAATTAAGCTATATATATATATATATATATATATATATATATATATATATATATATATATATATATATATGAGCGCTCAACTCATTAAAAACAGCGATATTCATGAAAATATTAATTAAAATGTCAGTAGTTAAAACACTTTAGTGCTTGAATACTCAAATACTTCAGCACTTAACCATTGTGAAGCAATAGCAGTAAATATGGTTGAATTTTACGATTCAAAAAACACTATAGGAGCCATTCCCCAACACACCTCGTTGCCATTCAGAATGTGTCCACCCAACAATGTTGTATCTACTACCTCTTCACTTGTGTGCATACTTCCGCTTCCATATTTACTCTAAACATCGGTTAGAGAGACAGATGGAAAACAACAATCTTAAATGACATTTTCTTCTCAGAAGTAAGTTAAGAAGGAGTCAATACTTGTCTGTGTTCGTATATTTCTGCAAGTTTGTCTGATAGATTCGCCTCTAGAACCACAAGAGCTAAATTATTAGATTTAATGAACAAGCATTCATTATGTTGAAACATTATTTGTTACACATACAAAGGTCATGATGCCGTTCACAATTTTAATGTATGCTCAAAGGTGGATGATAAAGAGTCATGAAAAAGAGAAAAGAAGAGAGAGAGAGGGAATAGTAGAGGGATTAAGGGAGAGAAGGAGAAAGATAAAAGATTTCTGCCTCATACGCAACATTCAAATATGCGGAAAAAAGCCAAATTTATGGGAAAGATTTTTTTTTTTTTTTGAATCAATGAGAGACAAAAAATTGATTTAATCACTAAAAAAAATAGAATTAAACACGCCGAGTTACAGTAGTTTTTATAGTAATAAGCCCCTCCACAACAAATATAACATTTCAGCACTATTCACTTATCTTCTTTTACTTTCCACTAAGCAAGTAATAATATTCAAAAGAAGACGTGTAATTCAGTTATCTATTGCCTATTGAATAAACAAAAACTTTTTTTTGAGAGAGAGAAGGGGGTGGGGGGAGGCAAGGGGATATAACGAAATAAGGCATTTCAACTGCCGCAGGATCTATAGCTTCTACAATCAAACATATTTTCCCACATGAAGACCTGAAATTAGCGAATTTTGCAACCAATTTGTAAAATCGACAGGTTTACTTTTTTTTTAAGGTGTACAGTACAATGCAAAATAAACACCCAGTGGTGTTTATTTTATTGAAAAAAAAATAGCTCTCTGAATGTATTTTAGTGGTGAACATAGACGTAATGACTGAATTGTTGAATAGTGACGCATCATGGGTAAATATTTGATTTTGAACACGGAAGAAGAGATAGCCAAAAATAGCGCTCAGCGTTGTGTGTAAACAAACTACGCCATAATAACGCCAAATCATTCATTCATAATGTAGAAAATTTTCATCAACGAATATGAAATGCTATTTTCTTCTCAATGATTTTTCCATGAATTCATTAGAAATCATGGGGGGGGGGAGGGGAGGGGAGGGCGAGGGGAACACGTAATTTTGCATCGATCTATTTTCAAGGGTTTAAAAAAATCGGCTGAAAATCAGATTTCTCTATGACTTATTGATAAACAGTTGCCGTATAAGTATGAAGACGAATGCCTTACAACATCAAAACCATAAACCAACATCACCGACACAGACATTGCTTATCGAAACCGACAGGTCAACCAACGCCGACAGACTAAGGTGCCAGTTTTAAATGAGCACAATATGTTTCATAGTAAAATCAAAGGTGTTGTGCTAATAGGTTATAGCAATTGAGATGAACACCATTAGAGTGACTGCTAGCATTTGTATTCATTCACCATTGTATGAGAGTAAAATATACATAATAATGGATATAAAAGTTGGCTTACATTTAATAATTCATCTAGATTGAATTTCGATATTTTATATATGCAATTTCATTAATTATTTATTGAATATCGATATTTCAAATGAGCCAGAAACTTAAATTTCTCGAAATTGGTTAAGCCTAAACTGTCAACATAAATTATTCGCCTCCGAATTTCAATCAGAGTAAAAGAATTGTTCTTTATAATATTGTTAAGCATCCATGCAATTTTTTGATAAGCTATTAAGTTCTGAAAAAAGCGTCCTTAGTAAGAGGAAGATAGAATAAAACATTGATAAACTAATCAAAACGATAAACGAATATAAATAAATTTTAATTGATAATAAATTCTATCACAATTTTCGATCAAATAACATCAAACGAAAGAGTCTAATTTTTTCACTTAAGAAATTGATCGTTAATCAAAGATGAAAAAAAATATTCGCTGAAAAAATTTTCCATGAAAGGATTTCGATGAAATTCCTACTTGATGTTACGAGAGAATTAGTAGATCGAATACTATTCAAAAAGACGATCAGTCATAGAATTTTATTTTAATAAACCGTCAAACTTTCTGAATGACTTTGTTAGCTGTATTCTTTCTCATCTCCTCCATCTTCTACCGAATCGCTTATTAAATATCAAGAAAAAGCGACATATCATCTTTTTCAACTATGTTGAATACTCATAGTGCATTGCATCCTTGCGTTGAAAATAAAATTCAAAGAAGTCTATGCAAAACACATTCATAGAGTGCCTTTCTTCTCTCGTCATCCTGAACGACGATCTCGGAATTCCTATTGCGAATTTGCGTACGAGTTTTTTGCTTTTTGCTTTTTTTCGTGATAGCTCCATGACAGATTTAATCATAAAGTACATAAATGTCTATTGAAAATTAGTCTGAAGGTATCTGCACAATGTCGTTTCAAACAAATATGACGTCATTCAAAGTGGGCAAATTGCCAAAAGTTTTAACAAGTTGTTTAGTATATTTTCCTCTAATAATATATCTTTTTTAGATGGATAAAAAATATTGGCAAAAAAAAACAAAAAAACAAATTGAGAAAATAAATTCAAGGTCACTATTGATGAGTTGTATTGCCAAACACAGTAGAATATATGAACGGCGTTTACGGATCAATAAAATATACAGACTTCACTTGCAGAGTTTTCAATCAACTATGGAAAAGTTAGAATTTTACTGAAGTATATTTTGCATGTCTACTAGTAAAGCATTCGATTAGCTAAACACGAAATTATTGATTAGTTAGGAAAAATTTGAAAATGTATAATAAATTAAATAAATTAAATTGTGTAACGTTAAAAATGTATTTAATAAATAAAACTCATGCAATTTTACCAAATATTATCTATTATTTATTACGTCCGATTAAAATGGTAACTAACATAGTGAGATTTATAAAATAAATAAGAGCATGAATTTTCTCAATAGCTTAAATTGTAACGATCAAAGAATCTCCAAATCTACAATCATCAGCTAGAATTATCCATACTAAAATTTGACTATTTACTCTCACTCTTCATTTGCCAATCAATAAAAAAATTTTAACAAATTGCTTTTGGAAAACGCGATCTACATAGTTGATTTCATTAGAGCACATGCAAATCACTATGCTAGTTAGCTCAGAGGTAGAGCATTCGCAGGGCAATCGAGAGATCGCAGATTCGTTCCCGTCCGTCGACAAGTTCTCATTGATCATCAAAAACACCCAATCATCACGCTATTATTATGTCATAGAAAGAAAAGAGTCATTATGTTTCAATTTACTCAGAAAAAAAAAGATGTTTCCAAGTAAACATATGAAATTCAACAACATCCTTGAATACAACGATGATATAGATAGAATATAATTGATGAAGAAAAAAAAACCTTTATGATCAGATTCGTAACGTCGAAATCTTTCGTTCGCTAAGCCACCCACTAGTCGTCTCGACGTGAATGCCTGCAAGTTATTCGATTGACTATCGTACTGATATTCGATAAACTTTTTGTGCTATCCAATGGGGGCAGATAAGTGGATCTTAGAACAGCGTATATGTTGAGTCGATTAGAATTTCAACAATTCAATCACCATTTTCCGTCATTGAATGTATAAAATCCGATGCTTTCTTTATTTCTATACTATACAAAACAAGTTGCTGCATAGACAGATGCGCTCATTCTACAATGACACTTTAATAACTCGTAAATAAACTTGTTTTACCTGTTAAATAAATTCAGTAGCTGGCAGGATAATGTCGTGAAAGATTTGCAGAATGCAATAATAAATTGAATAAATATGCTATGTAATAGAGCCATCGCGCACTAATTGAAACGTTCGTGATAGCTCAAAGGTAGAGCGCTCTCGCGGTAAATGAGAAGGCACAGGTTCATCGCTATATGGGGGTGAAGTTTTTTTTCATTAGTCATCAAATATTTTTCTAATGAAAATAAAGATGTGGATATAAATATATCTTTTAAAGATCTTTCATTATAATAGTTTGTGATGAAAAAAGATACCTTTATTAATTCCCTTCTTTCCTTCATAACTCTCTCATAGAGCATTTTCTCATAGGCAAATCGTTCATTGAAATCATTGCGTAGATGGTTCATTTCTTCCTTTTGAAGCACTTCTATTTCCTCCTTCTGAGAGTTTCTGAGAGTTGACTATCAGTTTCGCTGAAGGGTACCTGAAAATATTTTCCGTTAACTAGAAGGAATCATGCAAACAAACCTTTCGTAATTTTCGAACTCAATGATCATCGCCACTTCTGAAGTCACTGAACAGCAGACCGTATGATTACGAATAAAACCTCCTTCACAGTAGGAAAAAATTGAGTGAAACATCCTCAAAAAATTCCTTAAATTTATATTCGGTTTATTAGTTTATCTTCTTATGTCATTTAATTCCACGCAACTCGAAGACAGCGTCCAATGAATGAAGCTATGCAATATGACAGCAAATCCTTATAATACAGTAGAGCTCATACCTCTGTGATGATCGCATATATCCGTCTGCCTATTCAGGCTTATTTCTTAGCGCATTTAACGTTCAACCAGCCGATCGGCTGCTCACTTAGCTGCCAGGTGGCAGAATTTGAATTCCAATAAACCTTTACCCTTACAATATTCAGGCTTTCCTTTCGAAGTGCTTCATAATTTCGACGGGTTCTTACTAGTCATTCGTTTGTAGCATGGAAACAACATCGGCTGGCAATAAATGTTTAGCACAGTAATATGGGCTGGCAATTAATGGTTAGCGTAATAATAATAGCAATTAGAATTTCATAAAATATAAATGCTTACAGATGCTGAAATTTATTGAAGTGAAATAAATCTGTTTACGCATTTGGTATACGCCAAACATTAGATAAATAAATTCAATTTCGAGAAATTCTTATGACAATATGTCTCAGGCCAATTATCGATCGAAACGATTGAAAAAAAAAAACAAGTAATTATAGGAAACCGCTTTTTGCTTTCTCGGCTGCTCATATTTCATGCAGATATATATTCGTTCAAATTTGGCCCACCTCTAACAGCCCATTCTTCCTTCTTCATTCAATTCTCTCTTTCAACCACCCTTCCATTGCCCAAATCCTCCAATCCTTCCTCCAATAAAAGTCATAAATGACCCCGTAATAAGCACAAAATTAGCAATTCGTTCATTCGCATAAAATTTCAACGTTTATAGGAAATGCAACGGAGCAATTTTAAGATTAAATCTATGTATGTTCGATAAAAGCTTAGAGATTCCTGAAATGCCATTCAGTCTGCCGATATCTAAAAAATTTATTTTAGAAAATAAATGAAAAAACCTGATCCCAGTATCAAAAACAAATAGGTATGAAAAAAAAATTAGTAAACAAATAGATAAATGACTGAAATTTATGTGGAATTTTGGGAAAAAATAATTGAACATCAGCAACAGCAAGCAAAATTAAACTACAAGCGAAGCTCATTCGTTGACGTATAACAGCATCTAGTCAACGCACGAAGAAAGAACTCCTCTATACGATATAGTGGGCTGCTATAAATATAGCTGTGTGTAGATAAAACTGGCAATTTGTAGATCAAAGTGATTCAAGTGAGATTGAGGGCATACTTTGATCTAAGAGTACTTCCTCATCTGATCCCTTTATCTTATATCCTTTCCCTTGAAGTGGAAGCGCGGAAAGGGAACAGGACGTGATCGACGAATGTTTATCAGCATTTGGCTATAAACGTCTGGATGGACACCCTCAAGCAATATTCAAGAACGAATAATTCTACAAAACTAATTCAAAATTATACATCACCCAACGTCCATATCCGAAGACGTTGCAACATTGTATCACTATGTGGCAATTATAGATTCGTTATTTTGTCAAATTATTATTCTTTTTTTTTTATGAAAGGGAAAATGCTGCAATTGCTGATTCGGATATAATTAAGTTTTAAAGGCATATAATTAAGTTTTAAAGGCATATAATTAAGTTTTAAAGGCATATAATTAAGTTTTAAAGATAAAGTTAAAGGTAAGAGACCTTTAATGCTAATCGAAATATGTTTTTAGCTTTATTATCACTAATCGTTGTATTGAGTCCCCATAGTAATTGAATTATATACTATTTGATAAGTCGAAATTATCTCTGAAGACGTTCAACATAAAAATATTTTTAGTACTTTTCCACCAATAATATGGGAATGGCAAGTGGGTTTTTCTTTTGTTAGTCAAACATAATAACATCTATAGTTACCTCATAAATGCGCAATTAGCTTTTCATTTGGTACTGCAGAAATTTTCCCACGAAACGTTTAAAGAAATTTTATTCCCACGGGTATCGCGATCGTCGAATACCGCTTGTTCTCCTCCAATTGGGATAGTGAATTTTTTGGCGCTTTGAAAAAAACGCGCGGAATTTCCATTTTTTTTCTCTATTCTCACTCCTAAATCCGTAAACCAGCGAGAAAATTTTAAAATTTTTGACAAATTCGTCGAAAAATTTCAATTACTCAACATAAATACTGAAGTTTTAGGATTTTTATCACTCAAGATCAAAAGTGAAAACTTTTGATCAGTTCAATATTGAAACTAAAAGAATTTTTTTTACAATAGAATAGTTAGTGGATGAAATTTAATGGTAAAAATTGCATGTGACGAACAAGTCGAACAATACTTTTAAGCGCTCCTATGAGACTTTATTGGGAATTAATTCTATGCAAAACAATACAACTTGATCGCATTTATTTAGATGATTTATCAATACAAAAGTATAAATGACAATAAAATAAAATAACAAACGACAATAAATTTTAAAAAAAGCGCAAAAAAAGAAAAAAATTACAATTTCATAGAGAAATTTAAAAACAAAAAAAAAAAAAATCGAACACAAATCAAATATAACGATATATGTAGGAGAAATGAATGAGGCATATTTGATAATTGCTTTGAGTTAAACAACGAATAATTCGAGGAAATCAATAGAAACAAAAATGAAAATATTTAGAAGCAACTCATTGCTTATTTTGTGCTAAAATTTCATTGAAAATTGTATTTACGTCAGAAATTTAAAGCTAAAAATATTTCTCAATTTCATCATCTAAAGTTTTCGTTCACTAATTACCAAATTGCGAAGTTTTTTTTTTCTTTTTCAGTTGTTTTTTTTTCTCACCTAGAAGCACAACACATCTTGATTCCTCCCTCCCCTCCGCCCTCCCTCTTTCGAGCTTCCTCCTCTCTATTCCTCATCCCCTTCCTTGCCTTCATGCGAAAATATAGCTTCTTCCTCAACAATCGTTTCAATGAAACTACAATAAAATACTGAAGCAATCATTGAGGAATTTTTCTGAATTGTATTCCCCATATTCTATGATTCTTTTCAACTTGTAAGCTTTTTTTTTTCAATTTTACTTTGAAGTTTTCTATAGCATTTTATTAAAAAGAAATATTCAATTGAATAGGCAATGTTAACGAATAAAATCGAGTAAAACACTTTTAGTTTTTCATCTCTCAATTCGAGAACGAATGTCTTTCTAAGACACTTGAAACAATTCACGGGTTTTTATTTGGGAATTTCAATAGTCGTTCTTGTGCTTTCATTGTGAACGAATTGTCTATGAAGCGGTATTCACTTCAAGGCTTTTTTTTTGGAATTTGAAAGCGAAAAATGAGAAATTTGAAAAAAAAGAAAAGAAAAATGTAAAAAAAAAGAAAGAAAAAAAAAACTGGAAGAAGATGACAACAAATAAATTGCAAAATTATTTTGAAAAGATAAAATCACGGAATAAATGGGAAAAAATTTCTACTCCACGATGGAAATACTGAAAAGTTTAGTTAATGAATAGAAGTTATATGAGTAATGAACTCACTACCACATTCAATTTCTATTTACATTGCTCCGAATGTATAAATAGGATGGCGACGATCCCAATAATGGTACTTCGAAATATTGGTCTATTTGTTCGTTTGAAAAAAAAAATAAAATAAAAAATTCTCTCACTTTTTTGCTTTGATTTATTATAAAAAAGCAAGGAAAAATACAGAGGAGAAAATATGTTTATATCACAGTGAGGAAATTTACGAGTAAAAAACTATTGGAAAATTACTAATTCATTTATTATTCTTCGTTTGTTATCAAAACCGGAAAACAATTCAAAACTGATCTATTCATCATATATCGAATTTTTCAAAAATCGATTCAACGAGAATACAAATTTTCAAAAAAATAAAAAAATAAAAAATGAAAATTTCGCGTTCTATCGAGCTTTATATAATTTAAACATTTTTTAGACATAAAGATTCGGCATTTCAGGATTAGAAAATTTATAAAATAGTCTATAGTATGAAAATCTTGCAAGTTGAATTCAATGCCTCAAAATGTTGCAAAAACTTCAAAGCTGAAGGAAATTTTTCGTGCATTTTTTTTGCTTTTTCTTAAATCTATTTGTGATGCTTATGTTTTATATTTCCTCACGAAAATTTAGTGTCGTAAAAACAAACATTGAAAAATATGAATTCCGTATTCATTTTCAAAATTTTTCAAAAACAGATATTTTTAAAAGTATATTCCGAATGTAGCTACCTTCCTCTCCCCCTTCCTGTCACTTCCATTTCCGGATCTTCGGGGAACTTTATTTCAAAAATATCGAAACTTAACACAAAGTAAGAAAGAGAGTTGAGGCGAGAAAAGCGATAAGAGCAGTAGTGAGATTGCAAATGCTAGCAGTATTGAAATTGTCGTCGTCTGCGTCACGCCATCTCTGTTGTCGTTCCGCAACGAATCGCTCTTCAGCTTTTCTGGAATTACCTCTTCCAGGACGTTTTTTTCTGTTAAGCTATGCTAGAACATCCCCACCAACCGACTGGCACTAATTCTTCGCGTATGCGTTTACAAACTGTGCAACTAGTTCTATGATTGAAAAAAAAAATGTTGAAGAGCACAGCACTATAACATTCTCTCTTATCTCATCAATAATTAAGAATCAATGTGGGTTTTGGCAAAAGAATCGAATAATGAGTCTGATGAAAATAAATGCAATAACAAATTTCGAAAAGGAGGATTTTAATTGTAATGGAGAAGACGAGATTGCGCTGGCAGAAAAAACTCATCAATAAATAAGACCAATATTTCAAAAATAGGGCTGTCAGATCGAATATTTCGTTATGAAAACTACACGTTATATTTCTTTATTTATTTATTTTTGTTTATATTTATATTTATATTTATATTTGTATGAAAAACATTTATTAATTTTTGTAATTTATTTATTTGTTCATAAACGCATAATATACTGGTAATCAAATTCATGCTTTAATAAGTTGGGAGGATACAATACTGACAAAACTTTTGAAAATTTTCCCCTCCCACGTCACCAGAATTGTTCGGCTTTCCCTTGAGGAAGTTTAATAAATAGAAAACTTAAAGTAAAAAATTGACGAGACGGTACGTATCGCTTCGAAATACCTTTTGGGAGCAGCTGTAATAATAACCGCTGCAATGGTTTGCTCAATTGGTCGCTGTAGTTGACGTGATGCTGTTGTCGTTTCTGCGGATGTCTATAAAGTTTAAACTCAGGATAACGATAAAATTCAATGAAAATAAATTCATGCCCCCGGGGCAAAATTATGTGGGAAAAAATTAAAGTGTTGAAGGTCAAAGAAGGATAAACAAGAGCAGTAGAAGGTTGAGAAGTGATATCTTCTCCACTTCCTCCATAACGTTTAATTCCCCTCCTCTTCCACTCTCTGTTTTATGATGTACCATAAATTCAATGTAGAAATTTCAACTAACCGATGCTGCGATGACACGCCTTGAAGAGCTTGGTTGAATGATTGACTCAATGGCAGAAACGTCAGATACAAGAGGAGACAATAGTCGAGTTGCTGTATTCGCTTGTTTATGAGTGCTACAAATATCGCTTGACAGTTGCGCCTTTTTTTCTGTTTATCACAATTGCGGAAATGAAAAAACACTTCATTTATGAATTGTTTATGTCAAATAAAACAATGTAAATTTTCTAAATTTCTCTGAACAATTCAACGTGCAATTTTTCGATACGACCACCAAAATCGTTCTCCTTCTCAATGAAATGCAAGAGAGATAGAAAAAATTTTTTTCCGACATTTATTTGCATATATTCTATTGTTTTTTTTATTTATCTTCCTTGAAAAGAAGTTTTCATTTTCTTCTTAGAATTCACTCTTTAAAGCCGATGATCTTTCAGCTATCGTAGTTCTTACTCCTTCCTCATATTAGAAAAGATCGATTAGTTTTATACTGAAAAATGCGTCTATAATTTAATCACTTTTGTAAACTATACTAAAATATTATAGCGATTTATTTTACAAGAAATGGTGATTCGCTTACGGTGTACTGTACCTAATGGCCCATTTGTTTTCATCAAAAACTCTTCATAAGGTCGACAAATTGTCGTTTCAATTAATAAACTCATTAGTGCTCGCCATACTCATATACATTAGATTGGACCTAAAATTTACCATACTTTCAAAATCACAACTGTAACAGCTAAATAATCATTCGAAATCACAACTATTACAGCTAAATAATTATTCGAAATCACAACTATTACAGCTAAATAATTATTCGAAATCACAACTATTACAGCTAAATAATTATTCATTTAAAAAAAAAATCATTTCCCTACCTAATATATTTAGCGTCTTTTTGCAATTGAATT
This sequence comes from Baylisascaris procyonis, assembly GCA_037389465.1. NCBI lineage: Eukaryota > Metazoa > Nematoda > Chromadorea > Rhabditida > Ascarididae > Baylisascaris > Baylisascaris procyonis. The sequence goes on from JAZARR010000200.1 coordinate 2,848,403, forward strand.
GTAATAGCGTCACGGTTGCAAAGTTGACCTTCACAAATGCAATAGATAACGAGTCCATCATAGGCATCACCACATCCAATTCCAGCAACCACTTGTGCGGTATTTTGATTCACTTCATTTCGTGAAATACATCGTTTCTCGACACTATATATCGCTGCAAATATAGACACAATCATGAAAGTTTTTATTATAAGTAAAGTTGTTAGTTATCGTTCAAACGAGAGAATAGATAGTTTCAAGCTGACAGATAGGTGGACGCAAACACTTACATATATAGAGATAAGATTTTGCAATAATGCACTTTGCAAATGCAAAATCGTAGAAAAAGTGCATCTATATTTAAAAAAGTCTCTTGCTTATGAGAGCATTTTGGGAAAATTTTTCCCTAATTCATTTGTAATGTAAGGTACAGCTTTATCACATATCTTTAATGCTTAGATTTTGAGTTGAAATGCTGAAAGCTGTGGAATAATAGTGTTATTACAAAATGTGTTACTACCAGGAGCTAATTGCGTTCGTCTCGTAAGACATAGCGATCCTGAGCCATCCTTGAACTGTTGTTGATCGCAGTCGATCGCTACTGGTTTCGAACAGTCCGACTGCGCATTGTTTAAGTTGTTCTCGTTGCATACGAAACATGACGTCATCGGCTGTAAATATTTGATGACAATAGTGCAGAGCGTAAATTGACAATTGAATAAATGAAAAATCTCAATATTTGAAAGAGAAAAATTTTTTTTCCTCTCCAATTTATAGAACATAAAGTATTCGAAAATTTAAAATTTCCTAAAGAATCTTTCGAGCATTTTATTTTTTCTGAAAAAAAAAACTTAAAAAAAGGATAAATGAAACCTGACGACGCGGTGGAGGAGCAGGCATTGAGAGAGTACTTATCGCATAGGAAGCATCAGGTTTCTGCTCAACCCTCATCTGAATATAGAAATTCCACCAATTACATAAGGAAATCAATCGCCTTCTACATGAAAATTAAAACTGCAAAAAAACTAGGAAATAAGATATATCTAAATATGCAAATCTGGATATGGCTCCCACAACGCCATTCCAGTTCATCATTTAGGAAGGAGTTATAGTCATTTAAGAACATTTAAATATTGTATGCCTTTGTAAGCAATCGAATTCTCTCCTTCTCCGAGCGTATCATAACGAATTCTTTTGTGGATGACGTCTACGGGCATTTGATAAACTAAAATATGCACGCATTATTGTACGTACATACTTCGCTGTTCGCTATTCATCATGTGATGAATCGAATTGCAAAAAACGCATATTGTGCCAGCTCTTGCGGCGCATTTTCCCATTTATTTAATATTTTTTACATATATTTTTTTATAACGGCAAACCTTTTGATTGATAGCCATACGATTACATTCATTGGTTTGACAGACGCAGAAGCGTACACGATCTGTGTTCGTACTTGTGCATCCATCTAGTATAACATCGTTACCGTACTCCTGCATTAGTGCCGTATGTGTTACACACATCTTTTCGACTGCGTTTTGTCCTTAAAAAGCTGGTATAATTGAACGGGTTGAGTGCGGAACGTAACCGTAGTGCAAAATAGGTTTCATTAGAGAAGGTAGAGGTGGTTGGGGAGGGGGAAGGGGAAGGTGGAAAAGAAAGGAAAAGCAAGATAGGAGAGCAGATGTAATACTTTTCAGGGTAATGACATAGCGGCCGAAAGAGAAGTGAGGAGGAATGAGAAGGGAAGGGGGGAAGGAGATGGGGCTACATTAATCAAACATCACTCAACTTGGATAAAAGGAAATAAAACTTCAAAAAGGACTCTTTCTGCTAAGGTGTTAAATCTGATTCTAAACGAACTAAAGAAAATTATTAATATTCTTTGTTGAGTAATAGTTTCCTCTAACATATCAGCTCTATCATATCAGTTGACTTTGATAGATGAGAAACTGGCTAATAAATTTGTTTTAACAGCTAATCACTTCACTTCACTCTTTCATAGCTTTACTAGAAATATTATCATTCATTATCATCTTATCACCTTATCACCCCGAGATCTTACCCATCAACCCGCGTATATTTTAAACACTTGTTGTTTTCTTGTGTTTGAAGCTCTTTATCTGCATAGCTATTCAAATAATTGCATATTAATAGTGCTGTAAAAAAATATAGCTAACAAATCTCTATTACATCAATAATATTCTATATTTTTTATGACGTCACTATCAAAATTCCTAAATACGCAACAAGATTGACATAGATATCATTTGTTTCAGTCCAAACATTTTCCAAATATTTTCCATATTTCATTCAAAGTCTATAAAATTCAAGTATTTTTACCAAGTCATCCATTTCTATTTTGGCCATCTGCAGCAGTTTAGTTCCAGAATTGGTAATGCTCCGTTTTACTAGTATATAACTTCACCTATCGTCTATCTATGTGACTAAATCATCAGCTAAAATAAGAATAAAGCGTCCAAATGGATGAAAATTTGTTTAATGCTCATTGCATATTTCATTACCAATTCGAAAATATAAAAATTCATATGTACTCTCTCTGATGGGATTAAAACTTAGAAATTTATAAAAATATATCCATATGAAGAATATAAATTAACTAATTATCATCTCTTAAAATACATCATAATTAGACTCGAAAATCCACGAAAAAAAAAAGAAATGCAAATTGAAAAATATTTTTATTGCTGATATTTTTGCATAAATTGCAATTTTATTGAAGTTTATCGATATTTTATTGAATGGATTACAAAAATTTTCAGCCAAAAAAAAGTGTAAATTCATTAACCTGGACCAATTAGAATCTGACGAGTGAAACAGAAATATTGTTCATCTTTTGCAAGCGATATACCTCGACGATTGCATTCAACAACGATTTGTTTCTCACAATCTGCTTCAGCGTCTTGTAGATTTCCTTGACCACATTGCATACATCTGAGTGCTGTGTCTAGAATAAACTCGTTTTGTTTTTGCAGTAAGCAAATACGGCGCTCAATTACTCGTTCCGTTAGCTATGCAAACTAATACTACCTAATTATATTCGAATATAAACTACAATACAGGTTTATATTACCTATATCATAATACAAATCACATTACTGGTTTATATTACATTTTAAGTTGTATATTTTTATTACAAAAATAAAATTTTGAAGTTTGGTTGTTTTGATCGTATTTCTTTTTAAGCAGAGGAAATAGCACCGCATTGCTTACCTATAGAGGTAATCAGTATGTGCAAGAGTACAGTCGAAGAAAACAAAATCCCATATAATCTCTAATAAGGCTTCGAAATGTTGGAAAATTCCTAAAACTTTCATGATGGATCATTGAAGAAGGTGTGACTTGGAGCTTATGGCGAAAAAGGCGGAAGCATTACAACGATGGGGAAAGATAAAATTTTATTATTAGTGTGGGTACTTGCTTGAAAAGAAATTCTCAAAAAAGGAGGATGTGTTATTTGCAAGGATCGTTAAATATATTGAAATATATATATATATATATATATATATATATATATATATATATATATATATATGAAATATATAAAATAGAGAAAAATATCAAATATATTGAAAAATAGTTTTATTTTATATTCCATAATCGTTAAATGTAAGCAATATGCAAAAAAATTAATTAAATAAAATTAAAAAGTTTTATAAATTAACCTTTTCTAGAGGAATTCGTCGATCCAATAAACAATTCTCGTTGTTGTGGAATATTTTTATCGATATTATTACTGCAAAAAAAAGTAACATGCTAAAAAAATATTTGAATAAATTAATTGCATTTCTATATACAAAAAAAAGTTTTTTATGCGAGCAAAAATTTTTAAATTATCTAAAATCACATCATCAAATCTAAGCTTAAGTCTTCATTGAAAAATCAATGTGTAATAGGATTGCAACGAAATTTCCAGCTTCACAATCCTATATTCTTTGTTACCAAAATTCTTTGTTATTTCAAAATTCCGAAGTCTGGGATTTCTTTTTCATGAAAGATGTGGCTACGGTTTTCCAAGCTTCTTACGATTTAGTTCGAATAGCTCCGACTGCATTAGAGAATATTCACCTACATTTTCCTAAATAATAGGCAACGAATGCAGTACTTTGAAAACGATGAACGCTGATGGTGATTGCATTATATGGAATCTACCACCCCACCTCACCTTATCAAAAAGGAGTGGCTAAGACTTATGAGAGAATAAGAATTGATGACTCCAGATCGAGAATGATTCTTGCATGCTATTTGCGATAACTACAACCTCGGTCTCTATTCAAACCAATACGGTATTTCGCTTCAACATTTGAACCTTTAAATATCCGTAAAAATATTCTGCACAAATACTCTTTCATCGGGTACTTCTTTCTAATCACCAAACTCATTCACTAACTCAATAATCTTTGTTTTTTTACAATAAATGGCCCGTTCTAGCAGTAATTATCCTTTTATATTAAATATTTTCTTGCTCAAATATAATATCTCTAATATCAACCTGTTTTCTGATTCATCACTTCCAATGATAATTGCGCTTGTTGCTGCTTCTCTAAGATCCACGATCGATTTCGTTCCATGCGCTGAAAGAAGATAGTCTTCATATGCTTTTCCAAATTTTCCCATATAAAAGTATTATGGCGCAAGTGTCTGTCTGCCTGTTTATCTGTCTATCTGTCCACCCGTTTGTCTGCCTGTCAGTCTGTCTGACAACTTAAACTCGGGGACCTAGAAGGCTAAAGCTGAGAATGTTAGTTGAAAGGTAACGCTGATCTGTCAGTTCTGAAAAGGGGGGAAAAAATTTGCATAATTTGCATAACTTTTTCATTTCATAACGAAAAAATCACAACAAAAAAAAAACATATCTTTGGTAGAAGTTTCGGTTAGCGATCGGATCTGTTAGAATTCGAAAATTATATTTTCCACATTTATAATTTATTGCCAACTTATTATACCAGTTGATCCCGTGTATATTGTTAACAGCTCCCTTAGTAGATTTTCATAATTTTTATATACTTAAGTTGTATTTTATACTTTCTTTCTATATATCAGACCTTCTCTTTGTTTTCTTCACTCAATTTACCGATGAAAGCTTTTTGGCTAGAGTTTTTTTCATTCAGAATTGCTATTTTTCTGAAAATTTTCCACTTTTTTCATCTAATTTCATCGAAATGGATGACTGCATTTAAATTTACAGATTGTTTCTTTTTCTATATTTTGTATAGTGGCCTAATACAGACGTTCCATGCATCTTAAATGAACAAAAATATCAGCCCTTCTCATATGTGGAATGTCTCAGCGTTACTTATGCCATCTGTGATTTTAGCCTTCGCATCATCTGACAAGTCAAAAATGCTTGAAACTTTGCATTTAAATTTAACGTAATGAAGCGGATTTCCGTTTCGAGAGATTATATATAGAAAAAAGGTGGTAAGGAGGAAGTGGGAGGTGAACTGATTGCGGCTTTTTTAAAAACTTTTCTAGGATTTCAATAAAAATAAACGATAAAAGTGTTTTTCGAATTAATTTTTTTTTCCAGTAGGCCTACTCTCTATTTACCTATTGACTGTGGTGTAACTTTTGATGTCGCAATATTGTTCTCAGCACGATTATCACTATTTCGATGTCGATTCACCGAGTCGACGGTCGATGCGGCCACTTGTCGTCTACGTCCATTTTCAATTATTTCCACCGTTCTCTAAATATAGCGTTTGCTTTTTATAGAATTTATTTTCTTTATGCAATGATAAGAAAAAATTCTAAGGAAAAGAATGAACGAGAATTTACGAGAAAAATAAACGCTAATAGAAATGAGAAAATTTTTTTTTTTCAATATTTGCAGTTAACTTGAAAAATATAATTATTATCAATCTATGATTTGCCTTATAAACGCTAAAAATAATCTATGATTTGTTAGCGTTCAACTATGATTTGCCTTATATGCATTTTCTTAAAAAATTTTTTTCAAAAAGAAGAGAATTAATTTTGAAATATTTAAAATAATATTTGAGATTTTATAAATAATCGATAATTCTCTCCTTTCTTCTCCGTATTCACAAATCTTAGTAAGGGCAGTTTAAACGATTACGTAAAACCGAGTTAGCGAAACTGATGAAGTAAGGCAACATTGTTCTGGGGCAGCGTGGAATACTCTTTTACAATTACTTTTCAATAATTAAAGAGGATGAACGTACCGATGATCATCTCAGCAAGAACTGTTGATGGAAATTTTAGCAATATGGTATTTTACGAATTTTAACGATACGGTATTTTACCTATTTTAACGATACGGTATTTTACCTATTTTAACGAGACGGTATTTTACATATTTTAACGATACGGTATTTTACCCATTTTAACGATGCGGTATTTTACCTATTTTAACGAACGGTATTTTACATATTTTAACGACACGGTATTTTACCCATTTTAACGATACGGTATTTTACCTATTTTAACGATACGGTATTTTACCTATTTTAACGATACGGTATTTTACCTATTTTAACGATACGGTATTTTACCTATTTTAACGATACGGTATTTTACCTATCGTTTTTATTTGCGCTAATCATTATGAGCAACTATGACTTTCCGATGAATGGCTAATCGGCATTAATATTTGTGATGGGGAATTGATCGAAAAGCACTCAGCTTATCAGTACTTATCACCTATCATAGCTAGATATGAAAATTTTAAAACATAAGAATTTCAAGAAAAAAAATTTTTCATGAATCCTCGACGGAATTCTTGTTTTTTTCGTCTAAAATTTTTAAATTTCATAACATGAGAGATTTTTTTTTTCAAAGTTTTCATCTAAACTTATAGGTCATATTAATAAAATTTTTTATCGTTTAGAAAAAAAAAAAGAATATATCATATCAGATGAATTATAGTGAAATTTTTCTTAACTAACGCTATTTCTTCTTTCGGAAATATGTTTTTTATGCTGTAATTTGCAAAAAAAAGACGTAAATTTTTATTGAAAATAGAAAATTTTTTTTACCGTTGCAAAATTGATTTCATTTCTCACTTTTAAAGTGGCTAATTTCCATTGTTCCGTTATAAAACTATTTCAACACTACTCTAAAAACAAGTTTTGAAGAGATAATTTTATATACTTATGTCGATATAATCTATCAAATTTGAATATATTTTCATTCAATTATCGTACCTTTTCTGAATCCCTCGTATCGGCATTGATTAATTGACTCTCAGATTGTGCGTTATTTGAAAGTGTCTCCGATGGATTATCCTCGGCGATTTCATCGAATAACTCCGGATGTTGCTGGGGAAAAAATGTTCAACTTTGTTTTGAAAAAATTTTTAAATTTTCAGATGCAAAGAATTTCAAAGCTTAGCGCTTAATTCCAATTGAATCTAGCAAAACTCAATTCTAGAGCGAGAGAAATCTGGCACAGTTAGAAAATGAAAAAAAAAATCTTTTTGGTTTTAGGATGTATTGTACAATTACGAGCTTTCTCTATAAGCTTAATATTTTTTAACTTCACTTCCGGTCTTTGAATTTGAAAAAAAAAATTTTTTTTTGCTCAAATTTTAGAGGTGTATTTGAATTTTTGAGAAAAATTTTTCTTTGCATAGTAATTGAAACCCCAAATATAGTGCAATGATACAAATTCAAGAAAATTTCGTACGCTTTAAGCCGCAAAATTTCAGGTCACTCGTTGTGATAAAATATAATACAAATGAGTTTTACGTTAATTAAAGTGTTAAATTGTTAGTAGAATTGTTGATGAATACAAATATCCTCTAATGCACTAATATAGATAATCCACCACTTCTTTCGTCAAAGCAAATGCTTATTATTCCTCGTTTCTCTTCCATCCAGGCGACAATTGTCAATGATACGGTAATAACAAAGTAATAATTAGTTAAAAGTAATCTCATTTATAAAAGAATAAATGCGAATAATTTTTAAAAAATAAAAAAAATTTTTTTTAAATACCTCTTCAAATGCGATGAATTGATCGGAAATTGATTTTCCATTGCAAAAATCTTCATGACGACATAAACAATAGGCAGTTTCAATGGATTCGATTTCGATTAGATCACATTCATCATCCAATGGATAGCTTTTTCTTGGAAACATACGATAATGATCACGTTCACTAATGCATTCCTTCATTACGGTATATGTATCTGAAAGGAGCTTCTTTCGGAAGCGATAAGCATCCGATAAGTGGAGAAGAATTCCAAACTTTTTGACTCCTTTTCTTCAACTCCTTCTTGTTACGATTCCTCCTCGCCTTCCCCTTCCCTCGCAAACAACCTCTTCCCAAATCACTTACCTTCACCTTCCCAAAATTCCTCAAGGGAATTTTTATTCTTTTCCCAAAATGCTTCAAACTTTGAAACCTTTTTTTTTCGGATGATCAAAGCTTCTAATGAATACTGAAAACGACTAAATTAATATCGTGAAAACAAATTTAGAGAATCGATAATGATGACTGTGTTATAATTCAAAATTTTTTTTTTTATTTGATAATGATGAAATTTTAATTGATATAAAATTTATGCAAAAATATACTGCTATATGTTAATCTATATAAAAAAAAATATTTCCGCGAAAAATGCAAATCGATGCAAAAATAAAATCAATGCAAAAAAAAATATTTCGAAGTTGTATTATTTAGAAGATATAAAATACAATAAATCATAAATTATATTACAAATAAAAATTTTAAAGTGAAGATTGTTGAGTAGAATACGAATGTAACAGTGAAATTAATATTGACTATTATTAGTGTTTATTGTTTTATTCACTAAAGAAGACATAAATACGATTTCTCTAATGGAATCTTATTCATCAAAAAAAAAAAAAAAAAAAATTGAAAAATTAATCAAAAAATTCTCAAAAAGAAAATTTAAATGTTTTTCGAACATTCATGTTTATTACATTTACTCAGAACGACTAAATTTTGAGTTTTATCTAGGCACATATTACTAAACCACATATAGTTAATAACATATAATTGAACGAGGAATATCTTAAATGAAATAAAACTTACTTGTAAAAAAACCTTATTGAAGTAAAACTTATGTAAGATAAGTTATCGTTCTACACATTATCGGATCATAAACATTTCAATTAAATGTTCTCAATTTAAAATACAAAATAAATTCAATCTGTATTCATCGGAAATTAATCAACAAAATAAATTGTAAAATTAAATAATAATTCACTTACTATTTGCTGCTTTTTGTCGTGTTGTTCGACAAAAAATACTCTCCGATGATTGAAATCGTTTCGCATAACTACTACAGTCATATTGAAATTGTGTTGTACATTCACCAAATTCATCCAGATTACTATCACCACAAATATAACAATTTAATGCAATCACATCTGCAAAAAAAAATTTTTTTTTCATCTAATATTCGCGAAAATTTTTGCAGAAATTTTTTTGTGACATTCAAAATTGAAAATTTAAAAATGAATGAATTTAAAAAAGAAAATTCTATTGAAAATTTGAAAATTTAAAAGAAAAATTTATTGAAAACTTAAAAATGAATAAATCAATAGAGAATTTTTTTTCAATTATATAGAAAGATGAGGAAGATGAAAATTATTTTAGCATACGAACTCCAGTTCATTGAATGCAAAAAGATAGAAATAATTATAGATAGCTCAACAAGGATTATCCCAACAACCATTAAGTAGGACAATTTGATGAATATTTGCCCGAATTCGATCGTTGGATTAACCTATTTCCTTTGATGCAATTCTTCTTTTTTTTTTTTTATAATCATCGAAAACATTAATTACATCACATTGAATAAAATTTTGTACTTACTCAACCATATCAAATCCATGTTCAACTTCTTTTTCCCCTTCGTTGTTTAGGTAATTTGAAAATCACTTGATGACAACTTAGTAATACCTTTGCATACCTTTGCACACCTTGACAAAATACCTTTAATTAAGTATTGAAATAATAATGACCATATTGATATCATCTAAATAAAACGTAAAGAAATTGCGTTTTTTTTTTCAGGTAGGAGGGGGTTAAAGGAAAGTGAAAAGAGATTACATGATATGGAATTGTGGAGAATGAGAGCTCATGCAAAGCTCTATGACTATATCGAACAAATCGCTAAGAGAGAATATTCACAATAACGATAATAAACAAATAACTTTTATTTTACATTTTTGGAACGCTTATAAACAAAAAATAGAGTGAAATCATGGTGGGAAAAAAATTTATTCAAATTTTTTTTTATAATTAATTACTTCAATAAGAAAACTTACTTTTTATTAGTAGAATCGTATAGGCAATAAGCCATATACTTTCGCAAGCCATTGACCTTTTTTTCACCTGAAAAGAAAAAATATTTGGCCATATTTTACTGTCGGAATTCTCTTTTTCGAGAATATTTCGAATGCGTCAATAGAAATGCTTGGATTGATGGGAAAATTAATTCTCTAAGTTTTCATGATTTCTAATAGAATAGAGGTGAGGAAATTTTTTTGAACAGGAATGCCTTATTTGGCAAATAAGAGGGTGGAAGAGAGGGAGTGATTATTAGAAGACAACAAAACCCCCCATGTTTTCTAAATCATAAAAAGGGAAATGAGAAGAGTGGAGGGTGGAGAAGGGATTTGAAAAAGTGGAGAGGAAGACTAGTAAGGTGGAGGAAGGAATTGAATAAATTAATGAGGAAAGTGGGGGAAGGGATGAGTGAAGAAGAGGAGTAGAGGTGTGGGGGATGAAGGTCAATAGTGAGCATGGACGATCAAAACACAAAAAATACACCATTAGGAATTTGACCATCGAATTTTCTCGTTGTAATTCATACATAATAAATAAATAATAAATAAATAAATTAATTAATTAATTAATATAAGTGCACAATAAACGAAATGAAATTCAAATAAATGTTTAAATGGAAGGAAATTAATCAATGTAATCGGAAATTAAGTAGTTTTCTTAATCATCGCTTGAGATCAAAGATCAATCATTGAGATCAAAGATCAATTACTGATGAGTGATAAAAATTGCTATTAGCTACGCATAATAACCCAATATACGCAATATTCGAATTATTTTGCCTATTGAAGTGAAAGATTCCCTCCATTATGCTCTTATAGAATTAGAATAATCAAAAATGTTGAACTTAATATAAAATAAATTCTTGTAGCATAGATCTTTGTTACGTCAACATTACCTATATATATATATATATATATATATATATATATATATATATATATATATATATATATATTATTTATTTATTTATTTATTTATTTATTTATATTTATATTTATATTTATATTTATATTTATATTTATATTTATATTTATATTTATATTTATATTTATATTTATATATATATAGGGGGAGGAAACGCTGAGGAAGAGATAGGAGAGGAAACGCTTAAGTATAGGAAAAGGAGGTGAAGGCAGGACTGCATTAAGCTTGAGGTTACACTACAATTTGCAATAGCTCTGAAAATGAATCTTAATTAGTAAATATTCTCAGTGATAGAAATATTGACCAAGTATTATCCACTTATCGTAGAAGACTAGGAAAATATTACTTGAAATAATAGATATTTGCAATTCTTTTTTGAATAAAATTTCTTCAGAGCTGAAAAGAATTAAATAAATTAAAAATTTCTGAAAACGTATAAATGCAACTATATTCCTCATGATATTGTAATATATAATACATAAATAGAATAATAAAGCGAATTTTTTTTTTAGAAAAAAGGAACACAGAATAAACAAAAAAAAAAAAAAATGCGGTGATCTATATCAAGCAGAGAGGTATATACAACGTGAGTTCATATACGCTAATACTAGATTATTAATGGACGATTTTCAATATGGAACAAAATTCTATATAATTGATAAATTATTTAATTCGTTATCATCACATCTCAATAGCATAGTGGAATATCACATAAATAGCTAATGATCGACAATGATTGGAATGTACTTGAAGAATAGAATTCGAATGCTATCAATTATGGAATTATTAATTAAATAATCTACACAAACTCGTTTAATGATGGAATATAAATCAAAAAAAAATAGTTATTGCTAGAGAATTTGACTAATATTTGGAATTTAAATAATGATTAGTATAGAAATTAATCGATGATTTTCAAAAATTTTGCGATTTTGAAATATGATTTAAATTCTATTCAAATATCGAAGAAGGAAACAAGTTGCAAATCGGAATCTTATTACACATATTAAAGTATATCTGTGATGAAGTGAATAGCAAATGAATTTACGCTGCAAATTATTGCTAGTTTTAAACGTTTTAATTAGTAAATTCCTATTCATTGTAAAATGCGATTTTCCAAACCAACACCTAAATCGATCTATACCATGATCTGAATTACTTCTTTAAAAGCTTACAAATTCACATTCAAAATACAGAATCGTTGCATTGGGTAAAGGTACTCTCACACGTATTGACTATCCAAGTAAATCAAACTCATAATAAAAGATAAATAGCAGCAGTTGCAAGAAGAAAGCTATATAAAGTGATGTGAAACGAACACAATGATGTTGTTGGGAAAAGGATGTTCGATATATATGTCAAGAGGTAGTAATTCATGTTCGATTTGCCCTTCAACAAGAAAAAAGGCTTTAATTATTCAATCGACAATTCAACAATCCAATAAAAAAACGTCTTTTGGCGGATGATATTTTCGCGTTTCAAATCGTAAAAAAATTAATAACTTGGGAGGAGATGAGTGAACGATTCAACGCATCGATCAAGCTAGCACATTTTGCGCTTTTTTGCAAAAATCTATTCTAAGCTAATTAATCGTCAATATCTGCCCAAATAATGCATTTTCAATGAAATACACCGGTTGAATAAATTCCAATCAAAAATTCTTTCCCGTATAGGTGGGCAATTTTGAAATAAAAAATAAACTTTTTTTTTATTCTGACGACAGCTCCTTTATAAACGTTCAGAGTTGTTTCAATGAGTAAAACAAGCTAAGACAGATTAAGAAAAAAATTTTTTTTTTTGCAAAGAAGATTCAGGAAGAATTTTCGAGTGAATACAGACAACGATCATATTCATTAAATCAGGGCATCACAGCTTATAAATGTTCGTCGCAATATATTCGCATTCAATTATATATATATATATATATATATATATATATATATATATATATATATATAGTGTATAACGAAGGCTCTACTGTTTGTATGAAAGTGCAAAATGAAATGACACAAATGTTGTGAAGTGTATGAGTGAAAGAAAGGAAAGGCGGCTATATATGACATGATGAAATCAAATGAATATGACTGTAAAATGAAATCTGTGTGAATCCGTGACTACTCATCGCATTCAATATATAAATGAGTTTGTATGGATATATAAATGAGGGTCACTCACTCATGCACCGAATCTGTGCGAATGGAATCGAAACGAAATTATAGACGGCCCTCATTTGACCTCATTTTCAAGCAACAATACCCATCCTCTCATTCAACCCTACCAAAAGCATTTTATTATCGTTCCCATAACGCAATTCCAGCAATTCCTTTAAAAAAAAAAAGGATCCATCGAAAAAAAAATGATTTAATTCTTGAAACTCATCATTTACGTTTGAATTATTTAAACAATTATTTATATTTTATCCTTTTCGTCGAACGCTTAACATTTTATGAGCAAATAGCGTGAAATTAAAACAATTTTCAACTAGGACAGCACACCGTAAATTTTGAATATAAACCCAGGGGCTTTAAAAATTTGCTGTTTTCAGAAAAAAATAGATTAGTTGAGAAATAGATTGTAATTAACAGAGCTTATATAGCAAATTCCGAGATAACTTAACTTCACATCGAAAGATAAATTCAACCACCAACTGATAATTGCAAATATGGTAACAATTTCAACTTAGAATTTAGTTAAAATAACTGCAAAAACTGCAAAAAATAACTGCAAAAACTGCAAAAAATAACTGCAAAAACTGCAAAAAATAACTGCAAAAACTGCAAAAAATAACTGCAAAAACTGCAAAAAATAACTGCAAAAACTGCAAAAAATAACTGCAAAAACTGCAAAAAATAACTGCAAAAACTGCAAAAAACTGCAAAAACTAACTGCAAAAAAGCTGCGAAAAAAAAGTTTAGAAATTAAGAGCGTATGTAAACAAGTTTATAAAATATTCGAAAATAATTCAATTAAAATCATTAAAAAATTTCACTTATATAAATTCATTTCATTTCATTTATAGACTTCTTGAGTAGACTTCAAACTTTTCTAATATAAACTGCAATTATTCAATTTTAATTTCACTTACATAACCGGAAATAATATTAAAAATGTCAAAGAAAATTATCAATGTTCGTATATGTACAGCGGAGGATTGCCGTTTGTCGATACAAAGGCGACAAACATTGTCAATTAGAATCTTTAAAAAAATGTGTGCACTTAATAGTCACTTAATAGTGCCCAATTTACCTTTCATCTACCTCGAACTTCACTCAGTTTTATACAGTTACTCGAAACTTGATCTTTGATACTCGGACCTTGGCATGTCTTATATGTCTATCTGTTGGAATAACTGCATTTCGCTTTGTTGTACCAATACCTCGAGGAATACTTTAGCTGCCTACCACTTACCCATTCCACTCATTTAAGCAGGAGTAACACTCCCTTCCGTGACGTCATCCGAATCATGAACCGGTCGAGAGGTTATAGAGTTCATTAGTTAAGTAGATATGAGCTTTCGATAAATATTGATTTATTATACGAGAAAAAAATTGCAACGCAATTTGGCACGATATGCGCTTTGTAGCAAAGAACTTCATTTACAGAGAAAAAAAAAACAAAAAAGCACGCCAGGTAAGGTGGAATGATATGCATCATTGCATTCCATTCATCCATCCGACCGGTTTCATAAGTTATAAAACAAATAATAAACATGGGAAGTTGTACTTTCATGTTTTAATTAATGTGACCACCCATACTAACCGTTCCAAAAGATTTCATTTCTGTAACTCGATTTTTCTAGAGAGAAAAATAGAGCGATGAAAAAGTATTTTTGTAAAAAAGGCGGAGAAAACAAAAAAAAATTTAAAAAAAAAATTCTCTCCGCCTTTTTCACAAAAAAAAATTTTTTTTTTAATTTTACAAAAAATTTTTTTTTCCACTTTTTTATGTACATTATTTTTTCAAAATTGATCGATTAATCTATGTTATAGTATAAGAGACCATCTTATCGTAATATTATATGTTCATCAAGTTTAATAACTCTATATTCAATGATTGTAGAGTTAAATTTGGTGGAGAGGCAGACAGACAGACAAACAGACACATACATACAGATAAGTCACCATAGGGCACTCTTAGAAATAACAACATGCACCCAGATATTTCCATCAAGTAGTTGGATGTATATACGTATCAACAAAGGGATAGGAATTAATCGCTATGGGAGAGACTTGCCGGGTTCCGATAGTGTAGACGCAGATCGATCCGAACTTAGAAGGATGCATTGAGAAGGACTTCTTGACGTTATGCCACAAAGGCATCAGATGTGCAATTCGGATTCTGAAGTCTCCATTCGAATGTTGCATTATTTTTAATTGCAAGTCGTTTGTAGTATCTCATCTATATGAAACTATATCTTTACTAAATTTTATGAACAACTTATATGGTTTATTATCAAATGAAAACAAATCTTTGATGAAAAAATTTAAAGCCAATGAATAAGGCGAATTATTCACGTTTTGTGATGCATTTTAATTTAGCTAGAACATAGAATTTGATTTATTTTATTTGAATTTATTTCAAGTTTAATTCAGTGAAATTGTTGGGAATTGATTAGAGCATAAAAGAATGGAATTATGAAACCGTTATCAAACTCTTCTCTAAGCAATTGATATTCATATTCGTGGTTTTATTATTCATGTACTCATTGATTTGCCTAGGTTGTTGTAGTCTAAAAAAAGAAGCTGCTAAGAAAGAAACATTTTTTTTTTTTTTTTTTGAAATTTGAGTTTTGAAGCAAAAACTCAACTCAATGATGCATTCATAGGCATTTTACATCTTGCACGACTCTTGACCACCCTCGGAGCTTATAAGGTGAAATCGACTCCTGATCCGGATATGGCGCTCTTTATCGATCATCGATAAAATCATGTATTCCAGAAGAGATTCCATTAATAGATTATATTGCGGGCATTGAAAACAACCTTATTTAAATATGTGACACGAATCTTTTAGATAATCTTATCATAAATGCTTCCTCTTCCGCCCATCTCCATTCATTGATAACAACCTTCAAATGATACGTGCCACACTATAGATATGCCTCTACGCTGACTCTCTTCTTATTTTTCTTCACTAATTATATATCGCAAAGCAAGGTCATTGAGAGAAATGTTGTTCCGAAGGAATAAAGAGTACTTACAAGAAAGTTTACCACAATAAAAAATTTTTTAAAGTCATTTATATAAAAAATTAAAGTCAAGAGATGGATACATCGGATTATATAAATTGATTCAACTCCGTTGTTAGTAATAATTTTTTATTAAAATGAAAGTAAAATTGAAATACAGTGATTGTGTTTTTATTTAGAAAGATATTGTTTCTGGGAAATTTACTTATTTCCCTTTCAAAAAAAAAAAAAAAAAAAAATTTCTATATTTGTAAGCGGAAAATGGTTTATTAATTTCTTTTTTGAAAAATATTTCATTAAATATTAATGATTTCTATTGCAGTAATGAAATACTAATAATATGAACGAATAATTTATTTGCAACGAATACCAATACTCATGAGATGATCGATGCAAAAAAAGAAAAAATTTTGCAACCTTTTATATTTGTGCACTATTTTCATCTTCATTACGAGCATTGCATTTTCGTGGTTTTTGCATTCTATTTTTGCGTTCCATTGCAATACGCATTGCACTGAGATGAAATTTTGCAAATCATGCAATGAAGACGTGAAAAATGTGATGAATTGGTTGACTTGCGAGCAATACGCAAACAAGTTTTGCATCCGTCGATGCCAATAAACGAGTACCATTAAAATCACAATAGCCATCTTCTAGCTAGAAGCTCAAATATTCGCTGCAATATTCAACCGTATGTCGATTTTTAGTGGCCAAACGTTAAGCAGGCGAACACGCTCTGATATCATCATAAACAGCTTTGCTTTAGTAGTCTACAAGATTGTAGAGGATATGAAATCTCAAATATTCTGGATTTGCAACCTTCATCCCTTTTCCCTTTCCTACTCCTCCATCGTCCACTCTATGATGTGATATTTTCTTATCATTTTTTAATATTTGAAAGTGCGACCACAATATAGTTTTCTATATCTTTGATATATTTCATTCATCTTTATTATGATTTCGATAGAATTTATAATGTTATGTGTTGATAAGATGATTTCATTTTTTTTTTGCAGAAAAAAAAAATTTCTGCTTATCACTATACCTTCACATTAACAATATTTTACTTCCTCTTCTATGTTCGTCTATCATTTTGTCTTCGTTGAAATTTTGCGATCTCTTATCGTTTCTTAATGCTCTTCACCATTTTACACTAACATTCATCGGGCAACTGTTCATCGATTTCGATATTGCGGTAGCTTAAACTTGCAAGAATGCGCATCATTGCAGTCAGTCGGCTGGCTGCAATTAACGCAAACGCACGTCGACGATTATTGATTTATTATTGATGCTGGATTTCGTTGATTTCAATTCTCAATTGGTACCGAATCTATTCGCCACCAATCGACGATTCGATATGCTTCGTCTTACCTTGCAGCTAGAATTGTAACAATGATTTCCATATCTTCTGGTTTAGGATGAAAGGGCAGGGTGGAGGGGGAGGGGAGGAGGGGGGAGATAGAGATAAGCACAGATATCTGATCGCTAAATCTCAAAAATCACTACTTTTGAAGCTTTAAAGCATCAGTGATCGTTATAATTCTGTGGACTCCAGCACTCCATTTACTATAGAACTTCCCACTTTCATATTGTAAAATATTTAATCCAAGCAAGTGAATAAACATTAAAAAAACCCTGTAATGGGGATGAATATATATATATATATATATATATATATATGCATTGGAAGATCGATTGATGCTTGTACCTGAACGGTGGATTGTAAAAAAGGAGACCAACTTTAAGAAAAGACAGTTGTTGTCTCTAAAATGCATCGATAAATCGACGCTTTCATTTGCTCACTGAATGTCTTTTGGGCGTTCTTACTCGATTTTAAGCGTTTAACACGTTTAGTTGTTATGTAAGTAATTTAACACATTTATTTGTTATAATGTAAATCATTTAACAGATTCAATTATTATGCAAATTATTTAACACATTTAGTTGTTATAAAAAATTATTTTCAAAAAAAAAAATCTCTCCATAAGAACTTATATAGATTATAATGCCTATCGTTTCGATGATATATGGTAGAAGCTCAATGGTTGCTTTGTTAAAGGAAGAGAGTTGTATCGCTATGGTGGTGTAGGAAGAGGGCTGCACTGTTCGGGTGGTACAAGGATGGGACTGCGTTGCTCATATGGGTACAAGGAGCTGCAGTATTGTTCGGATGATGTGGGTTGAAAGTCATGGTGTTTGGGTAGTACAAGTTGGGGTCAGTATTATCCGGATGGTACAAGTTGGGGTCAGTATTATCCGGGTGGTACAAGTTGGGGGCTATATTATCCAGGTGGTACAGGTTGAAGGCCGTACTCTTCGAATGATGTAGGAAGAATACCACACTGTGCTAATGATTTGTGTAGTATGTAGAGGATAGAGATGATATATGCGATCACATTTTCTTTTATCGTTTAATGCGGCAATAACACGTTTTGATAGAAATTAATATTTTAAAAAAATTCTTTTATCCTCTTTCCCATTTCCTGATTTAAAAAAAAAATCTTTTTATTTTTGCTCTGCGGTCACGTTTTTATGCTTCTCACTTCTCAACTTCAACCTTATTTTATTTCATTTCCCAGCCTTGCATATCCTCAAAAATTGCGTTCATATCTTTGAATATCTGTGAAAATTCTTGTTCCTCTCAAATTTGGTAGTTGAGTGGTGGAAGAAGGGAATATAGAGACTATCCATGTATATCATTACCCATTTTATTTTTTTATTCGCTTGTTTCTTTATTTGCCCACTTTATTTTTTGTTTATTTATTTATTTATTTATTTATTTATTTATTTATTTATTCATCTGTTTATTTATTTATTCATCTGTTTATTTGTTTATTTATTTATTTATTTGTTTATTTCAACATTTTGGAATAAGAAAACGCCGTTTATAATAATATTTTTAACTCATAGTATTGTTCTTGTAGTCAATAAAATTTGATTGTATATTGATAGGAAGCGAATAAGAGGTGCAAAACGATAATATCATTGATAAGCCGGTGATAACAGCAGCAAGTTTTGATAACGCTAAACGTTTCAGAGGAACGCACCAATGACGGTCGATCAATCGAAAGCCATTCAAACACGAATTATATTTCTAAATGCGGGTGCACATCTCACATCGGTCGTTATTCGCCTTCGCAAAGGTATTTTGCTACTTTTTCATAAAGCTAATTGCAACGTTAATATCGTTGTTAACGTTGTATATTAAAAGTAGTAATAAATAGTAATTTATATTTGGGAAACGCGCTTTCCCGATGCGCTGGGTATGGGTTAAGTCCATTCCCGATCACGACCTGAACAGGGCTTAGTTGAACTGTTAACCATTTTGACTATACAGAAGTCCAGTTGAAGTCAGTCCTGGACAAGCAAGCAACTTCATCCACCCAGAATTGGGATACAAACGAGTGTCGTTGGCATCGAACGAAGAGGACAGGAATGGGAGAAATTATGGAGTATTTGGCTAGCATCCTGAAAAGATTGGATTTAATCATTAAATGCTAAGACTACCAAAACGTAAATGCCCTGCGGCATTGAATCGAGATTAATCGATAATATATGTTGAAGATGTTCTAGGTGTTTTTGGCTTTGAGTCTAGGAGTTGATCGTTGAGCTGTGATGTGATAATGATTAATTATAATCCCAGTGGTTATGCGTACATGGAAAGTTTACTGTAATTGAAGACATTTATTGGTATGTTGTTCTTTTGCTACACACTCCGTCGCCATAACTTGCTATCATACCGTAGCGTTTTAATTTAGTGATTTTGTGTTACGGTTTGATGGCATTTGGATTACGGTTTAATATAGTAATTGGGTTATAGTTTGATGGACGTTTCTCTTAAGGTTTAATTCAGTGATTTTGATTACGGTTTTTTTACAGTAAGACTGGTAATTTAGTGATTTGAAGGCCATTGACCGTATCTGCCTTTAATCTATAGTTACGGTTTTTTACGGTAGGACCGGTAACTCAGTGGTTTAAGGACCCTTGACCATATCTACGTTTAACTAAAGTTATATTATTCGATACCCATTATATGTCTTAAGTGATACTTAATGATATCTTAATGATATTTTATTTCTGCAAAATATTTTCAATTATCATGCCTGAATCGAAATAATGATAGTTAATGATCAGGTCTTTTATCCTGTCGAATCAGTTCGAGGGGAATTTGATTCAGACGCGTCGCTGATCTCATACTCTCGTGAATCTTCACCTCAAACTTGAGGAAAATTATTGCTGGCTCAATACTAGAAATGAATGATAATAGTTGCTGCTAACTTTAGGTTGGGTGGTGCGTTTCGTACGTGGTGCTAGCCTTCTTGGTCGTGATGTAAGGTTAGTGACGTCATTATCCGGTGAGGTTGCATGGAGTGACGATCCGGATGATTTGGCCGCCTATGCACAAGTGGTGTGCAGTCGTGCAGGTGCATTCTTCTATGAATTCTTTGTCGATGGAAACGATAAGTAAGTATTGAGTATTTCCGTTTATTTTTTATGAAATATTTTCATTTATGTATCCAATTTTTTTCATTAGTACATAGAGAAAAGAAAAAAAAATCAATGGACCCTCTGTACTGGAAATTAAGGCATTAGTGGTACCTTTATATCAGGAATTAAGACATTAGTGGTACCTTTATATCAGAAATTAAGACATTCGTGGTACCTTTATATCGGGAATTAAGACATTCGTGGTACCTTTATATCGGGAATTAAGACATTAGTGGTACCTTTATATCAGCAACAATGAATAGTACAGTCTAGTACATTCTGCTGTATTTGATTTAATCGAATACATCGTATAGCAGTTTGATTAATAATAAATAAAGATTGTCGAAGAGATTTTGTATAAAAGAAGTGATATTTGTTGAAAAGAGAATAGGTCAGTATAGTCACTTCAAAATGCGGTATTCGCCAAAAATTGAAAGAATTTTGGTTATTTTCGTTGCAACGCATAAACACTGTTGTCTCTCTTCCGAATGGAATATTCTTTTCTAGTCTAAGGCGATAACGATTGGAATGTAGCTTTGGTTGGTTGCAATATTATCCTGGTATTTAAACCCTCATCATGGGTGGTTATTTGTATAGTGTGATCGTCCTTCTTATTTAATTGTTTTCATCGTAAAAAATCTCATCTATGAAAGTGAGCCATTATAATAGCACTTGAATGAAATCATTACCTTCTGGCTGATAGCTGTTGGAGATTGCCTGAGGCAATGATTGCTGTTGTGCTAAATACTTCCACCTTTTGGCTAATCTTTATGCCCTTCATGGTGGTAATTGTTAAGGCTTGAACTCCATCTTTGAACTTTTGATCGATTAAATGTTTTCATTTAAAAAAATCACACGATTTCACATTGCCCCTAGTGAGGTGCATAACAGTCTCTTCGTATTTAATTACTATTATTAGCAATTATTATTCGTTCTTTGCTCTGAATCTTTTTTAAATAATATTGTGTGTTGAGTATATTCAATATTTTTTATTTAGAGAAGCATCTGGAAGCGGCTATCTACAAATAATTCCTGAATTGGAAGCCGCAGGGCATCCATTACCATTGGATGCGATAGTATGTCAGACCCATATCGCGAAATTGCTTGGACCACTGCCTGAATGGGAGGATCGTTTACGAGTAGCAAAAGAGTGCGGATATAATATGATCCATTTTACGCCCGTTAATGAACTTGGTATTTCAAATAGCAGGTAAGTTTATGTAATTTTATATCAAAAATAATGGTAATGATGAGCCACGTTTGATGGATCTAGCAACGATTGTGAAAACATCTTTCGCTTCCATCTCCGTCCTTCCCGTTCTCCCTTCACCACCTCCCCTTTGACTGCAGTAGTCAGCACTCAGTACCTACATTGCGTTAAATGTTTCAAACTCACTGATATTATGTACCCTGCAACCAACGTATGGCATCTTCAGTTATGAACATTGGGTTTCAGCAGCACTTTCTTCCCCTTTTCTCTTGCACCCCGTTCTATTCCCATCTTCAAACCTTTAAAATTTTCACGAAATATTTAGAATAATCATTAAATAATTTATTTTCAGCTATTCAATAGCGAACCCATTGGTATTGAATCCAGCATTCAGTACATCTGTGAGTTGTTTTTTATTCAACTTCAATTTTATACATAAAGAGTCTTATATTTCTATTCATTTTCATGCTATTGCAGCGAAATTTTTGCTAAAACTGTTCTGTCGTTTTGTTGAATTTGAATAAATTTTGCATCTCAAAATGTCTAACAAAAGAGTTGTTCGACGCTTTTATTTGGGAGAGGGGGGGGGAGGTGTCGGAAGAGTTGGTTCACAGCATTTGGTTAACGAAAATATAGTGATAAGCTGATATATACTCGTTGATAATAGCTGTCAAATGATACTCGACTATCGAGCTTAATGGTCGAATAAATTACAGGAAAGGAAATATACGATGAAAGATGTGGAAACATTTGTTAAGAAGATGGCTGACGAATGGGGAGTATTATCAATTCATGACGTTGTATGGAATCATGCTGCTAAAAATGCTGCATGGCTTCAAGTATGTTAATTTTTATCAGTAAAAGTTTTCCTTAAAGTTCTTTGTTTTAAATGGAATCCACTTATTTTGAGGACATTTTGTTGTTTGTATTTCTAATGTTGCTTGTGTTATAAATCTATTGTAAATAATAAAAAAATGCGCATAAATGCTTTAATTAATATTTAGAACACGTTTATTAATATTTTTGTTAATATTTTTTAAATATTTTTGATTATATATAACACAGACTATATTTTAGGCATTATTGAGATTTTATGAATCGACTAAATTATCAGCGGATTACATTTGAAGTTATTTTTACTATTTTAGCTGTCATAAAACTTCCGTTTTCAATATCAGATCTATTTTAAATAAATTTCTAGCCATTATGCACAGTGAATATCGTTTGGTATGATCGCATCTTGAAATTTTCCTCATCAGTCAATACTCAAACAGTGTAGCTATAAGTCGTAGATTGTCAACAATTCGTAGACCATCCCTCATTTAAATGCGATGTGAGGAGGGGGGGGAGGAGGCCGTATTAAGAGGTAGAAGAGGATCGGTAGTGGAAAGAGGAGGGGAAGGATCCGATCAGTAAGGAAATGGTGTAGGATGGCACTGCAGTTTTATAATTGATGCGTTTATTGCAGGAGCATCCGGAATGTGCGTACAATTGCAGTAATAGTCCACATTTACGTCCAGCATACGTACTTGATCGTCTCTATTATCACTTCAGTCATGAGATAGCGGCCGGTAAATGGACCGATCGTGGTTTGCCACCAATTATCGAAAATGAAAGTCATATAGCTGTATGTTTTCATTTTTGCTTTTTTTACTGTTTTTTTTTTTTTTTATTTATTTTGTCAGATTCATCGTTTTGCCCTGTCTACCGCGCAGTCAGTTGTGAAGCTCCGACTTAAATTGTTGGCTCCGCTCAGCCGAGCCACCCCTCCCAGCACTCTCATCGGGAGAGGGGCGGCGGAACAAGTCGCGACGGTCACAGGAGGGACGACGGTGAATCGGCTCGTCAGCATCCGACTGGCAGGAGACGAACCTAAGCCCTAACCTTCATGCGACCGACCTGCAAGAAGGAAAGGCCTACCTAAGAACCACAAGATCTAAGTGGATCAGAAAGGCATTGGGTCAGAGCAGATGGAAGCGACATGAGGAGACGTGTATTCGTGATGAGTGCTCTGTTTATTGAAATAAATAAATAATTAATTAATTTTGACAGACAGGTTTCATCTGCAAAGTTATTTATATGATGGTTCTTTTGGCATTGTAGCTATGAATTCCTATTGTTTTTCCGTAAAAAACACATTCACTTTCAATTTTTTGAAGCATTTTTCATATTTTTATACCAAATTGAATATATTTTTCTTCGCTTTTTATGAGTTTTTGTTTGTAAAGTCGGAGTTACTAACTGAATGATATCATATCTGCGCATATGTTTGTATCCGTATGTGTGACAGCTGTCTGCCTGTTTGATGGTTTCGGCTTAGCAACAACTAAAGCGGAAGTTACAATATTTAGTACTTATGATCAAAAACGATATGATGACTCCTCTTCAACGTTGACATTTCCGTTCATAAACTTAGAAAAAAGTTTGAGCTATTTAAATATGCCAAAAAATGCATTCGGGAACGGCGTTCTGCAATGATTGAGTTTTAATTCGATTCTTTGCTTTATTGACTTTTCATTTATAAATTTCAATTTTCAATGCATTTTATGCAAATTGATTGCAATTTATGCAAATTGATTGCATTTCATATAAATTGATTGCATATTATGCAAATTGATTGCATTTTATGCAAATTGATTGCAATTTATGCAAATTGATTCCAACTTATGCAAATTGATTGCATTTTATGCAAATTGATTGCATTTTATGCAAATTGATTGCATTTTATGCAAATTGATTGCATTTTATGCAAATTGATTGCGTTTTATGCAAATTGATTGCATTTTATGCAAATTGATTGCAATTTATGCAAATTGATTGCAATTTATGCAAATTGATTGCATTTTATGCAAATTGATTGCAATTTATATAAATTGATTGCATTTTATGCAAATTGATTGCAATTTATGCAGATTGATTGCATTTTATGCAAATTGATTGCAATTTATGCAAATTGATTGCAATTTATATAAATTGATTGCATTTTATGCAAATTGATTGCAATTTATGCAAATTGATTGCATTTTATGCAAATTGATTGCATTTTATGCAAATTGATTGCAATTTATGCAAATTGATTGCATTTTATGCAAATTGATTGCAATTTATGCAAATTGATTGCATTTTGTGCATATTGATTGCATTTTATGCAAATTGATTGCATTTTATGCGAATTGATTGCAATTTATGCAAATTGATTGCAATTTATGCAAATTGATTGCAATTTATGCAAATTGATTGCAATTTATGCAAATTGATTGCATTTTATGCAAATTGATTGCAATTTATGCAAATTGATTGCATTTTATGCGAATTGATTGCAATTTATGCGAATTGATTGCAATTTATGCAAATTGATTGCAATTTATGCAAATTGATTGCAATTTATGCAAATTGATTGCATTTTATGCAAATTGATTGCATTTTATGCGAATTGATTGCAATTTATGCAAATTGATTGCAATTTATGCAAATTGATTGCAATTTATGCAAATTGATTGCAATTTATGCAAATTGATTGCATTTTATGCAAATTGATTGCATTTTATGCAAATTGATTGCAATTTATGCAAATTGATTGCATTTTATGCAAATTGATTGCAATTTATGCAAATTGATTGCATTTTATGCAAATTGATTGCATTTTATGCAAATTGATTGCAATTTATGCAAATTGATTGCATTTTATGCGAATTGATTGCAATTTATGCAAATTGATTGCAATTTATGCAAATTGATTGCAATTTATGCAAATTGATTGCATTTTATGCAAATTGATTGCATTTTATGCAAATTGATTGCAATTTATGCAAATTGATTGCAATTTATGCAAATTGATTGCAATTTATGCAAATTGATTGCAATTCATGCAAATTGATTGCAATTTATGCAAATTGATTGCAATTTATGCAAATTGATTGCAATTTATGCAAATTGATTGCATTTTATGCAAATTGATTGCATTTTATGCAAATTGATTGCATTTTATGCAAATTGATTGCATTTTATGCGAATTGATTGCAATTTATGCAAATTGATTGCAATTTATGCAAATTGATTGCATTTTATGCAAATTAATTGCAATTTATGCAAATTGATTGCAATTTATGCAAATTGATTGCATTTTATGCAAATTGATTGCATTTTATGCAAATTGATTGCAATTTATGCAAATTGATTGCAATTTATGCAAATTGATTGCATTTTATGCAAATTGATTGCATTTTATGCAAATTGATTGCAATTTATGCAAATTGATTGCATTTTATGCAAATTGATTGCATTTTATGCAAATTGATTGCAATTTATGCAAATTGATTGCAATTTATGCAAATTGATTGCATTTTATGCAAATTGATTGCAATTTATGCAAATTGATTGCATTTTATGCAAATTGATTGCATTTTATGCAAATTGATTGCAATTTATGCAAATTGATTGCATTTTATGCGAATTGATTGCAATTTACGCAAATTGATTGCAATTTATGCAAATTGATTGCAACTTATGCAAATTGATTGCAATTTATGCAAATTGATTGCATTTTATGCAAATTGATTGCATTTTATGCAAATTGATTGCATTTTATGCAAATTGATTGCATTTTATGCAAATTGATTGCATTTTATGCGAATTGATTGCAATTTATGCAAATTGATTGCAATTTATGCAAATTGATTGCATTTTATGCAAATTGATTGCAATTTATGCAAATTGATTGCAATTTATGCAAATTGATTGCATTTTATGCAAATTGATTGCAATTTATGCAAATTGATTGCAATTTATGCAAATTGATTGCATTTTATGCAAATTGATTGCAATTTATGCAAATTGATTGCATTTTATGCAAATTGATTGCATTTTATGCAAATTGATTGCATTTTATGCAAATTGATTGCAATTTATGCAAATTGATTGCATTTTATGCAAATTGATTGCATTTTATGCAAATTGATTGCAATTTATGCAAATTGATTGCAATTTATGCAAATTGATTGCATTTTATGCAAATTGATTGCATTTTATGCAAATTGATTGCATTTTATGCGAATTGATTGCAATTTATGCAAATTGATTGCAATTTATGCAAATTGATTGCATTTTATGCAAATTGATTGCAATTTATGCAAATTGATTGCAATTTATGCAAATTGATTGCATTTTATGCAAATTGATTGCATTTTATGCAAATTGATTGCAATTTATGCAAATTGATTGCAATTTATGCAAATTGATTGCATTTTATGCAAATTGATTGCAATTTATGCAAATTGATTGCATTTTATGCAAATTGATTGCATTTTGTGCAAATTGATTGCATTTTATGCAAATTGATTGCAATTTATGCAAATTGATTGCATTTTATGCAAATTGATTGCATTTTATGCAAATTGATTGCAATTTATGCAAATTGATTGCATTTTAGGCATTACGAACAATTTTGACCGAAGAGATTGTACCACGCGTACGATTGAGTGAATTCTTTCAAATTGACGTCGAAAAAACGATCCAACAATTTTGGGAAATTGTTAAAAGTAAGTTGTTTTTTTGTTGTAATTACTTAATTGCAATAATTTTGCAATAACACTATAAAACCCATTGATCGATAGATTCTTCATTAGATCATTATTTAACAATGTGCTATGTGAGTTTTTCATCGATATGCGATAGCGATGTGATGTTTTTTATTTTATATTGAACGGTCATTTTCGTTTTTAATTTCTTTGCCTATTGAACACTAATAAAACAATTAAAATTTATGAAAGAGCAGCTAATTTCCCTAACAAACGTTGGCGGGGAGGGATAAATAAGGGAGAATAGATGAGAAGTGATTAGCTCTCTCCCATATTCCTAATTTTCGTTATTCCAACCATCTTTCGTGGAATTTTGCATGCTATCAGTGAGAAGGGAGTGCATAAATGAAAAGAAAAGCTAGATGAACGAAAATGTTATGAGCATCACCCCCACAATAGTTTCCGCTTTCATCACGAATACGTCCAATTGTATTGAGTTTAGAAGGACCGTCGACGGATGTATTGGACGAGAAATTGCTTTCTCAACCAGGTGATGAGTGGACTCGTTTTGGATTCACCGTTGATATGCATCGCGCTAATCGTATTTTCAATAGACATCGGTTAGTATTTTCGTGTATCGTTGGAAAAGGTGGGAAAATGAGTGGAAAGGAAGGAATTTTTTTATTTCATCTGGATTTATTCATATTTTTCCATTAAAGAATTAGAAAGTGTGGGTTTTTTTTTAAATAATTTTTCTCTCATATTATGTGTTTCAGTCAATAGTTGGCATAGTCTATAATTGATTCTTCTACATATCACATATTATTTTATTGATTCATTACAGGGGAAGCGGGAGTGGATTAATTAAATCAGTCCCTTTTTATTGTTGGCCCCTAAAACAACTAAGGGATTTTGCGAATATTTTTGTGAATTTTCAACAGTAAATTTAATCTTATATGATGTTAAACCTCTCACCATCTTCAGTCCTCCAATTCGAGTCAAATCCTCTATTTGAGGCTTTCACCTTTTCCTAAAACCAGTAAAAATTTTACAAATTGATGAAGTTTTCAATGAGATTTTCTATGTGAATTTAATGTTCGATCACATCTACTATTATAAAAAATACTATATTACTCAGAGGAGATGCGAATAGCGAAGAGGATCGTCAACATAAGTGCATCGAAGCATTTCGTTATCATCTCAATTTTTTGAATAAAGAAGCCGAGCAAGTAGCTGCTGATATTTGTGCAGCGGGTATCAATGCGGCTATCGGGCATGTATCTTATGAGAGGATTAATCCAGCTGGGCCAAAAAGAAGGGAACTCACCGAATCGTATCCACTCCTTACTACGTACGTATTATTATTTATTATTTACATTCGTTTTGCCTCCTCACTGAAAGCAATTTTTATTTATTTATTTATTTTTTTGAGGAGTTGGAAAGGCATAAATGCCGTTTTCATAAGAAGTGAGCTTGCGCAAGTTCGTTTTTTTTCGGCTGTCGCTTTTTAATGTTTTTATGTACAGTTGCTTGTGATGTTATCAACACAAAGCGGCTAACAGATATGCAACATTGTTGCTGTGCTTCATAGTCTATATAAATGCTGAAAATTATGGGCTCTATATCGGTATATATTTATAATAACTTGATAAAAATTGTTATGCTTTCGTTTATTTATTTGTTTATTTATTTTACAGTAGCAGGCATTCGACGTGTTTTATATATAACGGGTAGCAGTTTGCGATGAATGCTTACAGGAGGGGTTCTAAATGGTAAGTACGGTATACCGATCATGAGATAATTTTAAGGGAAATTTGCATTTTTTTTCTTTTTGCTTATTTTTTTCTCATAATTTCAAAAATTTCAGTTATTTTTTGCATAAATATCCAAGCACTTGTTGGGAAGAGGATGAACATTACGCATATGATGAATCGACCTCTAAATATCTAATGGCATTTAATGGGTGGGTGATGAACGATGATCCACTTCGCAATTTCGCTCTTTATCCATCACAGGTTTATTGTTTTATTAGTTATTCATAATTTCTGCTCTCGATTATGGGATGTATGTGATCAATGATGGTGTATTTGTTATTGGCAATTTGCTAGCCGCCTATATTACCATAAATATAGGCAGCAAAGGCGGAAGGCGAAGGGACAATGCTAGAACCGGAGTCATTTTCTATTGTCCATAGCTGATATGTGGACACTAGTGTGGGCACGCAATGTGGGCACTGATGTGGACACACAACGTGGACACTGATGTGGACACAATGTGGACAGGTGTGGACATGAGAAAATCGTTTAGTTTTTCAGAAAGGATGACATTTGAGACAACTTCAACACAATTTCTCGTTTATTGTTACTAAAATGCAAACATTAATAATTAGACAAGTGGATTAAGACTGAATGTGGCATGCATATTGAACTTAGCCGATAGTGCTATTTTTTCAATACGTCTATGTTGATAAGGTCGACAGAATTTCAGCTGGGGGCAAACTAAGTTGGTTATAGTTTGTATTGTAGTTAAGGCTTATAAAGTTTAATCGGTATTTTGTTTTGGTAGTATTTATTTATTTTTCTTCCTCTCAATGAACGTTTAAGTTTATGGAAATTGAGCATAAGAGAAATCGATCAATGAAATAGGTAGGTATCAGCATTGGTCACTGTATTATTTTGGTGGCTTTATGCTATGAAAGAAATTTTTTTCAATGATTTTGTATATCAATAAAAAGAGTCTTTTTTAGATTTATCTAAGACGCGAATTGGTTTGCTGGGGTGATTGTGTTAAACTTCGTTATGGAGACAAACCTGATGATTGTCCTTATTTATGGAAGCTAATGACCGAATATAGGTGAGATGTTCGAATTGAAGCGAAAACTATTGTTTTATTGTTGAGCACTCCATTCCGCATTGCTTCCCATCCTCACGCACCAATTTCTTTCAACTCTTCTGATTTTTGAAAGTTATATGCGGAGCCTTCCAAGTTTTGTACATCAATCGAAAGGCCGTTTTAAAGCAAATAATTCCCACACCCGTAAAGATACGAACAACTACATCATCTTTGGTGGGACAAGTTTTTGTATGTTTGTATCTTTAACAACCGTAGATTCGGAATCCAGGTCCAGCTATTTGTTGGAATGGATCTAAATATAGTAAGCATTACAGTACAGGCCATATCCGGTTTCTTGTTATAAATTACTCGTTCTTCCAATGAACGAGGATTGATGTTTATTAATATGGTAGCCCATCAAAATGAAGTCAAATGGTTCCTTTTGGTATTTAGTTGACTATGTTTCCATTGAAACAAGCGTAACTTGGCAAAACTGTTAGTTATAATAGCTAATGAAGTAATGAAGGATAGGGGGAGGGAAGGGGGGGAGAGGTTAAAAGAAAATGAAGAGATTTTCTTGATTTATAAAAATGACTGTAGTGATTTAGATTGTCCACCCATGTGGGATCGTTGTGAAACAGTTGTTAGATTGTTCTAATGGAATGAGATTTTGCAGTCAAATGTGTGCGCGTGTATTCCATGGTGTTCGTATTGACAATTGCCATAGTACACCGATTCACGTTGCTGAGGTTAGTATCTGATTGGCTTGTGAGGTCATTTTATATTTATTCTTTAAAGGTTGATGCTCGATACTACCATAATATATGATGTGATTGAGAAGGGCAAATGCAGATTCTGCAACAGTCATCGTTCTTTGGACACATGAGCTTGATTAAGAGATAAATTGATGTTCGATGTTGGAAATCGTGGCGTTGATATTAGGGTTGTTCCACCATGGACACTTGAGATTGCGATATATATATATATATATATATATATATATATATATATATATATATACATATATATATATATTTATTTATTTATTTATATTTATATTTATATTTATTTATTTATTCGTTTATATTTACGCATAGATACGTATATTTTTATTTCCGTATATTACCAAGGAATCTGGGCAGATCGTCTAAAGATTATTGCACGATTTGATTTTAAATAAGCTTCATCGTTTTTGGCCAAAATATTTCACATTTACATCTACGAAGGGACAGGCGAAATAATAAGATGGATGCATTTTTATTAATATCGATGTTGATATAATTCGAATTATTAATGTCCATTATTTAGTATCTATTAAAAGCAGCACGTGAAATTCGTCCCGATCTATATGTGGTCGCCGAATTATTCACTGGTGGTGAAGATTTGGATAATATTTTTGTGAATCGTCTCGGCATTACTTCCCTTATTAGAGGTTCTTTTTTTAATTTTAAATTCATTCATATTTTTATTCACTTGTCGCTCAATAAATTATTTTTTTTTATAATATATTTCTCTCATATCTGCTTAGGATGCATTTACTTTTGGCTATATTAGAGTAATATGGTGAGTTTCTTTGCATATTAGGATTATGTTCTCCACGGGTAAATTGTATTACCCTTAGGAAAAGGTTGGTAATTTTCTGGGGACTTGACGAGAAAATTCACTATTTATTCATTCAGTTATCTCCCTTCTCTTTATTGTTCTATTTTTTGTCAATGCACTCTTATGTCATTTCTTTCTTTCAACTCTAAACATAACAATTGTTTATGCTGAGTTCGTTTCCTTCAAAATAAGTGAATTTTATATGGTAATGTTGGTGTTGTTTTAGAGGCTCAAAATGGATTCGATAGTCATGAGCAAGGACGTTTAGTTTATCGATTTGGAGGCGATGTGGTAGGTGCTTTCATTCAACGTCCTGTACAACCGGCTGCTGCAATTGTTGCTCATGCACTTTTCTTCGATCAAACGCATGACAATCCTTCACCTATACAGGTTACTATTCTTTTCTTTGTTATACTCGAAATTTCACTAGTTTAGGCATTTTTATGTTTTAATCTTTTGTAATTATTTAGAAAAAGGACTATCCTCCAATTCCCATCGGTTTACATGTAAACTATATATATGTTTTAACCATTTTAATGATTTAGTATTGAAGTGTAAGTAATATAATGTTGTGAATTTTTTTTATATTACAGAAACGAACGGTTTATGATACGCTTCCAACCGCCGGAATGGTGGCTATGGCTAGTTGTTCGAATGGATCAACTCGTGGATATGATGAATTGATTCCATTCACTGTGCGTTTCGTTTTGAATTTATTCAAAGTAAAATCGCTCGAATCTTTTTCACTTTATTGCTTTGTCCATTCCATCGTTTTCACTGCACTAATTCAATCATGGCTATAGCATTCTTACGTGGAAGTCGTTTAAAGTTGAATATTTTGCATTCATTTGGTATAATTTATGGTTATTTATTACTGTGGATAGTATTGGTCCAGGACTACTGGTTCGCGGCGGATATGGCCAATCCGGCTGGCCTGGAGAGGACGAGTAGAGGTGGATAAGGGGAAGGGAGGAAGAAGGAGAGAACAAATGAGAGGAAGTTGTTGTCTTGAAAAAGGAGCCGATTTCTAAATTATTTTAAACTAAGCAGATGTGATTTTCTTTACTGCAGTGGTTATTTTTCTTTATTTAGTAAATATAAGAATTAATAAGAGCTGTTTTTTCTTGCGAAATATATTTTGCATAGAACTATATGAGGAGTGAAAGGTGCACTAGCGGTTTGTATGTTTTCTTTATTCATTTCTACCGAATATTTTATGTAAGTAACGATGTAATCATTTTGCAACGTCAGCTATTTTTATTCTCTCTTATTTCGATTATGCCACTTATTACATATTTTTTAAAATTCATTTTAAGATAAGTGTAGTAAAAGAGAAACGACCGTATGCGAAATGGAGTGAAATCGGCAACGAGAGGGGTATAATTGCTGCTCGTACTGTAATTAATCGTTTACATTCATGGCTTGCCAAAAATAATTATACTCAGGTTGGTAGCATTTTATTATGTTTCTGCATAAATATCCAAGTGGGAGGGGTTATATCACTTCGAGGACTTATAATATGCAATTGTTTGCTTCAATGTAGCCAATATAAGATGGGCAAATTGAATCGTCGGTAATTAAACGCTTTTGTTTGTTTATATTTTAACGTTTCATAATGCCTTGAAAATTGTTGGAAAAACCTTTTAGGAGTTGCATATGGCATTAAGGTGATTTAGCAAACTTTTTATTTAGAATTGAAATTTTGTTAATAAATGCAAAAACGGCAATGATGCGAAGTGAATATTGTGGATATAGTACTATTATTTTTAAGGAATTGACCATCTTCGGCTACCGCATCCCATTCCGATATATTAGTAATCTTTAATCTTTTCCCTGATAAGCTTAAACGTTATCCAGGTATTTGTGGATCAAATGAACTTCGATATAGTGGCGATAACGCGACATAATCCAGAAACTCATGATACGGTGATTTTAGTGGCGCATACAGCATTCGTTAAAGGTGCAATTTGTCTTGAAAGACCACCGGTTCGCGATGTTTATTTTGAAGGTATTTTTTAGATGATTGCTTATGATTGTGCCGGTTTTTGGGCAAGTGGGATAAAACTGTGGGCAAGTATTTCCAACTGCGGGTAGATATTTTTATTTCATATGATTTTCAAAGAATGAAACAATTAAAGAGAGAGGAATTTATGAAAGAGTGATTTGTTGAGTGAGATGAGTGATGGATGACATAGTAGGAAAGAGGATTAATTAAAATCTTTGCAATAATATCCTCCTCGATTTTATTTTTATATCATTTATGCTTATGAATTTTTCTTCAAAAAATGATTTCTATTTTTCATTGATCTTTAATAATTATTAGTCGATACTGTTATTAATATTATTCTAATTCATATATTAAGTAACTTAATTCTATTCTTAAATTGTATTCGAAGATTTCATTCCATTCGGAATTTTTGAGATAAGCTGAAAGATATTCTGCGTTGTTGTTTAGGGCGAATGCGAATTATTTAGCAGCGAAATGAAGTTTAAGGATATTTTTTTTATTGTTTCCACTCTATTTTCGGCTTGTTTATTTATTTATAAAAGGCTATTGGAGCTTATGATTTTTTATTGTTATTAAAAGCTGATGAAATGCTAACCATATTTTATTTGTTTGTTGATTGATTAACAAAATTAGTTGAAAGTTGTAATTTTTAATAAAAAGTTTTGATGAAATAAAAAATTACATCGAAATACCCTCAAAGATTATTGTAAAGAAAAGAGAAGTGGAGAGGGAAGGATTGAAAGGGCTAAGAATAAAGACTGCAAAGAGAATCTACATGAATGCTACATAATAGTGGGATTTCCTCTGAATTTAGAATAAATTTTTAAACTAATTTCACTCTATTTTATTTTTATTCGTTTATTGTTTATTTTTGTGATTGAATATTATTTGATATGTTTATTTTTTTCAGGTTTATTGGATGAAATTATATTTGAAGCTCAGATCTATGCTAAACCCGATGTTGTGGAAGTTGAAGGTATTACCACTTATTGGATTAATAAGGGAAAAATAGTGCGAGGAGGAGAGAGGAGAGGTTAAGCATTAAGTTACAACTCGCACTTCTATTGGTTCCATGCGATTTAACGTTTCCTCACTAATCTTTGCATTTTGCCTTGAATTATATTAAGGAGAAAATAGCGCAACATAAAGGATTCTATATCGAGTTCTCTTTCATATACACATCTCTTTCAACACTTTATATATGTTAGTACTTTTAATTGAAATTGAAAGAATATTAAATAAATGAATTTTTATCTATATTATTTTTTACGATTATATTTGTTTATATCAGAATTTAATTGCAGATGAGAATGAACTAAGTGGTCTTCGAGGTTATGGTGTTATAGTGCGAGAACATTTGAAACCATCTGATTCTAAATTGACTAAAGTACATGGCACTGAAAATGGACATATCGAGTTGAATAATTTCCCGGCTGGATGTGTTATTGCGTTTAAGTGGGTTTTTTTGTATGATTGATATTTGTTTTTTGTGAAGTTTTTATTGTGTAGCGTCGAGAAAAGACCTTAGAGTTTATAGATTCTCTGCCTTGAAAGGGGGATTTTATATAACGACTTATGTCAGCATGAATTTAACAGTGGCGCCAAATGCTGCGTAGTTCAGCTTTGAAGAACAATAAATTATCAGGCCAAGGTATTGTTCACTTGTTTATAGCAGTTGATTTTTCAAATCGTCTAAAATTGCTAAAATACTTGAGGAATGAGACTCCTACTGAGGTTTAGGGATATCACTCTTTATAAATCACCTTAAAGATTTATTAAATGTTGCAATTGCTCTTTGGTTGAATTGGGGAGGATGATAGGGGAAATACGAAAAAATTCCGGAGCTTATAGATGAGCACCAACATGATTAATTGTTTTTTTAAATCTAAGAGCCCATAGAAATACGATATAATTTCTTGTTGCCTCCCTTCTCCTGTCTATTCGTCATCACTTCTGCACACTTTGCAACGCTCCACGCAGGAATAGTTTTCTATGACAATTTATATATATATATATATATATATATATATATATATATATATATATATATATATATATATATATATTTTTCAGAGTTTCGCCACTGAAATCGGCGGTGGAAAATATTGCGGGAATTAGAGCATTGATATCTGGAAAGAACAAACAACTTGATCAAGGTCAGTAGTTGTGTTGACTTAGATTGTTCATTTGAGTTGACTTGGACTGGTCATTTGAGTTGACTTGGACTGGTCATTTGTATTAATTAGTGGTCATTATAGATGCGTACAGCAGTTTGTTCAAAGTCAGTAGTTGTGTTGACTTGGACTGCTCATTTGGGTTGACTTGGACTGGTCACTTGTATTAATTAATGGTCATTATAAATGCGTACAGCTTGTAGTAATTTTTTATAAGGCCACATTTGCATTTATCATCTCATGAATGTTTTCTCCATTTTTTGAGGTAGAAACTCTCTTGCCATTATGCAACACAACATTTCAGTTTTTGTGGATGCATGCGCTTTCCAAGTATGCTTGCCATAGCACAATATGTGCTTTTTAAATAAGTTTACGATAATATGGTGTTGTATTTATAGGTAGCATATCTGAGCTAAATTAATAATCCGGATTTTTTGAGATGTGTGATACGAAGGAAATCCTTCAAAGTTATTACAATTGTGGTTTATAATTCTGTAGATATTTATAGAAAAAAGTTTAAATTTTTTCTTATTCTTTAGTCGCCTTGACGCCTTGTTATAGTTTTATTTTCTGATTTTGTTTATAGATTTTTTCTGTTATATTTGCTTATTGACTGCAAAATGGTCCCTAATTTAAAGGCAATCTTCCTGTCGTTGCTTTTATATTTCTTATTTTTTTCACTTATGCAAAGGCATTAAAAAGTCTAATAACGTTTGTATGAACTAGGCTACATTTGACTATAACCTGGAGATTGGCAAATTCGACGTTGTTTTGCTTGAGCTCGATTGCACCAGCAACCTATATATAGCGACTAAAATCTCTCTTTTTTATGTATGTTTAGATTTGCATTCATGCCTGAAACGAATGTCACTACAATCGTTCAATAGGGTTTTATTCCGTTGTGACTCCGAGGAGCATGACGATTATGGTAGTGGTGCATACAATATTCCCAATTTTGGATCGTTCGTCTACTGTGGTCTTCAAGGTTGGATTTTGAATTATTTTCACGCAAAGAGATGGGAGAGGATGAATAGGTGAAACGAACCCGCGATTAAGTGCAAAAGTCGCAAATTTAATTATAACCTAAAGTGTCGTATTTAATTGTGGAATACCACTCTTTTGCTTTCTGCTCGGCTATTGTATCGGAGGAAAGCGTTCTTTCAGGTTGCTTGAATTAACAAATATAAATATTTTGTCGATTTTTTTTTTGTTTGCGATGGTAATGAATGAGATTGTTTCATTCTGGAACACTGCTCAACGCAAAAAATTTAGAAAGAAAAGGAAATATCCAAGAATGAGGCATAAATTTCTTTGTCTACAAATGAAATCATCTTCTATTTCCACAATCCTATCGTTTTATCACTATTGCTTTTATCATATTATCGAGTGATGTGTATTCTTGTACACAATTTCTCTAGACAGTTAAAATTTGAAAAGGATTATCAAAAGATTTTTCTCATTTTCTTCTCATCATCTTCCTATCAACCAAAAGATGAATGAGTTTACTGTGCAATCAATGACATTTTATTGAACGGTTGTCTTCTAATATATTTGAATTTTAAAATTTTATGATATTTTGTGATATTAAAATTATTAAAAAAAATTTTGTGATATTTTTAAGGTTTAATGCCGGTATTGAATAAGATTCGTGAGCATAACGATTTGGGACATCCACTTTGTGGTAATTTACGCGATGGAGTATGGCTTTGTGAATATATCGTAAATCGATTGAAACGATATGAGCCAACAAAGGAATTGGGTGAAATTGTTGAGCGTATGTTTGAGCCATTGAAATCTGTCCAACATTATCTACGTCCTTGCTATTTTGAAGCGATCTTCTCACGGCTCTATAACGCAACGCGTGAAGAACTTCGAAAAAAATTGCATCCGTAAGTTAATTTCCTTTTTGTTTTTGCAAGAATTTTTTAAAGAAAGTAACGAATAATTTTATTTGAGTAGTACCATAAAAAGGGAATGGAATTTTAGAATTTGTTTGATTATATTGAAGAATATTTTTTGAGAATGCTATGCATCAGTGAAATGCGCAAACGCAAGATCGGGCATTAAAAATCTAAAATTTTTTGATTGTCGTTTTAGATGAGTGTGGTGCTTATGCAGACGATGTCAAAGCAAATATCTTGTTTCGCGAGCTGTATTCTATTAGTTATATGTACTGCTTAATTTATCCCGATGAGCAGCACCTATAACTTTCATCATGTTCTCTGACACTTTTATCTTGGTGCACAATAGACCTTTTCATAAGGTTGTTCACGCAGTACTTCCTTTTAATAAAGGCATTTTATTCTTTTTAAATCATTATCTTAGGCTGTAAGTTTGCCAACTGCAATGCCGATGGTTCTTCCATCTTATAGAATAAGAACCAAAAGCTTATTTCCTTTCAGGGAGCAATATATTTGAAAATTACAGGACAGCTCATAAATTTCAGTTCATTATTGTCTGCATCTAAATTCGTTCGCGCTTTGGCACTTTCATCAGTGTCGTTTATGGGAGCTATCGAATCGGCGAAACTAGCACCGTTATCGTCATCGATTCAACTCGATGATCGTCTGCCCTCATCAATGGCTGCTGGCTTGCCGCATTTCTCAGTTGGTATATGGCGTAATTGGGGCAGAGATACGTTTATCGCATTACCTGGATGTTTACTTGTTACTGGCAGATATAACGATGCAAGGTAACCTAATTGCTTGAATTTATTAAGTCTCAAATGAAATTTTATATGCACCTATGTATATGGTAAGATTATAGTAGTTTATATATAGAATGGAGTTATCTACATATGGAGTATTTAAATTTTGGGAAAATGATGCTGTGATGAGTTGAACAACGTTGATGAGTTTGTTATGAGGGTAGAAATCAAGCAATCGCAGTATATGCATGAGAGGTCATCGCTCGAATCTCGAATAGTTTGCAGATACATTTAAGGTCATCACAGTGTTCTAACTTTTGAACATTTTGCTTTCAGGTAGAACTTGCTTTTTTTGGGTATTTCTTATCGTTGTGTAGCATATTGTACGACAGTTTTTCAGGAATCTAATTCTTTCTTATGGTGGTGCTATGCGACATGGTCTTATACCGAATTTATTGGCCGAAGGACAAACGTCACGCTATAATTGCCGTGATGCTGTGTGGTTTTGGCTATACGCTATCATTAAATATATCCAAAAAGCGCCACATGGGGAACAAATTTTGTCTGATAAAGTGCTACGACTCTACCCTCACGATGAGGCTATTTATGGTGTTGATCAAAGAGTGAGTCTCTTGAATTGAATTTAAAACTTTTTCTAAATATATTCCTTTGATATCTTTCAGTCAAAATGAATGAAGTAAAAGAAAGAGTAAGATGAGTGGTTAAAGGGGTGGAGTATACGGCAAAAAACGCTTCAGTAGATATTATGATGGAATATTACCGTTGGACGGGGTTTTAGTGGTTTAGAACACTGTTTTTGCCAACTAACGAAAGGGTTTATAGTGTTCTCCTTCATTTGGTCCGTACGGTTTTTATGGTGAACGAAAGTTTGAATGGCGAACAATTTCTAGTTATTTACCTCCACATATGCAATCGAAGAGACATTGTTTAATCTGCATATTTATTAGTCTATTTTGAGAGTTAAAAATGCGGGACGCTGTATTGGCAACCATTCTTTTTTTTTTCGTTTATAGCATTCTTACCAGCGGTTTTCTTATTTACAAACAAAGTAGAGTGCACCTTCAATACCTGGACTGATTGTATGTTTCTTTTTGATTGTTACATTCCCAGTCATTTATTTATTTTTATACTCCTTTATTTTCAATATTTCAGTATCGTTTTCCCCTCCCCCTGTGTCCCTCTCGCACCCCTCCCCCCTCGTTCCTTCATTGAAATTTGCATATCATCTGCGAGCGTTGTTGAATTATATATAATTGAGGAGGAGGAATTACATGCGACAATGTTCGATGCATTATCACGTCATTTCACTGGAATCTCGTTCCGCGAACGAAATGCCGGAAGACAGATCGATGAACACATGAATGATGACGGTTCGTTGTTCCATTTTTCAACACTTAGGAGTGCACATAGACGAAGGGATTTAAGGTTGCTGCGTTTTCCTGATTTCTCTCTGTCTTTCCTACTCTCTAAACTCTCATTTGGGTATAAAAGCAACGTCGTTTAGCGTAAAATCGGATTGCTTCTTGCAGCTTGGATGAATGATTTTTCGGGCAGTTCTCGTTTTAAACGAGGGAATATAGTCGGTGAAAAACGGGGTGGATTGTTGAACAATTGGCACAAAACGTGCGCTCTCATATATAACTGAAGAGGAGTGGTGTTACACTGCCAGCAGTGAGAGCGAAAATGTCGTGTGGAGATATGGGGAATTGAACCCCAGCCCTCTCCCATGCTAAGGGAGCGCTCTACCCCTGAGCTATATCCCCAGTGCTAACGTTGCTCGCTTTCCACAAGAGAAGCACACAGCGAAAACGCTTGCAGTCAAACATTTCACCTACAGGTGTTGATTACTGCCGTAATGTTAGTGATGACAGTCATAGGTAATAAATCTATTCTTAATAATAATTGTAAGAGTAATAATTGTGTTACTGTACTTCATTGTTGCACTCTTTTTAAGCTCATTTAATCATCGTTTCATTCGTTGATTAAACACTTCGGCGAGTCAAACCCATTTATAAGCTTATGCAAAAGGCTATCGAAGCTACATCAGTGCTTTGCACATGTCTGTCTATTTGTCTGTCTGTCCGTCTGTCTGCGTGTCTGTTTGTTCAATGGTTGCATTCAATGAAACACGAATGCTGTATCGATGATATTTCGTTGAGTTAGCAATATATCAGGAAGCATGATTACATCTCAAATGTTGGGTTGATCGTCTTCTCGTTTGAATAGTGACACATAAATGAGCTAATTATTTTGCATATGCAAATTT
Organism: Baylisascaris procyonis; assembly: GCA_037389465.1. Classification (NCBI taxonomy): domain Eukaryota; kingdom Metazoa; phylum Nematoda; class Chromadorea; order Rhabditida; family Ascarididae; genus Baylisascaris; species Baylisascaris procyonis. The sequence goes on from JAZARR010000200.1 coordinate 2,889,563, forward strand.
CGTCTTGTGAGCCATTTCATTTATGCAAATTCAACGATTTTGTTGAATCAATTTTGATTGATTCTGTGGGAAACGGCTTTATTGCTTATTTTGTTGTTGTTTTGAAAATGCTGTATAGTTTTTGTTGTGTTAGAGTAATTTATTTATTCAAAATTGTTATAGGTACGAAAGCTTCATTTGTTATCGATAAATAGTAATCCATCTTCATAATCGATCCAACAATGGCTTTGTTAGAAATATTTCAATTTTAAAGCTTTATTGATTGAAGGCTTTAATGTTACGGCATATGTGAATCGCGAGACGGGCTTTATTTGTGGTGGAAATCAATGGAACTGTGGTACTTGGATGGATAAAATGGGCAGCTCAGATAGAGCTGGCAATAAGGGTATTCCAGCGACACCACGTGATGGTGCAGCTGTAGAGTTGCAAGGGCTTGCTTTCGCCGTTTTGGAATATCTCACTCTTTTACACAACAAAGGACTCTTCCCTCATTCAGGTGTTTCAAAAGGTATTATTTATGCGTTTATCGAGCAAATTTTCATTCTCACCATTAAGAATGAAGCTTATTCTAGATGAATGCTCACCTTTGAGTATGTATCTCTCGGAAACTTGTAAGATTTGTGGCCTGGCCCTCTAATTTCATGCTTGCAGCATAGATAAGCTCCGAAAGCTGCCGAGAGGCGGTCTTGAAACGGAAAAGTATATGAAATATGTATAAGTGAGAAAAGTAAGAAAGAGGAAAGCGTCCGCTTTAAGGATGGGAGAACAATAGGTCTAGGCCACTTTCTAAGAAATGGTAAAATCCGGTTTTAGCTGCGCGACGGCGAGTTCTTTTTTCTAAAGGCTTGAGTAGAAGACGGGATCGATCCTGTGTTTGGCACATGATAAGCAATCGCACGGACCACAAAGCCATGCGTGCCAGCGTTTACTTGAAGGATCATTGTTTTGGACGTGGGCTGATTGGTCACTAAAGTTGAAAACAAATTTCGAGCGATGTTTCTTTGTTGGTGATGACGATAGAACACCGTGCGTTAATCGACGTTACATAATAAAAGATTCATTTGGCTCAACTGCGCAATATACCGATTATCAACTTCGACCGAATTTCGCGATCGCTCTTGCTGTGGTTCGTTTTCTGTTGTAATTTATTCTTCATTTCGATTCATAGAAAATATCTCTGAACCATCGCAGGTAATGAGGTAACGGTTTATACCTAAAATTACCATCATTTCGGTAATTAAACCGCCAGAGTTTTCTTCGATAATTTAAATGAACATTTTTTGCTTTAATACTTTTATAAATGTCGAATTAAACCAGATCTCAATAGGGCGACCAATCTGAGTATATTTCGATGCTTTGTTTGCACAGCTGATAATATTTTTTCTATGTGGGTTGCTATATATCGTTCAATATTTTGAAATTATTTCTGAATACATTATTCAGTAAGTGAAAAAATGGATCGATGAAGGGAAGGAAGTAGAAAATAAAACATTAATTTAACTATATTAATTTACTACATTTTAGGCTCCCAAGTTGATGTCACCGAAGAATGCGTGGTCGGCGATTTGCATTGCCGAAAAGGTGCTTCTTGGACCGCTTGGTATTAAAACACTTGATCCAAAGTGTGTTTTTTTTTTTCTTTATTTGATTAAAATTTTTTATAACAAATGACCCCCTCGAATAAGATATTATGGGTTCAGCAGTGAAAACTTTAGTATTACGGCCATCCGTTAGTAATTTCTTATAAACCCGCTAAAGGGGTAGACGTTTGATAATTCGTTTAGTTGAAGGTGGGGGGGGGGGTTCTGTTAACTATTTTCATATGGTAATGTAACAAACAGAAATACATGAGGATATTTGGAAAAAAAAAGGAGAGGTTGCCAGTATTTTATAGAGGAGATGAAGCAGAATTGGTTAGCTTCTTTGAAGCACAAAATCTTTTTAGATACTGACGGTACCAAAGATCTATGGTGTACTCTTTTATGATAATATGATATGTTATATAGTCTTGTAATTTAAAAAAAGAATCCAAGCTGCTATTCGAAGCCATGACGTGTTGGTTTGGACGGAAAAAAGTGTTTTTATCTTTATGTGATAATCTCCGTCCGCTATTTCCCTCTTTGATTCTGATATATCTTTACAGTTAAAATTCCGAATTACAGGGATTGGAATTATGGTGGTTTCTATAACAACGACGAAGACAGTATTGTGAAAAAGACCGCAAAAGGATGGAATTATCATCAAGGACCGGTAGGGTTCAGTAATATTGCAAGAATTAGATATCGAAAACTTTTTTTGACTCTTTTATTGCATTCTGTTTCTTTTCCTTTTTATTGTTTTTCTTATTTTTGCATCATATACTGTGCAAATAAATTTTAGAAGGTACTGCTTAAATGGGAGGAAGAGGGGAGGTGTTATATAGATGATATAGGTGGAAGACTTTGCATAGTACAGGTAATATAGGCGAATAATTTTACGCGTTGTAAATATCACTTTTCTATGGAACCAAAGAAAATAATCAATAATGGCTACAGCTGGAGCAAAATTATTTGACTAATAAAGTAAAGATTTTTTATTGGTCAATTAAAGTAATAAAACATGAGAATTAATAAAGTAATAAATTGCATCATCGATTGAGCTACTTATTTATTTGTTGGCTACTTTTTTTTTAATAAGTTATTTATCGATTATTAATAGAAATAATCATCTTTTTATATATTAATGGTGTATTTTTATATTTCTTTTACTGCTTATTTACTGTTACTTATTTACTGCATTACTATTTTATTTAATCGGTGCATTTATTTACTTCGTTATCAATGAAAGTAATATAGATGATTATACTAAAATCGAGATAATTTTTAATTATAAATTTAATTCGATTATAGGAATGGCTTTGGGTGGCTGCATATTTTCTACGTGCAAAATTGAGCATCGCAAAAGAACTCAACGATGCGGCAATCTACGATACAGCCGTTCGAAGTGTTCGTGCTCGAATGGGTAACTATTGGGAACATATGCAAAACTCATCTTGGTGCTCATTACCTGAATTATGCAACGAGAATGGTGCATTCTGTGCAGGTTCATGTCCTGCACAAGCATGGTCAGTGGGATGTCTTCTTGAAACCGCTGATCAACTCTACAATTATCATTGAAAACGATACTGCTTCGACCAATAGATGTTAAGTTGGATTTCGAATACTTCAGCGAATACTATTCTAAGAGTTGGTTATAGTTTATGGGCAAAATAAAACGTTGAATATAACCCCGGGGGCTGTAAAATTTCACTCCGATAAGAAAGGAAATTGAAATTTAAAAACAAAGATCAATTTAGTAGATGTTTCTGAAGATGATGGAATCTGAGGTCAAGCCTTCTGCTATTAGTCATCGGAATATGGCGTATAAAGGTGAATCCGCAATTGATGGATTAACATTTTCGTGTGGTAAAGTTATACATGTATGCGCAAAAAATTAGACGTAGAATTCGTGTATGCTAATCACAACACCGACAGAATATTGGTATGTTCTGTGTATTTCCTATTTGTCCCCCTTCCCGTCCCTCTCCCCTCCTTTTTCCTCCACCATCTCATCGTGCAGTGGATCCATGATTGGTGGGGTTTTTTTTTAGAGAATCCCCTTATGGTCTATCTTTTTTGTCTTTAGCAATAAATTTAAGCTGTCATCGGCTATCACACTAAAGCTATAAGTTTTTTCTTTTTTTGCAAAGAAACATTTTTTAATTTTTATTCAATTATATTTATTCAGGTTGCCGTTTGTTTACATTTATTTAGTGCTATTGATCAAAACTATCGTTATTCATTTTGATTTAGTTTTTTTTTTTTAGAGAATAGCTTGTATTAGTGATTAATAATTTTCTCAAAGAGAAGGAGAAAGAGTTGGGGGAGGGGGTAGGAGGTGAGGGAGGGGGGAGGGAGGCATAGAGGAACTCGAGTTGTTCATTCTGTTTTCGTTCTTGATGAAAGACATTATAAACGATGTATAACTTCAAAATTAAATGTATATGAAAACTTTTTTATAGTTTTATGCGTTTAAAATCAGTCATATCTTCCTGTTTCAACACTATTTAATTTGCAAAATTCATCAAAAAGTTTTTATAATCATTTGAATATCGTATCGTTTCTCTTCTCCTCTCATTTGCCTTTCTCTCTCCTCACCCTCTCCCTTCCCCTCTTTCTTTTTCCCTCTCTCTTTTCATCTGTTGTTGATAAGTTGCCTTAGTGATTTGATCGATGCACGATATAAGGGAATATGCATTTTATGCCATTTGTGCCCGTTATAATGTGCCATTTATTACGACCGCAATATAGTGCCATGCCACATTTGTCGGGAGCATATGTTCCACTTAGAGATCCATTTAGTTAATAGTTTTTTTTGTTTGTTTTTTTTTTCAGCTCAGCAATAAAATCAAATCTTATAAATCGATAAATTAATTACAATAAATAAATTGTTTTTGAATTTCTATTTTTGAAATAATTCAATTTCAAATTCATATTTTATTGAGATGAACATATGGAAATATTCGAATGAAAAAAAAAAACATTCCCATTCGATGATATGTAAATTTTTATGCAATTAATTTAGACAGTATTGTTAAGGATGGAGCGGTACGGCCTATATTTATTATTTAAGAAAATAGTTAAAATTTTGGAAATTTTCGTACTCTATATTATAAGGTTGACAATAGGAAATCAATTAAATTTTAATTTTTTTTTTTTTTCTAAATTTTGTTCACAAATGACTCTATGCCATTTTAAAATCAATCATTTCATTCAGTTGTTTTTTCTACTCTTAATTCGGTTTGATATACAATTTCCTGTAATGGGTGGGGGGTGGGGTGGGGTGGAAGGGGTTTACTTGTGATAGTTCACTTGCTTTATATTATACGAGATGTTCATTTATAATGAGGTATGATAAGTTGTTATGGAAGTGCAATATGCTCCCGACATAACGTGACAAGTTTACACAATATTTTATGCATTCATCAATGTTTGCTGTGCTTTATATTCGTGGAGAGTTCGTGATCACACTACGATATAGCCCTATACGTTACAAAATAGAACAGTTCAAAGCATAGGTGTGGGATGGCTTTTTTTTTTTCACGTGATTGGGAAATTTGTAGCCCTACCACGCAATGAAAGATCTACAGCCCTATCACTTTCCTTTCAAATTTGCATTCGGCGACGCTCGACTGGACAAATGAAATCCATTCGATTATGACAGTATCAATCACGCTTAGAGAAGAAAGTCATGAATTCACGACAGAACAATGGCAGGGTGAAAAATCTGTCCGCAAATTGAAGGGAAAAAAAAAGTTGCATAAAACTTATGATATGCAAAAATGAGCAAGGCTGCTAAATCTACGAATCGACAAGAACGTGATCACGGACTCTTCACCAATTTCGATTGCTAAAGTGCCATCCATATATTGCTCTACTGCGCATTGTATTGGGTGAAATGGCGGAGGACCGTATTGTCACAGTCATTTTTTTAAATCTTTCTTTTCACAGGTCTAATTTAGAGTTGTTTTATTCTCATAGGAAATTTTCTAATTTTTCAGGTTTTTTATTTGAGAGTCGAATTTATATATTCGCTATAGATCGTAGTCGTTCAATTGTCGTCTACTATAGTGTATTTTATTTAGTTATTACTCTTATATATATATATATAATATATGCATTTTACGCGTATCACTTTTAGATGACGTGTGAATATGCTCATAAAGAGTAATGGTGCTGATGTTTGTGAGCTTGGTAGCAACCTAGAAAATGCCGAGGTGTTCTCTGCGATTTGGCCCCTCAGGAGTTCGAGCTAGGCATTCAATAGCTCAAGCTATGCATCAAGTTGCAGCCAAAGTTTTAGTTATTCAGCAGTGTGCAGACGATGTATTTTAAAAAACCAACGCTGAAACACTACGCTATCGTTCCATCCTTGCTATCCTCACCTCGACGGCTAGGTAGGTGACCCATCCCCTCTCCATCTATAGGTATATCGAGATTAAGTGAAGTTGGATACGACGTGTTCACACTACGCATGCGACCGTCATGCCTAAAATCTTCCCGACCAGTAGCCCAGTAGCAAACAACGAGCCCAAAATAACTTCAACAGACTGCGATGCTTCAGTTGCGACCGTCCGTCCTGCTTTCTTCTCCTTACTACTCCTTCCCGGCAGGTGACCAGGCACAGAGTTTGCCTTCCTCCCTTCTTCCCAATCTTCTAGCGCAGATTGCGACCGTATCAAGTAAACAAAACAAAAAATATTAAACGCATTAGCGTGATATTAGATTTATTGATCACGTAAAATCAGTGATATCCTCACTGATACAGTCAACAAATAAGAACAACGAATTTTCCGTAATCAACGGGTTGCACGATAGGTGGCCCCCTCAACGAAGCCCGCAGACCGATGTTGAAGCTGAGTTCCGATTCTTTAAAAAACCTGTGATTGAATTCGCTATAGATCAGTCACCTCACAACTCGATCTTCACTGAATTCTCTCCGCACTCACAAGTAGTCGCATAAACGCATATCTATTTACAAGAAAACATGAAGCGGATGACTGCACAACTCGATGTGGATATGAACGGAAATGGAAGAACAATATGACAGAAATGTGCGGGTGGGCCACATCCGACGGAACCATCAAATGATGGTGCATATCGTCTAATAAACACCGCCTCAGAGCAAATCGGTATAAGCGCCGAATTATTTTAGTTCTGTAATGATGCAATCATCCTCTCGACAATTCTACGGAATTCCCATCCCCTCGTATAAAACTTCCCCTCTCCTCCCCTTTCATTTGCCTATAGCTCTGACATAATGGAGACGAAAATAAAAGAAACAACAACATTCTCACACAGTAATCATTGCTCACCTGAAGCTGGGAATCACTATAAACACTACGATCGAAGATTCGCACAATTCGACGCTAGAAACCGGTTGCAACGATCACGGATAACATCTGTCAAAATTTCAAAAAAAAATTCTCCAAGATCAGAAATTTTTAAATTCATTGATTTTAACACAAACCTTATCAATAATAATCCCACTAATTCACTCTATTCAACACTAGAAACAAATTTCGTATCTCTTATTTCGTCGCCATCCTCCATTCAATTTCGAAAAAAAAAACTTCAACTGCAGCTAAATATACTTCCGTCATTTTGCACTCCGTTTTATCGAAAAAACCAATCCCCACAATTCTTTCCCACAAACATTCTCATCCCATAAAAATAGAATCCACAACCAATCCACATCTTCAAAGGCAGCGTTGGCTATAATATATGCGACACAAATCGAAACGAGAATAAAACTTAAAGGTGAGAAAAAACAAATTACTCCATACAATAGCACATATGAACAGAGGTGAGTGCAGAGTGTTTGGTGCCCTCAATTCACTTCGAGGAAATACGAAGGAAGAGTAGCACCATACCCACCCCTCTCTCAATTATTTGCTTGTTCACAGGCATCGATCCAATCCGAATAGACGTCGATCGGCTCTGAGAGATAATTAATATTTGTTTGAAAGTCTTCTAGACAAACACGGCATGATATGAACCCAACATTACGTTCTCGATCCCTGCAACAATAAAATTTTTATGTTTTATATATTCAACGCTACTCATGCAACCATTAAAGAAACAATACCACGGGCGAATATTGAAACCAAACATCTCCTATATTGCCCTCCTTCCTAAATTTCTGGACTTGGCTGCAACCCAATGTAAGTGTAGGAGGGGAGGGGGAGGGGGGAGGAGGAAGGAGGCAGCGATGAATGGGCCAATGCAAAAAGAAAATTTATCTCGGCTCATCATAGCCGCTTGCCGTAAAAATATTCTTTCTTTTTGTATTGTTTGTCCCCAACAAGAGCAGCGTCCCAGTACATACCTTCGTTTTGAGCGAAGCCTCCCCTTAATCCTTCAACACTACCTGCTAGTGGATATCCAGCTCAAACACCTCGGACACTTACTATCGTCTCAACACAAACAACTGTCCAACCAACTTGTAGTTACCAATTAAACTGCTGAACAGTGAAGGATCTGAGACAATCTCGCTACCCCTATGATAGCCGTCTCCTCTTGCCCCTTCCTCCTGTCTGACAAAGCACCATCAACACGAGTCCATTGCGTGAAGGGGATTACCTCAAACATATATACCTCAAAAATGACTTACATTTTCACTTCGCAGACTCGCTCATGGTTGCAGAATGGACAATTGAATTGCGTCTCGAGTGGCATAATCGGCTTCACTTTTGGTGGTGGCTTTCTCTTCGACTTCCGCTTACCCATTTTAATATCGTATTGGCCACGTCAAAAGATGAATCTTATATTCTGAAGAAAAAAAAGCTTATAAATGAAGATAAAATTTAACAAAACCGACGGCTATTTTTAAAGAATGCCACCAAGGGAGGAGATGGGATGAGAAGCAAAGAGAATATATATGCTTGCCACCGATCACTACGATTCAAAAGGGACTTTATTAAATGTGGTCAAAGGTCAGCATATTCAACCAAGACTCAACTGAGATGAAGATCGCTAGGCATTAACTCGTTTATAAGCCACTTCCTATACATTCGCAACTATCAACATGTAGGTGTTGTGTAGTTGTGATAAGAAAAAAGAATCACATTTTCGTACAAACCCATTTTATATAGTCCAATATGGCCTTTGTAAGAAGCACTAGATTCATCTATCACACTCTTGCAGCTTATTTATCGAAATGCAATCAATGCTTGTCCAAACCTCGTGTTTTGAATCCCTCTCAAGCCAAAAAAAAATACTGAATTAGGCAATATCGATATAAGCGATGCATGAAACCGCAAAAGGCGATAGATATAAAAAAAACCAAAATAATACTCGTAGTTAATCTCTCTTTTAACTTCACTTGATAATTCTACCAGACTTTTTTTTGAAGGGAAAATGGTTATTTGCTTGTGTTTTCATTTAAAAAAAAAAATAATCGAAAACAAAAACGGAAATTATAATACAGCGCTGTGGAAAGCGCTGAAAAAAAAAGCTATATTTTAGGGACTTAAATAGCGACCATAACGGAACGAATGCTAGAGCATATCGCAAATACCGATCATTGTAGATATACTGCAACAAGTTGAATAAGTTAAATAAGCCACTATATCACATCGTAAATACATATTGCCCACCCCCTCCCCCCCAAAAAAAACAAGCCAAAAATTGAATTATAAATCAAAGTATGCAAGACGGCTTAGGGAAATAAACGATTCATCGATGTGAATGATCACCACCAGTGATCAACTCTAGATTTTGATGGAATTTCTCGAATATTCACAGCATAAATTCTCTATATTAAGTGAGGGATAGGAAACGGCAGTGGAAGAGAGAAGTATCATGGTGCACGATATACTAGAACAAAAAAAAAGACTCCAATCAAATGAATTAAGACATTCTATAACATTTTCATTTATATTATGATCTGGACAAAACATCAGCCAAGAAAAAAAAACAGCTTAAAAATTATCTTAATTAAAACCGGAAATCAGAGATTATGCAAATTCACAGCGAAAATTTTGAGTGCTAATTTAAATAAAAAAGCCCTGAAAATTGAACAACACCCTACAGCTTTGAACAACGCATCCAATTCTATCCCTATTGCCACCCGGATTCAATCCTATGCTTATTGCCACCCGGTTCGAGCATAAATAAATCTAACACAACAGCATACCCCAACGACAAAACAACACACTTAAAGCACACCAACACTACGCCAACATCCCATAAAACACAACAAACATAGTCTTGCATCAGCCGAACATAATATTTCGAAACCAGTTATTCGTAATGGTTCATATCATCGCAAAGTTCAGCGCTAAAAGTGCGGCAAATTTAAACGGTGTCATGTGGTGACCACCCCGGTTGCGAACCGCGAACGGAGCTGAGCTCATGATCCAAATTGCGTACGCACCACTACCGTACTCTGCATTCTGTAAGCGAATACTAACGCCGTTTTTTTTTCATCATTCAGTTCGGGGTTGATCGCTCACTATACTTTAACTCACAGTTGATCGCTTACTGTGCTTTAACTCAGAGTTGATCGCTTACTGTACCTTAACTCAGAGTTGATCGCCTCACTGTACTTTAATTCAGAATTGATCGCTTACTATACCTTAACTCAGGGTTGATCGCTTACTATACTTTAACTGCACAAGTTTTCTAAATATTTGAGTGTATTATTCGAACCATTTTAATTCTATATATTTATTAATTTAGTGCTCATTTTTGGAGCGTTTTTATGTCTAGATCAGTTCTAATCTTAGTAGAATTTTTGTCATCTCCCCTTCCATGGCACCATTCTTCGGACTGATACGGCGACTAAATTTCATGATCCAATCCCGATCGCAGTCGTCGACGAACATAATCTACATTCCATTAGACAATACTATCTTTCTCACACTCTTTTCAGGCTATCAATTGGGATCGCTGGAAAGCTTTTGTTTTCATCGATATGTTTAACGTTGAGAAGAAATCAAGCAAACTGAACCGTATCAAAGGAAAGAGGACATCAGTTGTGGCTAAAAAAATGAAAAAGAAGGGAATCGATTCGAAACAAATGATCAACGAAATAACGAGACGAAAGAAGGTCACAAATGTAAACAACGATTTTTATTTTACTATTAGCTCATAGGGTCATATGTGTATTTTAGTTTAGTGTGCATATTGCACGCGATATTAGCCGCAAAAATGGGAATATTAACAAGGAATAATTTAAAATTTATAATTAAAAATTTAAGACCGAAAAAGTTGGTGAGAAAGATGGATAGATCGAAATCCTATTAAGTCAAAAATAATTCCGAAGATAATGTTTAATGCAATTTTTTTTTTTTTTTTGAAATTTCTATAATATTTTTCTTTAATAAAGCAATTGTATGCAAAAAATTTAAGAATTTCATCGAAAAGTTCCCAAGAAATGAGAGGAAAAGAAGAGAGATGATTGATTCTGTTCACCGAAATGAATGATTCAATTCAATTTGTTGAAGGGAAGGGGATGGGAAGACGGGTGAAAGGCAGTTATGAGATTCACTAAGCAATAGTATTGGATATACATTTTACATGTCTAATGATCGAAAAGCTTTTTGAGTTGTTTTTCGAATATGCTTGTGATAAATTTCTGATGTAATCTCGTTGGCAGCAGTGAACAAAGGTTACCGTATTGAGGAACGATACCGTATCCTAGAGGCTAAACAGATTATCAATAAAATTCTGAAATTTTTCAATGAAGTAGTGATCATTGGTCATTGGTTAGTAATACCTCAAAAAGGGATATTTATTTGGCGTAAGCTGGAGACTTTGGAAGAGAAGGAAGAAAATTTCATTAATATAAATTCAATATAGAAATTTTACCACAAATAATAAAAGCCGATCACGTTGTCTTTGAAAGGATTTCTTTTTGCTTGAGATTGAAATGACCGCAGAGTGAGGGCATATCTTATCCTCACAAATCCACTACGCCAATGATTGAGGATATATGTGGATCTATTTTTTTGATATTTGAAATATCTTTCACTTTTTATCATCAATTGTTTAATAAAAATTTTCCACTCAGGCCGATCAAGGACCCGCAGAAAGTGGTGATAACGACCAGAAATTGGTCATCGCTGAAAGACAAAAGCGACAGCATTCTTCATCGCTCTCTTCTAATAGTGTCGTATCACCAAAGAAAACGAAGAGAGTATCATTTGCCGGTGAATTAGAACGTACAAAACTATTCGACGAATCCACCAATAAAATCAAGGTGTTTTTTTTTTTTAATTCAGTGATATTTTCATATTTATAATCGATTCCATTTAAATCTATTAAATATAATTACCGCATTTTTTCTTGGTAATGCATTCTAGTTGAATAACGGCATTTCAACTTCCCCCCCCCCTCCTCCAACACCCAAATTTCTAATAAATCTATTCCCTACCACACGGTTCATTTCTTCAAAAAGGAAATCTTATAGGAAAAAAGATATGAACTATGCAATTGGTTTGCAAAAACGTTGCATCATTAATTCTATAATAAAAATGCTACCCAAATTTGCCTTTTCTTAAAGCTTTAGCCAGGTATAATCCAGGTATGATTGTGCTAATTTCCACCTACAACTGAGAGTAGTAAAAAGGTTTTTTCTGTCTATACGCTTTATGGCTTCAAAAAAAAAAAATCTACTTAAATCATTGCTTAACTCGTTGCAAATAATGATAAAATAAACTCGATTGAACGATATACTTTCTTCTCTCAAGTTTTTATAATAAATTGTATTAGTATTCTTCGAGGAATCGATTGTCATTGTTGAAATTAAACGTATCCATTCATATGGCCACCAACGATACAATACGAGTGAATTTTTATTTTATTTTATTTCTCCTAAATAAGCATCTTATATAGTCGATAACTTTTTTATTTGAGAGTATACAATATTGCGTAAATAATTTTAATTAAGAGTGTTCCTTCGAATGCTTCACCTGGTCGAAGTATCTTATCGACGAAGATGAAAACAGTAAAGAAAATAAAAAAGGATATGAATGGCACCCAAAACGAATCGCATTTTAATGTGGAGAAAACCGCTGTGATAGAGAGCAAAAGTGCCGATTCAACAGTGAAATCAACTTCAATTCCGAATCATTCGAAACGACGAGAGCAGAAAAAATCTGTAGGATTCGACAAGACGATGAAATCTAACACCAGAAAAATACAAGTTGGAGTTCATTTCTTAATTCCTCTCTCTTCGTGTCGTATATTTTTTCAGAAATATGTGTGGATTTTTTTGTCGTTCGTTTAGCAAGGAATTTTTGAATAGTAGATTTTTTTCCACCGGAAGTGAGCGGTTATTTGGTCAGTGTTAACATCATGCATTTGTGTAAGAAAGACTAGACCAAGATGATCGCTTCTATAAGCACAAAATTATCAACAATAAGCGGAAGATTCTAGTTTGTCGAAAATATTAAGTTAAAATTCGAATAAATATATTTTGAGTTATTAGAAAAAAAAACTCGAGAATAATTTTGATCTTTCATAGATCAGTTCTATCCGGTTTCACTGAAGCGTTTTAAATATCGATATTTCTGAAAGATTGGTTAGATGCTCAAAAATTTTCCCATCATTTTCCTGTTTTAAGTATATAATTTAAAAAAAAATTCAGTATCAAAATTTTATTCCTCCAAAATATTTATAAACATCATAAAGGACGTCAATTAGGGTATATTTTTAAACAATATGAATTTTTTTAGAAGAGATTAGGATCGTTTATCATTTTTGTAAGGGAAATGGGATTATTTCTTTATAATTTATCTTTAATTTATACGATATTTGTTCTTCCGAAGTATTCTTTCTCTAATTCTCTCTAATTCAGTGACTCGTAAAACGTTGTCTTTGTGGAATTGAAGCACTGAAAACCTTTAAAGTTCGATATTAGAACAAAAGCAGTACATTCATATCGACTCTGTTATCCTTAGTTCTTTCCCTTATCCTACCCTTCTCCCCTTTCCTCCATCCCCTTTCCCCGCGATATCCTCCCGTTCCCCTTTCCCGTACTCTATCCTTCCTTCTCATTTTCCTCCTCATTCCCTTAACCCCTTCTTCTTTCCTTTCCTTTCATTTCCCTCACCCATATGTAATACAACAACTGTTGAGAATACTTATTGAGTGCATATCTATACAGGTGACGCGTAAAGTGAAGGAAAAATTATTATCGATGACACGTAAAGAGCGTCGTGAATTCATAAAGCAATTGCAAAGGAAACGTAAACCGAACTTTGATCTTGCATTACAATGCAAACGTCTTTGGGAGAAAATTCGTAGGTAAGTTAATTGCACATCTTTGATTCTTATTTTATTCTTTTTGTAATATTTATACTTCTTCGCCTCATTCCTTATCTAGTTTAGATTGAATTGAATACCACTAATTACCTCTATATTTATATTTATATTTATATTTATATTTATATTTATATTTATATTTATTTTTGTATTTATATTTACACTTATATTTACATTTACATTTATGTTTATATTTATATTTATATTTATATTTATATTTATATTTATATTTATGCTCATATTTATATTTATGCTCATATTTATACTTATATTTATATTTATACAATGATAGAGAAGATTGGCTTATCTCATGTATCGGCTCTTATCGATAATAATTTATTGATGATAGACGAGTTTCTGAAAAAGTTGATCTATGGAATGTTAAATTTCCACGGGAATTTTTCATCTTACGAAACAAAACGATTCGATACGCCTGAAATTGAGGCTCTAAATAGCTTAACTGAAGTGGTGGAATTGTTCGAGTTGTTATGTTTTGATTGAGTCATTAGAAACATTGAATTGCTTTTACAGGCTAATTACTCGATGAAGTAATCGAATAATTATATATTTTTTTACTATTATTAATGATGATAGTATATTTTACAGTTCGAAATGCAATGAAGAGGAACGTGAAACATACGTTCATGAACTATATGGATTGGTGAAAGGAAAAGCAAAAGAGTTGATCTATGCACATGATACATGCCGAGTTATCGAATGCCTTACAAGTCTTCCAAAGGCAAATATACGAACATTACTTTTCGATGAACTCACACCTGAGATTGTACGTATGACAAAGTCGAAATATGCAAGATTCTTCGTTATGAAGATGCTTCGTCATGGGTGGGCTATGTTTATTTCACTATCTCTTAATGGCACCATATTCATTGTTTTCATCTATACTTAGGTATATCATTGTGTTGTTAAAGGAATTTAAGGAATTCCCTCTAGATTTTTTTTTTAAGTCTTGGAATAAATATATTCATCTAAAACATTCGAACGATGATATTATTTGATTCATAGTTATTCATTTATATAATCGTATAGAATCGTATCATATTTAATCTAAGTTATTCATTTCAACATACCGAAGTGAAAAATAACGATTAAAGCATTAGCAAAGCTACAGTTAATGCAAATAGGAAAGCAATACGTAAAAGCAATAATAATATATAATTGCTCAGAGGCTAAAGGAGTGGATGCATTAATAGATCTATGGAATTCTGATTTCCCAACCAACAACTTGGATTAGGTTTGGGGATATGCTTCTTATCGTTGTTCTCTGTGATGATTCTTAAATGGATCAGTTTATTCGAGGTAGTAGGAACACTCTCTCCTCAGTGAATTATTTAACCCTTTCATGGCGATATTTAAGATATAGGCGCATCGGGATGCTCCCTTATATTAGCATATTTTCAGTAAAACATTTAAGGGGAAGTTTCTACACTTCGAGAAATAGCTGTAGACATAAGATTTATGAAAAAATTATTGTGAATTTGAATGTTTTTTTTTTTTTGAAAGGATAGGGGATTTGTTATATGATAGATTTGGATTTTATAAGATATTTCATCTGATTGAAATTTGAGAAATAAAGATTTTAATTTCAAAATATTTAGCGGTGATATTATAAATGAAGATAGGCTACGCTTGCAATTAACACCATCCTAAGAGTACGATAAATATAAGAGGCAAAGAGAACATTGATATAGATAATGAAGAAAAATGAATATGAAATGAATTTTATTGAGAAATTTTGATTAATTTTTAAGATCGCCCACACAACGAAATATTATAATAAATGCATTCGATGGTCATTGTGTAACGTTGATGCGAATTTCATGGGCAGCTGAAGTGCTTGAAACGGCATATAATGACTATGCAAATGCATTGCAACGATCAAATATTGTATGCGAATTTTATGGCAATGAATATCGCCTCTTCAAGGTGATTGAAGTGTTTTGTCCTTGCCTTCATTAATAATTATGACAGCTGGTGAAAGAAGGGAGATGATTTGGAGGAGTGGGGGGGGGGGTTGGAGGTAAGGATGGCGAATCCTCCCTTCTGTTTCATCCTTTCCCATTAGATTCTAAAGCATGTTTTTTTCTGTGAGAAGGCATTCTAAAGTTTGATATTATATAGTGAAAAGGCATTCTTCGGCTATCGGATTGTTTTTAGTGAATGAATAAAGTTTTGTTCGTGGTAGGAATCTCCCACTCTCATTAGTTAAGACTGTTTTGCGGCAGATGATGAACTGACGTATACCAAAAAAATATTGTCGAACTGTGGGATATAGATCTGCTGTCATTTTTTGAAACCCGTCGAGTTTGTTAGATATATATATATATATATATATATATATACATATATATATATATATATATATATATATATATAGACTGTCCTCATAAAATTAACGTTATTTATTTGAATGCAGTGGTCAAATTTGATATTTTCGCCCATATATTTTTAAACATTAATTTCA
This sequence comes from Baylisascaris procyonis, assembly GCA_037389465.1. Classification (NCBI taxonomy): domain Eukaryota; kingdom Metazoa; phylum Nematoda; class Chromadorea; order Rhabditida; family Ascarididae; genus Baylisascaris; species Baylisascaris procyonis. The sequence continues at coordinate 2,905,892 of JAZARR010000200.1, forward strand.
GGCAGAGGACGAGAAAGTTATGACGATAAAAGAGATCATTGAAAAGGAACCCGCAAAGAAAACATCCATAATGAAATGCCTCGAAGAGTTGTTGAAAGATATCGTTCCGAAGTAAGCCTATACGAGATTATAAAAATAATGACTCGAGTTCGGATCTCTTTTGAATTGAATAATAGTCTTCTATTACGCAAATTTCTGCTGCCTTCGCTTGTATTTCTATTCTTTTTTGCCTACCCATCCCTTCCAACTAGAGGGATCCGTCAAGAAGCATTTACTTATAAAGAGGGAAGTGGACGTGCTGTGAATAGTACAAGCAAGAGTTTTTAAAAGCATTGGTAGTATAAATAAAAATATTTAGATTTTGTTGATTTTTTTGCGTGTTTAGGGGAGTTGAAATGAGAAGAAATATACAAATAATTACATAGTATTTAACGGATTATATGGTATCGCTTTCGTTACTAGTTCTTTATACAACTTTATTTTAGGAGTCAATTGAAATTGAGCCTAACACATCGCCTTCTGAATGAGTTCTTAACATACTGCAACGCGGAGCAAATGAACGAAATGATCGACTCATTGAAGGATCGACTCCCAGAGGTTCTCTTCTTTTAAATTTTGTTCTGAAGTCAGCAATAATTAAGGGTTTTGAATATGCCGGATTGCTGTAGATTAAGATGGATATTTAATTATTAGCATTGGCAGTAGTAATGAAATAAGATTTGTGATAAGAGATGGTGATATTTGATTGTTGTAGATTGTGCACACAAATGATGGTACTCGCGTGGCGTTGAGATGTATATGGAATGGAACAGTAAAAGAACGAAAGGTTTAGTAATTATTTTTATTATTTTTCTTGCTTTATTTATTGTAATTTTTTTTGCGTAATTTTATTCATCGTCTTTTTTTTCTTCAAAAAATGCAAAAAAATAAAATTATATAATAAAATTTCCTTAAAGATATTTGATCAAATTGGGCGTATTGATTGTTTAATTTAATTCATCGTTCATAGAATTAATGAGAATGCTTTTGAAATTACAATTTTCTATTTTGTATGCAAATTTTTATTCATTGGTTTTCAGAAAAATTTTAGAAAAATTCATTTCAGATGATGGTAAAAAATTTTAAAAGTTTTGTTGTGAAAACATGTCTTGAGGAATTTGGACATCGTGTCCTTATTGCAATATTCGATACTGTTGATGATACGGTTCTTGTCAACAAATATATTGTCCAGGTTTTTTTTTTTTCAATTTTCAATTTTTTTTTTTTTTTAAATCGGAAGTTCTTTTAAACTATTAATGCAAATTTTCCTGGATATAATCTCATTTATTTTATAAATGTTTCCAGTTAATTTCTATTCTATTCCCTACCTTTCTTCGTGATTAGAAATTACTGTTCTCTCCGTTACGTTCTGTTAGGAAGACTTCTGAAGGTAAAACCTTCAGTTCGGATTGACATCTATGCCATCCTATATTTGCGAAAATCAGCTTTCAAGGTGTTCCTTATTCATTGTATCAGATTTGCTATTCGAAATTCGATCATTATGCATTCGGTTGGTGGGCAGATAGCGGTAGTTTTAAAAAGTATATTGTTCCATCATTTTCGAATATATGTATTTGATTGATTTGCGCGAACATTATTGTAAAAAGTGCGTATCGTGCCAGTCTCTTGTGCGCTTTTCAGCTTATTTTTAAGATTGTTGGCTGTTCTCAACAACTGGAGAATAGCTATATGAACATTCGTGGGCAACCGTTTCATAATCCGTCACCCTTTACCTAGTGCCGTAAATGTAAAGAGATTAAGTGAGGATGCCGAAATTCAAATGGTGGAGAGAAATTCGAAAATATCGAATGGAATGAACGAAGGCGAATAAAAATAATAACAGTATGAGAAATTTTGACACCAGAGAATCCTTTGATCACTGGCAGAAATTTTCCCGAATCCGAGGGAAAGGTAAGGGGTGGAAAAGGGGGAAAGTGAGGAGGAAGAGCTGGAATACAAGAAGTGTTGCCTTTTAAAGGTGGTAAGAACCATCAGTACGTTGCCGTGTCGATATTTTAACGAATGTTTTTCTTTAGGAAATATCAAATGACATTCGTACGGTTGCGTTAAATCGATACGGTGAGAGGGTTTTGCATTATCTGATACATCCTCGTGATCCACGATATTTTGGCAAAGGATCGCTCGATATATTCAAAGAGGTTCAGCTTGTTTCATTACTTTATCCATCGGGATTCTGCATCTTATTAGATGAGTTGGTTAGGATGTAATATTGGTGAAGAGGTGATGGTTCGTTCCACTTATGGTAGCATGGAAGCTGAAGGAACAAAGTTTTGTATAATAATTGTCAACTTATACAAGATTAATTTTGATATTAGTAGATGGCAGCTGTATTATGCTTGAATTGTCTTTTTTTTTGAATTTTAGTATATTAGCTGTATTCTTGCAACGAAAATATTAACTATTGAAATAAAACGAATTATTGTAATATAATAGAATTTACAATGGAGGAGATATCAATGCGGCGATTTTCATAGGAAAGTCTGCTAATATTCTTTTACATTTATGTTTGCTAATTTATCGCTTTCCATGAAGATGTTTCACTTAGATATCTTATCGTTGTTTTTTATACGTTATGGTTATTTTATTTTATTTTTTATATATTATGGTTATTTTATAAATATATATGAATGAGTTGAAAAATTTTCTTAAACAAATGAAAACCTAATTTATATCTCATCCAAATTTTGATGCGATATAATCTTTGGTATGAAAGAAGATTGATCGGCGACTCTTGATTTACAAATGAGATTATAATCAAAGATTTTGGTCTTCGAAATTGGTTGAAAACGATATGGAAATTAGAGTAGTTGTTCATTGATGGAAGTTTCTATGTAACTGTTTATCAATTTAGGGTGATAATAATGCCTATAGCAAGAAAGATGCAAATCAACGATACGCACAACTATTCGCTGGTATTGTGAAACATTTATTGACGTTTATTGTGGCGAATCTCAATGAACTCCTATTCGATGCATTAACCGCTCTTCTTATATTGAGTGTATTTGAACCTCCAAGTAAGTCTCTTGATTTTATTTTATAATTAATGACCTCAATGCTCTAAGTTCGAGACTCACAACCTCAAAGGTCATACTTAGATATGACCTTTTGAAGTTGTGAGATTCGAATTGTTATTAAATAAGTTTAGACTATCTTGTTTGGTGCTTTGAATTCTCGATGACTAAGTTGAAGATATTTTATTACGAGAATTTTTATTGTTTTGTTGCTAACTGGATTTTTAGAGGGATTTCGACAATATTAGCTGTTAAGTTCCCCTTCCCCTTCCCTTTTCTCCCTCTCGCTCTCTTCCCTTTCTTGCTGTTTGACTATATTTGAGCGGATGCAGAATTGTTAATAAAGAATTATCCGCTCTAATTTCTGACAAATTTCTGTTTTAATGGGTCCATAAAATTTTGCAAAAAGTTTTCAAAAAAGATATGCCTTTATTTTTTGAAATTGATCCTACTCAGAAATGTAGTTCACTGAGTTGTCCACCCCAAATTTTCTTCAAATAGATTTTTATGATTTTCATGCATTAATAGGGTTTTTATTTTGCAAATATAATCTATTTATTCAATTATAAAAATAAAATTTATGCAAAATTGGTAAATTTTTATTTAACTTTTAGTAGTTGTACATATTTTTTTGATTGAAAACTATTGAATAATGTAATAGCGAATAATGGCAAAGAACCCAGTGGCCAAGAAATTAGAATCACTGATAAAATTGTTTTAAATAGTTTATTGTGCATGACATCCTGTAAAGTTGGACAAGTTTTATCATTTCATTCTTTTTGTACCATATGATTTAATCGATAGGCTTTAGCAAAAGGCTGATTCAAAATTATATTGGTGGTTTAATGTAGAATTGAACCTAAACTTAGATGAAGGTCAATTATTAAAGATAGAGTGGTCAAAGTGGCCAGTGATGAATTAGGAACGCGTTTTGGTTGAGGCTGGCACTTTACTTACTTATAGTGATGTCCGATTGGCTAGGATCAGTCTCTGCAGGATAGAATGGACAGAACTTTCCGGAATGCCATAAAGGAAGCATTAGCAGTCTTCTTTTAGGGTCATTTCCTTGTAGAAATCTGACGGTTACATTTTCAGATGATACGGATTTATTTGAGCGTACAATTGACGATGAAGATAGAAGCGCATGCTATGCGGAAATAGCTAAAATTTGTGCCGACGAATTTATACCATATGATACGGAACGATTACATGCAATCGAACATCCACAAGCACATTTCGTTATTTCGAAACTATTACGAGCCGATTCAAAATTCAACGTTAAACTAAGTGATCATCTCGTTAAGTTGGGCTCTAAAACGCTTGCTTCATGGGTATGTTCTTTTTATATTATAAAAGAATTTATACTAGAAGAAGCGCTTTTATGATAGAGCTTTCTGCTTTTTTTACCTACTTAGCATCGATTTTGGTAGAGCCTAGCAAATCCTGTAATGTTGCAGTATAAATAATCTACTACAAATTTCTAGTTTAATGCCATAGGAATCCACAATCTGTTTCCGGCTAATAACCTTAATGCATCAGTTCTTTCAATGGTTGAGTCATTCCGATCTGCCCACCATTGTTACCCTTACATATTGAATGTCTGTTGATGCGAATTGTTACGTTGCGAACGTTTTAATCTTTTTCACTGTTTACGCTCAAATATTTTTGAGGATATTTTCCTACCACTTCGGGAAACTGAAATGAAAATGAAAATAAATAAAGGAGTTAAATAATTAGTCGGATTTATATCAAGTTTTATTTGAAAGTTCTGCTTTTTTTTTTTTAAATTGAATTAATTTTATAATTTGATGACATTTCGACAACTTGAGAGTAGAACTTTGAAAAATTAAGTTTAGCACTTCTTCAATATACGTTTCGATTTAACTATTGACGTTATTTTATGTAAATTACGTCAGTATCCCCAGTTTCTTATGCAAATTTTTACTTGCTTTATCCTCAGTTTATCTTATAAATACTTCAAATTGTTCACTTTTAACGAGCTACAATATTATAAACATTTTCTTTAAAAACGGACGCTAAAACATCGTTTTGCAGATTTCATGCAATAAAGGTTGCTTCATTCTTCTGCATATATTGGAGAATGGGTCGGAAGAAGCAAAGAAAATTGTCACCGATTCGGTGTCTCTCTCCTCACTTAAAGGTTATTCGACGAAGGGTGCTATAGCACTCTTCAAGAAGCTATCAGGAAAGTAGTACAATATTGTTTATGCCGGCAAGATCGCAATGCCGGCAATTGTTATGTTCGGAACGCCTCTAAAATTTTAACGTTACATGATTTTATTGTTGGTGTTTTGCATCTCTTATCCACTTTCATTTATTAACGTTTTGCATGATACCGGGTGGCTGCCAAATTTGAGAGCAAGATAAATAAAACCTTATCGATAAAAATAAGGGTGGAGAAGTGTGCCCGGAAAAATGGCACAATACGTGTTTTTGCTGCCAGCTAATCTGTCACAAATTCTCAACGGATATTAGAAAGCGCAAAATGACATTCAAAAATTCTAACTGAATTTTTTACACGTAGAAATCTTTCAACAAAAAGAAAATATTAGTCAAAAATGCATGCGATTTTATTTTCATTTTTGATTTTTTATGTCACAATTTTTTAGTTTAGTCGATTGTTATCGAATATAGTATCGAAAATTGTCATCGTCTGTATATTATGTCTATGAAGTTTTTTTTTTTAAACTATTGCGGCAATGATTCCCGACTTGAATTTGCTTGAAGGGACAGACCCACAGACATATTCATGCATACACAGGCATGACGTCATAAAACTTTTTTAAAATAAATTTGCAAGAGTTCATAATAAAGTGAGTAAAATTTTGGAAAATTTTTTTCTGCTTTGGACCAATGGCCTAAAAAGCTTAATAAAAGTAGTTTTCTTTTCAATATGACTCTATCATAACATTGGTGTCTTATAAGAGGAAGATAGGATAGTTCGCCAATTATCAAATGAACTTGCTTATCGGAATTGCTATTGAAATTCTCTATGAGAACCATTATGCTCTCATTCCTATTAGAAGATATTTTTGAAATAGACTTTATTCTTGTTGGTTTTATTAGTGAATTTTTATTTTATTATCGAATTTTATGTATTTATTCATATTCGAAATAACCCAATAATATATAATTTTGTAGTGTTTTCATTTAAAAAAAAAAAATCCTCTCCAAAATAAAAATGCGATATGAATTTAAGGAAAGGTGTAGTCTGGATCTTTGGTGATGACATGGATGTGTTGTAATAAAAATTTATTACAAGTTATTAGAAGGATATTGTGTAGCGTAAATTTTCAGATGATTTCTCTGGGTATTCAAGGGATTACGGGATTATTGTTGTGACAGAAAGAACCTGGAATGGAGGGGAGGGCAGTTGTTCGAGGAAAATTAAGCGATTGTTATGTATTTCTTGTTTCCTTTTAGGTAATAATTGTTGAATTTGTTAAGTATATTAATCGATTATGGTGTTTTTATTTGTACGCATAAAAATAAAAGAAATAAAACTTGAAATCTGTTAAAAACGTTCGTACAACATTACGGCAATAGCGAAGTGAAGAGTGAAGATTTAAATTAGCTAATCAGCTAGGAGGCATTACGTTATGCCGATTAGAGGCATCGCTCTGAAGGTGTTTCATTGCTGCGTTTGATGTTTCCCACAATTTCTTATTTATTTATTTATTTATTTATTTATTTACTTATTTATTTATTTATTTTTTGATAATTTTATACGATATTAACACATCGTTTCCTTTTTTTCATGACGAATTTACTTTCCATTTCCAAAAAAAGGAAAATAAGGGGGGGGGGTTGGGAGTAAATTTTAGAACATAGAAAAGGAGATAGGTTATAAGGGATAATCTGCTGTTTTCTTAGGAATGAGAAATCCGTTTACTCTAAGGCGTTCTATTTAGTTAGAAATCGCTAACAACATAATATTAATTAAGAGTCGATTGCTATTCATTTCTCTCATTGGTTAACGTGTTATTATTTCAAAGATATTTTTAAATATTCCACTAAACATATTCGACGGATTCTATGCGTGATGGAATGATCGATGAGCGTAAATTATGCGTCGTTCACTTAGTAGCTAAATTATGGAGCCAATTCTATATGATATAAAATAGCAGGCATTTTGAAATTTGACGATATTTGATCAGTTCTGATCAAGCGGGAAATATTATTCCACATAAACCATTCATAAAGTAAATTGTATATGCATCTCTGCATATGTATTTGTCCGAATGTGTTTGTCTGAGTCTGTATGTGCGCATTGATGAGGCTTGCGTAGGCATATGTGTACGTAGCCTAATTTATGACTAAATGATGTACGAAGGGAAATTGCAAAGCGGATTAAAAATAAATAACCATAAGGGGATCGAAGAGATGCAGCATGGATTAAGCACTTTCTATAATCGAAGGCAACAGCGTTTGAGATCTACAATATGATGGTCTTCTGAAGCACTTAGCCAACAACCGACAACAACAACAACGGCGATAAAGTTCCCCGATAAACGCAATCCCCTTGAAGCACCACCCATCGACGCCTCTCTATGCTTTCTTAGAGCACAAATTGATTGCCGCTCTTCGAAACAACTCATTAGTTGGCTTATTTGCTAGCTAGCTCATCTATTACCCAATTTACCCAGAGAGGAATAGTGCCACCCACTCGGGCAATTTGCTTCATCAGTAGTAAACTATCGCATTGTTCATCCATCTAAGTAATTTATTTTGTTGTTGAGCAGCTATTTTAACGTATACCATTTCAGCATCATACCACAGAATGCTTACTTTTTATACTTACTGGAAAAACTACTTCATTTCACCGCTGGTCATACATTGGTCATCCCACTACTGGTCATTAACCATTTTCGAGGTGATTTACAGCAGTGACAACCATGTTTGAGCATTGTGCTCATATTGACTGATCAAATTGCCAGCGTTCTATATAAGCTGCCAATAACAACCGCAATTAAGTCTGCATGTTGATCGCTTCAAAATCTATGACCATGATAAAAATGTGTGCGAAACTTTTCTCTTGAAAGTAAATTTGAGATATTCATATTTTCTTGTTAAATTTTTTTTTTCAGTACTGCTTCTGTGTGATCGATTAGATGTACCTTTAATAATTAATAAATTGCAAACATTTTCAGGTAGTATTTTTGCATACTAGAGAGAGAGTGGACTGTTGATGGTTAATGATCGATTTGTTCAATAAGGTCAAAGACATCGTTAGTCGACAACTTTCTTAAATGATGCCATTATTCAATGATTTATGCTCAAGTATTAGTGTCGCCGTCAATCTATTGCTATGAATATCGGCATCTGCTATCGAAGTGCAACAATTACACCTGCGAATAGGAATGCGATAACCACAAATCCTATTGGAATGCTCTAAATACATCTGCTATTTGAGGATGTACTGATTGCGGTAATACCTTATACGGTAATATTGAGATATTCATTACTGGCGAATTTACTGTATTTACAGTATATAACAATGCAGATTTATAGCTACGGTAATAATAAGTGTAATTATTAGCGTTGAATATGGATTACGATAGCGATGAAATGGATTGCTTCAGTGTACATGAGAGTACATTTGAATATGAGGCATTCGATTGGGAGAATTTCACATCGACCGATTGCAATTGTTCACATCCGATGCATTCATATTTAGCTGTTTGTGAGGGTATTTGTGAATCAATCTCACCATCGTTACCACCATTTACTGAGATAGCTGCACCGGCTCTATTATATTTGATGGTTTTTCTTGTTGGTACAATTGGTAATGCACTCGTTATTTTTGTTGTTAATCGTTTCAAACGTATGCGTAATGTAACGAATATTTTTCTTGCATCGTTAAGTACCGCCGATTTGTGCCTTATTTGGTTCTGCGTTCCGATAATGGTTTGTTTCGATTGTAATTTTTATTTTAGTTTGAATTAAATAGCAGCTAAATACCTGATAATAAGTAAGCGAATTTAAATTTAGTACATATTTATCATTAAAAATTTATTTCGTTAATGTGTTTTTCGACTTTGTGAGCAAAATTTTTCAAAAAACCTAAAAAAACACATATATATATATATATATATATATATATATATATATATATATATATATATATATATATATATATATATATATATATATGAAAGGCTTAGCACGCACTGGAATGTGTTTAGTAAAGGGCTTATGCAAATTTTTTATGAGTATCACTCGAAATATGTAAATTTGTTGAGATAAAATGATTGCACAATCCATTTTATGAAATATGATTAAATAAGTAGATATATTTATTTGATGAAACATTAACATTTATAATAAAAATTTAACTATTTTATTATCTCAATCGGTATTTCTCACCTCAGGCAATCCATTCCATTATGCGGTAAGCAACAGAAATTTTACTAAATGGAGAAGCTTTTAACACGAATATCTTATCCATGATGAATGCACTTCGATGCATTCGAATTGCTTCTTAAGACGAAATGTCTAAGAAGGTGAAATTGTTGAATTTTGAGGTGAGATTATCAATGAAAAAATAAATAAATGAAAAATAAGGAAATCGTTTACGGTGATTTAAAGATTCTGAAATAATTTAATGTGCTTCTTGATCGGTTCAATAAAAACTGATAACAACTGAATGAAACTTCTAGAATGGTATAGTGTAAATCATAAGGAACAACCAAATGCGATTTCTATCATTTATCATCGAATCACTCACCTTTATGAAAGGATTAAGTTATCGTAAACTGAAGTAACCTCTATCTGAAGTGTTGAATTTTGCTTTATTGTAGCTCATTCGAATGTCTAAATTGCAATTATACAGCTAGAGGCCACAAATATAAACAGAAAAATTTGTTATGATCGTTATTCCTTAAATTGTGAAATATTGCCATTAATTTAGAATTATTATTTTAAATACTTATACAATTATATTCGATTATATTGACAAATTACCAATATTATTTTAAAGAATTACGTGGATTTATGATAATTGTTGCAAATAATTATGCAATTATGTTGTGATGTCTGATAGATTTGTCTGTCTGAAATGTTTTTGTTGTCGGTCAATATGCAAATTTGATGATTTTTTTTTTGCAGTTTATGAAGTATATGTCATATGTTTGGTTTTTGGGTCGTTTCGCTTGTTATTCGGTGCATTATATTCAACAATTCACATGCTTTTGCTCTGTTCTCACTATGACGATGATCTCATTCGAAAGGTTAGTTCTTTAAGATTCCACTTTTAAGAGTGTTTACTAGGCTGTATTACCGTATATTCGTAGCATTACTGCCATTTGCGCCACGAGAACGCCTGCCAAAGTTGCATTGCTTATAAATTTTATGTTATAAAGAAATTTTGAACATAGATATTCTTGATGCAAAAGTTCTAGTCGATTGAGTTTAAACGGCTCATTAGGCTCATTAGCTCACACTCTTATGGTGGACTTCCGTTGGTGGACGTAAACATCCGATGACGCAGGTGGCAGGAATCACTTCATTGCAACCTAATTTACTCACATATAAAAATGCACAACCTCGTGAATTTGCTTATGGGAATGACGGCAACCGAACAATTGCGATGGATAGCAACCAAAGGTAACCGAATGTATTTCAAAAATTTCGATCAGCTGTCAATTGAACGCATCTATGAAGAAATCGCATTTCTTTGAAATCGAAAAAATCTACCAGCTAATATTTTCTTGATGCATAAAAACTAACCAAATTTTCCTCCTTCAACCGAAATTCTACTAGACGATAAAATATTGGCACAACGTCAGCACCCATCGTGAACACAATCGAATGCGAGATAAGGATGTTTTTGAAATGATCAACTAAAAGGCAAACGTTAAAATCCAAATTCAAAAGAAAATAGGGAATTAAGAAGTCAAGATTGGGCAATTTGTATAGGATGAAAAAAAAAGATACAAATAAATCAATGCAAGCAAACGAGAACAGAAGGGGTCTATGCCATAAAGCAATTAACGCAACGCCTCAAAGTGCAGCCACGATTAAACAACTTAGAAACAACGCTAAATAAATGCGAAGCACGCGTATGATTGAGAAAAGACCATCTGAAAAGACGAATAGAAATATGAGAAGTAAAATGAAATAAAATAAAAAAAGATAAAATAAAATAAAATAAAATAAAATAAAATAAAACAAAAATAAAAATAAAAAATTTCTGATCCGTAATTAGACGAACGTTTAGTTTTTTCAACAGCATTCTTCTACTCTCTCAACGAGGTCTATCACTCTCTATGTGATATCCGAGCGATAGTAGATATGCTATCAGAGAGGAGACAGTAAACTTCTAATTAAAAGCTTCGTCGTTTCGTTAAGATTCTTCAAGAAATTATCAACCAACCTCTTAGAGTTATCCATAAAAAATCCAGAAAAAAGTTTGCAAAGATATGACCGTGAAATTGATATTATCGAATAGCATATGTGGAGTAGACTCGGCAAACCAATATTGATGGGATTTTGGGAAATTTGTAGAATCGGTAAGCTCAAGTAGAACGAGCAATATTCTCTACGAATTATTTGTGCTATTCTAACATAAAATGTCAAGATGAATGTTGTATATAACGGTATTAAACAAAAGAATTCAGGATGCAGAATAGCCAAAGTGTACTGAATTCGACAATCTATCATTCTCCATAACAAAGGATAATTGTAGATTTTGCTTCTGCTTCTTGACAATGAGCAATAAGCAAACGTCGAATATAAAAACTTAATCTTTATTTGAACGCTTCTTTGAATTTACCCCTGTTATTATCGTCGTTGAAATTTACATATTCAATATGAATTCCTCAAATATTGTAAAAAGAGGGGCCAAGTGGTACACGGTTTTGTGTAGGGTGAAGCCAATGGATCGAACCACTGTGGTACCCAGTCGCATAAAGTGAAGCCTGTAGGGTCTATTTGTTTGAAGCGAAGCATTGCGGGACCGAATCCCTTATGACCTAGCGTCCTGCAATCGAACCGAATCCCCGACGGCTTCTCAGCCATCGGTTAAATACAGTTTGAGTTCAAGAGAGAGAGTATTGAATGAAGAGAGAAAGTAGTGATATATGTCGAGTAATCGTTGAAAAATGAGAGAGATGAGAGAGTGTTCGCATCCGTCCATCGCATCCGTATGCATCCATCCACATGTTACCTTTTCGATGGACAAAACATTGCCTTCATTCGCATCATTATAACTTCTTAGCGCTTTTTATAAACATATAAAGTTTTTTTTTTATTTTTTATTTACTTTATCGTCGTTAATTCGATGTGCTTTAAGTCATTCCGACAAAGATAGTTCATATGCCAATAATTGCTGCTTCAGCCTGCGAATTTCAACACCTTTCCATATCCCTCCATCTAGCAATATGCTACCTTCTTTTGCTTAACGTTATCACCTCAACCTCTATTCCCCTCTTAAAGATCGAAACAATCCGTGCTGCACGTCCTTTATTCGAGAAAGAACAATAATATTTTTCGCCTTTTATCTTCATCCATTTCGGGCGTATTTCGGAGTTCATCTTCTCGTTTTGCAAATATTCTTCTCTTCAAGTATCGTCATAATCAAATATCATCACTATTTCCGTTAATTTATTCATCCATAATGCTTTTATCATTATCACTATATTTACCTTCTTCGAGAATGACTTCATGGTAGGAATCACAACTGACTAAGATTGCAAGCACATTTGAGGCATTGTACTCCCCACTTAGTATCAATATCCATTTCCGCTGAAATTTTGCATATTTGACATCTTGCATCTGATTTATTAATATTTCTATAGACATCCTTCTCGCATTTATTTGTTTTTTTTATATCCCCTAAATTTGTTGGTGGTGACATTTCTGGCATTTTCAAAGGCTTATTTTGGTGACTATCGGTTACTACTTTCAAGGCAGGTTTCGTTTCCTTGTCTGCCTTCTAATTCCCATTGAATTTTCCTCACAATAACATTAGTGAAGTATTTGCTATTCAGTAGAGAGAGACACATACATCTATGTATAGGCACACAAATATGACGTCATTATAATTGCAATTTTTGTAAAAATTTCGCCCGAAAAAAAACGATATACGAAAGTAAGCGCTTTATGAAATATTTGATGAATTTGCACGTTAAATTACGCAATGAATAGAAATTAATTTTAATATGGGATTTTTTTCTGGTTTTTTTTTTCGTTTTTATGATTAAACAGGAAGCGATTAAGCAGAAATATCCGGCCGACTATCTCCGCACATTTTAGACATTTTCACATTCCATACGAGGAAATTATTGGCGACAATTGAAGAAAACTTGGAAATTCTTAAATTTTTTAATTCTCTTAAAACTACAAATAATTTCATGTGATCTGCTACGAAAGTTAGATTCATTTAGTTCTTGGAGTAGTCGATCAATTTCAGGTCAATTTCTGGTCAGTTTCAGATCAATTTCAGATCAGTTTTGAGATCAAATTGTTAATCGCTTATTGTAATACTTGCTGAGAAATTTAAATGTTAATTGCTCAAGTGTAAAATGAAATTATATATGAACACTAAGATTGATTTCATTTGAAATATGCAAATTAAAATAAAATTTTGAATAAATGGTACAAAATTGGGAGCCGAATGAAATGAAATAAGAAAGGAATATAAAAAAGTATTTTATTCGATGAAAAATTTTTTCCATTTTAATGTTGAAATTTTTATTCGCCTAGTTGAATTGCAATCAAAGTTAAATTCACATTATCGATATGCGTGAGTTACATTTTGCAATCGCAATGTCAGTGCTTTCTTTGTTGCATCGGAATTTCCGATTATTTTTTGCAAAGAAGAAGCTAAAAAAAAGACAAAAGGACAATAAAATTGGCCAATAAATGCACAACTCAGGAAAACATTTGTAAAGTATGCGGGAACATCGTGGAATCGCCAATGAGTCGAGCAAATAAAACATGAGTGCGTAATTCATGAAAATTTCAACGGCAATTGCATGTAATTAATTACGCACTTCAAAGCGACTCCACTCAATTCTATACGCATTAGATAATAGAGTTGTATAGCATTAGGAAGGATATCACTTGAGAAATTGCCGAAAGAAGATCGATTCGACGATTAACGAAATACAATTTTTGAAAATTTCGGCGAACTGAAATTTTTTATCAGTGCTGAAATAAATCTGTTGCGGAAAATTATTGCCGTAAGCAGATTAGTTTTTTTTTTGTGCAATTTATAAACAAATTTCCGTTGTAAATAAATTAAATTTACTCAAATGATAAACGAAATTTGAAATGTTGGATGATAAGAAAAATAAGCATCGACTATTGATTAGCATAAATTATATTTTGATACCTTCATCGTTATTGAAATATTATTGAGCAAAAATATATTTCCTTGTTTAGCGTTATTTTATGCAAATTGTAGTAAGTAAAAAATGTATGAAACAAAGTACTAATTCAGTTGAAGTTCACTAAAATTTGCTAAGAAATTTGAAGTAAAGATCAATCTAAAATTGCATTTGGTATATCTAATATACACGAATCAATGGGTAATTTACATATTATACTTTGGTTAAATAACAGCCAATAGAGAAAATATGGGAAAATTAAACGTTTTAAATGAAATTATGTGGTGAGGAAAGGTGGAAAATGATGCAAAGAAATGAGTGTTTTCCCCAAAAATTATTGCATCACTTAATTAACAATAAGCTTTGAAGCTACTGACTTCTAACATAAAACATCTCGTTGAGAAAAAAAGAGGAACAAATAATTGTTTGGATAATTGCTGAAAAAATCCATCATTTATGATTTAAAAAATGCTCAAAGTTTCATAAATAACTTCTTTTTGGATGTGATTCGATGGAAAATTCGAGCAATACATCTCGATGATAAGAACTAAAATTGTTGACTTTACTTTTATTTGAGTCACTTATTCTTATGGAGGGATTCGGATGGGGGAGGGATGGGGGAGGATAGGGGAGGGGCGAGAGAAGAGGGATGATGCAAGTATATATTCACTGCGATAACTTATGAAGCACAACCATTGCTGTTTGATCCTCCGACCAGCTAACCACACTTTATTAAATGGTGTTTGCTAAGAAAGTCTGGAAATACTAACTGACGCTTTTTTAGTGTTGAATAATTTTCACTTTAGTAGCGTTGATGCTTGGAAACGGTCTTTTTAGAACAATAAAAACATAAGCAAAAGATTTTTTTATTGTTGTTTTACCACAATTTCAAACCTTTTTTCTACATAAACAACAAAGATATTATACTTCAATGTAATATTTATATTACACTATGTAAGTCTCTTCAAATAAATATTTTTGCACATTTCTTCGTAATGAAAGATTTGTCCATCGTTTTTCTATTACCACTTTATCAACAATGAATGAGACTTTCTAAAACATTTTCAAAACGCTCTTATACTTTTAATTGAAAATGCTTTACGAGATAAAAGACAAAGGCAATGCAAGCACTCTTCTCATACAAAGAGAAAACTCTCAAATATGAAGGAGGAACGCATAGTGTGTCGAACCTCCAAGCTTTCATTTTCTGTGTGGATGTTCTAACGTTCGAACCATTGCAAATTCTATCACTCAACTCAGTTTAATTCTGATCTTATAATATTATCATGCCATCATTCATTGAACATTATTGCCACCATCTCATTATTGATAATCATTGCCTTAAAAGTTTCTGAACTTGCTCTTTCCAACTCTATAAGAATCGGAGCTTCTCTCCGGCTACATTTCGCATCCGAGTCGTTTTCGATTTCAATGCTCCTAAGAAGCTCCAACTCTGAATTATACAAATATTCATCCGGTACAGTCTTGATGCTTAAATAAAGCTTTGTTTATCGAAATCACTAAAGTCGGGACCATTATCTAAACTTTCAACTTACAAATGAGCTGCTCTCCAATCTCCTTTGATATCATTTACCCTTCCAACTGGTAAATATGCGGAAATTCCCATAGCTACTCGTTCACTGAAACGGGTTGGATTCCTAACTAGTGAATCGCGAGTGATGTTGTTATGCAATGAAACGTTATAGCTCTATGTGATAATAATTCGACTAATTAAACACATTGATGCATCTCATTTGCTAAACATCAATTATTGCGCTAATGCACTATAAAAATTCAAATCTCCAATAGAGCGTAAAATTTAGTAATTAGACTATTTTATTGCATTCAAATGCACACGAAAATAACTATCTGATGAGCGTATACTTCCCCATCAGTAGAACTAACGAGAGCTAAATCACATTAGACAGGAAGCGAATAAAGTTGAAAAGCAATGAGAACGGAAGTACGAGTGAAGTGGATTTCACAAAAACTAGACCATTTTTTAAAGTGAAAGCTTGAATTGAAACCATCATGAACTCACGAGTTCGAAGTCACTGGATTAGTGTGAAGAATGGCACCGAGAGGATAACCTACAGTATGCCTCAGATCTATCAAGTTCCATGACTCCAGCCTAGGTGATTCTACAACTGAAGTTACTGAAGAGCGGACAGATGGTGTGGAAAATGTGACGAGATGCAAACAGACACGCCCACACATAAAACCACGTCCGAACACTCAAATACATATGTGCGTACATACGCACAAGCGCACAGACTCATCACTCATGCTGACACATGCACGTATGTGCAGACACAACGTTTCCATCACAAAGTAAGCTTAAAATGTGCATAAAAATGTATATGAATACGATGAGAATATAAAATAAATAAATAAATATAGGAAAGTATGTATCAAACTTATTGAATTTATAAAGAATAAGAAAAATAAATAAAATTTAATTTTTATGCGATTGAAGGTATGTGGCAATAGCACATCCGTTGCGTAATGTGTGGCTAAGCAGTATTGGTCGTGCAAAGAAAGTAATTGCGATTATATGGGTAATGTCGGCGCTATTTGCAATCCCAACCGCAATTCGTATCGACTATAATTTCAATGATTCGTTACTCGGTGAACGTGTTTATTGGTGTGTACGAGAGTTTCCCGAATTTTTTGGATCATCACGTCAAACACTCAATAAAATCTATGCCGTTTATCAGGTGATTCAATTGATTTCTCAATATTTACTCTTGAATTCGATTAAAAACTTCTAAACGCTTAAATAATACAATAGTGCTACGATGTTCTTATCGAGGTTCTTATCGCATCGTTGTCTTTCCATTTGGCTTTCTGAGTGGTAATTCCAGCTGACGAATGACTGAATTTGTCACTGAATGAAATTCATCTGTTTTATTGAAGCTGCTCCAATTTATCAATTCCGGAACGATTTATAAATAGCAATGCGTTGAGGAAAGAGATAAAAATTACGCAGATAATTTACGATACTATTTAGCTCTAAAAAAAGAAGCTCAACGCATATATTCTTGATAATTGTCTATTATTCATTTAATCACAACTGATTGTATTGATAAGTGATTGCTGTGCGTAATGGTATAAATCTCAATCTCAATCACCTTAACAACACACGCCCTCTATATTAATATAATTAGCCTATTTTACGCAAATTGGATGTGTAAAAAAAAGAAAGACGGCTAAGCCAATCGGCTTTGGCAATAATATAAGTTGAAAGATTTTCAAACCGAAATAAAGGCTCATAAGATTTTTGTTAAGTCGTATATCAAGAAGCATTCATGAGATTCTGTTTATCGCCCTTTCTTATGGAGTAGAATGGTTTTTGATATTCGCTAAGCATCTTGCATATCACCTACTTTGGTATAACTGCTGAATCCCTTCGCCAACCCCTTCCAGAGACAATGTCCATCTGCCTTCAACGCCTTCACTGAGATTCCATCTAGACCCGGAGCTTTGCCACCGTCCATTTTTGATGAAGTATAGCGTACTTCGCTCACTGTCATCAATGAGATAACAGAGTCTACTTCATTGAGTTGCGCTGCAAGCACTTCGACCTGTTTGAATTCTTGAGATTCTCTTTATCGCCCTTTCTTTTTGAGTAGGATAGTCCTCTCTGTCTTCTAGAGACTTCCTTCTTCAGATTGTTGTCCATCCTAACTACCTATTCCAAATAAACCTATTTTCCTGTTCTTTAAATTCTTCGTCAAATTTTATTCAATCCCAAAGCAAATCTTTTGATTTCATAAACTTAATTTTAGTATTGTTGACATTCAGTCCTATTTTTGCTCATTCCCTATCCAATTCCATCCGCATTTTTTTGCAGTTTTTTCGTTGAACTATCTATGAGGACAATGTCATCGACGAATCTCAGATGTATTAAACAATTGCAGATGATGTTGCTTATTGTATTTCCTGTCGTTACGATGACAATTTGCTACACTCGTGTTTCGATAATTGTCTATTCGTCATCGAAGAATCGTGGTCTAGCATCAGCGATGTATGCTTGAGTTTTCTTTTCTATCACTTCCATCATAAGATTCAACATAAATCTCAGCGTTAATCAGCATTAATTTTTATTTATTTTTCAAGATGTTTTATTAAATATCATTTTAAGCTGCATCACCTGCAAAACTCTCAGTTAAACCGCAATGGCGAATATTTAGCACTAATTAGGGAAAAGTTTAACAATATAATAGAAAGGCAAATGTGGATTTCTGCAAAGACACAATTTCAACTAAAAAAAAACGAGATATTAGCCGGTCGACTTTCTTCAATTCATTCGGTTACCGCTCGAAATTTGATATTTACTAAGTGCTTTTTGAAGCACAACCGACTTCGATCAAAATTCGGTCGCAATCGAATTCTTCCTGTCTCTGACCAATCGAAATTTCTGGAATTCATTCGCCTGCAACCTAAATTCTATCTTCACCGAACGTCATTGCTAAATTTACAGGGTGGCATTTTCGAAGGCAGCAACAGATGCTATGACAATCACCACTTATAGTACACTACCACTTGGTGGCGCAGTACCTATTGGTGGCATTAAAACATTACGCAAAAAGAACGCTCGTATAGCGGAGACCAATAAGAAACAGGTCTCCATTTTACTATATCATTTTTCTTTATATGATAAGTAAATGAAATGAAATAAAACAAATTTTATTAAAATATGCGCAAAACATTCGATATTTTGTTTTTTGATGCATATGATTATATGGTTGAAATATTTTCTTTCAATATTGAAGCTTAATTGAAATTATTCAAAATTGAAATGCCATGCAGGTTAATAATTCCATATGAACACAACGATTAATTCAAATTTAAAAGCATTCATTTCTGTTGATACAATGAAATCACCAAATGAGACTCATTTAATCGTTATCTATTCAAAGACACATATTTAATGAATATGTTTACTTATCAAATAATCTTGGCAGAAATATACAAAATTTATTCTTCCATTGGTCGGATTTGTTCAATAATTTGCTAAAATCGCTTAAATTTATCAGTTTCCGTTACTCTCAATCGATGAATTATTAAATTGCATCTCAATTCTGAAGATTTTAGCTGAAAATTTGAATAATTAAAATTGCTTTTCTGAATATTTTGAATTACGATCCGAAGATTGATGATTTTTGCCCAATTTGAATGACAAAGGTTGCTATCGGAAGTTTTTTTTTTGTTAAAAATTTATTTTTATTTATAGATAGTGCAAATGTTAATATCGATAGTAGTGATGTATACAATCTGTTGGACGCCATCAATCGGTAAGTTTCCATCGATTACAATTCCATACATTTCAGTCTTTTTCATACAATATTCAAATTTCGATTTATTAGGCCGATTTTATTGCCGATTTGTTTATCTTAGCGAAAATTGATGCTCAGTCAATACAAGCTTTGGAGAATATTCCGTTGTCGGATCTATTGTATAATTCGACTGAGCGGGACATCTTCAGAACTGCGATGCCCACCTTTCACCTTCGATCTACAAATGGTCAATCCATGCTCCGATCTATTTTTGATCACCATTCATCATCCACCATTTGGTTGATCCGATTTAAGGAATATAAGAGATTGCAACAAATTCGATCATTGAAATTTCATGGGATGCCTATTTTTCAGTCAACATCGTTAATTGAATAATTTTATAGAGGAATGATATCAATGCAATAGATTTTTAATATGTAAATTCTGCTTTTTAATTCATTCACTGACTATCGATGCATAATGCCAATGAATGCAATTCATTTTATGTGGATGGATCGAATTGATGAGTTCACAACCGGAACATGCATTTGAAATGAAGATTGCCTAGAAGATTTCATACTTGGAAAATTTTTGTGTTGAGATAAGGGGAATGGGAAGAGGTATTGACAGAAATGAAATAAATTTTGTTGCAATGAAGCCATAAGAATTAGTAGCTTGCAAGATTATCAAGGATTTGTGGATCATAACAGTCGTAGCCTAGATGATCTTCATTGATGACAGAATCATTCAAATATCACGATCCCATAGAACCAGTACATGGTAATCTAAAAGTTGATATCGGATAACACTGGATTGTCGATCCAGGAATCGTTGATTTACACTTTTATTCCCCGCAACTGATTAAAGAATGCATTGATAAAGATAAGATAATATTGCAGTTGATGAATTATTGACAAGTTTTGGTTATATATGTCGACCATCGAATACGCCTACGTTGAAGTATATGAGGATGGGATTCCACGCTTTGGTGAGTTTTCTAATGCATAATAAAAAATTCAGCGTTTTTTTTTTGTCGAATATGCTACATTGCTGGAAGTATTATATAAATAAGGGCCCATTAATCGCCTTCAATTAGCGTCCTACATAATCTAAGTGTCATACTCCACACATTTTGCCTACATTTAGCCTTTTTTTCAATTATAGTTTTCATTTTTCAATTCATTTCAAATTTCTTATTGAATTTCTCAAATATTTACTGCAATTTTCTATGTTGAAAATTTTTCTTTCCATTTTTAAATTTTATTTCTCACAATTATTTCGATCTCGTTCATATCCATCTTTTATTTTTTATATTTATTTTTCAACTTTTTATTTCTTCACTACGAATAGTTCCACTAAGTGAATTTTTATATAATTTTTGAGCAAATCAGCAACATAATTGTCATATTTTGTTTTTTCTTGCAATATTTAATTTAGTTGTGTATGTTTAATAAATTCATAACGATATTTAAAGGCTTATCATATCAATATATTCGATGATAAGATGGACTCTTTATTGACGAATCGATTTTCTTCACAACTTTCAGCGTTTTGATTTTTCTACACTTCAACTAATTCTCTAAAATAATAACTTGCACTACTAATCAATTGTTTCTCATGCAATGTCCCATAGCAATCGCAGCAGCCTCTTTTCTTAAATGTTTCATTTGTCCATGCTGTAAAGCTTTCTTACAACATTCGAAAGAGCGCGCCAGATGAGCTGGCACAATATGCGCTTTTCTAGTTCGACTCGTCAAATGGTTTAGTTCATACCAAAATAGGAAAGATGTAGAATAAAACATTCTTCTATCAACTGACTCGATCACCCGTCAAAATGTTTGAAAAAAGTTCTATTTTTTTTTTTCATGACTGAACTGTTGTAATATGGGAATTAAATCATCGGAAAATGTTCTGAGTCGAAACAATGACAACAGCAGACAAACATATATATATATATATATATATATATATATATATATATATATATATATATATATCAAAACATGTACACATCCGTGAACACGTACACATTCGCAAAGACATACAAATCCGCTCATGAGCGTGCACAAATTCCTTTATAGAAACATACGCAAAAATACCGCTTCCTCATGGAGTACCTTATTAGTGCTAATTAGAAAGGAGGGTTTAATGAAATCGATTTTCAACAAACAAGTGGAATAAAACTGGAAAAAAATGAGAAAAAATTTATGAAAAAAAACGCATATGAAGATGAGGTAGGAGTTTTTTTTTTTGTAGGCATATTGTCAATCATGTATCAATCCAGTATGTTATGCGTTTATTTCACAAAATTTTCGTGTCACATTTAAAAATGCATATTCAAGGATGCGTCTCAATAAGAAGGTTAGATGAATTTTTACTATAATTCAATATAATCAATAGATATATTTGTCTTCAATTTCGTCTCTCAATCTTCAACCTAACTACTATGTCATTTTTGAAGATTAGAGATTTATTAATATTTCTTGCATAATTGATAATTGCAAAGGTTATTTCGCTTAAACATCGAACAGCTTAAGAATATTTTTGTATATATTATTTTTCAGAAAACTTTTTATTATTATTATTATTATTGTTATTCAAACAATCGCTATTGTAAGAAATTTTGTGGTTCTGTTTCCACTGTTTTGATATATTTCAAATTACATTATAACTCTATGTGAAAAATCTAATCTATATAAAGAAGCTCCTATCATCTTTACTCTTGATGGTTTACTCATAGAGTATATATAATAGAGCAACTTTATAGATTCTTGAGATCTCTCAGAAATAAATCATCAACGATCGATGTCGACTTTGAATTTCATCAAAGATATTCACTTCGAGAAGTGTCACATAGATTATAATTAGTGACACTATGTTTCTGGCACAATGACAGTTTTGTTCGAAAAAAACATTTTCAGAGTTGTTTATGCGGATTTTCATTTTCAGCTATCGTTTGTTCTTTTGATGCAAATCGATTTTAAATATCTAAAACTTATTTTCGATGCGCAAATCGGAAAAAATTGACGAGGAGTTATTATTTTTTAACGATCATTATCGATCAATAAAAAAAAATTATTTATTATCGATCATTATCGATCAATAAAAAAAAAATTATTTATTATCGATCATTATCGATCATGCAAATATTATTATTAAAAATTGTCAAAATAATGATAATATCGATCATTATCGATATTATCATTGTTTTATTATTTTATGATGTTTGTTTAACAACTGACTCTATAATTCGAACTTTACAGTACAAATCTATTTTCCACAAAAGGAATCGAGTAATTTTTTATGCACACTAAGTTTTGTTAGATTCGCCGATGCCATATAGTGATCTTGGAAAAAAATTTTTTTTTTTTTA
This sequence comes from Baylisascaris procyonis, assembly GCA_037389465.1. NCBI lineage: Eukaryota > Metazoa > Nematoda > Chromadorea > Rhabditida > Ascarididae > Baylisascaris > Baylisascaris procyonis. Next base: position 2,928,966 of record JAZARR010000200.1, read on the forward strand.
GAAAATTGCAGCAATAATTTCAGTCAAGCGATGGTACTCGTTCACGTTGTCATTCGGGTTCGTCCCTTTCGTTATTGTCAACACGTCAAATTCATCGTTATCAAATATCAAATTCTTTTCTTACTGTTCCAAATCGAAATGGTACTATTATAACGCCGACAATGTCACGTGCAGTATCGCAACTTTCACTTGATTCACCACATATACCCTCACGTTGCTCATCGGTTATTGTGAAGTTGGTTTTTTTTGAAAATAATATTTCAAAGTTGGTCTCATTGTAAAGTTTGTTTTGCATGTTGTATGTGAAAGTGGATTTTCATATTATTTATGATCTCATCTTTCAGCTTCACCAAAATATCATGGCAATTAATTAACTGAATAATCTTTATAGATTCTTACAACTGAAAGGAATAAATTAAAAGTGGTAAAATGCGGAAATCAAGGTTGTGGAGGGGGTGGGAACTAAGGAAATCTACGGACCATGAGACGTTCTCGCTTCATGAAACTATCGAGCATATCGGAACGGAATAAATAAGAAACATGTTAGAGTAAGTGCTCCAATGTGATCATTGCATCCTATTCCCTCTCATTTGTCAATCACTTTCGCAAGTTAGAGTCAAAGATTCAAAATGCCGAACAGCGTTTATGTGTTTCGTTGATCCGTTAGCTCGAAAAATCTACAAACGATTCATTGTTTATTACTCAGCCTACTCGGCCATTGTATAACGAAAATCCGGCCATAATATAAAATGCACTGAAATCATTTTCGTATATATCACTGTCGACACACATAAAAAGAACTTTAAAAACAAATTATCAGAAGCATAAAAAAAGCATGAAAAATTTTTTTAAATTTTTAAAAATTTCAAAAATTTCACTACATTATCAAAGCATATTGAGTTGCCATTGCGTATATGCAAATATAGAATTGCCATTTTACTTTTACTACATTTTCTTTTATTCTAAATAGAATCTGCCCTATTTCCCAACTAAAACAAATATTCTCTAGTGTTTTAATTATTCCACAAAATTTATGAACGATAACAAAAGAGGTTGGCACAATATGCGCTTTCTTGTCTCTCCCATCTGATCAACAAATTTCATAAATTACCAAAAAATCATAAATTGGTAGGAAAATTCTTCATATATTTATTAACTTGGCCCCTTAAATCAAAGTTCTATAAATGGTTCGCCTTTCTTGTAACGTAACCGATATGAGTGAAATACTGAATACTGGAAAGTGTATGCAAACTTTATCTTTGAATGTCTACAATTTCTCACAGAGCTGGTGAATTATGATTAGAAAATAGTAAATAAGGTGTTGCTATGGTGTCGTTATATCGATCGGGTTTCATAACGCTAGTGGGTGATTGATTCCTAGTTGATAGTGCTGAATACGCAAACAGCTACTCACATATCCGTATACCCTCGTTCATTGCATAAACATACACACAGACCTATGCACGTATATACATATCCACTCACACACACGTACACACGGATACATATACGCGCACATGTGCACACACGCACACAGACGATACCAACATAATGCACATCTCTATAGACGGGTTTGTGAAAGCGAATAAAAATCATTTCTTATAGCTGGCGCAATTATATTGCTGTTTTGCTAAGGAAGCAATGATGACAAAAATGATCTAAATGTGAGTCTTTGATACATTTTCAAAAAGAAGGAAATAGCATGATTTGTGGGTGCATTTTTGCATGTGATGATGGTTTGTCCTCATTTCATTTCAGAATACGTCCACTAACTCCACCAGAGGGTTCTGATCGAATGCTAAGGTAAATTAAAAGTACCGACAAACATTTTTTTCACTTATTATAATTTTTATCAACTAAATTTACAATATATAATCTTATCATATAACACTTAGTATCTATGTGATTTCAGTACTCAGCAAAAGTTTTCATTACCTAAAAAGTTTCATTCTTCTAAAATTTCTCGAATATTTTCAATTGCTTTATTAGGTGTTCCGCTTGGATACCTTAAAAATTTTTGTTAACTTTAAAAAAAATCAAACATTTTAAATATTCCAACATTAAAATATATTTTTAAATATATATTACGGAATATTTTATTGAAAAATTATTCGAGAACGTAATAGTCATAAGTAATTTGCCAATAATAGTAATATTGATTAGAATTTGAAAATTTTTTGATGTGTTAAATTACCGCAAAAATTTTTTTCTTTTTTATTCTTATAAGTTTGTTATCAAAAAATTACACTTTTTTAAAATTTTTATATTTATGAACGAATCCTCTATCTATATCATACGGATATTAAGATTTACGTTTTGTACGAGAAGATTATCGAAAAGAAAAGAAAAACAGATTTAATGGAATTTAATCTTAATGCTGAAATGCTTACTATAGAATGTTTCCTCTTGAAAGTTGAAGCCTACATCTTGCAATTTCTCTCCTAGTTCGTTATTGGCTATCTATCATTGTCATAACGATGTCAAAACCATATACTACTTTTTTTTATAACTCATAAATAATTTATTTATGCATATTTGCATATTTTTATATTTCCTTTCATATATATGATGGAAACAATTGTGTAAATTATAAATTTAAATATTATCTTCCTAATAATTATTATAGTTGATATCATTTAGTTTTTCTCCACTTCCTTATTGAAATAAATTATCTCTTCTACTTGCATATCAATAAACATATTTCAGACCACAAAAATCTATTGAAATTTCTCAAGAATCGAATCATCAACAATTACTTCATAGCGATGGGTAATAAATTTTAATCGCTATTTAAACGCGTTAAACTTGTAACAATGCAATTTGCATGCAATTTCTTCACGTATAACGGATTAATTCACGAAACTAAAATATCTTACAAAGATTCGAAAAGAATATCGATTTTTTTTTTAAAATAGAAGATGTTTCAACAACAACAACAACAACAAGTGGTAATTAGCTGAAATAAGATTGATAATCTGTGAGGATTTGCGCTTAGCGCCAGCTAGCATTAAGTATAGACACAACATTGATTAATGGTGAAATTTAAAAATTATACGGTGAAATAGATAATATTTGTGCTTCATAGTGTAATGCAAAGTAAATATCAAATGACTTTGGATTTGGTAAAGCAAATTTTTATATAGTTGATGCTTTAATTAAAACAAATAAATTGAAATTCATCTTACACATAGATCATAAGAATTAACCAATTAGTAGTAAAAACAAAGATTGTTTTATAGATTAAAATTTTTAAAATTCATTTACAATTTTAAAACATCTCTAATAAAGAAATAGAAGAAATAAAGAAATCATTCATCTAAATTGAAGTGCATTGAGCATTATTCAAATATAGTGCTTTGAATGAATGCATTCTAATAGACTAATTAAAACATGCATAATTATTAATTTTCTTGTTTTATACCGTACTTTCGATGATATTCTGTCACTTTTCATGCAGATGCAAATATAAATAATTGAGTGGCCTTTGCATTGTGAGGTATTTGAAGTGAAAAGTGGGCGCTCTGATATTACAGACACAGCATGATAGTATCCTAGGAATGAATATCCCTTGAATATCCTGGCGATTTTTGATAAATTCAACGAGAGCAACAACCGGAATATTTCTATTAAGGTATCGCCGCTATTTTAGGAAGTGTACCTTTATGACAATATATTTCTAGGCAGCTATCACCATCGATATACGCTCAAATGGATCACCTTCGCGTCCATTCAACTAAGTGGCCCCAAACTAAGTGATCCCTAAGTGATCCCTATTCACTTGCACTCTAACCTCATTGCTAATATGAAAGCTTCTCTTGCATATATTTACCTACTTTCATTGTTCGTTTTTTTTTTCAATTTATAATAAATTAATAATCGGTGATCTGGCATTTTCTTCGGCAATTATTCACTCTTCACTCGCCATACGTAGAAACATCTCATTCGAGGAGTAAACTTGTGAACGTGGGAAGCAGGTGGGGGGAGGGGCTATATCTATCACAAAAATGGTACAAATGAAATGATATATGTTATATGCGTAAATATCATAAACGTGAAGGGCGAAAAAAGAATAGGAACTTTTCGTTTTCCATTCTATAAAGGATGCATCAAGCAATCTTTCAAGTGCTCTAAATGAAGGACTTACCTCGTTGGGACGAAGAAATCCCCTTATATTTTACAAAATCTGCTGTTTATATGCAGTATGCATCGTTTATTTTTACAACCCTAAGAGTAATTCGAATATTCTACAAGGCTGTCATGATTTTATTAATTTTAAAGTGGTAATTTTTATAAATAAAATTTCAATTATCTCCCATTTTTCAGTTTTCAATATGAAGCAACGGAATCTCTCACCATTATAGCTTATGAACACTATGAGAATCTTTCTATCAGAGTTTAAAGTATAAGCATTTGCATTGTGTGCTTTTTCTGATATAAAAACATTGTACATAAATACGTTGATTTCTTTTTATCTCATTAGACTTGAATCAAATAAAATCCTTAAAGAGTGTCACATAGTTTTCATGAGAAAAATAACGTATAAAATTTGAAAAAAAAATGCTTGAACTTAATACCTAAAGAATTAATTTCCATTCCAAATAAAGAAAGCAGTCTTCAGTTCAAAGGTGATAGTTCAATATGTCAACTACAGTTAATTTGTTCGAGCCTATCGGCTAAATCAGAAATGCTAGCCGTAGCAATATTTCCCTTCTCTTCCTTAAAACCACTCTTCTTTCATTATGAATTTTCATACCCATGAGATCTGCACTTGCAAAACCAATAGTGAAATTCCACCGTGGCACAGGTTATTTGAGAATTAAAGAGGACGCATAAGGTTTACAAGTACCGAACATATCTGCGGCTAGTTGTTTCAAGTCTTCAAACCTTTTTCACTTCCATTTATTTTTTAATTCAGAGATATTAGAAATCAAACAATTGTTAATGCTGAAAAAAAAGGCAACTTCCATCAACCCCTTCATCATTGAATGCAAATTTAACAAACAAATAACGATAGAATTTCCCTCTTTTTTGTGGTTACATAATTTTACAAAGCATTAAATAAATAAGCGGAATAATAAAACTATTATTTCCCAGCTGTTCGTTCTTCACTAGATCATGACCTCGCTCAAATGAGGTTTTAAATGTTAACTGCGATTCCATCGTCAACTAATTAGCGACCGCCGGAGGTGAACGTTCGATTGGTTGATATTCTATGTGATGGATAAAAGACAAAATCCCTCAACTCGAATTTTTCATTTGCTATTGAATGAACGACATTTGCCGATTCGTTTGTAGCGTTCAAATTTGGTATTTCTTTATCATCGTACAACTTACGAGTTTTTACTGATAGCCGAGTTCGGCCTATTTGAGTTGCTACTTCATTACGTTGCATTGAATAGGCAATATTGTCTTCAATCGTCGATTCTAAGTTCATTGGCTCTAAGGCATCTGAAAACAAAAATTTACAAAATATCGCTTTCTACGGAAGCAATTTAGCGAGATTTTTTTAGAGAAATAAGAAATGTGGGAAATTCCAATACGAATAAAGAATTTGGGATTCTTATAGCAAAAGTAACTCATTCAAAAGTAAACATAGTTGAAGCAATTACTCAATCATAGTTTGGAGGTTTCTTTTCTCTCCTCCTCCTCTCTCTCTAATCCCCTCCCCATTGGGAAAAAGTGATAATTTAACTGTAAGAAATAAGTAAGGCATATATTACGCTTATATGAGAAACGATTGCTCTTGAACAACGTTTACTATGCAAAATGAACTACAATATCCAACCTGCAACATCCGGCTCGAATCTAACTTTTCTTCGGTCTTCTTCGTTCCACAATCGAGTGTTCGTTTGAGTTGCCCGTTCCACGTGATCCAACAGGGTGTGGGAATCATCTCTATTTCTCATCAATGTACTGGGTATAGAATAGGCCCGAGTAGGTGAATCAATGATAGCGCCTTAATTTTGCAAAACCAATAAAAGAAATAATTGCTTCATTGAAGCGGAATAGCAAAACATTGATTGATTGTCATGAGGTTTTCACTGATTGTTGATAGATAATAAAAGATAGAGTTTTTTTAAATTTAACCCTTTTCAACGAATTTTCGGCCGTATGGCCCCAGGAAGTGCTTATCATCCAAAGAGGGTTTTAAAAAAATTTTTTTATGCTTATATGTTATCGGAAGTTCATAATTCAACCCCACCTCGAACCTAGGATTGACCAGAAATGGAAGGGGGAGGGGGTTTATCGAACGCAACCGACTATTCTGCGAGTGATTTTTTGTATCAAAGATTTTCATATAGAACACTTCCCACTTGTTGGAGGCAACAACTTTAGCTCTTCATTTTCTTAGTTCTACAGAGGTTACTTGAATGGTCAATAGCATTTATGAGCTGGCGCTTGATTCTTGCGCTCTTCTTCTTCTTTTTTTTTTTTGAGATGTTTTTTACCGATTTTCTTTTACTTTAGCAAGTTGTAAAATTCATCTCAAAATTAGATAATAATGCTTTATCACATGTTTTAGTGATATTCATCTTTAATATCGATTTATTTTCCCATTTTAAATACAACCAATTCCAATATTTTTGTGTCCATTATTGCGTGTTTTTAATTTTTATTATTAATTTCTCGCCATATTTTTCTACAAAATGAGTTTATTTTTATTTAAAAATTGTACAATAAACTTTCAATAGTCATTTTTATTTAAAAATGAGTGTGTTGAAAATACGTTGAAAATATTGGATATTGAATTAATGTTGTTGCATTTGTTAAGTAAATGAATAAAGTAAGTTAATAAATGAGTAAATAAAATTAAATGAGTAAATAAAATAAGTGGCTAAAATATGTTGAAAATCCAGGAATGGCATAGAAATGTTCGGAAAAATCCAATAGTGTAAAAAATGGTTGACTATAAATGATGACCTTGCGCATATGTTGGAATTCGAGAAGATAAAGCACTATTAGCTATACGTAAAGTTGATGCCATTGCTTTAGTTCCACTTCCAGCTTCAGCTTGAATTGATTTCGAATCGATATTTTCAGATCGTCCACTTTCAGATGCCAAATAGAATATCAAGCAATTACTTAATAGAACGACGATGATAACACTTATGACAGCAATAAGGAACGTTGACCACGAGAATGAAACCGATGATTGACGTTGATGAATAATTCTTGACCAATGATCGACATTAGTTGATGGATACATAGCTAGCAATGAGTACGACGATGAATCCGAATTGATTTAGAGCAACGAACACTTAGAGAAGTCAAGTATCTCAGGAAATGTGTCTATAGAAAAGGTTATTTGCCAATGAAAGTGTTTCGTTTTATTACTATGCATCAAATGCATCTTCTTATTCGTCTTGTTGAATCCACTTCACATTAAATGATTTCTATACATCACTTCAATATCGCAATCTTTGAACGATTGAAAGTGGTGAACACTTATAAAATAGAGCATAAAAGATGTGAATAAAATACCATAATAAAGAAAAGTCAACGCTTACAATAGTGATTCATCATGGCCTTCATGATGGACAATTTTTTTGCAACACTTTTCACCTCTCCGAAGTGTTTGGTTCTAAGTTAATTTTAAACAGATTAAAAAAACTTTTATAAGGATCGAAACAGATATAAATATTTTCGATATGAGTTTACGAATATCATATCCGTATATATCCGTCTGCCTTTGCGACTGTTTCAACTATAGAAACACTGAAGTTTGAGGTGTGTAACTTGGTGGATGGCATAGATTGGGTAGACCATTTGTCGGATGTCGATCACTTTTATTCTCGAGAACGTTTGGTCAGTCGACAATGCTGTCACTGGTCACTATCTACTTTGTGATCACTATTTTTGCATGTAATCTTCTCTGTAATTATTGATTTCACTGATGAAGGGTTTTCTTCATTGTTCACTATGGCAGATGGCGACTATTTGACCATATTTTTTATTGCGTTATAATTTTGCTGTCGTGTTATGATATTCGTAAATAATATTATAAGTGATTATTCAACTGTTGGTCACCATATATAAACTTTCTAGGCCCGTCGTCTGTATGTGTCCGTATCTTCCAGCATTAAGGAGCGTTTTAAGCAGATCGTCGAGTCCAGGGAATATTGGACAATTTCGGAGTGAGGCAAATGCGAGTCGCATACCAGCGAATAGATTGCACATACTTTGTACAGTAGACAGAAGATATGAATGTGAGTACTCAGCGTTCAAGGTTGTATGCTACTGTTTCGCGTAACTTTGGGGAAACCTAGAATCGATAACAAACATATGCAAGTTAAGAGATGTTTTCCTTTTCGTTATTTTGTACGTAAATGGGAAATAGTTGTCTATCTCTTTTCAGGTAACTGTGAAGAATGCATGCGTTAGCTAGGTCAAGTATGTCGATATATGAGTGGATGAAATGTGTGCACTGTAGCACTTGCTGTGTGTGTGGACGTTAGCAGGTGTTTCCAGCGTTAGGTTTACATATATAGAGTGTATGAGGCGGGGGAGAGCAGAATGCTTGTATGTTCTAGAGCTAGGCGTGGCTTGGGTGGAATAATGCCTCTCCTCCGGTGGTTCTGAAGTATTTGAGTGGGGTCACAAAAGTACTGGAACTTTGTGAACAATGCCTGCATAGCGGTAGGGGAGAGTGGGAGAGGGAAAGGCAAGAAAGGAATGGAATGATGGATGGGCATTGCTAGGAAGGCAAATGACCCTCATTAAACTTCAAAAGATGAATATCATTATCACTACTGAATATCTGAGAAGTACGTTTTCGTTCAATCTTATAGTACACCTACTTATTATGGATGTAATTTAAAGTTATCACAGAAATGAAGATGAATTGTTGTAAACAAATCACAGAATTCAAGTGAATAAATAAAAAAGACACTAGACATATGATAGGAATGGCAGCATTGAAAGGCCACATTTGCATATTTGTGACTATAATAAAGCAATTTCCATGCAATGATGTCATGACTTCAGACCCGAATCATCGTTGCACCATTGGTGATAAGTGATAACAAGTCTAATACGTTCTCCATAGTGCTCCAAAGAAAACCATTGCTGAAAAATGCAGAGTTGTTCATTACTATGTGCTAATGCTGCTATATGCAGCCAATGATTTTATAGTAATGCTGTTTGTGTTATCATGTAAGCACCACCTTATATAATCTCAAAAGCCACAATAATCGTAAATTGATTTGTGTATATATGTCATTTGCATATTAGATATCTAAAATTTGAAATAGGCTGTCTTTTAATTAAGGATATGAGAGTCTGTCATCGATAGAATATACGTCAATAGCTCCATCGTTTCACGTGTTCGCAGCGTAACGTCGAGTATCGGAGTCTGACCTGCTTCTAAAAGGTAAAGAATGATGAAAGCGAATTATTCATCACATGGGACCAATCAAATAGGGATTATTGAAAGATGCCCACGTTAAATGACTCAGAAACACCGCTCAGAATAATATAAGCAAAGAAGAGAAATCAAGATTAAACCATTTAGCGTTTGTATTTGTGCGGCACCGTGTAAAACAATTCCAACCTATTGCGAAAAGGGAAACAATGCTGCACATTGCACCACTGGTGGTTGGTGTTTTAACCGTTGTTGTCATATCTGATGGCATGCCCGTCACGTCTGTTGAACCATTCGTGGTTAGCGGATAAGCACGTTTATTACAAAGCTGCAAGAGTTTTATTACGCTAATTAAACATTTCTCCGGAAGGAATTTGGTTGAAGCGTTCGGTACAAATCAATAGCATAATTAATCGACAGAAATGTATTGGTATATTCTAGAGTGCTTCAAGAAGGCAATGAAGCAGCATTCTTAACTACAATTTGATTCAGCGTCTATTCAGTACTTAACTACAAACTGAAGAAACCTTGCCAAAGATTTCAACAGAGCAGAAAGTCGTATTTTGATGGCATGCTTTTGTTCGATTTGATATAATATATGTAAGTTGAACAATATCGAGTTATAGTAAAATTATACTTATAATAGATTCGTTTTCAGTGATGCAAAACATAAATAAAACCTGCTCGATATCACCGGGATTGAATGGTTGAGAACGACGATAGAAAACTTCGAATGGGCATGCGGCATCTCGCTCGCATCCTTAAATACGAAATTCGTTTGAACGATCTTTTGGCGTTTTTTTTTTTTCAGTGAATAAAATGCATCTGCTATTTTTTATGTCGGGTGCAAAATATATTATAAAATAGTATAGTTGCGCAGAATGTCGGCTACTCGACACGACATTTGCGCCTCTGACATTCTTGTAAGAATTGAAGGTCGCGGTGAGAAGGCGACCTAGAAGAGTGAGAATAGAGTAATGCACTGGAATCCAGCATTATTTTTACTTCTTGCCCTCGTTCGCCGAAAAATTTGGCAAGCAAGGGTATATGGTGAAGTATTGATCGAAATATAAAACCAACTATGAAAACAATTGAGTTAAAATAAATGGAAAAAAAATTTCGAAAAGAATAGAGAAAAAATTGAAATATTGGAGAAAATGAAATCTCTAACTAGAGAGCAAAGCTTTTTGCAGAAACGAGAAAACACAGAAATGAATTTAAAAAAGCAAAAGAAAGCTTTTCAACTGAAAAAGAATTTCGACCTCCAACGCTTCTAGTCATGTCCTTTAGAATGCGTCCTTTCGATTCATCACGAAGTCTAACCTGAAAAGCACATCTCTCGAATCTCTAAGTGTTTAGGAATCGCTAGTTTCATCAAGTTTCTTGATGAACTGCTAAGTTGATGCATGCATTTAGCAAGAAAACTGAGCTCAAAATGTTCAAATAATACACGAAAACGAAACATTTCTAATATATAGTCTTTCTATACGAGTAGAGCAATTTATAGCCTGAAGTAATATTCATTATGATCGTAGAAAATTCGATTACACAGTAGCTGGTAGCAGATTACTACTAATATGACGATTGATGAAAAAATATACTATTAATATACTATTCGATTAATATTACTATTAATACAATTCGATTCAGGTTGCCCATTATTACTATTAATATAACATTTTCAAGTAATTTGCGATTATCTGTGACTATGAGCAGTTGAAGGCGATTTGAAAGGTAAGAATGCGGAAAAAGGAAACAACTTTACATCTGATGTTTTTCTGCTCTTTGAGATTTTTGAGGGAAAGAATATTTTCTTAAATTGTCGAATGTGGAAAAAAAGTTGGGAAAAAGTTTTCCCAAAAAAAAGTTGGGAAAAAAGAAAAGAAAAACCAACCACAACTTCAAAAGTACCGTTCTCATTTCTCCATAATTCTAGAAGAATTGCAGAAGCAAAAGGAAGTTCACCATTCGGATGCACTGATTTTGCCTCTAAAGCAGTTAGAAATGCGTTCAACGTTGAGCCTCGCTGAAAAAAAAAAATTTCAAAAAATAAGTAAGCATGCCTCATAGTTGTATCTTCACATAACATATACATATAGATTAATATTGCACATATTTTTGCACTGCAATAATTGAGCTGCAATTCCTAATCATTCGACCACAACGGATTCGATCCTCTAGTGGTTGAGGTTCCACAAATTCACTTGAAAATTCTGTTGAATATGTCCATGATATTTGAACTATACCACTCAAGAAGATTGCATTTACAATTTTACAGCCATTCCAATGTGACAGTTTTACACATTCCAATGCATATAAAGCCTTATTATTGAGGGCACTCTGTAGGATTGGATATGTTAAATCAGGTTTGCAGCTTCAATTTCCGCCGACCGAGATCAATTATTTATCGACGAATATTGGACTTGTTATGATCATTCCATCGGTATTTCTCATGCCATTTCGCGATCATATTTTTTTATGGAACTACTGCATTTTTTTTGTTTCAAATATGTAGTTAAAATACGAATTTAAAATTCAATTTGACCCTCCTCGTTTTCATTTTGAGTTCAAACTTCGATTCACCAACATTCTCTAAGTTCGATATTCTCCCGACTGCGATTTCTTTTGAACTTTTTTGCTTGACATCATTTTCTATTGTTTTATTAGTAATTCTAATATTTTAAAGCAACATAAAACATTGCTTCTCAATGAAAGAAATTTTCATATGGGATTGTGTTCTGAGCAGTTGAACTCAACAAAGCTTCAGCAATATTATAAAACAATGAATACTGAATATGTTATATGTAAATGAATATGTAAAACCAACAATGAATACTCACAGCTGAATAAACATAATATTTCAATTCACGAATCCATAGGCACTCCGAGTTATTTTGCCTTGAAGGTTCTAAGCAGTAAATCTGTAATTTTATTGAAATTAAAAAATTTCCAGAACAGTTCCATCATATGGCTGAAGACAACCCCTTATATCAATGTTTCGAATTTGGTACTCTCATAGAATAGCAATTATGAATAAGTGCATAAGATATGCGAAACATGATATATGATAATCTAATTTGAGATCCAAATTTGCATTTAACAATTGTTGCAGCAACACTCAATTAAGAAAAACCAAAAAATGATTGTATCAAAGGTCCAGTATAAAAGCGAAAGAAATATTTCGATGAAAAATTCGAAATTCATAAAAAATCATTACAAAAATTCATATTTTGTTGCAAATGTTATGATTTTACTAAATAATTAATTGAATTTTGATAAGTTTTAATGGAATTTTCAGGTGGAGGAGTAGTTCTATTTTTCCATCAAACGAATGCCGAAATCTAGTATTAATTGAAACTTAGATTTTTAACTGATAATCTAAAGGCTATAGAAATCTGCAATAAATTTGACAAAAAAAAATAAAAGTAAAATTTACTGAAGTATTTGACTCCTCAACACAAAGCAATTCCTATTCGTCACTTTTTCATTAATTTCTAAATTATAACTAAACAATTATGAATGCTTATGAAAATAAATTACTAACTAAAAAATTTGCATAAATACACACTTTTTGATCCATATGATTGATTATATCCCAGAGTATACTACCACCGGAAAGTGTTGCTAATTCAACACGCAAATTATATCCATCGTATTCCGATGTATCTGAACGAAAAAATTTTTGCAACAAATATATCTGAACAATTTATTTCATGAATTTCAAATTTTATTCAATTACAAATAAATGCAAAAAAAGTTTTCATGAAAACAGTGAACTCTCTCCAAGAACTCTGTGCTTCTCAATTTGCTGATATTTTGCACTTATAACACTTGTCAAACTCGTTGAAAACGATAAAACTACGGTAAGTGTAAGAACTAATATGACTCAATCGGCTTAAGCCTTTATCTTATATTAGCGGAAGTCCCAAGTTCATATTCCAAAGCAGCTAAATTTTTACTCGCCATTAAGGAATTTCCGCTCACCGAGTACATTTATTACTATGTTCCTTCGCCTCAAATATATACCTAGGCATTACTATTAAACTTAATGAATAGTTTTATAGCGATCAATCAGGCATCTATAAAGAGATGCTAAGAGTATTTCTTAAATGCTCTTAGCTATGAGCCGTTTTTTTGTTTGCTTATGAAAAGAAGGAAGTTTTATAGTTGGCAGTGTATCGTATTGAGAAGCATAAAATGCACAACATAGAAGGAAATATAAAACACATCGAACGCTTGTTCTTTCTAAATATCTGTTGCTAATGCGAAATAGGATTGCAAAAACGATCTTTGATCTTTAATTCCCAGTGATGTAGAACTCGAATGATATATGTTTGCAAAGAAACTAACTTAATAACCCAATATAAATATTATCGGAAATGAAATTGATACGATCCATTCGATTATATTGTTCTTCTGTGAATATACGATAACGATTATGCTCCTTCTAAATGAATCAACAATTTAAAAAAAAAAAAATGATAGGAAATAAAGCCCCAGGGTATCTATTCGTCGCGAATGGATATATAGATCAATGTTTTATATATTTTTGAGAACTAGTTTCAGATTGCTATGTACAAAACTTTTTGCATAAATGAATTTTAAATATTTGAATATTTGAGACGATAAGATTGAAAAGACCAAACTGTGGGGCTCTTAAATGTTTCAAGAACAAATTCTGGAAACAGTGGTTGGAACGTCCGAGTGGAAAGACAGCAGGGGGTTGGGCTTATAAACGAGAGGCTACGGTAGTTATTAATTCAATGCAGTTGTCACCTCAACAAACCAAGTATCAACAGGCATCGAAAGGCTCATAAGATCCAATTGTTTGCCACAAATTATTGACATATTGCTCAAGAATTCCTGAAAAAATCCCATTGCATGCGAGAATTTTTTATCAAAAGTGATTAATATTGCTCATTTTTATCAGTTATTTGCTAAATTTTTTGAATACATAAGTATATAGTGGTAGGGAATTGTTGTCGATCTAAGTAGTATCAGTTGCGTCTTAGTTTATATCTTAATTTGGCAGATCATCCCTAATTTCCTGCCAAAATGTTTACAGGAAAAGGAATAATTGAGACACAAGTATAAGAAAATAGTTTTACCACAATATTCTAGATGACATTCTCTAATTAATGTTGCTGTGGAGTGTCTTTGCGAAAATTTGCGCAACGTATATCACCAAGTCGAATGGGAAGAGGGGAGGGGGAAGTGGGGAGAAATGCAAACGATTACAATCACTAACGTTCACTCGGCCATTCTAAATGTTTTATGACCACGGCTACCTTAGTAAACACATGAAAGTCACACACACACACACACACACACACAAACAACTGAATAACTTTTTTTCATAATTCGATACTTATTTATATAATTAATTGTTAAATTTCAATAAAAAGTATACTGCAATTATAGTTTTGCAATCAGATCACTCTGAACTTTGCTATTTTTCAGTAAATTTTCTGTTGTATCTTAAATTCGCTTATGGGATATAGTCAAATCTCTCTACTAACATAAAATCCCTCTACTATTTTAAAAAATCTTCGATAGTGATATTAAATCAAATGAAGCGTTGTGTGTTAATTCCTTCAAATTTAGTTCAACCATTCTTCATTCATTCATAATGCTATCCGCAGATAACATCTCTCTCTCTCTCTCTCTGAGGAAAGATGCGACTTTTTACTTAATAGACGACTTTCGAAAAGTAAATATAAACGTTGTAGGTTTAGGTTTGCCTTGACAAAAACTGCTCGATGGCCCACGATTCAGGATGCATCGGAATTCTGGGCAGTTGCTGATTTCAAAGCAGTCGAGCTTCGATAGCAGCCAAGCTCAATGCAACGATTAATCTCAGTCTAGTAATGGGATCAGTTCATAACAAAACGACAGCACTTAAGTTTTTCACTAACAGAAATGATAGCAAGAAATTCACCTCATTTTCTTTGATATAATTAATTATTTCCGGGGTTCGCATCGATATGCTAACTAAATCCGATTTTCGAGGACATACTACATGTGGATCACCAATCTGCAAATAAATGAAAAGAGCAGATTTTTTACTCCGTCTGATATGGAACAATTGAGCCGGGTGATTGTTGCGTGTGGTGAAAGAATCCGATTACACGCCATATAATTCATTTCAATGTTAATGAGCAATTAGTAATGCTAAAATCACCTGAAATAATTTATTTAGTCAATAAAGCGTAAACGAATTCTTCGAATACACTAGTAGCGATTGATATAAAATCTTGTAGAATGGCAAATTTTCATCTTGTGCGGCAACAATTTTCACTTTTAAATTTGTCAATTTAAAGGTAAAAGTTTTATCACCAGCTTGATATAATGAAATTAAATCATTGAGTAATTATCGTGTCTTGATTGATGTTTTGAACTGTTTTGCAAATCACTTATGGCTAAATGTAACGATATTTTTATGATTTATCGAGGATATCACCATGATTTCGATGAAAGCTGCTTAATATTTTGCATCTATTTTGATTTATCTACTTTAGCTAAAAACTTGGCACACTTATATATGCTGTTATTTTGCATCGTGTTAACCTTGTAACAAAAAAATCTTTTGAACACCATTGTCGAGCAGTTGAATCTAGGGTGTAAACCATAGCAGTTGATTGCATCTAAAAACTTTTTTTTGCAGTTGAAGTTTTATCATTATGTATATTCACATATATTTACTTGGAATTATAACAACCCTCTCATATCTGCTAACTACATAACTAGCCGAAAGGCCCTGAGACCTCAAAAATGAGCAGGATAACCTTACATAATCAGTGGCATCGTCTACTGTATGGACAGGAATAGGAATGAAGCCTTGAGGCCAACCGGCTCCATTCGGATAATCATTGCTTCCGTTGCTTCTATTGTAGTACATACCAATAAGGTTTGCCATCGCGCTCGTTACCGTGCGGTTTATGTCCGTTGAACGTATGTACATCTTCAACAAAATGTAACTCGTTATTGATAGCCATTCCCCTATTCGGAAGGAATTTGGAGACGCGCAATGCGCCTCTTAGCTGAGCACAATGGAATTCGACAAATAGCCCATCTAATAATACGCAAATAATTAGAAATAAAAAGTCATTTATATTAGAATAATTTCAACTAATTTTTTTTATGTTAGCAATTTCTTGCGATTCACAATAAATAATAGGCAATGGGAAATTTGTTCTAAATGATTGGGGTGTTGCTTGCGTTTTGACAATTCTTTTTTTTTTTTTTTGCTCAGCACGATCGGATCAATCGACCTATTCATCCTCTACTACTAAGACACACATGAAATGTACGAAAAAGAAATTCACATAAAGAGCAATCGACGACCGACTATTGTGCATAGATGGATATATCCGTCTCTCCCACTTCAATTCTTTCTTTACTTTTCTATTTCATTTGTTAATGATTGGTACATATCGGCTTAATTAGATATATGTAGTAAGATTAATACATAAAATTGCTGCTCTTTCGATTTATTTTCAATTAGCTGTCTCTTTAGTTGAATATATTTTGAGCAGGAGTGATTAAATCGCGAAATCAAATGCAAAATAAAAATTCTTCTATACAAATGTTTAAAAATAAGTTATTAATATAAATATTAATTTAAAAATAAAATATAAAATATTCTACAGACGAAAACAAAACTTTATAGCTTATTTAGCATATTTCTCAAAGAAATGTAAATTTTTGAAGAATTGTTTATTCAAAACATGCAAATGAAATGAAGAAAATTACTAATCACAAACTTCAGTCGGATTATATGTTTGACTGAGAAATTTATACTTTGTCACATATTCGTCGTATATAACGGAACCGAGGATTCGATGTTGTTCCATACCAAGCTATAATAAGGTTGTATTTTAACCTTTATTCAGTTAGATCTATAAATTATGTTTCAAAAATGGACAAAAAATTATCAATATTTTTAAAATAAAATTTTCAGCTGCTTTCCTAAGCTATTATATAAAAACGGAAAATATAATTATCCAACATTTATAATCGTATTTTTCAATTGTTTTTCGTGAAAAAATCATTTGCGTATTGCTGACTAAATCTCTTCATGACAAAATTGTCTAGGATTTCAACAGGCAACGTTTATTTTCATTTCATCAACTAATAGTTTATAGAATTTTTCCTCATAGTTGAGGCATAGTCGCTCTACATATGTTAACGTCAGAAATAGTTGGATGAGAATTTTAGCCTTATTAGGATAGACCTTGCAGATTTTTATCTACAATTGCTGTTTGAATTGATGATATATTAACACATGCTCTATACGTAGAATTTAACTGTTGTCATAGAAAATTTTTTAAAAAGACATTATGTGCCACTACATAATCGCTGATTGCCTTTTTTTTCTACAAATTTATTGCAGATGAGAAGACATTATGAAGTAGACAGTAGATAATAGTATTCTCGCAACTGTTCGACTGCTGATTTTGCCATCATTAACCCCTTCACAATAGTAACTTGAAAATATAGTATATATTTTTCTTATTTTCAAATATACATCGTTTATTAGTGATTGATGCGGGTATAGAAGCAGTTCCTTATCTAATAGTCTCATTATGAAAAGTATCTATGCGATAGGGATATCTGCTTTAGTTTCCTGTGGAAATTAATTAAGGGAGCTCAAAACTAAATTTGACTAATATTTTAGCATCCGTTATCCTTAAAGAAAAGGATTGAATAGTGCAACCGAGTTGACGTTATCGTCGTTGAGGGGAACGATTTTTCTGTGCCTTAATGATAAGCACATAAAGAATCTTTCCTGCGAGGTAGTATTGCATAGCTAAGCGAATGTAAGAATTGTAGAATTACTGCAAAAACTGTTAACCTTTAGGAGAGATCCTGATGATATAGGTTAATTTTAGTTGATAGTTATGCCCATTCAAAATGTGAAAAAGAAGCTCAATTATGATTCATTGCATTCTAATTCTTTACATTGCTCTAGGGCAAAAGAATTAGCTTATGTATTAGTAGCTATGTGGAAATCTAACAATTGTCGGATTCCTTTTACCCAAATCATCTTCTTATTCATGCTTAACTTTCCTCTTTTCGTATAGATCACCCGTAAAGTCATCTGTACATATCATCTGTAAAAAATGCTTAACGATTTTGTCAAATGGCGCTTTTGTCAGCATTTTGTAAGCAACTTTTGTCAGCTTTTTTGTCAACATAACCATACGTTCCATATTTAGAAACTGCCAAAATCATTTTTCAATGTGTACGAATAAAGATACACCAACCGGTGTAAGCTGTCCAAAGCCTTTCCTCCACGTTGACTCCGTATTGTTATCATTGGGGCAAATATTCTTTGGATTTCTATCGCCATGTCGCCATACCTAGAGTAGATGCATTGGCAATATAAGTTATCGAGTACTCGATGGTGCAATTCTACTGCCATATTGCTCTATTACAATGTATGATTAACGCCAATAAAGGCATAATAATCTTTTAAAGTCATTCAGAGCTCTCTAATATTAATATTTCTATAGGGATTATAAGGAGTTAGAAGTATTTCGTTGCTTGTAGTGAAGTTGGAAATACTTTCGCAAAAATTAAACAAATCGATAAATTTTATGAAGTGAAAATGTCTAAATTTCTACTCAATATTAAAATAACGAATTATTGTTTATGCATCAGGGGAATAAAAACTTCATTGCATTCGCTAATCATTATACGTGAATGCGTTAACAATGATTAACGATGCATCAGTCTGAAATGGCAACGGCTATTGAAAAAAAACAACAACTAATGTTCGCTTTTCGATTCTGTCGTTACGACTAATTCGTTAATTGTTAGTGATGTTTGCTCATAACTTTCCAACTTCAACATCGTACAATATTAATTCATCGCTCAAACTTTTAATGCATATCTTTCAGTTAATGTTAACTGAATGGGATCTTTGAGTTGGTGCTTTAAGATTTTCGAATGTTAATTCCGCCTTGTCACGTGAGGAAGATGATATAAAATTCTATCGAGGAGATAATGAAGATTCCGCCGGAAATTTCATATGAAAGAAAACATAGAATCACCATAAAAGTTATAGGAAGTTCCATTTCTTTTTTCATTGTTCTGATCCCTTCCTTTGTGTTGAATTTAAGCCATTTTAAATGCATCTTCGTATTATCATTCGTCTTTAGTCAATTTCTTAATCACTTCCATGCTGGTAACATTATTTGCGATGAAGTGAAATTTTGTGATATTTATAGCATTTAAATGTCATTTTGGAGAGCGAGCGATTTGAATATTTACCATTGCTTGCTAGTGTTAACGCTTTATAAAGGTTCTTCACGTAATTGGTTTTTTGTTTCCAAATCAAACTGCTTCTTTTCTGGGTTTGACTTAGATATTTGAATATATCTAACAATTTATATACCGCTTGTAGGAAAATAAGCTGGCGAGAATTTGTTGCCGTCTTTCTAGCAGCATTCGATTTATAGTGTGACGACGATATTTGAAAAGCTCGTGAATACGAAGCCGTTGGTTTCCAGTCAGCCGGAACTTCATTGCATAGCTGCAATTAACGAATAACTGATCGGAATCGGTAATAATATCAGCGCATTATAACGATAACGGTATGAATATGCAATTCGAAAAGATGTATTTCAACATATGAGGAGAGAAGAGAAATGGATGGCTAGAACAAACCGAAACTATAGGGCATATGTTATTTGCAAATTATGGGAGAGATGCCATATTCCGATAGTATGAGCTAAGCGAGAGTAGCGAGATGCGCCGAATATTTCACCAAGTGGAGGTCTAAGATGAGTTATGAGATCTCACTTATAAACGAGGTGTCGTAAGTATGAAAGCCTATGTGTCACACTTAGGCAATGAATTTCATCCGTTGTACAATTTGATAAATTGACGATGTGGTGGAGGATGTCATCGTACTGGAGGCGCCTTAGGACTGACTTGGGAGGTTAAGGCTGCATTTTTTTACAGATGCATCATGAAGAGTGGCTGAAATTCAACGAGAGGCATTTTTCTCTCGCACAATAAAATGGTTAACGCATATATCTTTTACACAGAAAATTTTTAAGGCTCTCTACCTCAGGGCATATGCAAAGGATGATGTGCCTTATTGCTTTATTTTGTCAAACCATCCTAAAGTAGTTGTTTTACGAATACAAGCGTTTTATGCATATTTTATAAATCACTATTTGCACACCTTTTTTATAACATCTTATTCAACTGTCATGATGCATCATTTCATAAATAAATTCATCACTTCATTACTACAAAAATAAAAACTATTTTTTCAGTGATCGGAATTTCATTTTTTTAAAATATTCAGCTGAAATAATCCGAGAAATTCGAGTTTTATTAATTTTCACACATGTAGTTAACATATAGCTATCATTTCCATAAAAAAACACATCATAAATAAAAAGAAAAAAAAAACAAAACTCATTAAACCTGGTCGATATCACCGGGATAATAAGGCATCGATCGTTGCTTGAAGGTTTCTAAAGGGCAATAATCCATACTAGGGCATCCTTCAAAAAATTTTTGGTTATTCTGCGAGATTATCAAAGATTAATGTTCAATAAACATTTTTTAGTCGAATAAACCATGTACCATCGTCAGAGCACTTCTCCACGTAAAATTCCACCTCTAATCGAAACTGTTCTTCTTAGCCTTCATTGAGGATATTACAACGAATTCTTGATGTGACACTGTACTTGTACTCATCTCCAAAATAGGTGTAACAATGTGTTTATACCCCCTAAAAAGTAGATGACACTAATATTGTAGTTGAGACTTCAGGTTTGGTATAATACAATTTTTTTTTGATTGGTACAAGTATAAGTCCGGCATGAAAAGTGTAATACTTTGTGGTACGATGACAACATTTCTAAGGAAATCGTCTAACTAAGGATTACTGGGAACTTTCTGAACTTTAATTGAAAAGAGTTCACAATCCATAGTCTTACGGATAACATATCTAAATATCCAACTGCAGTTATTGATCTGCACTCATAAAATTATCATTATTTTTTTGACTTTCGATAATTTTAAAGTATTTGTTTCAGCATGAACGATTGGGAGAATTTCTTTATTTTTTGATATGTAAACGTTTATCTTTTTTGTTTTTCTGTTATTATAATTTGCAACGTATTCTCTTCCGAAATATTGAATTTAAAAAAAAAAAACACATTTATAGTACTAACCACTGATTTGAACACTTAACAAAGTTACATTATTCGTTGCATTATCCACATAAAATGCCTGTAACGAGCAAAATTTCACATTCTTTTATGAAATAAACTTTGAGTTGAGACGATAAAAATTGCTCATTATTGAAAAGACTCCCGCTACTAATCGAAATGATACGCTATATTATGATATGTAGGATATAAGATGCTTATCAGTGCTGAAGTAGAAAGCGAGTGCATCCATCCACAACCTTATCAGTGAACCAACAGATAAGCATACTGCCCCTCCCCAGCCCCGGCCGCATCATTTCGCCTCACCTCTCACTTTGGCCTTCCTCGTACAATCACCCTCGAATTCCGCAAAATAATTTCTATCGCCTTAAATTTAATGGTTATTCGCAGAGAGGTGGCCTAAGGGAACCTAAAACGCAGAAATTTCAATCAGCATGGCGTTATCAGGCTTAAATGTTCCCCTTCCGTTCCACAGTTCTTAGCTGATGCCGTTAAAAAATGCAGAAATCTTTATAGAGTATGGGAAGGTGCAGATCTCACATAGCTGACTATTCTTCATTATTCAATTAAAACTGAAAGCTCATAGGTCAAGATTACGCTCCAATATAGTTAATAAACATTTCATGGATGCCAAGGCTAAATGTCCATTTATCGAGCTTCTTGAACCAGAGTAAGCAAGTTCTTTTTTTGATTTCAGTGGTCAATATGAACCTTCATTTGATGGCTTCCTTGTGACGTCCTCCAGAGTTCGAAGACGATAGCAGAAGCTTCTGAAGTTGATCTGTGATGCGAAGATAGCTGAGATCCAAGCGTTACAAGAAAAGCATCAAACATATTTTTTGCCTACAATATTTTTATGCAATAGCTATTCAATTCCACCTTAACATTTAAAAACTTTTAGAGGAACAATGATTCCATTATACCCGTTCCATCTCTAACTCACTGATTTTCATCCATCATCTTAATTCATTAAATAATCTCAAGAGCAGTCTTTGATTTCGAAGTTGAAAGCATCGAATTAAATCTACGAAGTAGATTTCTTAGTAAATTCTACTCAACAATACAATAACTTTGTTCGAATGCTAAATGAAAATTGTCACTGAAGTAAATGCAAGCCTATCGGATTTTCATCGTAATTATTCAAAGAGTAGAGGACGGGGTAGAGAATACACACAGAAAAACACACAGACACACACATACCGACGCACGCAGACACACACAGATACATGCAGAAACAAACACACGCTGACACACATGCGGATACAGCAACACATTCTTGTTCACTCAGTACGTTGAAAAAATTCATTCAAGTTAACAGTGTGATGCATTCAAAAATGCAGTGTGTAAACCTTAAGTAAATCAACGCAAATAAGGGGAAGACGATCATTCCTTCATATATTTCATTACTAATCGAAACGAAAAAATGTCGTCAAAAACTGACATATTTGAACGTACCGTAGAATATGCAAAATATTTTAGATCCCTG
Source organism: Baylisascaris procyonis (assembly GCA_037389465.1). Lineage (NCBI taxonomy): Eukaryota > Metazoa > Nematoda > Chromadorea > Rhabditida > Ascarididae > Baylisascaris > Baylisascaris procyonis. The sequence continues at coordinate 2,952,007 of JAZARR010000200.1, forward strand.
AGATATTTGCATCCGGGAGACCACGTATCATTCATATTCAAGCAATTTGCCTGCAACATTTAACTAAAATTCTACCTTTGAATAACCCTCATTTTCAATTCTAATGCACTTTTCTTTTCTTTCACCATCACATCCCATATTCTATCTGTGATCTCTTTCTGTTCCATTTTGCCCATTCCAATCTATATACGCACATAGACCGAGTTGCGATAATGCAAAGTACAGATTCTCTAAAGCGCATAAAGTTGGTTCAATCATTGCTCAAACTTCATGGTTACCACTAAAGGCGTTGAGAAACAAAATCTGGATAAAAGGCATGTACATCTACAAAACATCATTGCTGATAAGTAAGAAACACAATAGTTCATCGCCAGTACCACGAAACATTTTTTAATGTTATTATATCAAAGAATGCAACTCGGTTGCGCATTTTTTGCAAACTTCTTCAAATCATTTGCAAAAGCATTATTGCAAACATTTGATGTCATTATTTTACGCGCAAAAAAATCCCCCTGATTTCACCTCCCTTCTGAATAAATAAGCCCTTTCTCCTCTTCTTCGCACCGTTCCCACACCCTGCGGGCATGCTATAATCAATGATATTTTAGGCACATGCAGCCAATCGCCCTTTACTCGACGAAAAAAAAATCATTTTTTTGGAGCATGCTAAAGTTTGAATGAATGGTCTAGCATAGTTGTTATATGAACCTTGATATCCATACGATTAGTTATTTCCCAAAGAAGAGGCCCAGCTCGAATTTTTGGTAGTTCAATGCTCAGGTTGATACCGTTCGTCTCAGAAACATCTGAAAATACACTATCAAATACTTTCTTTAATGAAACTACAAAATTACAAAAGCATGGTGGCTAATAGTCATATGATAGTTGCCTCTTGCGCATATGTTATGCTCATGCCCCACCTTCCTTTTTCCTCTCGTCGCAAGCCCTTCATACGTTTATTACTGCTTCGAGGCAAAAGGCGGCAAGTTATAGCGAGGTTTGATCCGAACTTGTTAGACTACACATAGGGTTCTTTACAATACACTCTGTCATCAAGATCACACTCCAACATGATCGATGTTTCTAGAAGGCCCAGAAAAAAATATTACTTTAGCTGGGTCGACTTTAGTTGTGAGGCTGCTGTTATCTTCGTCGTTCGTTATCGTTTCACACGCTCTTCTCATACTCCTTCTCCCACTTCATACGAGCAAAAATTCATCTCATACCCCTCTCTATTACTAAATTAAGTAACCTTGTTCGTCTAATCAATGTTTGGCTGCTTCAAGTCGAACAGAAAAGAACCTCCTTTAATAAAATATTGGTTTCATCGATGTTATATCCGCTACCGACATTTTGGTTTAAAACCGTTCGATTTAATCATTTATCTCTCAGCCATTTTGAGGTTTAGAGAAATCTACCGATATATCAATTAAGGCAATCGTTGTCGAAATATAAAATCATAGGGAAACAGATTTTATCTGAAAACATTCTGAGCATATTAACGTTTCGTCTAAAAAATACAATTTAATCGGCATATTCGTACATAGAAAAGAGAAAGTACAAGTACAAGATTCGTAAAAATTCATAAAGAAATTCAACATAAATTAAAGCTTACTTTTTCCATTGTTATAGTCGAGTATGTGTCTTTCAATGGACTCTAATCGATTGTATTGCTGTTCGCTAAGAATCGGCTCTTTACCATGTGATTGCTGAAAGAAATTTGAATCCTAATTGATTATAACACAACATTCACGTATGTTTATCGGTTATTTTCTAGAAAAAAATTTTGCATATCTCTTATTAGAATTTAAATTGTTGCTGTTTTTGAAGTGAATTGAACGTTGAGGATTGATTTGCAAAGTTTAAACAATAACAAGTAATATTTATTATATTTATGTTTTCTTACATAACAAAGTTGCTGCTTATAACGACGAAACGGTTCAACGTTTCAGTTGTGCTTCTTTCTTTTCTTCACTTTCGCTAAATAATATTTTAATAATGACGCATTAACTCATTTCAAGTTATCGTAGAGAAATATGTTTTTCTTTGATTTTTCGTTGGCGTATTGCAATCTCATTTCATGTTATGTTCCATTGTGAATGATTCTATGAAGGCCGAAAGAACAGCGATGTTTAGCTGTCGATATTCTGACTATTTGGCAATAGTCCAATTGCCTCGGCAATTTTGTTTGCTGTTTATCTACATATGGTTCCCTAGTCGTTTTCAAACCAATTATTCTTTCTGGCCATTTTCCACCAAATTCTTTTTCCCAACGACAAGACACTCAACTACCATTGAGAGTTCGCAATGACATCTTCAACCACACTAAAATCAATGAACGAATTGATTCACTGCACGCATAGTGGAGAACGTTCATCCCGTAATTCTCACCCATGTGGTACATAAAATGCACCATAACACTCATGCTTTCTATAATCTTTACTCTTAGGTCTTTTATTTTATATTTTCAATCTTATTCTTTGGTCAAAGACTAAAAAACTTTTTAAACTCTAATAACTAAATTATATCACAAATTCAATAGTAATTGTGGTATTTATAATTATCGCTGGTTACAATTTATTAGTGCATTCGTCAATTGCCTCCAAATTGTGATCAACAAGTTTTCTGTGTAAATATTAGATCGCCACTAAAATCGAATTGAATTCTTGAAAATATTCTCCTCTAGGAAAATCATAACTTCTATATTTTGATTTACAACGATTGTTGACTTTAACAAAGAAATAATATGCAAACGCATATTTCAATTTTAATTCCGACATGGGCAATTTTAGCTTAATTATGCAAAAATCCTCATTCATTTATGAAAAATCCCTTACCTCAATTCTATAAGAGTCGGCAATAAATGAAACATTTAGAAGATCAACGCTTTCGCCGCAGAGGAGAGAAATTTGCGCCAAAAAATTCTAAATGAGTGTGAAATATTATTCACATCCTTTATATGATGATCATTTATTTAAGTTTATCTATAGCTTAGAGTTGTGGAATATCTAATACGTTGGGAAAGGCGTTATATAATACTTCCCAATAAAGGAACATATCGGAAAATGTGAAGCATACATATATTTGAAATGAGTTACATGAGTGTGATCGTACATTTGTGCATATTTATATCTCATGTGCGCAATCCTGAATTGTTCAGGTGAAATCGATCGTAAAATGCATGTCTTCTAATAACCCCAATAAAGCCATTTTACTTACGTTTTCGTGGAAAATAACTTTTTTTTGGGCAGTAAATGCCACTTATGACACTATAAATACTCATTCCCAAATGAAACATCCTTTAAAATCGTCAACAATTTGTACTGCTATGTTTTATGGAAGGTAAATATAGAATGCCAAACTACGTTTTATAATTGGTAATTTTGAATATCATAATGCGATTTGATTGACTCATTTGTGCACATTTTATTTTGGTTGTTCATTTTATAAAGTAAAATGCTCTTTCGATAACCTTTTCTTGTTCATCAAGTAATCGAAACTCATTTGATCGAAGAAGAACGTCAATTAAATATTGATGACGACGACAATTGGCGTCAGGATTAAGAAGCTAAAAATTAGGCAACACTAATAACTTTGAATGTATATTATAACGAATCAATGAAACTGCTAGCTGATAGAAAAAATATTTAAAGTTTATTGTTCGAACTAATATATGTAATGTGAAATAAGATTGGCCTACATGCACCTCTTATGAAAATTTTGTTCCCTCATTAAGTGTCAGTGATTTTTTCAAAAATTTGACTGAAAAAAATGTTTCAAAATTTATTAATGCTTGATTTTTATTTGATACAGTATGATATGCTGACAACTACACAACGAAAACGATCTTCCTCTCTCAAACAACCACATGAGGATTTGTATGATTGCCTTACGCAAGAGAGAAAGTGACATATTTCCTAAATTTTTACGCACTCTCTTTACGGGAAATTTTTAGTTTCGTTTTTTTTAATGTGATTTCCCACGTGATTTCAATACTCATATATAATATAATAATATTCGACGATCTATGAGCGTTTATGTCTTCATATTCACAAAACGAGATAGCCACAAACATCGAAATATGGAATATACAAAATTTTTCACTCTCAGAAGACATCACTACTCGAAAAAACCTTTATTCACTCCTTATTCACATCAATTGGTTTTATTTTTTTTATCGTTATCGCCTCCGTTCTCTACGCTTTTCATCTCATGCTGTGTACTTTGCATTTTTCTATTTATATTTGCCACATTCATTAGCGAATACGAATAGAAAGGAATGGCTTACATGATCGATAGACGATTGAATCATATGTATTGGTATAGGTACATATCCGTTTGGCCATTCAATCTCAGATGGAAAATCAAGACCAGCGATATCACCATCTCGATTATAGAACATTCCTATCATATTTGATGTTGCACTTATTATTGTGCGATTGACATCTACTGAGCGTATGTAAAGCTACAATTATTTAAAGTGTATTATGAATTAATTATGTTAGAAATCGCGAATAATTTGATACTTACTCTATGTTTGAGAATCATCAGAGAGCCCATCGATTAATTCAATCATCGCTCAACGAAGTCTCATAAAATAAGCTAAATCGTCTGACAACGCAATTAAGACCATCTAGGCAGATGGAGTTCCAATTAACTAGGCATTTAATTATTAATCACTGGATGTACTTTGCAAGCAAATACGCAAATAGGTGAGCATCTTTCACCATCATTTTATGTGGCTGAGCTATAGCAATGTTATAGGTTGAACTTTAGTTAAAATCAACCAGTTGAATATTTATAGTTCAATTTTTCTGCAATTTTAGCGTTTGACTGATTAGCATAAAAGATAGTGCAGCGGAAATGAGAACCAATAGAAGCTAGATTTAGTGAAACATAAATTTTTGAAGATAAATGCGTTTGTTTAATTATCAAAAAGCGTCGAAGCATTCGTGCAAAAGAACTGCGAACGTAACATAGTGAATAAAGAAATTTAATAAAAGCTTTATACTTACCTCTTCATCATCCTTTTCTCATCCTCTAGAAGACTTAGAGCTATATGCTTGTATATTTGCTACTTTCCTTTATCGTTCATTGATTCTCACTGATATTATTAGATTTGAATATCTTGCATTACCGCGTACTATATTATTCACCGTCATTTCAATTGAGAGAAAAAAGCTGGTGTCAGGAAAAAACCTCAGCTTTCTTTTTACATAAATGCAAATACTGCAGTGATGGCTATTGCATAAGTCGATATTCAGGTGTTCTTTCATAGCAAGAATCACGTGAAGCAGTTCCTCGAAAAATGCTTCAACTCTTCAGTCTGTCTTGTTTTACAGATTTATGAATTGAAAAAAAAAAACATTTCGCAAAATTTGATTGCAATATTCACCTGGGACGGTGTATAGGTAGCATTTAGAAAATCTCTCTCGATGGCATATCTTTCGAATAAGAATGAACCAAGCATTTGATGTTGACGCATTCCTTTCTGAAACGATCAATAAGAAACATAATTGAGATTGTCGCCCCATTAACTAGTGCCAAAAATCCCTATATTTAGTCGTTCCATATTTTTCAACTTTCAAAAATCGCATCTGCATTTGTGTTTCATGACCAGATAATTGCAAGCGTTGTTTGTTAATTGAAGTGATTTGCAAAAATTGCAACCCTTTTTGCAACAAATTGCATTGATCTTTTTGCAATACCATTCATGCTGTATGTAATAAAATACACAATTAGTGCATAATGAAGTTTTCAAATAGTTTAGTTGAAAATAGATTCATGATTGGAAGAAAGCATTTTTCATGAATGTTCACCATCGATTTTTTTGATCGCATATTTCGACATATGAAATGGAAGTTTAAGTTATCGTATTTAGCTTGCTGTTCCTTCAGTGCAGTTCTAATTTCCCAAAGATATCTCACTGATGGAAATTTAAGTTAAGGTGATTATTGCTGGCTTGATTCCCTCAGAGAATTTTCAACACCGATTAATTGGCTATAGAATCACACAAGAAATGAAAGCATTTTGCGATTATTATTGAAGTTTCAATAGTTGATATTTACGGCAGTCAGTTGTCCTGGTGGATGCGGCCATTTATTGTCGTCATTTTTGCAGATACGCGTCGGTACATGATCACCATCACACCACACCTAAAATATGCAAATTTCACGTCCGGGGCCTGCCGTTATCTTAACTAAACATTTCCATTTGTTTAAAAATTTCGAAATATTGTCTATCATCTTTTATTTTCGACAGCTTTAATGAATACAAGCGAAGCACATCGCTGCAATACAAAAAAACTGAACACGAATTGTTCTTAATCAAAGAATTTTCTGAATTATCATTTCATCGAAAGATTATTTACGAAGTGTAATAGAACTTCTGCTATTTTACTGATAATTTTTGAAGGAAATTTCCCACACTGCTCTTATCAGTCGCTGTCTTATTTCTGTTTTTTTTTCTAGAATTAAAAAAAAAAAATTGCTTCCCTTTCTTTTCTGTTATGCCTTTTTCCTCATAGATGCTTAAGAAGCTATGATTGATTAGCCAGGTTTTTATTTTTTGAATTTATAATTGAATATTATCGAAAAAAAATTTTCACCTGTACTGCCGGTTTATTAAATCAAAAAGAGTGAGCGCATAGAAAGGTGTCAACCCCTTTAGGTAAACTTGCGAAAACACTAACCACTTGAACTAATATTAATTGATCCTCAGCTAAGGTGTTGACAATAAAGAAAGAAAGCAATAGGGTAATTCCTGATACCATCTGCAATAGTGAATAATGAGTAAATGTTTAGCATTGTAAGGCGTTCGATTAAAACTCATCTTTCATTCGTAAATTCTAATCAATTAGCAAAAAAAAAAAAAAAAAAAATTCAATGCCACACTTCAATAGCAAATGATGTGCTCAATAAAGATAACAACGTGAAAACGTCATATACCGATATCAGTTAAAATAGATGCAAAGTCTTACGGCGTTGGCAACATCGATTATTCACTAATATTTTTCAAATTATTTTCGAGAAAAGTAAATCAAAAGTAATTTATAAAAAGAAATGCAAAAAAAAAGGAATAAGAAACTTCAACTACATAAATTTCTTTAAGATTTTTTGATGTTTTATGCATCGATTGCGCTAATTTTTTTTTTTTTTCAGCTTAAGTTTAGCTAAAAAGAACAAATGGTGAAATTTGCTAGAACAACTCTCATTATATGCATTTTTGCATTTTCTTCATCTGTTTAGTAAGTTCTATATGTCATAAACTATTTCTGCGAATATTAAACCATAATTTCTATATTTTAAGTTCATAGCCAATTCAAGTCCACAAAATCCATAGCCAACTCATACAAATCGTCGAAAAAAATTTATTTTTCTCTGAACTGACCGATGAGAAAAGAAAACCGACCAATGCATAATATTATACAATAATATATATTCTTGCAAATGGCAAGAGAAAAAAAAGGTTTGCATTGAATACTAACTGGAACGCTTTATTCTTAATTTTGTAATTTCAAATCGATTCTTACTTGGTCAAACATAGATCGCAAGCGCCTAACTAGTACTAAATTGAAGTTAAAATTTCGCCCAGTCGATACGCATTGATCTCTGCTGAATGATTATGAAAAAAATCAATGTATTAAAATATATTATTTTCGATTGAACTAGAGTGGATTCGATTAACACAAGTGAGAAATGATTGGTAGCAGTGAGCGAATTAATGCGGCGATATCGATAGTAGGTTCATTCCCTTCTTCCTCCTCGCCTCCTTCACTCCCTCCTCTTCATTACCTCCCATCTCTTCACCTCTTCCCCTTTTCCTGCTCATGCGACCCCAAAAATTTTCCATGAAGTCCTACACGCAGAGTTTCAGATATTCCTACCGGCCTTAAAGTTCTTCTTCGAATTTATTGCCCTTAAATTTCTGCGAAATATTTCAATCCATTATTCAAAATGAACTTCAGATTTTTAAAGCGTATTAGCTGGAAAACGGATTTACGTACGAAAGAAAATAAATGAGTGAGCATTAAAAAAATCGCTATTTGATGGTATCGAAGAACAAAACTATGAATGATAAGCAGACAACAATGATACAAACTGAAAAGTACATTGCGATGTGTCAATCTTTTAAATATGAACGAACATCGTTGTCGACGTATTTGAGGAAAAAAAAACTGTCTAAACATTTTAACATTTTCAGATGTATCAATGCTGAAAACCTTATAATTGTCAGTCATCAAAAAGTGCAATCTGATCAAATTATAGCAGTTGAAGTATTATAAAGAGAGAAAAAATTCCTTATAATTAAAAAAAAAAAACACTGCAATAAACAATTCTCTATGTGTCATGCTTTTAATGTAGACTTTTGCAATCGAATTGTTCACAAAATATAAATGTTAATAAAGAGTTCTTGAATTCGTTTTTCTTTTCTACAATTCTGAGATTTTTCTGAAATCTTATCGTATATGTTCGACGATAATAATTTAAGCCGAAATTACTATGCTCTTAAATAATCAGCGAAAGCTTAAGAAGCTAGATGAGCACTTGAAAAGGTAAATCTGCTGCATTTAAGCAATTACAAATCGAGAAATTCAATTTCTGCTGCTGCTGCTGCTACTGCTGCTATCACCTATTAGATGTAAGAAAAGATTTTGCGTTTATTTTCGTAGTATTGTGTCTAAATGTTTATAAATTAGAAAGTTTTGCCTAATTATCGACTAATCTTCGTTAAAATATGTTTAAATCTGTAGATATTTCTAACCTAAACTTGTTTTATATCTGCACACATATTCAACCTAAGTCTAGTTTTTGCTTTCTAAAAGACAATGCTTGACACTTCTAAGCATAATTTTCTTAAATTCTTATTTTCACAGAACGTACGTAATTTCGTCTTCCTCATTTTTTTTGGTGGTTTTGTTTTCTGATTTCTGGCTTTTAATTCTTATTTTCTTTGATTGTCACAATTCGCTAACAAGCAGTATTGGCTGATTAGACCATGAAGTCTAGCAGATGGAAGGATAGAGAAAGAGGAAGAAAGCCCTAGAAGAAAGAAACTGAATAGAAGGGATGGAAAGAATCTTCAAGCACATTTCCACAGTATAATGGTTTATGTCTAAGAAACAGCATTATGCACCTAGATGAATAAGTCGACTTTTATGAATGCATTTTCGTGTTTAATTGTTGCAGTTTCTTAATCAATATAGAAAATGTCGTCTAACATCAGCAATACAAACTTTACTGCGCAAAAGAACCCAATTCACCTGCCTTATTGTAATTTGGATTCTGTTATATTCCAATAAATATGCAAGTATCTCCCAATATTTTCAATATTCATTTATCATCAATGATTGAAATAAATTGAAGTATAGATTATCCCTTTGAATATTATGTTTAAAAAAAAAGCATTTCTAGTTTTATAAGTGCAGAAGACGTATATAAAATAACGTTGAGCAACGAAATATACCTTTGAATAGATAGTGCTCATCACAAGTGTTGTTGTAGATTTTGCGTTAGTGTATTGCATTTAATCTTTACGAGTTGCACCGATAAATCTAAATGACTATATGGACATTGATAATGTTTTATTCAGTCTAGGATCAGAATAGCTCTTGCTTAAAAATCGACCTCATAATAGAAATTTTATCTTTTTTGCAAAATGCAATTTTTTTGAGCGGATTTTTTGGCCAGAAGTGAACTTGAAATGCGGCTTTCACTAATCTGAATTTTTTAGTTTCAGGAAAAGTTCGGTTTTTACTGAACGTTTCCGACCGGTAATTAGCAAAAGTGAGGTCGGTTTCTGCCGAATTTCAGTTGCATTCAAATGTCTTCTGCCGTTGCGGACTACTAAGCTCTCATTAGGCCGGAATCTTTCAGTTGGGAATCGGAAGTGGAAAAATTGTACTTATGTTAGATTTCTTCTATTCAGTGCTATCATCAATGTGAATCACGCTATGTTGCAACATTCGAAAGAAGACACAAATAGAAAACAGCTGTTACATCAGCATAAATCCATTTTACTGAAATTAAAAACAACGTTGGACGATTTAGGTAGAAATGAGTGCTAAAGAGGATGCGAACAGCGGATGAGGATATGGGTATAACACTGTATTTCAGAGCAATCAACCTCATGCGAGAAATTTGTCGCCTAATTGTGGAATATTCGAAATTGTTGTGGAATATTCGCACTAAAAATTGATTCTTTCTACGCTTTTTCAATCGGTTGGACATTTTGCAATCTATTACATAGTAATATATCACTAATTATGAATTGAGGGTGGCAGCGAGGAGACAATGATGTGATTTCATGCAACTTCCTGTGAAAATCACAAATATTTAGCATTGAAGTTTCATTTTACTTTCTGTTGCCATTTGTTGGACGGACGTGATAGCTATTGTTATTTGGGAAAAGTTACACGTTGTCGGCGGAACTACGATTAGCATAAGCAGCCCACGCTTCATGACAGATGGTTTAAGGCGTTCCTTTCACGTCAAAGACGTTTTTTTTTTTGATTGCTCGATTTTTTGTGTTTGAGGCGTTTGTTTATTGCGTCATCAAGCATCCATATTCGCTTTCCATTCTGTCAATAACGCACGTTTATGATAATCAATCAAGAAACAAAATGATCAATCTACAGCTATGAAAATTGAGCCGAAATTTTAGCACAATGAAATGAAACGAAATTATACAATTTGAAGTCAAATTTCCTCATATAGAAAAAGCTTTTACTCATAAAGAGTTATCCATAAATATTCAAGTGCCCATTGAAAATATCAGCTTAGCAATCGCTTCAGCAAAAGAAATAGGTCAAATATATGCCAGGGCTAGAGCGCAAATAAACTCTGAAAGATGAATAGGGTGCACGGTTGTAAGCGTCGAGTTCAAGAAAAAAGACGCAATTCACAATTGAAATCTCGGAAGAATCGAAGATGAACGAAAGAACGGAAGATGCTCGTGTAGCAAATGAATCGTTTAAAGCAGTTGGCATACTAGAAACACCCATTGGCGAATTCTTCCGTCATGGAAAGCTTCAAAATTAACCATCGCGAACATTAGCACCAGGCTCGATGAAATGAAGTGAGACTAACTTAGCCTCAACCTTTCGAAAAACAATGCAAACGTTTCTTTTGATTTTTAACTGTAAATGGATAGTGGTCTGCCGGTTTTTTTTTCTATTGCAACCAAAATACGGTTCTTGCCGAACGGCTTCCAATCGTATCCAAGCGACATATTTATTCAGTTACAACCAATTTTCAGCAACTATCCGAAGCTTGGCTCCGCTACGGATACTTAGAATCCTCGAAGGAAGGAAAGGTGAGGTGCAGGAGAATTGCTGACCAAGAAGACCAAATAAAGAGGGAGAGGAGAGAAAGAGGTGGAGGACGAGAGAATATAGCAGATTTTGAAAGAAATTAAGAAAATATTATCAAAATGTAAAGTTCCACAAAGAAGAACTTTTCTAAATCCTCCTCTCTCTACCTCTCAGAAAGAACGTATATTTCAGAATAAAATTAACTAAAACCTCATAAATTTGCTCTCCAGTAAAGCTGAAAACTGGAATAGATTCGACATTCTTCCGTTCTCCACATGCCTGCACATCGGCCATTCTATAAATTATCTAATTCTGGTCTAGGCCTTTAATCCTGCCGTTGGATTTTTAATGTATTAGTTGGAAGTCGGAAATATAATAAAAATTTCACTTTATGTGGAAAATAATTAGAAAGGACACTTTCCAATAATAAACGAACATAAAAATAGACACTTATGGAATATGTATTCGATTCGAAAAAATGCCAATTACGATTTTAAACTGCGTCGCGCATTGATTTTGTTATGGGAAAATATATCCGACAAAACGATTTTCAAATTCAGATCACTTCCAATCTATAAAATATTTTCAACTGAGCATAATCGGATCATCGATGCGATAGTAAACAATTCTAGCCGAATGGGACGGCAATATCATCGGAAATATTTTTGTGTTTTTCGATGTGCTGATTTAGGTGATGACACATTCGATATTCGCTAGTTGAACTACGAGAACGTCATGTTACTTTTTTTTTTACATAGGCTTAGTGTTATCCTGGATTATCTTCATAGTTATGCGAAAAAAAAGCGAAAGTACAAAATAATTGTTCTAATGTACATTGCATTTTATATAAAATAGCCATACCTTGGGTTATTTGAGCGATGCACTGCAAAAATGACTAACTGGTACAATTCATTCGAAATATTCAACGATATTTGATTTCATTCATTAAATGCGAAAATTGAATTACACATTGCCAGGCGATATAAGCACCATATGAGACCTTAAAATAATCGACACGATTTTTACAATTATTAACGCATAATTAATATCGCATAAATATCTTTGAATAAACGAGTGAGAAAAAATCGAACATATGGAAAAGTAGTCCGGAAAAAAAATCTCGCAATTTTAGTATGTCCCTTATGCGAAAAGTTTTCCACTTGGCTTTGTTTTCACTGTGAAAAATTTTCACCGTTTATGAGTTGTTGTTCATGTATATGTCTATTGCTTTCTCTCCTATACGACTCTCGAGAACCGTAAAGGATGACAGCGTTGGTAGCGAGAAGGGGCATTCTGATCACCGATTTCACCTTCTTCCCGATTCCTAAGAAATGAGTGCCATATGAAACATATTGTAATTCCCTCTTTTTCTAATCGTTCGCCTAATTGGGACAGAAATGGTTCAAATGATAAGAGAGCGAATTCAGCCATTTATACGCCGATAACATGAGTGGACATAACTACTGATATCTGGAAAATGTTGTGCAGAAAATGATGGTGCTAAAAAATCCCCTCACAATTGTTTTAATTTTTTATCTTCCTCTTCTCCCGCTCTTGACATACAAAAAGTTGTATATCCATCGACACCTGCCACCTACAACATCTATGGTGTTTTCACCTGTGCCTCTCATATATCGTAGATTTCTGGCGCAAAAAAAAACCATTACTCGTTAAAAGTTCGAGCCATAAGAAAGGAAATTCTGAGTTTTCAATCTGTGCTAATTTTTTGGGGATTCTTTTTCGCTCAAACGTTTCAAAGGAATCTATGTTCAAGATTCTGCAATCCTCTACCTTTGGACCACTGACTTCAATGTTAACTCTCTTTTCCTCTCCTCCTCAGTAGGGTGTTGTTTTTCTATAAAAGAAAGATACATACAAATATGTAAAGCTGTCTTCAGCAAAAAAATAGAGAACACCTGAGCACAGATTGAACACCTGAGCAGTGATGAGGCGCGACTTGCCTAGTATAATAATGGTGAAGTTGGGGGATTCGAACACAAATCACAAAACCAACGAATAGCGCAAACAGCTGGCATGCAGCATCTATTGTATGCGAATGCATGCATTGACGCTTGCAAACGTCAAACTGGTTTTAATGCAACACAACAATCAGTATTCAGCTAAATTGAGCTTAGAGTTGACTTTTTTTTTTTTTGTTTCAGACAGCGCCTCACATACATAACAAGTTTTACGATCTTCACAATCAATAAATTTGCATAGATTTGTGCTATTCTATTTCGTGGTTTATCTCCACGCTATAGTTTCCAAATTTTTTCTACGCAAAAAAAAGTCGTTGGAGAAATTGCTTTTTGTTGGAAATAGCTGAAAGATATGAGCTCATACTAAATTTCATCGATCGTTGAATATGAGAACACTGAATCAAATGCAATGTCAAAGCAATATTTAGGAAGTTTAAAATACTAAAGGAGATCTACCTCACTCGAGGATAATTGAGAGATTTGAGAGCGAAAAAAAAACATAGAAGAATTTTATTGTTCGGAATTTATGGATCTAGAGGGAATTTTGCGAAATGCCATTCTTGTGAAATGCTTTAGTATATTGTGTATTGTCTTATGGCAGCCATGTTTCTGTGAAGTTTCTATTTATTGAGTCCATTTATGAGTAAAGAAATGGCACTTATATTGGAGTAAATGCTGCGATCAGCAATTCTTGCGTGATTCGTTTTTTTTTTTTTTTAATGGAGGCAGTGGAGAAATACTTGGAGTTCCAGTACCAAAATCAGCACCTTTCATTGCGGAATTTTTTGAATAATAGTACTTGTATCTGTTCATCCACAAAAATTCCTTCATACCAGGTTCAACGAACAGTTTCTTTTGCGAGATTCGTTTCGTCTAAGATTGTGATAGGACAAATATGTCTTTGAAGGTTACATGCTGAAAATGCAGCATTTTCGGTTCGACTGCAATATGAAAGTAGTCCTTAATACAAAATTTTAATAATTTCAACCGTGGCACTTGGGATACTGGCTTATAATTTGACGAATTTCAATATTACCGTTGTCTTTGTTTATGGCGGTTTGATTTGCAAGATTCGATCTCTCAGATGTTTTTCGATCGAAATGATGCTGTTAAAAAGAAAGTACACTTGGAGCAACATCTGCGGCAGCGTCATGCCTCTACCAATGTGAGCGCACGTTGGTGTTTGCCTGTCTCTACAACACCTCCAACTCCATAACCATCGAAACTGAATTTAATCCACACTGGTCCATCAACTTCGAAAGAGATTGGGCGAATTTATTAAAGCGTCTCAGGGATGAAAAAAAAATTGCGAATATTTGATGCTGATTGGATTTGTATTTTGCACCTGTCAAGTCCTTGAAAAGTAACAGTGACCATTTTGTGATTTCTTTTTCAATGGTAAAATCAGTTTGTAAGCGTTATTCTACATATTTTATTTATGCTTGGTAACTTGTGTAAACAGTTGTTTAGGTGAAGACAGCATTCTTGCTAGCGACCCAATTGTCAGCCGCCTCAGCGAAGGCTTTACTAATATATTTGTAAGTTAATATATACTAATGGTACTAATAATATATATGTATGTATATATATATATATATATATATATATATATTCAATGTGAGCTTTAGTTATCATATGTTATTTTTATGCAACACTCATCACTTAAAAATATTATCGTTTGCGTTATTTCTTTCGAAATTGGTATTGTTAATATTATATTTGTGATGCGCTTTTTGCTAATTTTACATCACGAATTCGCCTCAAAAACCTTTAAATTACTTTATTCTTGAAAGATGTTTCTTTTCAGGTTGATCTGTTGCTAACAATAATGTCTCTTAACGTTTCACTTGATGCGATCACTCGAGTGCAGATTAGTTATCTAGATGATTGCATCGTCAATTTTTCTTGCACTCTACCAGGATTACCATTGAATCTACTCGTTCTCTATTTATCTTCCAAACCGGATGTGGCCGCTGTTAAATGCAGAGTGAGGGTAAGAGTTATATTTTCGCTTTCAATTTATAAGGAAATTGGATATTTGAAAGTGGGCATGATTGCTTCATGTTGCTTTAAGCATCATATGAAAGCCACTATGTCACTTCACCAGAAGCAAGTGAGTCGATGGGAAGAAGCATAATAGGCAGTTTTTATAATACGGCATGACCATCTATTTGTAGCGAGCTATTCATAAAGACAACCAAAAAACTTTTTTCTTATGTATTTTATTTGCCAGTTTTGGTAATCTTTCCATTTTCTCATCTGCATAAATCATCCCGGCAATATTTTGTTTTCTATTTCGCGTTTGCGAGGATCAATTGTCATGATTTACTTACTTCGGCATGATGCTCAACTTATCTGTCAGCAAAAAGTAATTCGTTTATTTTATGCCCTATTGTGTATCGCCTGTTTAATCAACTAGAATGTCCGCGTGCGCGCATCGCTTCTAAAAGTTTTTCTTTTGTGATCATTAGCGAAATAGTTGGAGAGTGGAGAAATGGAAAATGAAATTCGATTGATTGAACGTGTATGTAAATTTTTTAGCCATTGAATATTCATAATTTCTTTCGAAGTGAATAACTGAACATGGAATTAGATATAAGAGAGCATTCAGTTGTATGCACTATGCGCACTATACTTGATAACTCTGCTTTCGAAGATGTGCAGATTGAAATGACATGACAACGAAAACAGGCGCAGGCATAACGTCTTCAGGATGCAAGCTTATGTGGCAGTTTTACATATAGGAGCTAAAAAAATAAATTCTTCATAAAAGAACTGCAAGATGGTTGGAAGAGTAAAAATATCGTTGCATAAATCTTAATATCTCTTCGCTATTTATGAAATTCACTGGTACATGAACACAATCGGAAGGTATAGTGTCAACTATAATGGCGTGTTCTCTGCATGATACTTTTGCGCTAACATCTTATTCCTCTGGATGTGATTTATCACTCAATTTATAGTTCCTCTTTTTTTTGCGATTCGAATATAAACAAAATTGATCTTATTGTCGCCTCAGCGCCTAATTTATTTGTGTTTAGTAGTCACCTATAATATTTTGACGCCAAAGAAAGTCTGTGCTTTTGTGTTCAGTCTGAGGCTATCTTCTTGATTATCACACCGTCGGCTTTATTTCTTTCATTCTTTAAAACTTGCTTTTGAATATTATTCATTTTGTTTGCGAAATAATAATAAAAACAAGGATAATTGAATATTTTTAATGACCAATGAAAACTTGTCCACAGATGGGGACGAACCCGCACTCGCCCGGCAAGCGAGAGGTCAAGGGTTTGTCCCCGTCTCCGGACAAGTTTTCATTGGTCATCAAAAACACTCAGTTATCATTCCCAGTCTGAGCCGGACTTCACTTGTCTTACGATTCAAAAACATTCAGTATAAATAACAGCAAAGATTGATTTACAGGTTTTATGGGATTTTGAAATGTTCATGACTTACAAAAAGCAAAAAAAAAAGACTTATAAATACGTAAAATGGATCTCTAAGATCGTAGCTTGCTTAAAATATATTAATTTTGCGTTATATATAGCATTTATTCTAGTTATTATCATCTGACGCTGAAAAAAAAAAACATTGCAGCATTCGATCATCGGTATGGCTGCTTGTAATCTCTATGGAGCTATGGGACTTTCATTGCTTTATTTATGGTATCTTTTATCGCTATTATTCAACATTGAAATGACCGTACTTACATGTAGTATTATAAGAAGAATTCTCGGAAGTGCACTTATACCGCCGAATCTATCACTTCTGGTGAGAATTGACACACCTATCATCCTAATGAATAATAAATTCCTATGAGATGGGACAACTTTGATCTACTATGAATTCAACAATCGATTAAATAGCTATGCTGATTTCTATCGCTAACCACATTTATTCAAAGAAATAACACTAAAGTATTTTTCGTTTAATGATCTCGTGTCTATTTTTTGTTGAGAATTTATATTTTCACAGCTCATTACGGTAGGATCGGCTTTGTACCGATACGCCTATATAGATATGCTCAACACTTTTCAACAGTTCCGACTCAGGAATCATCGAAATTGACTTGCGAATGATGAAATAACATCGAGCTATTTAGTAATTGCAGTTTTCATATATACATATATATATATATATATATATATATATATATATATATATATATATATATATATTTCTTTTAGTTATTTATTTGCCATTTATTCATTCGAACTAACAGCCAAACTGCACTTATCTCATATTCGGTATCGGTGACTGGGTACCACTTCGATCAGGCTAAATGCCTGGCTCAGCACTTACCCATCAACTCTTCAACAGCATTCTTAGTTCACTTAAATCCACTGTCATTCACATTTCGATATATACTGTCGATAAAAAAATCATTCTTTTTTCATGAGTCATATCAAAGTGTCTCATCTTCACTTATCAACTGCAATTTGAAATTTGAATATCGCTCATTCGGCAAGATTTCCTTTTGTTATTATCAATATTGAATGATATGATATATTCAATAGATTTTTATTAATTTCTTCAATAAGTTTTCATAGTAACTGATTCAACTTTACAATATATATGAAGTCAATCGCATAGTGTTTTTTCTAGCGATCCATCTAAAAAATCCCATTTTCTCAGTTAATTTTTATCAATCCTAATTAATTTCTAATCTTTTTCTCAATTTTTAGTTCGTTGCAATCGATCGATATTTATTGATTGTTTGTAATCGAGAATTATCTTTGCCATTAATTTCTGTTCTCTTTGCATCTGCATTTATTTATGCGGTAAGTAATTTTTAAGTATCAATAGCTGTAGACGCCAATATCATCCTATGCGTAAAGCATTCTCAAAAAATTTTGGCGAAACATTTCGATTTTCTTTCGATTTTCATCCGAATCGATTTTCGGCCTTCCTTCCTATCTTTTTTCTTCTGAATGTCTCTTTTTTTCCTGTCTTAGCCGATTTTCACTTTTTAGAGTTTTAAAAGTGGTAGTTTTCAGCATTTTTACTATGAATTCACGTTCTTTACATCTTGTCGATTAAGCGTTTTTTTTTACATTTTATTGTAAAAATTTCCTGCAAGACTGAAAATCACCAACTGCTCTCCCGAGAAAATTCATCGGCTAATATTTGCCACTATTATTTTATTAGACGCGACTCACCAACTCAATAATCAATCAGTCGAAAGATGGTTGAGAAGAAGCTAAAATGATTTATCGGATTCCCATTTCCTGGAGAATTTTTATCGTTTTCAGTTGAAAAACTTTCTGATCACTTCTTTAAATTGTTAATTTCGAGTGGACATCAAAAGCGAGTAATTTATGTATCGTGATTTTACGTGAAAGCAAGCTTGATAGGATTGGGAATTCATGGTTGTTTCAAAATTTTTCATAATTTTTTTTTCTGAAGAAAAAGTCGAAATAAAAAAAAATAAAATCGCTCAACTGATATTTGCTAAATTTAAGCTTAAAAATTTTTCTTCTCTTGTTTCACATTTTTTTTCGAATTTTTTCTTCAAAAAATTTTGATATTATTTACTCGGTAATTAATTCAATCTTTTGAGTTAATTGATTGTATCTGAAGTATTCAAAAAAAAAAAATCTTTTAGAATTGTTTACAGCGAATGCTACAAATGATAGTATCCCCTGGAATTTCTATCATAACAAAATTGTTTAAATAATTAAGTGATCCTGAAAAGTATATAGTTGAAAAATTAGCCGGAAATCAAGTCCATTTTATGTTCCTATTATCGCCCCCACTAAATTGATGATGTAGAGCTTGTGTTTTAAATTCTTTTAGAAATAATGCAAAAATAATACATTTCTATTTAAAAAAAAAATCAATAAATAGTATCACAACTAATCATTAAGTGAAGTTGTTTGAAAATCTTTTCAGAAAATCTTTTTGAATTGCAATTAGGTCAATGAGGGCAGATTATCCATAGTTCGATCTCATAAGTGAAAGTTGTAGGAAATATGCAAAATCAAAGCAAATAAAATATGTTGAAAACACCTCAAAATACCTTGTCAAACGAGAGGGTTCAAGAAGTTCAAAAGCCAATCGGTATATCCACAGGAAATTTGATTTTCGTAAAAATTTATAAAACATAGGGTCATTATTGCTCAACGTTGCGTAGCTGTGGCGAACTTATTCAAAAACATCTCAGCATGCTTTCATTTTATAACATACGAAAGATATTATACCTATATTCTTCTATTTTGTTGTTTATCAATGATCACTACTATTGCAAGGTATCGATTATTCAATTTGGGATGAATTGATAATTGATGAATGATGAGCTCTTCGATAGAAAAGTGGCAAAGTCCCATAGTAATGTTGATTTATTTCAGCATTTTATCATTAACACCATACAACTATCTTTCGGTTGTATCGGTGGAGGTGATATTTGTGGACCGACTTTAAAGATTCCTTTTATTGGTTCAATTATTATACTTCCTATTATTCCATTTTCTATAATTATTGGTTTACTTATAAATCTAAGAATAATGCATCATATCTGCAAATATACTAATAAAGGTTTGGTTTTTATTCTTTGATGTTCCATTCATAATAAAGAAAACAATTGAATTTTCTCAATATAAATAATTAATTCTCGTATAATGTTAAAAATTCACAATATATAATTTTAAAGCAGAGAAATTCTCACATAATAATTTTTAGCATAAAATTTCATCCCCAAAAAAAAAATTTATATGATTCTTCAAAGTAGAAAAATTTTTATTCGAAATTTTTGGTAGAAAATTTCCGATCGAAAATTTCTATCAATTGGAATTTTTCAGTTTTAAGTTAGAAATTTTTAATGTTATCTTCTAAATGCGCTAAAGTGGTGCTCTAATTTGCGAGAATGATATATACATCTCAATGATTTCATTCATATTTTTAAAATTTATTAGTGGTTGCCGATATATCACCATTCCATCATATACTATTCATGTGAATGGTAGTTGGGATATCCACAATAATGCCAGTTGATATCGAAAGCATTTTATGCGTGAAACTACTGAATAAAAATTCCGAAAAAAATTCACCACAAAAGAGATAAACAGCTAATTTATCATAGCACATCAACTATGATGACATTATAATCGAGAGGCATCATTGATGTAATCATCTATTTTGTTAAATAACATCATAGCCACTCAAAAGATTTTCGAGCGAATCAGGACGAAGAGGACGACTTTTTTTTTTTTTTTGCATAACGCAGATGCAAATGATCGGATTCAAATATATTTATATCGCATATTTTATTACATCTATCGAGAGAAATAATGCCTAAGTAGAGAAAAAAATCATTTTGATCGTCTTTTTTCGCAGTAAATTTTTTCGATCCCATTTTTTTCGGCTCATATATTTCCACCTCGTTGATTGAATTATCAAGAATAATTTGACATGCACTCATCGATAGCATACGATAATAAGCCTAAGGGCAAAAAAAATATTAGTAAATTCGAAAGTGAAAAATCTCATAGAAATGTTGAAATTTATTTCTTTCTTTTAATAGTATATATTATAACTTTTATCTATCGCTTAATGCGGAATTTATTTGTGGCAATAAAATTAGAAAAAAATTTGTAACAATAAAAGTGCACTTTCTATGAGAGTGAATAAGAGATGACAAATAAGGCAGCACATATTTTTGTGTAAGAAATGCCTGTAAAGTGCTTAATTTGCAACTGCAAAACTTAAGAAACATGCATGACTTATGATATTTGAAGGTCCTTAATGCGCTTTCAGAGAATCGTTTCTGTTAAGTTTATCAACATATAAAATGAGTGAAACTGAAAGGAATATATTTTAATTTCTCATTCCATAACATTTCACACTTAAATTTCATCCTATTCGAATTAGTTTTGATTTGATTTCACATATTTGATAATTTATTGATTTTATTGATTCTCACAAAGTTATTGATGTACTAAATACTAACCATAAGATTGTATCATAAGTTGTAACAGGCAGTAATCGATTACGAGCGAGTGAAATCGCCGAAATGAGGAGATGTACTACTGGGCTAATCATACAAACGACCATTCCACTTATTTTCGTATTGCCACAAACGGTCGCTGAAGGAATCTTTTTTATCGGTGAATTAATTGGTTGTTTTATATATATATATATATATATATATATATATATATATATATATATATATATATATATGTTTATAGCTACTCAAAGTTATATATATATATATATCTATATATATATATATATATATATATATATATATATAACTTTGAGTAGCTATAAACAGTAAATCGTTTTTCCCGTCTAGTGTTTTGAGCCCCTTCATTGCAACGACTGATAATACTCTATTTCTGTAATGTTCTAAGATTTTTTGTTTACTTCATGTACTCCTTAACTTTAGAATAGTTATTTGAGAACTTTTTGGGCTCTTTATTTATCTCATAATGAGTATTTTTGTGCTAAAATTTGGAGTGCATAAAAATTGGAATTGGAATATCTTCAGTTAAAAACATTGAAATATCTTTAAAAAAATTCGAATATACGCTAGTTTATTGTACTATTTGATGTTAGATAGTTAAATTAAATTCTTTGATAATAGATTAGGAAGATAATTCTTTTAGCAATGGTAAATAAATTAATGGTTTAATGATATTTAATTCGTCCAAGTTTTTCTATTTTTTGTAATACCAAAAATTATATCACTTCATGTTGAATTACTATTAATGCAAAACATTACTATAGATGAAAGCTTTCGTGCACCACGATTGTTTTGGATTGCAATCAACGCTGCAACATGTATCTACCTTTCCATAAACCCGCTCATATCAATTCTCTCGGTGAAGCAGTTTCGTGGAGCAATCAGAAAGCTATACAGCAAACACACTTCAACAACGATCGTTAATAGTGCTTTCAAATAATTCAACATCGGTTCAAGCCACTTCACTGCAATTCACGATGAATCCTATTGGCCATTTTTCTATTATATTTGCAAGCATTGAACACAAAAGTCGTCTACTTTGCTCGGAAGAGTGAATGGAAAAATAGAAGGAAGATGGGTATAATTTGGTTGCTGAAATATCTTTTTCTGCTTTAGCGATTTCCATGCTTGATTAATAAATCAATATTTCTTATTCATAAGATTTTATTTCAATTATTTATTTCTTTTTCATTTTTCGATTTCATATACGCAAATAAGCCCTCAAATAAATTAAATTATGCGCCTCTATGCATTTGATGATATAGATGGAAGGTTATTTATATAAGCGGTACAGTTAGAGGGCTATTTCTAAGGGAGTTTAGGTAGAGGGCTGCATGTAGCTGCGGATTTTCGCTACGTTCTTATATTCCAGTTATGACCTTTGAGCGATTTTGGCCTCCGTTGTTCTTCAAACCCTCTTTCTTCTCATTCCATGTCACTTTCACTGATCACTTCAGCATTCCTGCTGATATATCCATTGGATATTCATACTGAATCCTCAACATTTTCTTTTTCTTTGGGAACGACTTGATTTCCCATTAAAACGAAATTATATTTGCGAGCATATAGGTGAAATGAACACACGAGATGAAGAAATAAATCAGTTGAGTCCATTCCGAAGTGATCAAAAAGGTAACGCAATGCCGCAATCGTGTGAACGAGGAGAAGGGGATATAAGTGTTTCGATATTAGAACATGGCGAAAAACATAAAGAATGACAAGTATCTATCAGAAACGGACTAATTTTATGTAACCACTCTATACGAATTGTTTCTTTAGCGTTGACTTCCCGGAAAAATAGGATTTCTGCAAACAGAACAAAGAGTCTTCCTAAAAACATCAGCTATCACATCTTTTATGAAACGGACGCAGAGAGCAAAATAAAAATACAATAGTTAACATTTGCAGTTTCATTATAACTCATGAAAATTATATTATTTTGCTCTCACTTCTTCATCTTAACGAAAGAATATTGTTCATGTGTTAATAAGAGTAATCGTTAATAAATTCTGAACATCTCATTAGTAAAGTATAACAAGGCGACACTAACAAAGAATATAAAAAATTAATATACGCTCATAAACAACAATATAAACGGAATGAAAGAGCAGCATTATGCAAATCAACTATAGAGAAAAGGTATGAATGCTTGTTGCTTAAACCATTCCGTTACATTTGATGACATGCATGATCATAATGCTGTAGCTAAATGGAATTTTCACTGAATGTTGCAGTGTTCTTTCGCTGTCTAGAAATCATCGAGAATTGCAAATTACACTTCCGTTGGCTTGCAGTGTAGATCTCTGGAACATTATTGCAACGCCTACATTGTGTACGTTCGACCTATCCTGAAATGTACCATTTTCTATGGTCTCATTGGAATCTTTTTTGATATTACATCACATTAAAATATCCATAAGCGTTATACTCGTATTTCATCTTCTAGAATGCATCTTCGTCTATACCAAGTCGATTATTTTACTAGACGAAAAGTTCTTAGAACGGAATCAACGGGAATATTATAAGCTCAAGTTCAGCTTGATCCTTGCTTTAAGGTATTGTGTGTTATTTGTTTAGCATCTCGCTCTCCGTTGTTTTTGAGAGAACCTTTAACTTAAAGGATTTGACTATGAAGATCAACTGATAAGGAAAACGTTTTGTGCCTCACTGTTTTGTGTTTAGATAGTGTTCTAAATATATTTCATTATTGTGTACCGCGCGCATGTGAAATGTATTCTATCATGAAGAATTTCATAAAAGCAGATTGTGTTAAAAGTCCCATGAAACGTCTGAATCGTTTGGCTGTTCATACAATTGTAAATCTCACGTTTTAAATTCTCTCAATACTTTTGTTCTTCCTTTGGTTGTTCCTTGTTATGTTTCTACTTTGTGTGGTCAATATAGTTACTGGTCATTGGTCATGCGCTGGCCCTTTTTTCCTTCTGCTTTGATGCATTTCTTTTACGTTTTCTTTTTCTCACAATTACTGATGTGCATTTACTCTGAATTAATGTATAATTATTTGTAGCTGTGCGAAAACCCGCAAAAATTCGAAACTAGCGTATCGCCGTATAGCTCACTTCATATCAAAGGAAGAAATCATCACTTCTGTCACGATGGAAACAACAGAATTACAATTATAATATAAATGAAATTTTAAAAAAATTAATATAAATATAGAAATCACTCTTCAGGGCTGACAAAAAACATATGCTCTGGTATAAAATTTTATTAAGGAAGAACTTTTGATGCGAATACTCTGAATGCATACCTTATATCAGTTTATTGGGATGGCGTCAGCTCATTTCAAGCGCGATTTTACATGGAAGTTCCCCTTTTCGCCGTTTCTCCATCTCTTTCCCGCATCCGGGTAACCTGAATTTCCCCCACATGACCTGAAATTATTTCGCACTTCAACAAGCTGCATTAATCTCTTTTCCATAGCTCTGCGATAAGCACAACTTCAATTGTTTAGACTTTCTTTGCTTTACTAAGATGTTCTGCTATGAAGGGAAGATAGCAGTATATGGTTGCAGCCAAAGTCTGGCTGAAACTGACCAACGAACGAAAACTTCGATCGGTTGCTAATCGGAAGCATTCGCTTAAAAGCCGAATTTCACTCGCAAACGAGAAAGAGAAAGGAGTCAACGATAATTACTGAGTGATCCTTGATTAATTATCGTTCAGTAAAAATCGACCATAATTTCGGCTTTTTAATGGAATTCAGTCGTCTGATTTATCATCACTGCTGCATGATTTGATATCGTTAGCGAATATATAGCAAGATGAATTCTGAGAGGATCGTCGAATGAATCAACTGAGAATATTAGAAAAAGAAAGATGAAATTTCGATAACTTTGAACTCGTGACTATATATACACGCTGAACCTGCCAATGATGTTGTTTATTATTGCAGCTAATCAACGAATGTGTTAAAATGACGTAGTTGAATTAAAGAGAGAAATATCAATTATACGGTAGCAAAGTTCGAAGAACATTAAATTTTGGATCAACAAAAAAGAGGCTTCTCTATTGTCAGCATATGCTTACATTTATATAAGCACGAACTAACTCTAGCATTCCAAACAAAAATACATCTTATGATAGCATGCCTGTAGAATTACTTTTTATGGAAAGCTCTATTGAATGCGCAAAAAACTGTTGAATATCAGAACATGACATAAAATATTTTCAGCTTAAAAAAACTTAGAAACCAACCTTTTAAGCACTATAAAATGGCTGTATGCTAAAAGAATGTGGCACTGATTGTAATCGTGATATTTCTCCTCGTTTTTCAAATGTGGCATGTTACTGCTTTTCCCCAATGCATTAGAAAATCATGGATTAGAGCAAAGAATGGGTAAATATATATACAAATAGATATGCAAATAGGACACCGAACAGGAAGAAGTATATGAAACCCATCGAACAGAACAAATATATCACAAGCGCTCCGTGAGGAAGATTTCACATAGTTTGTGAAAGAGTTATACGAGTAAAAGAGTAAAAACACCAGCACATTGGCCACCTTTTGTACTATGTTGTTCAGATTTCTCTTTCATAACTGACCTGGAGTCTTGACAACAAAGGTCTTGATGCTAATCATGGGCCACACTGAAGCTCGATGAATGTAAAGCCTTCATAGCAATATGACGCATGACCACTATGCTCATCACATTGGTATGGTCATCTACGAAGCAACTCCGTAAACCGTAGATTGTATTCTTTTGTTCTTATCCCTGAAAAGGAAACCTTAAAAATTCTATTTGTGCAGTAGAGGTATATGTCCAGATAAGTATAATAGACACGCCGACACCATTGATTGCGTTTTAAAGACGTTACTCTAGACTTCCATTACTCTTCCGAATAGCTAGTATTTAGAATGAGCCAAAAAAGTATCCCCATCATCTAGTAACTTATCATGTTACACTGCAATTATCATCATTTAAGTTTCCAGTATAGAATTAAGCTTCATTAACACTTCACTTTACACAAGGCTTCGAATGCTCTTTGCGCTATATAGTTCCACCTATATTAGAAAGTGTTTCATTGTGCGACTAAACAAACAGGCGTATATGCGAAAATTTGAAATTCTTTTTAAAACCATTGAATGAGATGCTACTTTACTTCGGCATTGAATTTTTAAACTATGCTATATCGTGTATGAACAAATGAATGAATTGCTCAATCACTCTTCTTGTTAGATCTAAAATTTTTAGTATGCAATTTGGCAATTTTTACTGTATATTCTAACCTACTGTATCTACTATATGATTATAAGGTACATTGAATCTTTTTGTTTTCCTTGGATTTTTCCCAATCCTTTCCCCCTTTATCCATTCCCCCTTTTTCTTTGAACCCCTTGACCGAATAAAAGATTATGATTCCTAACGATAATGTTTACATAAATGATACGAGCATTTCGAGTTGTTGCGAAAGCGATATCCTTTTATCAACAATGCTCATTAAAAATGCAAAGTGATGAGCAATTGAAACGTATCCAAATTTGTAGAAATTCCTCCGGGAAATAGAATTTTCAGGAACGCTTCAATCACATCGTTTTCTGCTAAATTCACCTTGATCCATACGTGTCATTAACACCACCAAGCTAATAACCTTTAATCTTCAATCATTTGACTATTGTAGCCTCAATTTGCCTTAATTCTTTTTTTAAATACACCCGGCTTTTCTAATATCCCTGCATCGAAAATATCTAAATTTATCCCTCTTAGCAATTGAAGAGTCCCTCATTTCAGGTGGCTAAAGTGCTGCAGCACAAACTATATTTCATGAAGTCTGCAATTTCGTGTTCTACGAGTCTGAAATCTATTCCCTGTTAATATTGTTAATACCCCCCCCCCCCACCTCGTCTTCAATTTTGAAGCTGCGACTGAATCGTTTCGATCCATTCACTACTGCTATTTCTACCTTTTTAATGTCTTTGCACCTGGATTGCAGATTTTCGAACATTTTGCTTTTTGTTGCTGTTTATGCTCACCTTACTTTGCGACGTTGCAACAACAAAATAAATAAATATTCGACTCTATTTGTTTTGAGATTTGTTTTTATTTTGCATGCAGTTTTTGTTTTCTATTACAGCCTTATTTGCAAAACAGCTACTAACTTAACTACTTTTCTATGATTATTGTTGACAATATGCTTTAATTGGCAATTTTTGTTTGATAGTGAAAACATTATTCAATCTGTTTTATTATTCCATTCATGATGAATAACAACTTCATTTCTAATTTCCTCAAAAAGCTTCATCACTGGGTATTTCTCGATTTTTGATCATTACAGTATAACTTTACTTCTTTTTAATAAGTTATTATGCTATAGAAACGTCAGTTAGATTAACTTTTGTTCACTATAATATTTTGCATTGTTTAAGTTATATGAAAGCTATGGAGTCGATGACAATTGTGCAATTCAGATATAGGTGTGAGTTATCGTGTTCTTTGCCAATAAACTCTTCTTGCAACCAGAGCAACTTTCTAATATAGCCAGGTTTCTCTCATCGTCCCACTCATTAAGGAATTCATCGTTATCGTAAACAATCTAAGTGTTTCATGTCGAACTTCGAGAGCACACTGAACAGGTGCTACTAAATGTGAACACATTAAGCTTCATCATACCGATGAAGGTTAAAGCAGTTATTTTTTGTCGAAACGTCGAAGCGTCGTTGCTCAAAAGCCCTCGAGAAGAGTGTGAAATCTTCGAACCAAAACTGCAGCAATCATTTAACTCTGTGGCGTTATTTTATTGTCAGTTTGTTTTTATTTCAATTATATTCTGTTAATTTCTTCAATAAATAATCATAGACTACTTACCACAATATACAACGGGGGATATTGCGAATCTGAAATAGTCATATAATTGCGAAAGATTTTTAGCAGTAGTCGGTTGTATTCGCATCTCAAATGTTATTTTTATCAATTTAGCGTGATTTTCATGCTTAACGGAGGTCGCATAACATCGGGCTGTCTTCAATCTGAACTTTTTGTGTGTAAACCTGAAAAGTGGAGTTATTCATTCTTTCTTTTGGGCTAAGACAGCGTTAATGGCTCTTAAATTGAGTAATTTGCATCATTCAGTATAAGCTCTTCATTGCATAAATTTCATAAATTTAGCTAGCACTAATCTTATACATTGCCTCATTTATGATGTTTAACAATATCAGCGCAATTATTAAGCATTCACCTTTGATGTATTATTCTAAGATAATAGATAGTTAATAGGTTTTTGAGAAATTCTTAACATGAGTTACATTGGCAGTTATCGCTATACATTTCAAAGTTCTTCTTTCCTAAATGGCGAAGGTAATTAGAAGCATTTGTGCTGTTTCATTTCTATTGAGGTGTGCAAGACATCGTGAAGACACTATGCTTTAACAGGCAAGACAATACGTGAAAACAACCCCTGTTTTCATGCAGATGATGGGCTTGTACTAGTTTCTTTGTTATTCCACGCGCGCAAAAAAAAAAACATAAGCAGAGAGCCCGTTCCAGGTCACACCAAAACATGGAAACCGCGTCAAGAATCTATCGTTATTGTTTGGAAAATGTGAAAGATTATCGTGCTTTTAATGCCTAAGGCCACGTTATGTTTATTAAGTTTAACATCTGCGTCATTCATGAATCTCTTCATGTCATATGTTCGAAACAATTTACTCGCTATTCAGTCTTACGAGAGAATTACGTAAAAGAATGCAATAGCTCCGAGAGCGTTGCATAGGGCAAATTAAGGTTTTGGAACTTAGAAATCAAAACCTTATCTTTAGAGATCACTGAAATTACAGTTTGATCACTGTGATTGCTTCTTTAGCATCATCGCGTGATTCCTACGACCGCCTTTCCGCATTATATGCTTCGTATATTTCTTTTCATGTAGAAATTGACATTTTGTGGTTTTAATAAGAGAAATGCCTCTTGTCAATAATATTCATTTAAAAAAAAAATTGAATGTCAACAATCCGGTATATTTTTTACGGCTTTAGTTTTGCTAAGAATTGTTTATACCTTGTTTAGAATCATTGTTTACTATTACATCATTAAAACTCTTTGAAATAACAAATAATTTTGCTGTTCTCATTCGATCATAACATGATACTACTACGCTTATAGTGTTGTTGAATAACGGATGGTAATAACACGGCTCGATTTCCATTATCTAATTCATAACGAGTTAAAACTTTATTTACGATTACCTCTGAATAGAAATATTCCTATATATCACCATACAATACCACTCATTCTTCATTCATTGGAATATAATTTTACTTTTTAGTGCAACGTTGTGCCATAGAACATCGAAATAGATTTTGGTTTTAATTACTAATAACAATGTTAATGATTTTAGAAACAAAAGAATATCGATACACTATGAGAATTGCATTATTTAGATTTTTTAGTGAAGAAAACGAAAAATAAATAATAATAATTGAATAATCGAAGGAATAGAAGGAAAAAAAACAACTGCTGAATTTCTACAAATCAAGCACAAATTTGAATAAACATTCATTGGTTAACTATGAGTTTGTTTATCGTTAGGTACGAATTATACACTTCAATTGTTTTGTCATTTTACCGCTCATTAGAATATTAGGAGTGCTCTCAATTTTACATGAATGGTTTGTTGTAATGAAGTCATTATTCTTTTACAATTGGCAGTTAATATCGGATTATAGATACTACAATAAGAGATAATCCAAGGAAATAACCACATTTCAAAAGATATCCATAAAAATATTTGAGTTTTAAAGCATTAGTAAGATCTTTGATATAAATTTTCCCTTGTATTGAGAAGATTGGATTGTCGATTTTGCGAATGTTTTCATTACTTCCGCTATTAAATAATCAACTTAATTTGCGAATTATGACGTGCATCGTTAAATCTTTTATTCCATCGGAAATTTATTGTTATTGTGAGAATTGACGGAGTAAGTTTTCTCTTTCGTCCCCAACAAGTTTACCATTGAACTTTTCCCATTTTCCCATTGTAAATGTCATCAGACCAATCAAATCAGCTTGATAGTTATATTGGCCTTTTTTTCGATTTATATTTATAATTCAGTAAGCAAATAATTTTTGCGCTTTTGCAGAGAATGTAATCTTACAGAGTTTTGCAAGTAATGCGAATCTTTTGCAATGCGTTAAATGTTGAAAACATGCTAAACGTTTAATTGTATCTCGATTTCTCATACATGGCAGCAATGAGCGTTTTTGTGCGCTTTAGGTGACAGCCGCTTGCTAAAAATACTAAAAAAAGACCTTCGGTGACACTAAAAATGACTTCTTTAAAGTGTATGACCATTATCTTTCTGTCTATGTGATTGCGCACTATAATTTTTAATTGTCGGATGCTTGTCTGTCTGTCTGTCTTTCTGTCTGTCCGTTTGTCTGTGTGTTTCTTTCTACGACAATTTAAAAATACGTTCTATAATTGTTGTGTTGCATATATTTACTCAACAGTAGTATAATAAAAGCGTTTAGAATGTAAAACTTGTGGCCGCTTTTGATAGAGAGAGAATGCATGTGATGAAACCAATTGTAAGAGTGAATTAAATGATTGTTTATTGTGGGAAAAACTTAGTTAATTTGCAATTTATGAGTACTATAATGATTAGTGGTAGCAATTTTCTGCAGAAAATTTATAAGATCAACGAGTTTAATTCTATGTATGATCGCATTAACGCTTGTAATTTCAATATATGCTAACGTTCTAAATTAGACATTAAATGCCACCGTCTTCACTAAAGCATTTCGCTCGGCGCTTCTGATTTCTAATCATCCATGAGCTTGAGTTCACATTTGAAGCACAAATAATAGCAGCAATTATCCTATTAATATTGCATCATAAGATATCCTTATGACGTCATAGCTTGAAGAAATCTGCACAAATCGAAGGAGATCATTACTTGTATATTCAAAAGAAATGAAATAACAACTCAATATTTTTCATTTTAGATGAATAAATGTGAATGAGTCATTCATTTATGAACTAATTATTCGTGTTCACGTTCATGCAGCAATTTAAATGATGAAAATTGTTGCCATCACTATCAGCAGAAAGAGAATAAAGGAAATGAAATCATTTAAGAATACTGCAAATTGAAACTAAATAAGCTGCAAGTGGAAAATTAATGCGAAAATTCTGAAAATCGGTAAACAATTTTCATTGACAATGAAAACGGAAAAGAGAAAAGAATGATTTAAATGAATAGCGATCATTAAATTTATAAATAAAGGCTTCAATTTTTTTTATAAAAATGCACAAATCACAATGCTATTTAGACGAATTGGATTAGCAATTAGAGAAGAAGTGAATGAATTCGTCGCTCATCGATTCATCAGACCGAATTTACTCTTTCAAATTTCTTATAATTAAAAAAGATGAATAAGTATAAAATTCGATTGCTAGATTCGTTTAATCTTTAAGGAATGAATAATTTCGATCTATCTAATAGATGTTTTGAAAATGAGGAAAAATTCTCGTTTAATTTTGCGCAATTATAAAGCATTATGAGATTGTTATGCTAGTTGAAGAATTCTTCGACAACTAATGAGATCGACTTGAATTTGCGCAGATATTAAATTGCAAATTTAATGACCATAATAATTGCTATATTTTGTGCGCTCAAGTGAAATAGAGGTGAATATGTGATCTTTCAACATACGCTAATGGTTTATCTCATTTGCATCTCTCTAATTGTAACAAGAGGCTGTTTTCAATGTGCTTGTTTTACTGCATATTGTGCTAGATTTTTTTTTTTAATACTGTGTATTATAACGAATGCGTGTTATTCGTTCACACTTTCGCATTAATGATTTAAAACGTTTAGTTTAATAAGTTGAATTCAACAAGTGAGTATCCGCCTGCAACGGTGATCGAGGCAGGACGATATCGGATGAGGCGATATTGAGATCGATTTGTGATGCAAAGAGCATTTCTGATCTGAGGAAAACATTCTTGACAACCGAAATCGCTTCTATCTACGTCGATAAGTAGTTATTGCGGTGAACGTTTAGTGGATTAGCATCTACATCATCAAGACGACACGAGAGAGGTCGATACTTGACTATGTTTGAGCTAAAGACTCGTTATTTTTGCTGATTTTATTTGGGTCTTTTCGAGATTCAGCGGTTTTTTATGGGGCATTAAAGAAGGCCGGATAAGAATTTTTCAAACTAGAAAATATTTTTTCAAAGAATTCAAACGATGCAGGACGTCTATTTCCCATTAATATCGATGCTTTTTCAGATAGTACTAAATTCCACGATGTTTTTTTTTTTAGTAAATATTGCGTTGAAATTGCACATTGCGAAATTAATCAATGAAAAATGAAACTAAAATATGTGAGTTTAAAAGTGCTGTTACGTATTGCCATTGATAAGATTCCAAATTTCCATGAATGTAGTATTGTTTCTCTTTTAAGTTGTTGAAAAGGTTTTAAAAACAAAAGCGAATTTATATGGATCTTTTTCGTAATATTTGTAAAAAGTTTTGTTTTTTTTTAAACCATTGTACGGCTAAAATGCAAATAGCATAAACCCAGAAGGAAACGCATTTCGCCCTCCCTTCCTCCCTCTTCCCCTAAGAAAAATGGTCCTTTCAGCCTCATATCTCAAATCATTACTTCGATTTTTTCCCTTCCCTCTTCACTTCCAACAAAGTGCGTTCCTCCTGTAGTTGTAGAATGTACTTTTCTAATACGAGACGAAACAGCTGCGCTATATTTGAATAAGTAATAATTGTATTATTTTTAAGATTATCTCAAAATTCGTTAATAAATTCTAAGATCAAGTCGTTAATTGTTTATTGCAATAATATTTCCTCGTAATGCAAAAAATAGTGCAAATTATTCAACAAAATAAAATTCTTTTTAAATTTCAAAACTTTTTTTTTGCATTTTCTCGCTTATTTCAATAGCCACGCGTAGAAGTTCTATGCGATTCAATTTTTATATTATTTCGTTGTTTCAGGTTGCACATAATGCATTTCTCGTTCTCCAATATAACACATGTACAACGCGGCTATTTTGACGATTGTATTACGAATTTTGCATTTACAATACCAGGAATACCACTTAATATTCTCATCCTTTATATATCGATGAAACCGAATGCCTTAAATGGTGCCACGGAAATTAGAGTAAGCCTATAAGTATTTAACTTCTTGTTGTAATAGTATTGAATTGACTTGAATAGAGATTGATTTGTTGAATTTTCTATTTCCTTTTCGGAATTTCAAATTTCCACTTGCCAAGAATCGAAATATTTTAAAGCATAAACGACATAATTTATTTCTGCTATTGAATGAAATTAACACTAACAGTATGCAAATGTCTTCTGATTATTAGAATGAGGCGCAAGCAAATATTATATTAGTACAGTTGTTTATTGCTTGAGTTCACTCGCTATATATATACGAACTGAAGACGACAATACGGCGCATATGTCACTATGTGATAGCCATGAAATTCCCCATGCTTTAAAAATATCAAATATAGAGATGTTTTATCATGGAATGACTAGTTCAGTTGAAAATGGGAAAGTGATATGAAACGAACGAAAGTGAAAAATTTCGAAACTTTCTCATTAATAAAAAAGAAAGAAAAAAGCGACAACAAGGCTATGATGTGAAATTTCAGGCGAGCAACAATGAAACAATATTATACATAGAATTGAAATGTTTTAAAAATGCGGAAAAAAAAACAGGAACGAAGCATAGAGCATAGGTAAGTTTTGGCTGATATCAAGTGTTAGATGGAAAATATGAATGTCATTTAGATATTTCTTAGATATTTCTAATTTCTTTGCGGATAATTTTCATGCAATTTTATTATAGTATTCGATAATTGGAATGGCATTATATATGCTATATGGTGCGATTGGTTTATCGATGTTGTATTCATGGTATTTGTTATCATTGTACTACAATACGGCTATGACTATATTAACTTGCAGTCTAATAAGACGAATACTTGGTTCAACACTTAGTTCTGCGCATATTTCTATTTTGGTGAGAAATATTCTTAGTGGATTCAATAAAACTTTTTTAGTCAGATCAAATCTTTCAATCATAAATTTTCTTATGGTTTTTTTTGTTTTGGATACGCCATGTGATCGCACAAAAAAAAACATCCATAAAAAGCATTCCTTCGAGCACCACCTGGTGATCGAACTATAAATATTTATTTCAATTTTTTTTCCTGAAATTTTTCATTTTAAGATGGTCTCATTACGTTATAGCTAGCAGCTATTGGCAGAAATATAGGTATTTGAACAAAAAATTAAGTAGACAAATAATTGAGCTTGAGCGCAACCATATTTCAATATTCATCAAATCAGGAGTTTAGTCGAATCGCTGATGAAGCCAAATAATGGCATAATTAGCTTTCATAAAAATTAGCCGATCATCTATTTTCAAATGTTTTTATCATAATCCTTTATCATGGCTAATAAAAAAAAAAAGTTTTACTTTCTCCTCCCAACCTATCCCATTAATCTATCTTTAGTCTCTCTTCCCTCTCTCCACTCCAAGGTTTAGTCGAACGTCATCAGCTTGCAATGATTTGCATATCCCAAAGGTGCGCTGCAATAGGCAAGTAATTGTTAGAACTTTTGCAGATTGTAACAATTGATCGCTATGCGTTAATCGTTTGGAATGTGAACTTTAGCGCTCTAGCCACTGCACTTCTATTCGGTTCGATCTTCGTTTATGTTGTGAGTTGTTCATTTCCAGACTTTTATTCATTTCCACTAAGCAATAGCTACATCGAAAATTTTTCTCTTCGCCCACATGTTCATATATTATAATGTCTGAGTGCAGTTTGTTTGTTTGTATGTATGTCTGTGTACTTGTCTGTCTGTTATGACGAATTCAAGAATATTCTTGCATTTATGCATTTATTGCGTCGAATAATGTATGATAAACAAATACGCCATTGCAATATTATTAATATAAAACTTAAAAGTGTGTTGGCAATAAAGAATGATGTGGGATGTTAATTGTTTCAACGGCACTCAATTCAATTAAATGTATTTACTAAGTGAGAAACAACCCATTAATTAAGATTCAACCATGAATACAAAGATCCGAATATAATGTGATTTTCTCATTACGTTTTCACTCAATCACTTCAATAGTGAGTGAGCGAATTTCTGAGTAATATTCAATAATTATAAATTTTTTAGAGAAATTGCATCGTTTATAAGGATGAAAATAAATTCATCGTTTGCAGTATGTACACTGATAATAATACGTTATGATTAATAATATTTTAAAATTTGCATTCGATTTACAGCATATCACTTCAATATTACACTGAAACATTTTCTCTAAAGATTGGAAGCTGATATTTTAAAAAATGCTCATAAGTATAATATCATCTCACGAATACTTCACTTCTATTCTTCACTTTTGCATAATTATCCCGCAATCATGTTTTAAATCCCATGTCTGTGCGTGTCTGTGTCTGTGTCTGTGTGTCTGTTCTCCTGCAGGTTCAGTAGTTTCGACTCATAACAACTAACAACGACAAAATTATGAGATTTAGTAGATGTAATATTCATATATGTATTTCCGTTTATCAAATCTATTAATTTGAAGTCACCAGAAAATGAAAAGATACTTATAACAGAGCAATCATATTTTAACGTATCCAATCGTTCGCATCAATCTCCTGCAAAAGACCAGCTGTTTTGCTTTCCGACCGCCATAAAATAGTACCTAAATATTTGAACATCTACTAATTTAGAGGTTGATCGATCAATTCCAATATTTGTATAGGATATTGCGTCTTCGATGTATATATCTACTGAATTACGTTACTGTAGCTTTAATTGTGCCCCACCTAAAATTACAAGATATATAAACAAAAATATATGCTAAAGCGTAGACCCGATATCGGTGTAATGGGATTTGCAGGTGTAAATTCGTGAAAGCGCATTAACATACTTACTACTATCCGAAATTGTTTTGCAACCAATATGGAGAATATTCCGTTTGAAATTTTCGCAATAATTTTTTGCAGTAGCATTTCAATATCACAATGTTTTGGTTTTGAATGCATTTTTTTCTTAACCTGAAATCATGCGATCGAATCTGAAAGACAACATGATAGAGGAATTCCTCATGATCTTGAAGAATTTTTGTAGGAAGTCCTTGTTGGTAGATTTCCGTTAGGCTTGGGCTTAAGCTTAGGCTTAGAATTGGGCTTAGGCTCAGGCTAAGGCTTAGGTCAAGCTAAAGTCCTAGTTGTTCCTCGTCAATTTTATATAGATCAGTTAAAGAGTTGAATTAAGAATTCATGTTTTGTTGAATGTTCGCTCATTTCTGCATGTACACAACAAAGCGCTTACATCCAGCTAAAGAACTGTCAAATAATACAGCAGTTAGCATATTGCGTAAAATTACAGTTTGCATCTAGAACAACCGCAGTATAATCCATATCACGTTCGTAACAACCTTTGCTCAATAAAGACGCATTATACCCGTATCGTAGGCTATGTGCACATATGTGTATATCTGTCTATCTCGCAATATGTAATTCGCAGATACCCAATATGTAAATATGTAAAATGAAAGAATTCATAAAACATTCAATTGTTAACTAATTTTATGTGCGCTTTATATCGATGAGACAAAATTTTATGTCAGATATTTGCAACAACTATTGCTTTAATTAACACATGAAAACAACATTTTGCATATCTAATATTTAGTGGTAATTTAATTGATTAATTCGTCATGCAAGTGCACTGCAAATGCGCCTAACATCTTAGTGCATCTTAATGTACCCTTCATTTATGATTTCAATGAATAAATTTGAACAATAAATTTTTATTAGCATGGTATTATGAATACGTTACAATTTGCATTCGGTGAGATCGGTATGGAGGATATTTGTGGTCCAACAGCTAAGATGCCTTTTATCGCCTCATTGATTGTATTACCCGTTGTTCCACTCTCAGTTATTGCGGCACTTATCATGAATCTTTGCATATTATTTCACCTCTATCAATACAAAAGAAAAGGTTTGTTCCATTAATTTGAGACCACATAAATAATTAATATTATCTAAGATACCTCTACTTCTGTACTTCTGAAGTAATCAAGGTTTTATCACCATAATTACGCCTCAAGCAATTATGCCTCAGGTAGCAGTTGCTAATTTAATGCGCTGCACCTCAATTCTCCACTATACTTGGGCGTTATTTTAACACTGCACCTGCGATCTTAGTATAAGCGATCCTAGTCAATAATTTGGTATTAGTAATTGAAGTGTTGGTAAGGTGATTTAGGCAGTGGGAGAGATAATAAATTAAAAATTGGAAAAAGCAAAACTATTCAACAATTTCATATCTTTTTGTGGCGATATTATTGACACATTTCCTAGGATCCAATGTAGGTTACTATGGAATAACAATACCAACGTCATACTCCGTTTGTTTTAATTAGCCATTTTAACAAGGTGACGAGAAACTACGGCTCTGGAACCGAGTTTTTTTTTTATGCTTCCAAAGAGCATATCGCCAGCTTATTGACAAATGCTTAGTATACAGTTCCATTTCCGATAAGTGTTGCCTCCCTCCCCTCCATATACCTTCCTGTTTATACTTGCTGGATAGGACAATTGGCTGTGGAAATGCCTCAAATCATCGAGTCAATCTTCAAATTTTGAATTAGGTTTCAATTCTAGGTGGTTTCCAGTGGCTTCAAAAGTTCCACTGGTTTCAAGTGCACTTAATCGTTGATATTAGCCATTGCACTTTTTAATTATCTAGAATAGGATGGCCAGCATCTGTAATGAGTTTAACTGATTATGGAATCGTCTGTAATGAGTGAGAATGCCCCATCTCAGTAAACGTGCAACGACCGCATGCTGAACGTTTTAGGAGGCAGGCACCCGTTTACATTCTCAACAACATGACGGGATAAATTCTCCAGCTCCACTAGCAGAGTCGATAATACTTTTTCAACTCCACCATTGGAGTCATTATATATCTAAAGGGAGAATCGTTATTTATTTGTAATATAGTGAAATATGATGACAATTTGAACGCATTTGAAATTCCCAAGTTCATTTCGACCATGAGGGCCCTCCTTATTTACAAGTACCTAAGGATGCTCCCCTGCTTTGAAGTTCTGCTTTCTATTGAAAAATTCTTAAAAGCTTTTTGACAAAAAAAACACATGAAATTTAAATTAACTCTTCGATTTCTTCCCAAATATGCAATAACTACACTGCTTTTTTGCATAACTCTCTCTCAAGAAAAGAACAATTTTTCTAATATATTCGTTCATCCTTTTTTTATGTTTGAATAAAAAATTGCAATAGGCAATCATTGTTGATATCTTGCAGTTGCCTTAGATGCTTCAAAAATAATCAAACTGAGCTATTGGAAAAAGTGTATATATGGATTATTGGCACAAACGTTAATGCTTTGCATTTTTGTATTGCCCGAGGCGATCGGAGAGGTTCTTTTTTTTATTGGTATGAAATTTCAATCTTTGTTTCACTTTCACCACTAATATTTTTCCATTATATTTGGATAAATGTTTTTTGATATATTTCTTTGTTGCGATAAATTGATATGATTTTCGAGATTCAAACTCGACCTTACCAACTTCCATGATAGTGCTCTTAGGCTTCTTAGCATTATGCCACATTGCTACTATCCCCGTTTAGAATTGCTTGCCAATTATGGGTCTATTCGTTTATTTATATCAAATTAGAAAAATTTCGTTTCTCAATTCCTCTTTTATTATTCTTTTGTTTATGTTACATTTCTGATTATATTCAAGTGGAATTTGTTTCCCATTTCGTGTCCATACAGTTTATGAAGCGAATATTAAAGCAATTGACAATCAGAAGTTAACATCTGTCAGCATTGCCGACAGATTCATTGATGTTTTATGTGAAGGATGGATTCACATTTCGAAGGAAATGAAATTGAATTAACACAAATATTTTATAAATAAAATAAATATTTTAATTAAAATAAAATAAAACATTAATGAAATTAGTAAACATAAATAAAATTTTAATAAATTATAAAGACGTCGTAATTTAGATTCAACGATTCAGCTGTCGCATATTTGTTGGATAAGCATCAATTGTGCAACCTGTATTTATTTCACATTAAATCCAATTGTTACGCTAATTTCGGTACGACAGTTTCGAATTGCTGCAAGAAGAATGTTTGGCATTTTAAATGAATCGAACATTATCGTCAGCTTAGCTCAACCGATCACACAACCATATAGAGTGTTGAAAAAGGCACTTGTATCTTCTGCAACTTCACCTACAACTCGCACATGAAAAGTGATTGAACAGGTGAGACTCCATCACAGCGTCATAATCAAGCTTAAAGGTGTTCACTAGTGACAGACGTTATAGATAAATTAGAATGAGATGAGGAAAGCGAAAATATGAGAATTCGCTATTAATCAAACAGCTGTCAATTATTCATTGCATTCGCCCATGTACTTAGGTGATACTTAAGTGATATTATTTAGATGACATCATTTCATAATCTGAATACTACGTTGATGCCATAAAGCTAAGCATCTATCATCTTCCATGCCCCCCTATATTGTATATTCTTATTTTTTTTGCCTTATTAAACCGATTCCAACGAAAATTTCAGCCGCATTTTCGCTGAACTGTTATCTCTTTATCTTATTAAAAATTATTTTTAGCTAACGAATGTGCCACCATGTTAGGCTATTTTGCTAGACCCATTCTTGGTTACGAGCTTGGACTATTCGTTGAGACTGTTCGATTAATCAAATCCTATTGGAAAGCCATTAAAAATATTGTGTAGCTAAGTGGTCAAATGGTCACTCCATGGTCACTCAATTAACGTCTTCCTAAGTGTGCAAGTTTGCTATGAAATATTCTAAATTCGAGCAATTAGGAAAATTCAAACGGTTGAATTCTACACATAAATACAATTATAAAAGGAAACAGACAATTTATCGCATTAGGTAATGGGTATATTCATATAATCTCATTCAATGACATCGTCAACAAATTCCTTTATTAATTTCTTTTTCAGGATCATAGATTTATCCAGATTCTTATGAATGAAACGTTAATCGACTGCATCGATATTATTTATGACCTTTGCGGTTGCCTATATGGAGAAAGTTGGATATTGCTACTTGAAGAAATCTACCCGATTCGTGGCAGCAAGAAGAAAATGCTTGACTTACTAACATAATCAATATTGCCTATTTTCGCTGTTTTTTTTGCATTAAACAGCATTTTTTCTGGTCAATTGTAATTTTGCATAAATAATATCGGGGTTGATTATGTAAACGGCGTTTATTGCGAAAAAAATTTGGGTTTTTTTCATTAGATATGTAATTAATATAAGGATCAATGAAGGAGGCGATAACATACATACTTTTTCAGAAGCCCTAGCAGAAATCGCATATCAAATTCCAATATTCTGACCATCTCTTCGAAATCATTTATTTTATCCTCATTTAATTCATCTCAGTTGGTAGATTTACGATCATGTTTATCATCTGAGTTAGTTATGACCGCTCTCTCTTCGTTGCCTACGCTTTCTCATTAGTTCTATTTTGAAGCAGTGAGCAATACGCATCAAATCGACAAGGAGGATTTGCTGATTAAATTCAGACGAGAAAAAATTATCAAAGGAACCCTAAATTGCCCCTTTAAATTGATGAAGCAATTTGCATAGAGAAATCGTCAAAAACGGTTTAATATAGCTGAAAAAATTTTTTGGCTGCTGAGAAGGTTAGAAATTCAATATGACGCTTAGAGTTCTTTTGGTTTAATATGGCGCTTAAGATGGGTTCTCTTAGTAGAAGACAGATATGTTCACAAAGACATAAATTGTAATATAGGTTTACCTCTATATCTCACTAAAACGAAGTCAAGAATTTATGAGAAGTGTTGGCATGCTCGTCCAATGTGTTATTGTTCATATTTATAGTCTTTATATGTTATACTGCTAGGGCAGATCAATGCACGGTCAGACAAACCATCAGGCACTTTTTTACATATATACTTCTCAAACTCTGAATATCACGAATGCTCATGTCATAATCGGAAAAGAAATATGCACATAGACGATTGGCAAAAATTACTTTTTAGATTTTCAAAAAGGCAAAAAATTTGAACGAGCAAGTGATAGTGAACTTCATGAAGTACTTCGCATAAAATGCAAAAAATTTCTAAAGGAATTCGCACAAAAGAGAAAAGATTATAATTCTCGAACATATCCGATCACTTTCATTTCCCTCTTAATAATTAAAACAATTCAATTTTAGGTTATTTAAGAGAATCTTCGCCAAATAAATAGTGGAATGAAATGAAAAATATGGAAAATGCACTATGATCGATAATCCAATCAAAAAAAGGCAAAACGAGAGGGGGGATTAGTGTGTTGTTGAACACACGCAAACCGATTTACATCACTTTCGCATCAAAATTTTCATGATCACCACTCTTCAGTGTGCGCTCATCGTTTCATTTTACCAACTCTCATGCTACGCATGACCATTTCAATAGTTACCACTTCTTCAATGCGTTTTTTTTGCTTTCAAATTTTAATATTAATATTCCAATATTCGTATTTTATTCTAAGCTATGCAGATTGGCTTCTCTTCAAGTTGTTATCCATAGACATTGCACAAATTTTTTCATACTTGGTTCCTTAGTTAAATAATTGGGAATTTGTATATATATATATATATATATATATATATATATGTATATATATATATATATATAAGATTGTCGCACTGCTAAGAATTCTTCGCTTCACATGGCAGCTTATTTAACAGCTTACTTGATTAATTGATCAATAATAACCGTTTCAAATTCTTAAGTATTTTGCTAAATGGAATTAAATGCATCGATAACGGGAAAATTTCGATGTTTAAGTTGATCATAGATAAAAATGGTGAGCAGCACTCTTGAATTTTTTACCTCCATTATTTGAGAAATGCGGAAGTTTTTCATTCTAAACTGCCAACTACCTATTCATTTATGAGATCTATCAATAAAATGACCACGTTAAGTTGACTTTTTGTAATTATTCGACAGTTAAAAATTTTTTGTCCTTTTTCAAAATTGTTCACAAAGAGAATGTTTGATATTGCGCCACTTTAAGATGTATATAAACCGAAAAAAAAAGTTGTGATACACAAGCAAATGTGTTTTCATATTTGGGCGATAAACGACGGTAGGGTATTCATTCAACGTTTTTATAGGTTTAGTCGGGATGATGCCAAACGTTTTACGTCAATGTGTGCCTATCGTCAACATTGACTCTCGCACTCCATATGTTGCTATTTGTTGCTATTTCACAAATGATAATGTAATAATGTGTAATTAAATTTTATTAAATTTTATTAAATGTAATTAAATTTTATGTGATATGTAATAATTAAATTTTATTAAAGAATTATGAAACTCCGTTTTATTTATGAGTTTTTTGTCACATTGCAGGCAAAAAATGATGTTGCTTAACACTACTGTGAATCGTAAGCAAAAAAAAAAAACTTTGGCTCTAATTATTCCGCGATGTTTGCTTAATTATACTAAATGAGTAATTATAGAGTTTTTTAGTTGTAAATTCGGTCGCTAAAAAAGTTTTTTTACGGAAATTTTCACGCTTTTCCATCTTTTGGTTGTTGAATCATAGAATCTATTGAGAATTTAAAACAACTATGACATTGACTTCCTCTTTATGCAACAATTTTGATGAATAAATAAAATTCGTTGCATAAATGCTATTACGATGGAGATTTTCAATTGTTCATTTTCAATAAAATTTTATCACTTAGCATTTAACAATGAGAATCTCACAGGATTGCTCTTATTGGTTGATACTTTAAAAAGTATTTCCATTTCACTGCAAACCTCGAAACTTTTTTTGTGGACAAGTTTTTGTGCAAAATTGAGTTGCTAAAAAATTTTTCAACAATGAGGTCTCTTTTATATGCACTCTTTAATGGATCATATTCATCACAATTTTCTTTTTATAGAGATTTCATAGGAGATCTAAGCAAATAATTACTTCCAGTTAGAATAATTTATCTTTTCTTAGATTATATGCTCGATTGGGCGCCATTTTCATTGATCAATTTCTTAGTTATTTATAGATGTTCTTAAATTTCTTGTCGAATTAATTAATCTAACCATCTTATAAGTTGCAATTCTAGCATCTGATGAAAAACTTAATGCAAAAAAAAATGTCAAAAATTTGTCACAAAAGAAAAAAAAAAATGAATCCCTAAAGGATGCCATTAAAAATACAAATATCTTTGGGAAATATAGTTTTTTTCGGTATAAATTTTTATGCAAAACAATCTCTTACATCTAAATTTTCATAGATGAGAGATCGCTTCGTAATTGGTTGATTATTTAGGCCATTTTATTACCGTTATTGCAACCATCAAACTATTCATCAGTAAATTCACAATTGCTGCACTATTCAATTTTGTGTCGATTCTTATTTAATGAAGTTTGCTTTATAATTTTCATACATAATATTTAATAATTTTCAACAGTTAACTTTGCATTCAACATTTGAATTTTACTTCAACTGGCAAAATAGATTGAATTTCACTAAAATAGATGGGATTTTACATTAGATTCGATTTTACTTCAAATGAATTTTGCATTGGACTTTATTACATTTGGATTATCCATTTGGATTTTATAAGGTGAGCAAATATCCGTTTATGATATCGGTTTCACATTCGCATCATATATCCCTAAAAATCGTATTTTTGTGCACAAAAAAATTGTTATTGAAATCTTTGTTGTCTCTATCCATTTATGACTCTCAATCTGTATAATTGCAAATTTTTCAGTTTCCACCGAATGATTCATCCAGAAACAAATAGCCGACCAATAGAGTCGAAACGATCTCATCGAAAGATTAGCTCGAAAGCAGCATTAGTGCATCAAACGCTTACTCACGATTATCCGGGCATTGATTATCTTGGAATACGAGATATAGTACAAGCAAAACATCGATGGTTCAAGATACTTTGGTTTACAATCGTCCTAATTCTATTGGCTGCTAGTTTGTTTACTGTTTACAGGTAAGATTTACTTCTTGTTCGATATGAGCAATATATTTCATTTTAATGCCGCCATAATCAAGCATCGTGGCAATATATGCGGTAGAATGAAACTGTAGAGGTGATGATTACCGCTAACTTTACCATTTTCAATTAGCAAATGCAACTT
This sequence comes from Baylisascaris procyonis, assembly GCA_037389465.1. Lineage (NCBI taxonomy): Eukaryota > Metazoa > Nematoda > Chromadorea > Rhabditida > Ascarididae > Baylisascaris > Baylisascaris procyonis. The sequence continues at coordinate 2,996,505 of JAZARR010000200.1, forward strand.
GCATGGAACTCTCGACAACTTTATGATATTGCTTCCAAAATTGACTTCCTACCTATGACTTCATATGTCTACCTGAATTTTTCATACAGCTGCATCCATCTTACTACATTATAATTACTATATATGGAAATGACCTATAGACGATATTGTTCTTTGCTTAAGGCTACTTTTAGGTTACCTTGGAGGTTTGTCATCTCATTTCCTTTCCATATACGGAATGCGTCAAGTTGAAAGTTTATTTATCTTTCTAAATTCAATTCCCATGGGCAAGCGGGACATTTTCAGGGAATATCGCAGAGAAATAATTTTCTTTTCTTATCGCATTGCTAATTACCCGAATAATTAAATATAGGCCTGCATGGAATAATCATTTTCATAGATTCATCAACATTCACCCAGTTTATCGTTCATTCATTTAGCCAGCTATTCAAATATAACGACTCATCGAAAAAGGGCCAATCATTGAATTTGGAAAATACATTTCAGCAGTGAATCACAATGAAAACGCATTTCAATTATTATCAGCTATTGAGATGAAACCAATCAACATTGCTCATTTTAGCGGGTTGTGACAAGTATTACATCATAATTCCACTTTTATGAGCACGAGAAATTGGGGAAAATTTTTTAGAAGAAAAATGAAAAAATTTTCCAAAGAAAAATAGAAATTTTAAGAAAAAAATTTTTCTCGAAGGAAAACACAAATTTTTCCGATGAAATATATATCAGGAAGTAGATGAAATTATGGAAAATGAAGAGGAATTTATTCTTCCATAAAACTAGAATGATAATTTATTTTCATCATTTCGAATCACGTTGCATCCTAGCAGATAATTTCTTCATAATATATATCTTCTTGCATCATTGTTTTTCCCTTTATTTAACACAATAATCATGCGTGAAAATGATCGCTAATGTGAACTTTGAGGGAGATTATTTCAGGATGATCAACGAATATATCAATAAACCAACAACTATTAATTTGAGTATTAAATCGGTTAGTCATTTTCAAAAAAAAAACCTTATTTGTATTTACTGAGTAATTTTTTTATCGTAATTTGTATACTAATAGTTATATAATTAATTGTTCAAATTACTTTTAACTATTCGTTTTTTTTTCTAATTTTTATGACTGAATAGTTGAAAATTTTGTACTGTTAATATTCAGAGTTTTTTTTTCGTGATTTAAAGTTATTTTTACACTTTTCTTTAGCCAAATCATTTGAGGTTATTTTTATGTATTAATTTTCTCCATTTTTTTTTCGTAATTTTTAGAACACGATGGCAATCATGGAAAAATCTAGTCTATATTCTATACTCTGTGATCAATGCAGAGACTATTTTGTTTGCCTAATTAAAACGGTGAAAAAAAAAGTGGAAAAGCGCACCACATAGGTGGCTAGGATATGCGCTTTTACAATTCTCATTATAGCTGCCAGATTTGCTAATGAATAAGGAGATATGTGCAAGAGCGCACTAAAATCTTCAACAAGCTCATACAAGTCTCGTGCAGAAGATTCGTTTTCCCGAAATCATTGATTGTAAAATGCAAGTGAATTTTTCGCAGTATCTCACTGTGTCTCCCACACAAGAATTAATGAATTAGTTTTTGAGTTAGGATAGGTGGGTTATTCTTGATTTAGATTATATCCACTAAATTTGTGAATTTGCATCTAAACTTCCCGAACTTTTACTATCAGGAAGAAAATTGTACACATATTCAAATTCAAACAGAATACACATGTATAAGCATGATCACGTATAAAAATGATTTTAGAAGTAATACATTTTGTATATGCAAATTTACAGAAAAGCGTAAAATTTATGAATAGCATCAAAAATCATTCCTGATTTGTAATCAAATCGAACTTTTTTTACGGATATAATGCTTAAAAAACCGACATTTTTTTAGAAAAAACAAAAATTGAGGACTTAATAGCTTGGAAAAGTTTTCTTATCATCGCTGACTCTATATTAAGCGGATTTTCTTACGTTTATATGTAACTGATAAAATTCAAAAAATGCAACACATATATGTAGAATATATTCACAAATATAAGGAAAATATTTGAGAAAAAAAATTTTTTTTTACAATGAGGAATATTCATTGACGCGTTTTCATTTTACAACTATAAGCAAGAAAAGAAGGAATGAATATAATAGAAAGTGAGAAAAAAAATCTACAATTCATAAGAGCATACAATTTTAAAAATTATTTTCCATATTTCTGCATCGATGCCTCTATTTTTATCTCTAACTGCCTCTTTCGTTATCGTCACCTCTATTTTCTCTCTCTCCTTCCTTTTTTTCTCCTCTTTCATTGATTGAAGGCTTAAAAAAACCGGTGTTTTTAAATTATTGCACATTGTAAAAGTTTAAGGAAAATGTTTGCATATAATAATAACTTCAATGAACGAATTAAGAAAAGATACCTATATTCGATCTATTCCCTTTCTTCTTCCTTTCCCTCTATTCACACTCCTAACTGCCTACTCTAGAGTATTTTGATGCCAACATTCTTTCGTAATACGAGTTCATTTCCGTATTTCTCTATCACGTTGATCTACAGGTAGAACAAATGCTACTACCTCAAGTGACGGTATGTCCAACCACACCGATGACTGTCAATGTTACTTTATTGGCACAACGAATGCGTGCACAACCTGAATTCAACGATTTAACCGATCAGACAATTTTGGATTTTGCCTTGTTTATGATCGCCGGAAGTGGATTCCAGGTGAAGAAATTTGGCCAAGATATATGAACAACAATGAGAGAAATAAACAAATAATAAGGCAGAGTATAGGAAAAGTGATTCTTTTAATCAGGTGATAAGCTGATAAATGCTAACAAAGCTGAATTCACCTAGTCGGAATTGCTTTTGATCTAAAAATTGTATTTAAAGATTTTCAGAGATGGAATTGAGAGAGTCACTTTGATACGAAGGATTATAAATATTCAAATTTAACGGAAAACTATTATTTTCGATATATCAGCTAATAAATTGATATAAATTTTCAATCAAGGAGTTGGTGGTGCGGAATTCCAAAAAGAAAAAGGTTTTTGAAGTGAAACAAGTGCCTAATAAATTTCAGTCCTCGAGTATGGCTCTAACGAAAACAGCTAAATGATATGCTGACTTTTATATAATTCTTTTAGCCTAGATTATGCTTAGACTATATAATTTCATGTCGAAACGTTTGGGAGTTGCATAGAGCTGTTTGAACAGGCAAATACAGTTGCGTAAACTACTACCCAAAAGAGTGAAGCATATAAACACAGCAAAGCATAGATATGTATACCAATAAACGCAGATCGACAAACAAACGTGGATCATCGTGTGTTTTGCACCGCAATGTACCAGATCGTTGCAAATACAAAAGTAAGCTGAAAAGGTTTCATGATATGCCCTCCGATGCGTTCATTTCATGCATAGTGCTCCAATCGGCTATAAAATATAGCAATATTAAAACGACATGCTTGGTTTGCATTGATGCAAAAGATAGGTGAATTGAGATCCATCGTTTTCTATAGGGGCTGACGAATTTCACGATTGTAATTTGTCGTTGATAGATCAACGATCACAAATTAGCAAATACAGTTGCTTATATATGTGCGTAGATACGTCTGTGCATAAGCGCGCATGCACATATATATATATATATATATATATATATATATATATACAGATACATGCATTCATACATGCTGATATACATACATACACGTGTGCATTAGGCTAGTGTAGACACGGATAGCTATATATGCGCTATGTACTTCAAAACAAATTGAAAATGAAATGCTAGCAGAGCCGTATGGGTGAAAGAAGTTTTCATTTCTGCTAATTGCATAAGAAATAGCTCAACGATTAATCATAGTCAAATCTGCTGAATGGCTGATCCCAAGTGATTTATTCTTACATTATCACTGGATGATTTGGTGAATATTTGTTGTGCGACATATTTTACGACTCAAAATTCTGTCTAATATTTCTTAAAAGTGTTATCAATTGATTTCTGTTTCCATTGCAACCAAAAATAGAAACAGGTCATAACCAATATAACCCTAGAATATTTTGAGCTGTCTATAAAACCTCAGTTACTTTGAATGAATGAATGATGTACTTCTAACAACTTGCGAACAAATATACTCCACCTGTGACCATTTTTCAGCCTTTGATCTTATATTAGAATCGAAGTTTAATTGCTCAATCCATCCGGAATATTTGACTTGCCTTGCTCACAGAATCTAAAAGTGCATTATACAAAATTTCTCTTCCTATTATCATATTTCATATATAATGACTGCATTCATTCGTATTAAATTATTCCAAATTTCAGTGCTCAATTAAGACTGATATGTTAATTACGTAAATTATGAGTTTTTTTTTTTGTGAAAAATTCAATACCACTTGTCCATTTAATTCCTTCATTTAAAATATTGATTGTTATTATATAACTTCATTAATAGTCAAAAAGATCACTTCAGAAAATGGATGCCTTCGTGAATAAATGGGACAACAAGTATATAAATTTTCTAACCGATATTTACGATGCGATGAGGCAAGGTGCTGATACAAGAACATTCTTCTATGAGGTAGAAAAATTCTTCATTGCCAGTACCATTAATTCTTTTTATCGCCCTAATCACTAAAATGTAAGAATATTTCTTTGCGATATATTCAAATAGAGAGTCAAAGATTAGAAACATTGTTGTCGCAAATGTCAACTTTAATAAGAAAATGATAATTTTTATCCGTAATTTTTCTCTTATGTCTCTATGGGTATATCTATGCGTATAAATGAGTGTTCTCTACTTCGATAGTTTATTCTTGTGATGCACAGAGGGTTATTTAAATGAAATTTTCCAGATATAATATAGACCACAACGATGAGACTCGCAAATTTGATTAGATCCATCAATCGAATTTATTTCAAATGTAGCTGTTTTCGTTATGATTTTTTAAGTGTTCAATTTTTTAAAAAACGTTTTATTATTCACCATTTTAAATATAAGTGGATTATTGGCCAAATCGATAGAAGCAAAAAAGCGCATATCATGTCAAGCTTACCAGAATCGAAAATTGGTAACCCACAACGATAAATAAATATCAGTAGTTGAAATTTATGACCGATGAATTAGAAAGCGATAGAACAGCGATTTTTTTGGAAAAATCATTTTTTTCAATTAAATAACGTTCAAGTCAAACTTTTTTAAATAATTCAATATGAAATAATAAATGATAATTCTTTTGTATCGTTAAGAATTAATAAGGAAAAAGTTATAACATTATTTTATATCAGTATTAGTGAATTCTATGCGGGAAGAACCATTAGTTAGTGATGAAATTTTTCTTTTCAGTTTTTCGATACGTTTGGATTACAATGTAAAGAAGTATTCCAACTTTGTACACTTGGACAAATATCACTGGATTGTTGTGAGGTATGGAATAGTTTTACTCATTACCTATCGCGCCAGGTATAGAATAATTTTGTCCGTTGACGCATTGCACTTGGGGGGGGGGGCAACTCTTTTGATGAATCTTTGCGAAATGGGAATTTGTTCGAAGGAATAAGAGAAATAAAATCTGCAAATGAAAAAATGATTTAATAGGGGCATTGATAATATTCTTAGCTTATTAGGCATTATCTGCTATATTCTATCTCAATACAGCGTTAGATGTCATATTCTTCAATTTTTGGCTCTCTTTCATCATTTCGAATTCATAAAATGATCTTAATTCTTTTTACATTAAAAAATTTTTCACTCAGCAACAGCTGATCTAGATGAATGAGCAACTTTGAACAAAAATTTTAACATTGAAATTTAGTTCTGCCTACTGAATTCAGATTTTTCAACCAGCCTATACAATTCGACGGGGCCGATGCTTCAAAACTATAGTGGCACTCTATCAAAGGAGTCTCGATGAGCTTGGAAAATTTCGAGTGCAATTGCGCAAACCGGCTGTCATGAACGTTTCGCGTGCACCTGAGGTGCGTTATGCATAAATTTCTAAAATTTTCGTATATCTAAACAGCCAAGAAATAACAAACGACGTTCAAAAGCCGTTAAATTTCTATGAATATTTTCATCGTTTTCGAAGTTTGGCAGTTGCTATAATGCACTCTGTTTGTATATATCACTATCTATACAAATGATATATGGCTTTCCTACGTCGGTAAAACGTTGTAAGAAACAGTCCTCTCCTAGCCGAAATCTTTTCAGTCTAATAGCTTTTCCTGCCATAAAATCTTATGAAAGTTTATAATGATCTAGGTTTTATTAGAAACGAAATTGTTACACATTCGTTTAAGCACTAAATTCCAACGGAGCACTACGAAAGATTAGATAATTTCACACTTTGCCTCATATTCCGAAGAATGACTAAATACAAATAAGGGGAAATCTAGATTATGGAGTATGAGGTCAAGCCGGCTTCTAGGTCAAGCTCAAGCTCAAAAGATTGAGCAATCGCAGAAATTGATCGCATGATTAATAAAATATGAACTTCAAGTACGTATGTTTAAGCAATTTTCATCTTTCACTCATCAACAATAGAAACTCGACTCATCTTTGAATAGAGTCCATTTGGAATGCTTTCAACGAATAAACCCCACCAAGAAACGTCCCTAATATCCAACACAAATATTTTCAGGATGAAATGCTATTATATATCGGTGAAGCAAAACCAGATATTGAATTATATCCGAGATATTATTTATATGAAGGGCAGTATAATAAATTCCGCATGTTTGCACGCTATTTTCATCTTCTACCAGGATCTGAGGTTTTGTCGCTTTTATCATCGCTTCCGTAAATATCTGCTGATGATATTGTTACTATCGTAAAGAGAATCATTGCTTCCGTAAATATACTATAGAAATGGGAAGAGAATCGTAGAAATCTGAATCATAATTTTGAATTTTCAATTAATAAGTGTAATTAGTGTTTAATTCAATTATAAGAATTCAATATTAGAAAATAAGAGTAAACAATTTAATTTCGTTGGAGTAAAAAATAATAAGAACTCAGTGTTTCAAGTCTCAACTTCGAGAACATTTCAACATTCCAGACATTTTCTAGACGAATTTTCACCGACAATTCACTCTCGCCGTTCCCCTCCACGACCTTCATAGGATAGAAGTTCTCGACCTGGGGCATATGCTTTAATTCGTCATCACATCTACTAACAGCTTTTCATCTAGATACTCTATTCAATATACATTTCACACGTTACTTATAGCACTGTAGTAATGAGTATTCAACAGTTGGTAAAGCGACATGTTATTTGACAAAATGGTTGGTGGATAATCTCGAGCAACCTTATCAATGCACCTTTCCTTATATGGACAAAATTAGAAACGTTTCTTTGCCTAGGTGAGTTGAATTTATTCAACATCTATGTAATATTACTCCATAACGAGTCATTTAACATGCCTCATATAGGAATATTTTAATGCAATCAAAAGATTAAAAAAAATACTTGATGTTTCATTTTGCATATGATTATAAATCATTTGTTTTTTTTTAGTTATGCTCTCATGCTAAGAGATTTTCCTCCAGTTCATTTCGACGCCTGATATAGTTGTAATTTAAAAATTTTCAAAAGCCTGAAATTACGCCCGCTCATTTTTTTCGTTTATCTCTGAAATTGGATTAGTTTCCTTTCCTTATTAAATTCTTATATTTACCTCCCCCGTTTGTACTGAAATCTTGAATGCGAAAGAAACCATTCAAAATTTTGAGCACTCATATATCGATTGATCGGAAAAAAAATTCAGCTTTCACTTCAGATGCTCAGTGAAATCAAACCACATTCCCAGATGACCCCAATGTTTTAGCGTTTTATGAAATACGATCGGTACGGCGGTTCCACTTCCTGTTCACTATTTGTTTTAGCGAATAAGTCTCATAGTACATAATGTTCATATTGATAGAGATAGTATACTATTATACTCAAGCGTAAATGATAATCGTTGATAACGTTTTAAAATAGCGAGTAGATCGTATCGATCGTATTCTCTAAAGCATCTAAAATTTCTTGTTCCTATGCTCAACGAGAATTGCCGACTTCTTAAGGTTCGATTTTTCAGCAAATTCTTTATTAAAATATATTAAATAATCTTATATTTAAATGTATTAATTACTTCACAATTATTTAAATAATATTAATGAACATTATTAGTAAAAAGAATAAAGGAATGCAAAAGAATGACCAGAAAAATCTTCAACAAATTATTTTACAAAACAAAATATTATAATAGTAGAAAAATTTGAGCTTTTATATCTATATAAAATGAAGTTTCTATTATTTAAAAAAAAAAATAACGAGAAAAGTTTTGATTTATTTTCAGTTAAATTCGTTAATTTTTCAGTTGTGATGCTGAAGTTCTGGTGCAACATTATCAGAACACTGTAAATGCTAAGAGTTATTTTTCACACGATGTAAGCCGTTTAATTTGTTAGTAATAAATAAAAAATCTTCAATATTATTGAGTCTTTTTTTTAATAGTTTAATACGGCATTTACCTCAGTATAACATATGTCAGTAATAATAATAGAGAAATAAATGATCTTATCTTTAATATACTGATATGACTGACAGTATTAAAAAATACTGCAAAATATCACATCTATATGATGGTACTTACAAAATTTTCAAATAAAACCCCTTTAATTATTGATTGAACCTAAATATTACAAACATCAATTTAAAAAAAAAAAACAATTCTAGATTTGTGAAAGTGGTGCTTCATAAATTATGAAATTTCGATGTTCTAAATACCGAAAAAAATGATTGATTTCCATTGTCATATCTTTAATTGTTCTTATCGTTAAGCTCTTCTTGTGCTAACAATGAAACAACAACGGTTTTAGTTGTCATTGTAATATTGCCTGACACTTTCATAATACCTTAAAAAATCATTCTTTATCCGATATTGCTGTTTCGAAATCACATCGGTTGAAAGTGCAATAATTTTTTTTTTAAATATTGAAATACATGTATTGTAATTAAAATTTTTATTATATTTAAAATGAATGGAAAAAACAACTTGTTAAATTGTTTTTAAATTTGTATAAATTCCATCAGAAAAATAACAACTCGCATTTTTAACAATCATTTGATTTGAGCAATGTTCAATTTATAGACCAATAAGGTATGAAAGTATCACTTCTTATTTATTATTTGTTTATTTAATCACTTAATAGTACTCAATTTGAATTCAAAAACTGATACTTTAACCGACAGTAAAATTTTACTCTAAAACAATACAATAGACGCATTAGCACGGTTTTCTCTGTTCTTTCTAAAAAGGATGATAATTACAGTGCACTCTACCATGTACCAGATGGGAATATACGATTATGGTTGATCGTACTGAAGGACCTCCCATTGATGAATCCGATAATCGTTCCGCTTATGCATTTAGGTAAATTTTTATCGTAATTTTTTAGCAAAAACAAAAACCCTGGGGTTATATATATATATATATATATATATATATATATATATATATATATATATATATATATAGTATTTCATAGAAGTTTTAATAAAACAAGAAGGAAAAGATGTTACTATTAATCGAAAGGTGATGTATTTTTAAAAAAGTGGTCCTTCTAATATATAGGTTATGCACGATCCCTCGTAATCTCCTCCTTCCAAATTTCTTTTAGCCACTAACTCTTCTTGAATACTTTAAATTACTTGTATCGTTCACTTTACTTTTTTTATTCATTTTTTTCCGTTCCTCAATCCTCACAAGGAATATGGAATTAATATGTTCAATAAAATTGAAATTTTCATTTAAAAAAAAAATTTATTTTTCAGAGCTGATATATCGTTCAACGATTTACAATATGAGGAAATAACTGAAGTACACGTTCTATCTTTCTTTGGGCTTTTAGCACAGATTGGCGGCCAAGTAAGCCAAGATTTAAATCTTTTATTGCTACGTGACAATTGCGCCCTTAGGAGGTTTGGCCACTTCACATAATAGCGTAAGAAAGTGATGAAAATTTAAGAGTGAAAGCGAAATGATACTCCAACTGACATCTGCCCACTATAGTACACAGCAAGAAGAATTAGCTGCCTAAGGAATTCTCGTAATACCTGGCAGGTTTTTCTTGTTATTATCGAGAATTACGATGGCTTCAATGAGATTGCGATATGAATGATTTAGTTTCTTGTAGTCGAAATTAATAATTTCTATTGATTGAGGCGAAAGATAGTTAGTGGTATATTACTCATAAAATTTATCGCTTATAAAAAGATTATATAAAATTTGAATAATCTTTAATTTAAATAATTCCTATATTGATGAGCTTCATGATTAAAAATAAAATAATCGATGCTAGTAATAAGAATTTCATTGCTTTCTTTTTCAAATGAATAAAGTTTGTAAGAGAATCGACAAACTTGAAAAGCATCTATCTTTTTTTAGAAGATCGCAGTGCCATTGTTGTCGAATGAATCACCATCCATGACATTTTCGGAAAATTTCTGAATCAGGATTTGAAGATCCCATTGGGATGTCCGCCATCCTATCTCGGCCTTCTCCTCCATCCATGAAGAAATCCGAAAACTTCTTAACATTTCAATTTTCAACAATTTCCGTTCCAATCTGAAGATCACTTCCTGTAAAAAAAATTAAAAAGCATAATTTTCAGTTACTTATTCTAGTTAATTATCATATCCCAAATTAAATGATAATAAATCTAAAGAATTTCCAATCAACGATTAATAAAATTTCCACTATTGATTTTTGTTTTCAGCTTTCATTATTTCTTGGTGCATCAATAATGAGTATTATACAAATATTTCTAATGTTATTTATACTCAGTAAACGTAGTTTTGCACAACGACATAATTCAACACAAATGATAACAACATCGATCAACGATGGTGAAGTGAAACGAAATACATCGGAAGGTGAAATGAGTAGAGCAAATAATTTCAACGTTAATAATCCGGAATTTTATGCACCAATCTCGAAACGACAATTAAAACCGGAAGAACGAATCGACAACAATACAATTTCATCGAATAAAATGACTGTCTACTAATAAAGATGTAAATGACTGAAGAAATAGTGCAATGCGGAGAAGAGAACTTTATGATGATTTGGATTACTTTACAGTGATAAAGAAACGGGTATGCTATGTGATGGATAGCGCAATACAATTGTACGTATTAATCCTACTTCATTATTTTATCTTCAATTTAATATTGTTATATTTCGATTTTTAGATGGATTGTATTGTGATATGCAAAAAATTTTAATGCCTTCTAAAACTTTTAATTTGATGTATATCGTGCCGATAGTTCGTGATCCCATTGCTCCGGTATCTATAGACCTATAAGCCTGAATAGCTCCATCCTTGATACTTCTAGAGTACCGTAACTTCATGATTCCGAGGCAGATGCAACATCCGAAATATTACTGCTTTATCGTTAGGTCATATAAGCGTATGAAATGAAATGAAACTAACGGAATAAAACAGAAAAATATATGAATAACCTATGACTTCACGAATTATTTTTTACATTACCTCACACTGAAGCCTCTCATACTCTCCCCTCCTCTCTCCTCATTCCCTGAAAAAATAATTAAACACCTGGAGAGGCCGTCCACCCGCACAACCACAACTTATATAATCGGAGATGATGATGAGAAAGCGAGGCGTGAAGAGGGGGATTATTTCGATGCATAGGCTAATCTTTGTGAAATTTTATAAACTTTTTATTACAATACCTGATATGAATATGTCGTTTATAAGAACAGAATAAATGAACTTATAATCTGACTCTACTATTTACATATAAAAAACTCCTTCTCGAATTTCAAACTATCTAATTTATGGGCCTTCTATAACAATAATCTCGCCAATAATAGTGCTAGGAGAAAAGCTTGGGAAGAGAGGAGGGAATGGAAGGAAGGGATATTTGGAGGATGGGATATTCGCTAGCTTGAGGAGGGGAAAGGATATTTGCGGGGGGGGGGGGGGGGGTACAGAAATAATCTATACCATAGCGAGCTTCAGAGACTTTCTGGAACAGCATTAATAGCGTACGTTCTGAGCTATGAAAAATTTAAAGCTAGAGCAAGAATTGCTTTCAAATATAAAAAATAAATCATTATAGCTGATAACACTGTCAATAAAAAATGACCATTTTCACCAGCCATCACGTTATACACGCCATAGCGATTATTCACTCATACTATGCCTTCAACTGATTCCAGGATAAACTTAAGCAACTTCTCCACCGATTCCATTTCGGTCCTTAATCCCCTCAAGTCAGACTCTCTCATCGTCTTCATGTCGGTACCAACCCCCCCCCCTCCACCCCAATCGGACTTCCTTAAATCACTGGTACATTAACCTTTGAAACTATCTCAGATGGGTTTTATCGGCATGTGGTTTGCTGATTTGCTGATTACGATGTCTAATTTGCTCTCACCATTTTCATTTGTGCTCTACCTTAAAAACTCGGAGCACTCAATACCGGGGAAAACAAGAGGAAAAAGTGCCGCAAAAACTTGGAACAAAGCCCCAGGTTTATGGCTCCTGGAATAACCGAAAATCAACGTATAGAGAGAAAGCTTATAAAACCAACAATATACGCACACACTATCTTGCTAACAGAAATCAGCCGATTAAAATTAAACACTGATAGCTGATGGAGAGAAGAAACAAAAGTTAGTTTAAAGCAGTCTTAATAAAAAAATAAACCCTGTTTTCATACAACATCATTATTTAAATTATAAATAATAAAAAAAAAACAAGCAATCACTCTGGAATGAAAGACTAAAAAAAGATAACGTCAATATTGTAATGCAAAATGTGAGAGGAAACAGATACACTTATCAGTGGGCGTTTCATTAAAACCTACATCAAATTTAAACTCGAAATTAAGCCGGCAGCAGAATTTACCCCTTCCTCTTACCACCCCTCCTCCCCTACTCTCCTTATCACCTTCCATCTCAACTCAACCCCACCAAAAGAACAACCTCAAGCTTATCCTGTAAGAAAAAAAGAACAACCTCAACTTACTTCTCTCCTCACAAAGAATTAATTTTTTCACCTCCATGACTATGGCTCGACTTTACTCAAATTATTGTCATCCATCAATAAATATCAAAAGAACTTAGAATCGAGCTAAAAAAAAAAGAGCAGATTATGAGAAAAGCTTGGATGAAGGTTTCTATAAAACAAAGAATGGCAACGAACTATGGGAAGAATCTCATCGGAAGAGACTTTGTTTCACCTCGTTCATATCGAATATGGCGCATCTCCATTAAAGTTTGTCGCATTTCCTCTCGCATTGCTTTCATTTCACTTAAACATCGAACAATATCCTCATGTAATTCTAGATTCGCCTCATAGATTTGTCTACATGAACATTGGGAATGTCGTTCTTGTTTTCGCGAATCAGAGGCTTCAGATTCCACTTCGGGTTCATGTTCCAGTATCTGCTCTTGCTCAAATTGCTCTCGCCTATCTTCTTCGTTAAATGTGGGTATCTCATCGTGTTCCATTTCTATTCGTTCCAACTCCTGTGGCTCCTCATCTTCTGGCTCACCATCTATTTGCTCCAAAGATATTGATCCATCAGTAACTTCAGGCTCTTGTCGTTCAATTTCATGTGATACCGACTCCCCCAAAACATCCGTTACCTCTGCCGACCTAAAACACATCGCAATCGGGTAATGCGAAAACTGCTGAAAGATGTGAACGTCTCTGATTCAACCTCTGAACATATGTGTTAAAAATAATTGAATGAATCAAATTTTAATAATTAAATCATCCAAAAAAAATTAAAAATAATTTTTTCCCTTACAGGAATAGTATATCGTATTCTGTCTTAATAAAACTGACCGCATATACAATTATTTCACAAAAAAACCGTTTTTTCGAATTGATCGATGTTAAGATATGACATGATTGAGTGCGAAATGTATGTGATTTCTAAGCATTTTCAGATATGTAAAACTTTATTAGAGGTTAGTGGATCAACTTCACAATTGGTAGAGAAGCTCTTTTTTGTTGCATTCATATTAGGAAATCAATAAATAAATAAATAAATAAACAGATGGATAGAAAAATAAATAAACGATCGAACAAACGAATAAACACTGAATAAATAAATGAATATACTAAGTAAATAAACAAATAAATAATATATACCCTATAGCCTCGAATGAAGCCCCGTTCATTTTCTCAGCAGTGCTGCCATTCTTCCATTTTAGTTTTTTTTTTTTAACATTAGTTTTAATCACTTGTTTCAGGTAGGGCGCATCTTTCAGAAAAACAACGCCTAAAGGTCAGTGGCTTGCCTTGTAAAACGATAAAGCTCACCTTAGCATCACAAGTACTTTCTGTAATCGAATGAACACTTCCAAGTGACCGAAAACTTATATGGTAGACATTTTGTACAAGTGTTCACAAAGCCAACAAAAAAATTATACAGAAAATGAATGTAAAAAAATATGCTTAAAATGTCTTTAAAGGCCCAATCAGCTATACAAACAAAAAATAGAATGATTCGAAAATTCATCTATCACTTCAATGGTGAATAAATTGCGCAAAATGGCAAAGCAAACATTGCTTTGCTCCCTCCCCTTCAGCTAATAATCTAACACGAAAACCTCGAAGGCAAACATGCCGATTTCATCGGCATCCTCAAATCTTTTGTTTTTGCCTCACATTTCACTAAAATAGCCTAAAACTCATGGAAAAATTCTTTCTAATATAAACAATGTTGGTATATCATGATACATTCACATATATATTTCAACCTTTCACTCGATATACTGTGCAGCAAGTTGAAACATCCCTGAATATGTGGTTGCGGATTCCCACTGAACTGCACGCAAATATATACAACAATAGGTGTATGAGAAAAAATTCGTTTAGTAAATATGCTTACCTGAGATCAGTATGTTCCTCATCGAGTAGCACTTCCTCAACTCTATCCACTCTGGTTTTTATACCTTTACTTAGTTTATAGTACTTCCTTTTTACTCGATCCCATTGTGGGAACGGTATACCCTCTTCAGTATCGTCGTTGAGTGATTTCGATTCGGCAATTTGATGTCCCTTCAAGAAAAATAAAGAAATTTGCCAAGGTATCTAGATTACACGATAAAAACAGGACGCTTTATAGAACAACAAAAAACTTAACTGTTGACTACTAACTGCACAACTTAACAACCACGCGGAATAAGCATGTTTCACCTACGTCCTTTACAAAGAGAAAAATTCACGTTTCAATTCAACAATGGCAACTCTACCTCCCTTATTAAACCCAATCCTCTAAGCTTCATTAATGACTATCATACCATTCATAAATGCTGGAAAGTGACCAAAGTTAGAAGCTTTCAACTATCGTCCATCCCATTCCTCCCCTCCCCCTCCTCCAAGCTCATGGTCCTTGTCGATGACAAACGGTGAATTTATGCATCAAAATATCTCACCCATTTTGTAACTTTATTTTCTATTATATCTTATCATCTTATCGATATGTTATCACTGAAATCTCCTCTCTACTACTAATTAACATTACATTAACCGCATTTATTTTCTAGCTACCTGTTATATTATCATCAATGCTTTTAGTATACTTGCTTATCATACTAGTTAATCACTCAATTGCAGCAATATAATCATACGCACTGATTTCGACACCTCAAAAACCAAATATAATCACATATATTTTTTAATTAACATCAATTAGCCTAATTATTTTCAACTCTCACTTCCTCATCGTAGAAAAATCGCTTAACAGTGATATCAATAACTGAAATGAGGAAAGCATTTATAAGATCTAAAAAGCATTTTGCACGAATCTAACATTATACAAACAGTTATGCAGTACAAATTTGTGTACAGGTATAGTATCGCATATATGTTTAACATCGTTTACTATTGGAAACGGATCAATTGATACTAGGCTTGTTAATAAAACATTGTGTCTATGAAATAAACGTTTGCTACAGAAATACATAAAAATTTCTGGTTGATTTGTAAAAGAATTGATGCGACGAACCAAATCCCATGCTTGACGAGGTGAAATGAGACCTTGTTTGATACGATAACGACATCCTGTATCTATTTCTCGTGCTTTGAAAATCCTTGCACTCATCGGTCTACACTCCGGATGATGTGTTGGATAGGCATTTCCCACTATGCGACCATCGACTGTTCGGATACGTGCTCGTGGAAAAGATTCTTGCTCAATACCACCTGAAAACATCCATCGTAATAGTACTTCTGAGTATGAATGATATCAGAAATGACTTATATACAACGCTAGTACCATATAAATGTTGAAGTAAACATTTCTAGGTTCAGACCATAGCGTAGTGGATAATATTTGGCGAAGTGGGTCATTTGATGGGTATCACCATTCATAAGTTCAACACAATCATATTGCCAAGCGTGAGATTTGTGATCTATTTCTACTTCTTAATCTTTGCAGTAATCCATACTACAATAAACTGTCACCATCGCTTCCCTTGTTGCACAAGATGAGATGAGTAAACAAACGTGGATATACCTGATGCAATCTTTGATTTATGAGAGAGTGTTTCACATTTTGAACATCTATAATATGCTGTTCGACCATCTTTTGACTTCGAACCAATTCGATAGATACGAACTGTATCCCCATATGCATCTGGTACAACAAGCGACGACATTGTCAGACGTTTCGAACGTGTATAGTGCACAGCTACTTCACCTGCCTCGTTGTCAATAGATGAAATATGACTGAAAGCTTTGACGTTTGCATAAGTATAAATTACTTCTTTGTCGTGACATTTCTAAGATATGCTAGCATAATTTTCCATTTTGTTAGCGAGAAATGCTCTCATCTCAAATACACAAAATCGAAGAAAGGAAGAAGAAGTGGGGGCTGGATTAGCGGAGGATGGTGGGGGTAACTTCCTATTTATGCTGCGTTCTTCCAATGTATCAGAGTAATTTGTATAAGACAAATGGGCTTCTCGATGGAATATACGGTAACAAAAAATATGATCGCTTAACAGCTCTCAAAATGAAACACCAACCTAGCTTTTGGTCGAATAGTCGACGATGTAATAGGTATGTGAGATATACCCTTATGTGCATTTCTCATCGGATCATAATAACGATTATTTGCTCGTCTCCATGGTGGAAAGCACCAGTCAACCGTTTCATTATCGTAATCGCTTCTACCAGTTAGATCGATACGATGCTCCTACAAGGAATTATTGAAATAAAGAAATGGAACAACTCAAGCTGAAGGGAGAGAGAGGGAGACAGAGAGAGAGAGAGAAAGAGAGAGAGAAAAGTATAACCAATACAAGTGGGAAGAACATTCTATCTACTTTAATAAACAAGAAAGTACCACACCAGTAATCTGTGCCTATATAGATCTATTCTAGGCAATTATATAACGATAGTGATATATGATTTTCTATGCATAAATATCTTCCGCCTATCGCCTAAATAATGGTAAAAGAAAATATAACCCAAATTTACACAATTATTGAGTTAATGAAGGAATATATCAAAATTTAAGAACCATTGGTGTTGTATTGCTCGAAGAAGTTGGTCGATATTTTAATTCTGCTTGAATACTTCGATAATTTTCGAGTGCCTTTTGTTGATCGACTGATATTGGATGACAATCTGGATGATGTTGTGGATATGGATTACCGACCACTCGACCATGTATCGTCTTAACAGTAGCTCTCCATCGAAGTTTCTTCTCTGCATTACAAAACGCCGTACCACTCTCACTGCCACAATCATCATCTGCGTTATCAATGCATAACACTTATATCTCTTTATCAATACGTTTAATAACAAACTAACTCATCCCCGCCATTAAAGAATAGGAACAGCCTAAAAAAAACAAAGGATTTGGTCCAGGATAACGCAAGTAAGATTGCAGTAGGAAAGATAGCTAGAATTACCACCTTCCTCCAGCGACAGAAAAGATTACAGTGCCCGGAAACGATATGAAATAAAGCAGATGGAAATCATCGCTCATTATTGGAAAGCAATGCGATATAATAAAGCAGTAGCCATGATAATGCGAGAAAATATAAAGCACAACTATGCAATATCACTTATACCATTCGACAACCACATACGCCCACCGTAGGACTTCGAATGATATGATACAGTACTATGTTACGCGGAACTATCTAAGCTAAGTTCGCAACATATTCAAGTTCGAAGCTTCTTATTACTCTAATTGAACCATATTCCCTTTGCTTCTAAATGTATTTCACAGATCATCGTCTAATATTTAATAATATATTCCAACTATTGTTATATGTTAAAAATACTCACTGAGCTAATGTCTGGTGCCTCACACAGCCTTTCAAACGGCTTTGACCAAACGGAAAAGAAATTAACTGAGGTTGGAAGTATGGAAAGGGTGAAGTCCTTATTATTATACACATTTAAAGGAATATCGTTGATTTTTTAAAAATTTAAAGAAATACCTTGCATCGATATTGTTGATGCTTTCAGTTTGCGCTTAATTGTATCACATGTTGAACATCGATAATACACGGTTTCATTTGTTGCAGCCGTCTGACGATAGACACGTACGAATTGTGGATTATCCTTTTCACGGATCACCAACGATGACATTGTTAGACGCTTCGAACGCATTGTATGGATTTGTGAAGATGTTGGGGAATACCGTAGCGATGTGCAATAAACTGATGGAGGTGATCGGAGACGATGGCATTCTCCACCATATCTGAATCATTCCATCAGAAAATTTGCATAGAGATTAAAAGAATTGATGAATTAATTTCTTCGCGAAAAGTATCACCGAATGATCTATTAAGATATCAAGGACGAAGTACCATAAAATTGTATCCGTCCTTAAATTAAGCCTAAATCCTGATTGAAAACTTTTTTACATTTAAGAAATAATGAGCCGAACTAATCAGAATCTACATACGATTTTCAGTGTAATTAATGAAAAAGCTTACTTTATTGTATAAAAATATATGGTAATGAATAAATATATATGCAAATAAAAATAAACAAATAAATGAATAAATAAATAAACAGACGAATAAAAACAAGCAAATAAATAAATAAATAAATAAATAAATAAATAAATAAAAATAAGCAAATAGAATCGAAACAATTGAAAGAAACCGTTTCGTCGGCGAACGATTCTCTCGTAAAAATTTCGGTGGTATTGATGAAGAAATATACGAATCATCATTAGGGATATCAACATCAATCGTTTCATCTCCATTATTATAGTTATCCACATCGATATTATCCCATGATAAATCCCTTTCAACGATCGGATATTCACCTTTTGCTCTAATCAATGCTTCTTGTTGTTTTTCATAACTCTGAAAGAAAGATATCAAATTCTTATAGGATCTTTTTTTGGTTACTAAATGAAGGAATTGATCTCTAAACAAATGAATTCTGCGTGAATTGTCCTACTTCAGTCCGACAATCCATAACACCTTTACCTAACCGATCAATTGATAAAATTGAACGAGAAGGTTCGATGAGGGAAGGGTGGGGGAGGGGGGGAAGGAAGGGAGGGGGGAGAAAGGGGAATTTAAACGGGAATATGTTACAGACGAAAAACAATACAAACTTGAAACTCAAACTTGAAACTTTTCACGGTTATCGATCTTTGATCTTTAATAAAACTACGAATAGTCGCAGGATAAAGATCATATAAAAACATCATACCTTTAAATGTCTCCATACAGTCTGCAAAGTTGTCTCCCATCCAAATGTTCTCTCTAATTCACTTTTCACAGCTTTTACTGATTGTAGATCCTTTTTGTATCGTGCCAAAACGCTTAACACACGTGGATCTGAGAAATCCTTCTTTGGCGCCATCTGATCTTAATGAAGCAACGATCAGAAGATAAACAGAAGGGCACAACAATATAGCTATTCGAATATTCACTTTCACATTTTCGCTTAATGAGGCAACCGACCATTGAATTATTTTATAACAATAATAAAAATAATAATATATTTTCTTATACGATCGATCCGCTATTTGAACCTCAAACCAAAAAAATTTGTTTTTTAGCCGCATCCGACTGTAACACCTAGAACTGTAACATTGTAATACCTATAATGCAGCTCTCAAATGTTAATAAAATTGGTGATGCAGGAAATAATAAGCGGAATCGAAGCTAAAGATTGATACTTGGCAAAGGGTGTAATTGAAAGAAGCCAAAAATAATTCGATTTCGGGAAAATTTCTGGATTTGCGCTGAATTATTACTGATTTTTGACTATCACGATCATTGGCTTTATCGTTTCTTTTGTTTGGCTTTATGTCTGAAATGTTGCTCATTTTGTTTCACAAATTCATGTATGTTATATGAGCTTAATTTCATCGTTATTGTTTTGATGGTTTATGGTTTAAAATTACCGAACGAAACGACGAATAAAAATACATATATATATATATATAATAACAAAAAATATTTTTGCTTTACAATGAACAAAGTATGGAAAACACATTCGAAAAAATAAATATTGGAGAGAAACAACAAAAACATCTCTAACTATGAGGAGGGCACATATCCACGCGTTTAAACCCAATCCCTCCCTCAACCCCCCCCCCCCCATCCTAAAAAAGGGAAAAAAGAATAGCAAAGGTAGTTTTGCGCTTTATAAATGAAAATATGCTTTATTTTCTAAAGAATAGGCTCTATAGAAAGTTTAACCTAGGCGTAAGATAAAACAAAACACTATAATCTAAAGGTCATGTTAAAATGTGGGTAAAAAGAAACTCAAGGAAGCGAACAACGAAAGGGGGTTATCGATGAGCCATGCGTATTCGATCGCAGGATTATACGTTATGATGGAGTATGACGATAGGATTCAATGGGATGAGAAGGTAGCAACACCTCTGAGATCATGGCCAAATAAGCGACTCGAAATGCACAAGCTGTGAGGTACCTTTCGTCGGCCGTTTTCCTTTTGTTTCCTTGCATCCCGAGCCGGTTGTCATGAATCTCTTCAAGCCATTTCGTTTAGTTGTATATTATGATTAAAGGTAGATTTGCGTTAAACCTGGTCTCTGACCCGGTTAAAGCTGGAGCTAGTTCGAATCCTGGTCGTAGCCAGAGTTTGAGCCGGATTTAACTCTCAGATCTGTATAACAGCTTAGTCATGAAACAGCCAATCTCACAATCAGGTCTATGGAATGGGAAACTTGTCTCACCAATTTTCATAAGCTGCTGTTATATTGCATTACCATTACTGGCAACCAGGCACGATTTTCATAAATCATATCATTTCAGTATCACTGAAGATGTCTTCCTTATGTGTGGTACGAAGAAAGAATCTCGAATCGAAGGAGTTGACGGTTGTGCACGACGAATGTGGATGTGATTCCAAATCCGTTTGTGGTAATGAACCAGCTCGGTAAAAAAAAAAAAAAAACCCCAACGAGGTAAAGGACGAGATAACGAGGTAACGAGGTAAAGGATCAGCCGAAACTGTACTTGGAGAATGGAGACAATCTGAAGGCCAATAAGGTTATTCTTGAGCTTTTCTGTGTTCATTGAATGATCTTACGATGTGGTAAAAGAAGGTATTAGAGGATGAGATGAGAAAGGAATGAAGGATGTTGAACGGTAAAGGTGGAAAAACACCTTGGGGTTGCGCTCATCTAGTAATACTGAAATCTGCCAAGCTTTTCAATAAATTCCCTAAAATAGCTAAGGTTGTTGGAACGATTTTGGAGTACTATGGCATATGGTATGTGATAGGATGACGGCACCCATGTATATACTACGGACCATCTACGCTGTAGCGCACATGTGCTAACGTGCAAATATTTTATGGCGCAAATGTCTGTGACAAGAATTCAGTAATGGGCTTCTATGGAGGGCTAGCTGTCTAGTGACTGAATGAGATGCTCCTTTTATATATGTAATATGCAAACATTTTCAGCTGAATACGGGATATGATGTGCCCTCTCTTAACTTGCGCCCTCTTAATATTGATTAAGCGTATCAATTATCGGGCACTTCCGCCTTTCTTTTCTATATCCATAAGAAATAAGAAAGTGCTAAAGCATACTGTAAGAGATTTCGATAAGCTCTGTGGACGAGAAGTGCAAAGTTGGGCGGTCGTGATCGTATATTGCCTTTAAAAGTACTGTAGTATTTTCTACGTCATGTTTTTCGAACAGCTTTTCAAGTTTTAATGGTACTGTAGTATTATCGTATGCTCGGTTGAGTTCCATCGTGTTCCATTTAGGTTTAAAGAAGATCGCCGAATCATTATATGCACAACGATGCGTGTCGGTTGAATTCATTGTGTGATTCTATAAATCACTCGAAAATGACGATCAAATGGAAATGTCGTCAAATATTGAATTCCGATATATTTTTATCACCACACTTCGAAGCTCCATCGAAGGAATCCCCCTATATAAAATTGTATTATTTTATTGTTTTCGACATAAAATGATATTTTTTTCACTATTTTTATCTGCCTTATTTGTGTGAGGAAAATATGAAAACATTTTAAAAAATTTTGAAAAAAAATTTTTTTGAAAACATTTCAAAAAAATCCCTCAAATATATTTTAATTTGAAAAGAAATATTATTGCAATGCGGCTGAATGAGAAAAATATTTTTTGCAAAATATTTCATAGATTTGAATTTTATTTTCGTTTTATTGCCAATTTTAGCGAATTTCTTTCGATTTTCTGCCCGATTCTAATGATTTTTTTTCATTTAAATAACAATTTTAATATTTTTTTTGCTTTTTATTATCATTTCCAGTAATTTTTTCTTATATAAATGTGAATTTTAGAAATTTTTTTTGTCTCATTTGATCATCGATTTTAATAATTTTTCCGCTCATTTAATGACCAATTTTAATTTGTGAAAACATTTTCTATTTGCGAAAGAATCTGTGCTATTTGGAAAATGCAAAAAAAAAAATCTAAATTAGGAAAACGCATTACTATTTTATCTTCACCTAGTCAATATTGG
Organism: Baylisascaris procyonis; assembly: GCA_037389465.1. Taxonomy (NCBI): domain Eukaryota; kingdom Metazoa; phylum Nematoda; class Chromadorea; order Rhabditida; family Ascarididae; genus Baylisascaris; species Baylisascaris procyonis. The sequence continues at coordinate 3,019,523 of JAZARR010000200.1, forward strand.
ATCCCGCATTTGCGTTGCAAAACAAATTGAAATCGCTTTTAATAAAAATATTTTTCTGTTTACATTACTTTTTAAGAATAGGAATTCTTTAGTGGCATAAATATTTATTTATTTATATATTTATTTGCAAAATAAACGTATAATAAATAGGTTTTACCCATCAATTCTGCATGCTTATTTACATATTTCATAATTGAGATATGATGTGCCCATCATGACGAATTTCATACAATGGATAAATCAATCTATTTTATTCGGTAATTCAAAAAATCACCGATATTCACCTCTCGAATTTCCAATATTATCTCTTTTTACTCTTTATCTATGTTCAGATGAAAGACACAAAACTATTTGCTTATCCTAGATTTAACTATTTACTACGATGATATAGTAGTGTATCGAATTATTACCAAGTAGAGAGAGGAGAGGTATTCCTTATTCGTTGACATATTTTGATGATGTTTGAGGAATGCCAAATGCGAAAAAAAAAAGTGCAGCCGTTCATAATTTTTGCAACAGGTAAGTACAGATTAATAGAGTTTGGCAGGTGCGTGGGAGGTTTGAATCTATAGTGATGATTTTCGGTGATTATCGAACACACATTCAGTTACTCAGCGAAAAGAAAAAATAAAAAATAAAATAAAAAATAAAAATACACACTATACACTGCCTCATAGGGTCTCACAGCCTGCCTTATTTTGGCCGACAAATGATGCTCATGATGAATAGCAATTAAATATGCAAATTTTTGCCGCAGATATGCTATCGGACATTATAACTAAGTACGTCTGAGGTATCTGCGTTCCTCTAGCTGGATTTTCCTTAGGTTACTGCAGAAGGCGGAGACTTCGAAAGAATCATTGTCATATTAATTCGATAAGCCGATTCTTGCAACTGCTGATGTCAATCCGGAAACAGAAGAAAAGAATTCGATCAGCAGAATTAAGGGAAAGAATTCATCGACGAAATGAGATGGAGGTTTGGCTAAGTGGCAAAATTAGAGCCTTGTCCTGAAGTTGGAGTGCAATTCGGAGAGTTGGAACTTGAAATCGAGTCGAGAATGCTTGCATTGAAGCAAAACGAGAACTCATATTGTGGATGCGAATAGTTTTATGAAGCGATCGTCGAATTGCTCAACGATATCGTTTGATATATGAATGAGATGATAGAAATGCGATAAATATTTGTTATTGGGCGAATCGCCGAGAAACAACTCTAGCTCAAGAATTAACCTATTTCAGTGGGACACTCATTCCGATACAATATTTCATCCATATTCATATATTTTATGATGTTTATATATACAATCGTCTATAGCTCCCTATAGCATTTAAGCGAAAGAGAAGAGCCATTGAAATTGTTGAATACTGCGAGAAATACTTGGTAGTCTGCGTTAACCCTTTATGAAGGCATAGGAGGGGAACGCACCGGTTATGTGAATGGGGAACTATTTGTGCTTATTAGGCTAATTGATTGCATCTTATCGACTGTACACTATGAAATCAAGTTGCTTCCTGCATAAATATAATTTAATGAATCAAAGTTTTTTTTTTTTATTCGCGTTATGATGTCATTTCGAGCAACAATACTGGATGTAAAAAATATTCAAGAATATAGATACTGTATCTAGTCGAAGAGAAGATCAAACCTAAGAAGAAGAGCAATCGTTTCGAGACTTGTTGAATTCGAACGCTTACTCTATATTCAGCGGAATACGATATACAGTAAGAAATGTGAGTTTAACTCAAACGGTAGACGTAATAAGCCCATCATGAGGGTAACGCCTATCAGGTAAATCAACAGAAATGATTGCAGTATAGGAAGGATAACTTAAACAGTTAAGGAAGATAGCGAAAACTTAAACGCTATGCGAATAGGCGCAGATGTTGTGTTATTTCCTGTACTAGTTTCCCTTTTTTTTTATCAGTAGGTTCCTTCAAATATCAATTGCTTCTAAGTTATTCAGATGTTACTTTCTATTGCCCTTCCCTTCCGCCTACCCCCCCCCTCCCCCCGCTTTCGTGAACTTATTCCTGTAATGTATGAAAGAACCATTATAACAAATGGTTTGACGATCACTTTCGACTTATGCCGATAAGAGAATGCTTAACTTTTTTTTTACTGAGGTTGAGTCTCTCTGTCCATCCCTAGGCCTATCTCTTTTCTGTCTGTGTCTCTCAAATATACACATAATTTCTGTTGAATTCGGCTTATCGGGTTTATTTCTCAGAGGTGAAAACAAAATCGACTCAATGATGGCATGGTTCCAATGTGTTGACGATCATGTGGAATCGTGAAAACGATTGCTTCATCTGAATGTTGCTTTTAACTAACGTCATCATTCCACAACAATGATCAACCATGATTAAAATTTTTTCCCATCCCGAAGATTTTTGTTTCCATTTTTTACGGATTATAAATATTTTTACGAATTGAACTAATAATACCGAATTTTAGAAGTGAACAAATGACTAATCGATTTTACTTTATGAGAAAATAATTTTCGATAACATATTTTCGATTACATATGTAAAAAAAAAAAATTCAAATTTTTCTTTTCGAGTTAATCATTGCAGAAATTCTGTTGCACAGTGGTAAAATTATCTCAAATTCTATTGAAATTTCCGCCTGTAATAAATATCTTTTTTTTAAAAAATTTCACTCATGTTTCCCGCCTCTCTAATGCGCTATATAGTATTATTCGATCAGCACTCTATTCTATAATGGTTTAGTGATATCTTTCAAGCATCTAGCAGACAGCATTTGCTATCGGCTATCGACATGAAAGAGAGCAATAAAAAAATGCGTGATAACATCATATCTCGCCAGACATCTGTGCAAATTTTTGGTCAATACCATTGACGAACTCTTTCGTCTATGATTTGCAAGAAGAAAAAAAAAAACGATATTCAAAGAAAATCGAAAAATTTTTTTCGATGCTTCAAAATTAGGCAATTATAATCGATCGTTAATTTAATAAATAATAAACTTTCATGATGAGTTTCTTGATTTCTATGAGATGGCGGCTTTTCAAATTTTATTCAAATTTTTAACTTTTTAAAATGTTTTGTTTTTTCGCTAATATCCATCAAATTTCATGCGTTGATCGCGAATTCAATACATAAATGCCTATTAAGTATAAGTAATATAATGTTTGAAGCTTTCAGTTATTTATTTATTTTAAAAAAAAATCCTTTACCACGTTTGTTTTATTTTATTTATTTTTTCCTATATCTGTAATTTTTCAGAGAATTTCAGAATTTTTCAATGGTTTTTTTTTCTTTGCTTTGAGAGATTGTTATGGTTGATGCGATTGTGCAAGCAGAGTTCATTGCAAATATAACTACCAAAGAGGACAAGGGGTGAAAGCTTATAACGGCTCACGATATTCCTGGAGGAATATTCCAGGAAGTAAACGTATTCGAGTAGAGAAGAAAGCACATAGAGAGATTGGAGAAGATGTCTCTAAACAGGAGGATTACTTCTTTCTCGCATTTAAGAGCTTAATTGATAAAAATGCTTTCATTTTTAACATTTCAACTTTTGTATGATCAGAGCTTATTGAATGAATATTTGAACGTGAAATTTCCGACAGCAAAAATGTGGAGAATTTAGCAACATTTGGCATTGATCACTGCACTACAAAGTATAGAAAAAAAATGGGCTATTAGAGTTCGTCACAACATAAGTCTATCGTTTACAAATAGAAAACGAATTCTAGTGTACAATATTTTTAGTTTATCTTCAATGTAGAGTAAAGACATATGGTGGCTGAATTTCGAGAGAATTTTTTCAACGATTAAATACAGAATTATCTCATTGCTAATTCGCACGGGAGTCATGCATTTTTGAAATTCAAATTGTGCAATTTCTAAATTAAACATATATATGTTTTCTATCTGAATGACATTCTTAAATTGAGTGCGAATTCGAAATTCGCATGCTAATTCATCTATTTTATTCGTTCAGTGCGAAGCGGCAATGATACAACAGAGTATGACTAAAATAGCAGAGATTCTGCGTTGGAAAGCTTAAAAGTGAACGATATTCAAGTGCTGAGCATATTGGTGTGATGAACGTGGGAGAGATAAGGAGGGAATTGAGATCATTGAGAATTGCTGCGACCGAAATATTCAGATTATTTCACAACAAAATTTTCATTCCACTGCTTATACAAAAAAAAAGTGCTAATTTGTTCGTGAAATCTTCGCTACACGCCACCGCTTGAACCATTCAATCAATGCATCAAAAGTAGTGTCACCTTATTCATCATAAGATGACCAATTTTAAAAACTTTGATGGGGTCATTATTGCATAGATCATCTAGTCGTATAGATGGCTAATGTATACGCGTGCATTTGTATGTTTGTATGTGTCTTTGCGTGATTGTGTGTTTGTGCATTTATTGTTTTTTTGGGGTTTGTTTGTGGAAATGTTTGTGCTATATGCTTGTGCCGGTTGTTTGAGTATTCCTTTGCGTTTTTCTTTGATTCTTTGATTTGCGCTTGTCGATGCAATTATTTGTAGGTTTGTTCCGGTCGGTGTTTTTTTCTAAATCTAACCTCTTGCAGATATAGAGTAGACTTTGTGAAATGGCTTATTCAATGCCATAGATCCCAGCAAACTCTATGAGCAACTCTATGATAGTATTGTCTATTGTTGATTTATTGCCTCAATTCAATAAAACTTTTGTATATATCTATAAAGAAGATTGGTTTCATAGAATTCCATATGGTTTAATGAGCAACATGTACGATGAAACGCTTTAGGAATCCATTCATTTTCTATTTTTAATAGAATGATGAAAAATTGAGACATATTTTTAGAGATTTCGAAAGAAAGGAAATTCGTCTCTCTATCATCTTCTCATCACCGCCTCCGTCTCATCATTACAACAACTAATGGCTGATACGGCGCTGAATGAGAGAGAGAGAGGGAGAGAGAGGGAGGGAAAGAGGGAGAGAGAGAGAGTCAGTCAAAACGGTTGTCGTGGACGAAATAGTGTTCGTGGATTTTTCCACCATTTTTTTTAGATCGCCGCCCTAGCATCTTTTATCTTTTGTTTCTTTAAGAAAATGATTTATTTGGTCTCGTCACTACTTTTTTTTCCTTCAAATTTCAGCGTCACAACTGTTTTATTTTTGGTGAACAAAGAGCAAATGTCTCGAATGAAAATATGAATGCAGAGATGTACAAGAATTACTATTACTTTTTATAAGTTGATGTATGCAAATTTATAAAAAATATGAATGAATTGAATTTTATTTGTTTTCTGAAAATGAGTTAGATGTTGAAATGTTGCAATTTTCTTAACCATTTTAAAAATATTTTCTTACTAAAAAGATGCTATCAAATTTATTGCAATTAAAAGCAATATGTTACGATAGGAAACGATGCAGAAAATTCTATAATCATTTCTCCTTGAAGAGAATAGATGAGATGAAGAGAACTCTGTGTTGTCTTCTAGCACTCACTAATAGAATCAATGAAAAAATTCAAAACTGTGAAGCAATTTTTCCTATTTCATGCAATAAAACAGCGATGGTCATCATACTATAGGTATATCAAATCGACAAACTGGTAATTTTTGTCTGATATACGATGCCCCACTATCCGACAGACAATGTTTTCGTGATAGGCGAGGAAGCTTCTTTGAAGAAAATTCATTCGGTGAAAATCTGCTTTCTAGACACCTTTTATCTCATGGACGAGTTCTACTTCGTAGATGATTTGTCTGCTAAAAGATGTCTGTCCTACAGGTGTTTATCTCGTAGACGAATATTTATTTTTTGACAAATGTTGTTTATATAAAAAAATATGTCTGTATTTGTCTGTTTGTCTGACAAGCAATATCCGTTGATCGAAAGATGAAAATGAAACGCTCAGGATGTTTGCATAATTTATTAATGTAATAGATAGACACATTTCATTTCAAAGAAAAAAAAAAGAGCAATTTATTGACTGGAATTGTAAACGCCGGTTTTTGTACATGAGCATTTTAGGTTTCCTTTAATTCAACTTAAATTTAAAAATTATAAAATGAGCGAATGAAATTGAATAATTATATTAATTTAAATTAGTCATATTTCTGTTGCTTTTTCATATCGAAATTATATATGTTGAAAAATACATAAAATTAAAATGATTCCCTCATATGTTTCTTTAAAGTTTATAATTTTTCTCATCCTCATTTATTAATGATCACTTTTAAATTTATATCACCATTAATAATAAACAGCTGAATTTTTCAATTCACCTTCCGTACTTGGACAAATTGGACAAAATGGACAACAAATCAATTGACATCAAAGGGTATATTTATGAGGAAACCATCGCTAATCGAAGCCGTATTGTAGACTTCTTCAAAGAGATATCAATATCTCAAATGAAATCTTCTTAAATAGATCATTTTACAATTATAAATTATCAAATATGATCATATAATTGAAACGGTATATTATTTATTATGAAGTGATTAGAAGAAAATAAACAACGAGGTAATAGTGATAACAATCGCAATATATATATAGTTTTAATATTTGTTGTTATGCCATTGTTGTTTGAAAATACAATCAAAGAGTGATTGGCAGTATTATATGCGAGAGAGAAAGAGAGAGAGAGAGAGAGAGAGAAGAAAAAAAAAAGAATTCAATAATAGAATTGAAATTAAAATAAATTTCCACAAGAAATATATGCCATAGATGGTATAATATGCAAAAATCATTCAAATGTAGATCATCATTTCTGATACGGTTTAACGATAATCAATAACTTATGGAAATGTTTTTTCAAAGAGTTCAATTATTTCTAGAATTTTGCGAAAACGAAAATCTATCGGCGTTCATTCGAAGCGACGATAGTGAGTTTGAAGTTTAAAGTTTTCCAACGCTGCCATCTCCAATAACCTAAATATTTTCTCTTAACACAATCCCCCCTTCCTTTCTCTGTCTCCCCCCCCCCCCTCCCATCTCTTCATCAACCCTCCTACCTTATTCCTTTCCGTCCTTATGACCTCATAATAGTTTGTTTTAATGAGTAAGATCTCTCAGTACGACTATAAAAGAGGAACTGAAACAGAATGAACCGTCAGACTTATTTCCGGTTCACAATTGTAACAGGAATGATTCGATTGAATAGATGGGAACAAATTGCTTATTGGAGCCTAGAAACATTCATAACCCGAAAGAATCGAAAGCTGCTTAAACAAGTGGGTGGAAAGAAATAAATGGCAAGAAAATATGCTCATATTAACGGTAGAACTCAATGCATTTCTAGATTCTAAAAATACAAAAAAACAAATCATGTTTTGTCTTATCATGAAAATAAATATCGCTATAAACGATTGTTACTAATTAGCTTTGATTTATTTGGATAATTAGTTATTAAAAGTGCAATTGAAAATAATGATATATAACGTCAATGAATTGATATGATGATTAGATAGTAATATATTTACATAAATTGGCGAAAGCACAGCAAGAGACCCGTTGTTGAGGATACAAGTTTTGAGTTGGACACCGTTGCACGACGACGATGAGCGCTCATCTCCACTCTACAACAACATCGATATGCATTCTGCTCATAGAATTATTTCAATCGAATAGTAACGTGCAACGATATGCAATAATATTTAAATTCCTGAAATAAAAATCCATTAATAAATAATCAAATAAAATTCATATATTTCCTTAATTTTTGCAATATTTTTATTCTATTTATATCTCAATAAATGTTAAGGTTATTGTTATATGGACTGAATATGTACAATTGAGATATTTTATATTTTTGATATGTTTTCCACTCATTGAAATTTGCAATTGCCCTCCCCGGAAGACTCGAAATATTTTCTTCAGACAAAGTCAATTCGTTACCCATCATCTAACGTTTATGCGAATGCCCGCTATATACTACATATAATTTACATTTATTTTATTTGGATGAATACATTTATTTTATTTGGATGAATTCTTACTGAATTTTATCATTAATATAAGAAATATATAGGCGGAAAAAGTGACTTAAACAATTTCTTGATGTTAATTTTGAAGAGATAATTGAAGTTTAACGCTTGAAAATTTATTGATGCTCAGATGGAGCGCAAAAAATGATAACATTGAAAATCGAAATCAGCTTTGAAATAAAACTTTTTATCATTATCACTCGTTGAAAATACAAAGTTGTGAGTCAAAATGTGTTCCATTTTCAGGGAAATAATTCCTTTACAAAATCTTTTCTTATTATTCTTTAATAATCTTTGAATTTTTTTAATAAATAAAATCACTTCCTTAACATTTAAATCATCTTTATGAATTGCTCTCATAATATATTACATTACATCAGATCGTTGTATTTTAAATTTATATCCCCCATCCGAAAAAAAAATTGAATTATCTTTCTAGTTCATTGCTTTTCTTTTCGTTCATTCATTTTAAAATCTTAAAAACCTTTTTTCGCTCAATTTCGTGTTTCTTGTGGTGCTCGAATGTATAGTGATCAATTTAAATGAATGTGACAAATGTTGATCTCAAAAGTTTCAAAGTTGCATTCATTGGAAGTTTATATATTTCATCAAGGACACAAACAACGTCGCCAATCAACAATTTTCGTACGAAGAAAATTGGTTTAAATCCAGTTTGAAACAAGTTTGAAACTTTCGGAAAGGAAACGTCGCCGTATTCATATGAGAGAAAAGTTTCATCCAAAATGATAATTGGGTCGAAAAGAAAGTTTTTTTTTCTTGAAAAATAGTTGAAATAATTTTTTCTATAGAAATCTACGAAATAAACATCAATAATTCAAGAAGTTCATAGTAAAATTTGATATGAAATTTCTTGCAATCACTCGTTCTGTTTCAAATTAATTTAAAGCGCTGATAAAAATCTTCTGTTGAACAATGAAATCTTCTGTTGAATATTTGTTCGTAAATTTATTATTAATATTGATGATATCAGTATGATTATCGACTGAAAGTAATATAAGTTAGTGATCGGAAATTGCTTACATTAAAGAGGCGATTCGTTTGTCAGTGATGAATAATATTTCGATTGCAGCACATACACTTTCATTCCTGAATGGTTTCATTGATGAAGGATAGAATTCGACGCAACAGAGTAAATATAATTCATAACAACACTTATTTAAACAAAAATTACTTCAACAACCATTCTTTAATGACAGCTTTTTTTAAGAAAGAAACTTTTTTTTCACATATTTGTTTAACAATGCTAAATTTTTATTTAAAATCATATTCTATGTTTATTATAATGTCAACTAAGATAAAACGTTGCTGAAGAAGGGAATTTTTCATAACACTTTAAAAAAATTGGTTTACAACTTTTCCGGAGAAATTTTAAGGGAAAAATTTCAAAGAAAACGTAACGGCATAAGAGGAGAACATCTAGAAAAAAGAAGATGGGAACGTTGCGAAGATTTTCACTGATTGACGAGCGAAAAAGCAAACTTTGGCCGCTTCAGTGATCACGAATATCGATGAATATCAATAGATATATTTTGCTAGTAGCTCATGGAGGCAATAGGAATTTTCACAAAAAAAGTGCTGCGTGAACTTAGCTTTGTTTCCCGTTTAAAAATTCCCCTCATCCCATCATCATCAAACGCCACTTTATGTGGCCGTTAGCAAATCGAACTTCCAACATTAGTAATCTTGTGATATATATATATATATATATATATATATATATATATATATATATATATATATATATATATATATATATATATATATACATATATACATATATATATATATATATATATATATATATATATATATATATATATATATATATATATATATATATATATATATATATATATATATATATACATGTATACATATATACATATATACATATATACATATATATATATATATATATATATATATATATATGTATATATGCATTATTTATTTTAATACATCTAAACTAGTAGTTAAAAATACCTCATAGCAGTTGTCAATCGATCAATGAGTAGATCATCACAACTGCAATTTTTTTTTCGTTTTTTCATCGCCTCTCTTAGACTATTTTTGGAAATCAGCTTTGAAATGAATAAATAAAATAAATGAAATCTTCACAATCCATTAAGTTTGCAGAATCAATAGAGCATATAAGCTTTTGACGTTCGAACGATATAACAGCAAATAACAGAATCGATTTGCGAATATAATTCACATATAATTGGCGTGCATCATTAATTGGTACCAAGAAACGGGTTATATAATTTGATACACTTTAAGAAACTCATTTGAAAATAATAAAAAAATTGTGAATTTTAAAGAAAAATTTTTTGAAAACATACATTTTCCGGAGCACAATATGTTTTTAAGTATTGATAGGAACAACGATTTGTACAGCAATCATCGGCAATACCATGCCTTGTATAGTGCCTATGGCCGGTATGAGATTCGATTAATTGCTCTGAAATTAATTATCAATTAATTTCACTTTTAAGAGTTCCACGATTAAAATATTTTCGAGGCGAAAAATTTCTGAATCAAAATATTATTGCTTCAATGGCTCATATTTCCTGAATTTTAAAAGAATTAGGTGACGCAGTAGTATATTTGATTACATTTTTGTGCAAAATATAGGTTGTTTAGGAGAAAAAGAGATGAAAAACATGGTTTTATATAAGTCGCAAATGTTTGAAAGACACATTTTTGTGGCTGAAACCTGTCGCCGATCGTTTCAACTCTGCAATACAGATTCATTTTTTGCCCCGTTCAGCAACACTTTAATAGAAATTTTTCCACATTTTTGAGTAAGTTTTCAAAATATAAAATGTTAACGGCAACTTTAATTTGTTATAATAAACGAAACTATCAATTGTTCGCAATACCACATAATTCAGTCAAGAAATAAGTTTGAGTGTAACTCTCTTTTTGTGTTTTTTTGTCTATCTGTTGGGTAGTTTCAACGTTGGAAACAATGAAATAAGAGCTATGGGACTTAGTACTTATGACGACGACCCATCAAATTTGAAAAGGAATTGTAGACTTTAGAAGTTGAAAAAAGTTGCAAAATGTTTATATAGTCTGCGTCTTTGTTATACATGAGTCCAACCGACCGTAGAAAATTTATATGGACCACCGTCTCAATTAAAATATGAGGCATGCATGCCTTTAAGTATGTTTTTTCTTGATAATTTTTGGAATCGGTCGATCAGACGAGCAGGACGTAAAAGCTCATTTATGTGAACTCCATAGGCATGTTCCTCCATCTTTTTTTTCCCCGATTATTATATTAGCCATTGAAAAATTGGAAATTTTTTGTTTCATCTCAAATATTCTTCAAAAAAAAAAATCTTCGAGGATTTCAGGTATACTGCTCATTCAGTTGAATGTTAACTCTTTATGAGAAAAAAGCTGCTTAATCAAGTGAGAACTTGAAAAAATTTGCAAGCAATTCAAAAAAAAAATTACTTCAAAAAAAACTCTGGCCGTTAGCAGTAACAATCAGTGTAAACGAATTGCAAAAAAAAAAAAAAAATTCGAATGATTGATATAAACATAAGCACATAAAAACATGATATTTTTATATTGACAACAACAATGATCGCAAATGGTTGATGAGTTGTTTTTAGTGTGTTTGACCTTCTTAAGCAAGAGAACCATCATCTTACGCTTGCCCTATTCACCTCAAAATTGCGCAACCAATAACACCCTAACAACGACCATAATAATCCCTATTCAAACCACCGCCATATGCCCATTTGTTTTCGCTTATATTTTTTTCATGCTTCTTGTTTTGCTCACTCATCGGGGATTCATACATTTCCCGAAAAAATTCAAGATTTTATACTTTCTTTGTTAATTTTTACACTAGTGCATTATGGGAACATCATGTTTGCCTATACGTATCTCTTATAAGTTTGCGTGTGCATGTGTCTGTGTCTGTGTGTGTTTGTGCGTGCCTGTGCTCTGATAATCTCGAAACAAGGAGACTTTTGGTGATGAAATTAGCCATTTTCCGCTGCGCTTTCCTAAGAAGTAATTTTTTTCGGCAACATCTCTCCCTTGTCTCGTAATTCTGTGAATATTCGCTTCTCTTCTAATTCATTAGTTCTTTTTTTCTGTCTATAACTTTAGTTTCATGAAATTTAACGCATTTCTGACGTTTCTTCCGCATCAAAGGTCCAAATTATGGCGTGCGAAATCGCTCTTATACGCAGATAACAACGATGTAAAAGAATACCAAAAACACTGCTGAATTTTGACAAAATACAGTTGATATTCATCGTTTAAATGGGAATAAAGAAATTTACTAAAATACTTGAGCGAAAATTGTAATTCCACTATTAGTAGATCAGGCACACATTAGTTAAGTGGGCTTGATAGTGCAAGATATCGCTATACTTGCATGGATGGCTATATCAACTGTTCAGCTCAACTACGGGCTGGCTCGTTTGTTTTGCATTGTTCACAAAATTGAGTGATGTAGTATATCGGCATCACTATGTATGTGTTTGTCTATCACTTTAAACTGCTCATCTAAAAAATTGAAGCAGTTAGAATTTGTTTACATACGATAAGTCCTTCACTAATTATTTATACCATTTTATTAATCGCTTTACGCTGGTATCCTTCTTTGCCTTTTTTGTGCATAAACGAAGCACATTACATATTTGTATTTTTCGATGTCAATATTTCTGTTATAAATTTTTTTTTATGAAGAGTTAGTAAATTTCCAAAAGCAATATATTAAGATAAACTCTTATCAATCAATTTTCAAATTTATATCAATTTATATCACTCAATTTTCAACTTAATAATAAACTTTAATTAATTGATTTCTCTCATCGGAAGTTTTTGTCGATCGTTATAGCTTAGAATGCTTTTTATTATACTTTAAGGTTATTCAACTCCTACGATTTCTTAATCAATGTTTCTCACAGTGATGATAAGATGATAACGTGCATTCTGATGTGTGAACATTTCATGCTTAGCTTTTATTTCTGTTTATATAGAGCTACGACATTCTCAACAAGAAATGCTCGATATTTACGCATTTTTCGTCATTCATATGGCAACAAGTTTGCAAGAATCTTAAATCAGATGCGTTTTTTTTTTTCAACTGAGGCAATAAGGATATCTGCTTAGTAAACTTATGACCCGTTCGAATGGTTAAAAAACTAACCTATTTAGTGAAAAAAAAACTGAAAAAATTTTTTGTTTTGCGTTTTTTTTTTCAAAAGCAAAATTTTTTGGTTGCGGAAAACGAACTGAATTGGATTTGTTTTTGCATATTTTCTAGCCAACTGGTAAAATAAATTATGCTTACAATTTTGCAACGATCTTAAATTCAATAATTAACGATGTACATACAACGTGATGTGACTAACCTCAATGAAATTGCGTATATTAGAATATTCTATAACATATGCTAAAAGAACCGAATATTTGAACATTTTAGCTTGTTGGTCGGATGAAATCTTGTAACAGACAAATGCGGACACGTGAAAATCTTGTAACAGACAAATGCGGGCACGTGAGAATCTTGTAACAGACAAATGCGGACACGTGAGAATCTTGTAACAGACAAATGCGGACACGTGAGAATCTTGTAACAGACAAATGCGGACACGTGAGAATCTTGTAACAGACAAATGCGGGCACGTGAGAATCTTGTAACAGACAAATACGCATACAGACATAACGCTAATGTAACAGTTTTTTGCAGAAAAAAAAAAAATGCAGCAGCGTCTCAAAAATTTCGACGCCACTGGAACGGAAGTGAATGACAAATTTTCGCTCCCTAATAATGTCAGAAAGTGCGCTTTTGATATTTTAAACTATCAAATCGCTCGCATTCCCCTCAAAATTTCTCTCTAATTCCACCATAAAACAACACAAAAATTACACATTAATTTCGTTTTATTTTTTTTTCTCGATTATATTTCAATACGAGAAAATATGGACATAGTGTAAAATTATTGAGAGTGCAAAATAATAAAAATAAAATATTTGCGAAATAAATTTTGCGAATTTTTTTTTCCTATGACGAAATTTTGTGCAAATATTCTACGATTGCCTATGTTCCACTTATATGAACAAATTACCCTATTAGTCTTTTTTCGATTTACTTTTAATTTTCAATGAGAAGTGACATGAAATGTTAATTGCTAAAATTATATTTTAGTGGATATTTTCTCAAATATTCGGATTGTGGAAAGAAAATTCTAAAGAAATTTTACAAAATGTGAATGAATGAAAATTAGACGGGCAGTATCTTTTTTTAGAGACAATTTGCATTTTTGCAGCATATCCGTGTTTAGTGGAATTTTCATATTGTATTGAATATTTTTAATTTGTGCTTCAGAAAAATTTTTCAGGACACGTTAATATATTTCATTGCTTAGTGCAGCATTCTATTATTAACGTTCAAATTTTGTCCAGCTGTGCATAATTGAATTATATGCATCTTTGCATAATTAGACCTAGTTAAGTACTAGTGTGATATTTTTTTAACGCAATTAACTGTTTGAACATGGATTTGATCCAGTTTTAGATTGTTTACATTCCAAATACAACCATGTTGTGATAAGTAAAAAGTTTTCGCCAAACGAACACGTAGTTCCTTCAAAAATGAGCCAATGCTCACGATTATCAAAATTGTGGATTTAAATAATACATATGCTTTTAAATAATTCTGACTCATACACATATGCTTCTAGTAACGAAACTCTACCGAACTCACCTGAATACACACTCCTCTTCAGCTCATATTATTATAATTAACATGTATACCTTCTAATATACTTTTTCTCGTTCTCGCTATCTCCGTTCCTCGTTCTTTCTATCTCTTTTCCTTATTAAGAAGTAGCGATAACACATCGAAATGTTTTCAGGATTAGATACATAGAACATTGTGCATATTCACTAAGAATATAATGCATATGTATATCTGTGTATAGCACGATATTTACGCATAGATAAGTATATCATATGCATATATAGTGCCTTCGGTTAATAGGTATTAAATAGGCAATATTAAAGGCGCCGCAAAGAATATATTTGGTTGAATAATCAAAGTACATCGGTGAATAGGGACTTTCCATTACATTCCACCCCCACTAATCATCAATTGCTATCACGTTGGTCAATAGACGACAGCCGTGTGCACGCTTAAATCAATAATAAAAATTTCATCTAAATCAAAGTGTCGTTAATTTAGATCAACATTGACGACAAATTATTTTATTTCTACGGAAAAATTTCGTAAAGAAAAATTTGCAAAACTGCCGCTGAGTTATTTAAGAATATAAAAGCAATTAATTACTTTCATTAGGTAATCAATTGGTGTGGTCTCAGGTAATAATTCAAAAAAAAAGAAGTTCAAATGTATATCTTCCAACATATTTTTCTATGTTTCGCTTACAATAAACATTTTTCTTTCTCTTTCGACAATAACTCTTTGCTTTCTTGTACAACGATTAATTTATCGCTTTATTGACTCTAATTTTCCTCAATTTTCTACACTCAATCATTGAGGGTGCAAATATCTTTCTTATTGATCAGTGAAATTATAGTAATTTTTATTTCTATACTCTTCGTAAAATGTTAGAATTTAATGCTTCAGATGGATTTTTGATCAACTTTATATTTCATATAAATCCTATGAGATCCACTAAAGATAAGTGAATTTTATTTATTTAAGATGATCTACAATTTGAAAGAATTAAAAATAGGGAAAATTAAAAAAATATTTAAGAGAAATGAATTCAAAGGGCAATTTATTTGACGGCCTAAATTAGTGGGAATGAGAAAAAAAAACAACACGGTCACAATATTAAATTTGCTCTTCTCATTGAAAGATTTATGAATGGACAAATTATTGTTGAAAAGTGTTCAGTGTTGAACGATTGAAAAACACGAAAATATTTTCGTCTGATAAAGTCCAATGACCTATTCATTTGACCTATATTTAAGGAATAATAACCACCTCAACGTATCTTATTTACGGGTTGTGAGATGAGAGGTGAAGAGTGGGAGTCAACTCTCAAACCTGTTGTTGATTATGAAAACATATAATAAAAATTACTATTGATGCCACTTTGAAAGTAGTTATTGCTGCCAAATAATGCTATAAATATGTGAATTTATATAAAAGTGTTTACAGCGATATTCGTTGTTTTTGCAGTGAACTTGAAAAATCTTTTTCAGCATTGCATTTGAACAAATGTGCAGTTGAAGTTCTATAATTTGTAACAATTTCATTGTCAACAGCTTATCGTAGTAATCTAACGAGACTAAAATGAGGTACACAGACTGCAAACTATCGGACAGTATATATATACATTATATATATATATATAATGTATATATATATATATATATATATATATATATATATATATATATATATATATATATATAGTTTGAAAAATGCGCCTAGATGACACATTGAATCGAGTGCTGCGCAACGTTGTTTGCTTTGTCAACACGATCACTTAGTACTCACTACACTAATTTCCTCACTTCTTCAGCTGTCACAACGTCCTCCATTTATCATCACTGTAATTCTTACGGGTTTATTACCTTTTACAAATTTGCAGCTGAATTATATCACAGCTAAGTTTTAAATTTCACTCAATTTCAGATAAGTTGAATATGCTGTCCAATTTGGATTGCCTTTATCTTTTGGTAACCATTAAGTTACGTTCACTAGCTTCAAAAATTTCTCTTCAATTTCACTCAAAAGTGATATGCTGTTATAGAAAAATGTCATTCGTGTATCTTAGTGCTCAAAAAAAAAAAAAAATTTTTTTTTTTTGCGGCATAAACGATTAAAATCAACATTAACAGCTAACAGTACTCTTCATATATCTTTAAAATGGCTTACTATCCGGTTTTTGTGATTGCTATAAACTCGACCATTCTTTATTATCTTGCATTTTGTATACTTGTTGCATCTGTATTTATTATTATTTTTAGTATTATTCAGCTGCTCAGGATCGATGTAAAGCATATTTATCGTTGTGCAATGAAACTACAAAGAAATTGAATCTATAACAATAACATATTTTATTTTATAAAATTATTACTAGACAATTTACTAAAAGAAAACGAACATTCATCAGAGAAATATTTTATGCCTATTATTCAAATTAACTATTATATCATAAATGAATAAATTACCTTTTGTTGGAGCGTTATATCGATGATTGCATAACCTTGCAAGAACAAAAGTAAGTTTCTTTCCACAAAGACGTAACTCAGTTGCATTCACTATAAGAATTAGTACTGCTAGAAGCAATAGCACTCTCATTTCGAATATTGAAATTATAATAGCAGACGTTCAAGAATCCACTCGATTCGGGAAAATAAACGTCGTTCAGATATTACAAATAAAAAATATTTCACAAAGAAAGGGAGGATAGATGCGTTCAAGGAATTGGGAAACCGTTAAAGCAATATCTCCTCCGAACAATAACGCTGTGAGCATATACGCTCAAATGGTAGATGTTCAGAAGCTCGCCGACCGTCTACCGCTTCTCGACTATAAAGCGGTGAAGTCGGTACGGTGACGAGCCACCAACCGTTTGATGTCTTAGAACATTCAAGTTGAACAAGTTGCACAATGCAAACAATTCGGGACACTTCAACGCTTTAGAGCGTTAGGAATCGTAGAATCAGAATACGTCTCACACGATGTTCCCCGATTCTAAAAATTGCTCAAATTGCAGCGAGTATTCTGGAGGCCAATTCCTTGAGACAGTGACGACGGTATACCGTTCGTCAAGGCTAAAGGTCACAGACGCTCAAAGAGATGCGTATATTGTTGGTCTTAATGCGATCGGGTTCGTGTCTTGCAATGATGGGTGGAGCTTCACCAATAATGTAGGCGGTTCTTCGATAACTCGATTCTTTTTTTTTTTTGTGCAACGCACGTGAATTCACTCGTATTGTTAGCAATAAATGTTTCAATTTATTAATGCAATGATTGATTTCACAATATATTTATTTATTGTCTATTCTTTATGAGAATATGGGAATGATAAAAAGAAATTTTTTTTTCTCACATGTATTTACAGTTGAAAGAAAAATAAAATAAAATAAAATAAAAGCAACCACAAATGTGAGCAGTTTTCTCTACTGCTACTACTTTTCTCTCAGACAGCGCAACATCTTTATACAGGTTACGATGGCATGTAAGCATTAAATGAGTCAATTCGTCATCAATGCGTCACGTCTATAGCTTTTTCGGTGATAAATTGGCAAAATGCAATACACATCGATAATCATTCAACTCTATCGTTGAGGATTAATACGTTCAACAGCAATTCTGCGTAGATGATGGCTTATACGCAAGAATTCTTATATTTTATTGAAATGCAAATTTATGGGCAGGAGACGAGCCTAAGCCCTAACCTTCACGCGACCGACCTGCAAGAAAGAGAGGCCGACCTAAAGACCACAGGAACCAAGTGGATCAGAGAGGCATTGGATCAGAGCAGGCGGAAACGATATGAAGAGACATGTGTTCCTAACGAATGCAAATTTATTGCATTTTATTTAAATGCAAATTTTTTCCACCTCATTCTTTCATCCATAAATCTATCAGATATATCCCTCTACAGAAGACCAGATTACTTCAACTTTCTATCTCATAAATCTATGAGATATATTACTTCAACTTATGAATGTCGCCATAAGCAAACACTGAAAAAAAAAAGAAAGAAAATTGCACAAATCAGAGATATTGTTGTTGATATTTTGAAATTATTCATCGATATTTTCCCTCCAAAAAAAATTTCAAATTGTGGAATTTTCTGACATTTAGCAAACAAAGTGACATCGATAAACATCGGAATGCACTCTTTGAGCAATTTGAACATCAAATATTCAAACAGAATGATTTTCCTATACGAATCTAGAAAATATTTTCTGCACCAATATTTATGCAAATTTCTGCAAAAAAATATTTCTGCAACAAAAAAATTCTTCATCATCTTATTAAATAGCCAATCTTTAAAAAAAAATCGTTAATTTCATCATTCAGAGAAAAAGAAAAAAAAAAGACTTCACCATCACAAATCAAAGCAAATAAATGCAAACGATTGAAAATATATGTAAAAATTATATGCAGAAATGGTCATCGGTCTAAGAATTTTTGCAGAGTCCCTAAAACATTTTTTCATCATCAAAAAATCTTCTCAATATTTCAAGTTTCCCAACAAACTTTTTTTTTCCAATTTCAATAAAATTCCCACTCAATAATTCAAGTGCTGAAATGACTAAGAAACTATTTAATTAATAATATTAGAAAAATAATTTAGAAATAATTAAATTGAAATTCAGAAATAATTAAGTTGAATGTTGGAAAACATTTTTTTCTAAGCTTGAGTCGATTGAACATGCAAAATCGATAAACAACAAAATGCATTTCATTGAGGCGCAAAAAAAAAAGGGAAAAAAAACAAAAATTTACATTCACTAAAAATTTGGTTGATAGAGCAATAAAGTGAATTGCTAAGAGGAAATTTAATATGCAAATTGATTATCGACTAATAAATATGCACAGACAGACAAACAAAAACATAGACAGACGCAGCAAAATTATCACGGTTGTAGATCAAATGTTACGTGCAACAAGATAGAATATTTCACGTGCTTGTGAATTTTGTAAATAAGTTCCACTTTTTTAGAAACATTAGTGTTTGGCTGTGGAGAAAGGATAAAGCAGTCGTATGAAGCGTTTAGGTGCAAAATATTTGTTTCTAGCGTCAGCATCACCCATTCATTGTTGGCCACATTTCTGAGTTAAAATGAGTGTCAAAATGAGTATTTTCGGCGTCTCTTTTCACCTATTCACTTCATCCATTATTCTTTTAGTAAATGTAATATTACCATCCCAAACTATCTTACACTAATCCAGGCCACCCAAGTTGAAGTCAACCATGCCTGACCTCACCTATATGAAGCTTGACCTCACTTAAATTAACTTGGTTATATATACCCAAGCTTATGAGCGATGAAAAATGCGTATAGTGATTTATAGAATATGTAAGTTCCTAGAGGCTAAAAATACCATATATCGTATGCTATCAAAGTTGTTTTCTAGAAAGATTACTAGATCAAAATAGCACATTAATGCGCATGACGTAAGTAGACAGGAAGAAGCTTTATTTCTGCCGTAAAATAGAGGTATCGACATTTAAATTCATTACAGAGTTGACCATAAGGCATAGAAGTGAAAGAGATTGAATGCGCGGAATAAATCAAAGAAGAAAACACAATGTAATTTGGGGTGTTTCTACACTTGGAATAGAAAAAACGATTCTTGGAATAGAAGAAAAAGGAAATATACGAATATTTTATGACTATTAAAATGTTCGAATAAATGTTCGTTCGCATAACAATTTGAAAATTCTCCACATTCCAGAAGTGATTCCATTTCATCGGTTCGATCTCGTTCAACAAGTCATCGCAATTGTCAACGATACACAATGGACATCGACAACAATCACAGCCGAGATGGTTGATCATCGTCGCCCTACACTCCCTATTGCTCAAAGAGAAACCTTTACCTTATTCATGTCACAACTTACAATACTACACATCAGTTGCATTTATACTGTAAATAATACGCAATATTGCTGCAAAATGCATTTTTGATTTGCGCTGTTACCTATTAGATACTGCTAAATACATGAAAAGTAAAATTAAGCAAGAAATTCCTCACCCAAATTTTCAATGAAATTCATTTGGAAGGGTATTTCCGTTGCGCCTTTCTTGGTGAAAACAGTTCTCGCATAAAATTTTGAGTACGCATAGGCAGAAATTTACACTTAGCATTATCAATATTTCCGTGGAAGTTAAAAATGTATCGCATATTTTAAATTTCAATAAAGTAAAAATAAAAATCGTAAAAATTTTCAAGTTTTTCCGATTTTTATTTTTATTTTTTTTTGAATTTTTTTTCTCCGATTATCTCTTAAATGAGATCTAAATACACAAATTCGGCATTTTATTCAAAAAAAATTACGAGTAAAATCGCTATCGCGATAGGTTGTACGATTAATAGAACAGTCAAGAGAGATAGACTAGTAGAGTTTTTATTTGCAGCATTATATTCACATCTTTATGCGCAATATTTCAATAAATCAGCAACTTGCTTAAGTTTAAACTCGAAAAGTATGGGAGAATTGCATTTTTAGAGACACTGAAAGAAATCAGAAGCGGTAGATTCGAATCATTTATAGTTAATTCGCAAGAATTCATTCATCCAAACTAAAAAAAAAAAAAATTTAATCGGCGAAATTTAAGATAGAATAAGACAAAATTTCGCATACGAAATATAACCGACAAGCAATCTCCTCAGCAGTTTTATTCGATTTCTTCAACTACAACTCGAAATGATACAAGTATAGTGTAAATGATATAAATAAATGCATAGATAATATAAAATATGATGTATCATAAATCGACTATAGATGAAGAGGATGTCAATTGTCCTTGTTGTATCCTGGTCCTGAATTCGATGGCAAAGAGATTGAATCGGATCAGCGAAATCGAAATCGTTATTGACACCTATCAAAAGTGCACTTCTGAAAAACCACACTGTGAGAAACTTAGTGAATCGATCGAAAGAAATATAGTAATAAGAAGCGTGAAAGTAAAAAATTAATGGGAGTATTTTTTGACACAATGAAATGTGAAATATTTTCTTTTTTTGAGGTATTTTGTAAAATATAATTGGAAAAAAATATGAAACAGTGAAAAAGAACAAATAAGATTTCCTATTTAGATCTAAAATTTCAAAAAAAAAAAATCTTATTTAAGTGTGATATAATTTTCATAATTCAACATGAAGAACGTCGTCGTCGAAGAAAGCAACGAATATCTTTCTAGTAATTATTTTTTAAACCGGAAGAACAGCTGCGGCGCTTGTTTAAAAAAGCGCAAAGAAAATAGAAAAAGTACTCTAAAGGAATCGTTTAAGAAGAAGAAATTCTAGAATGCACTACACAACGATAACAATAAATCAATGCTGCAATAAATTAGAGGGCAAACGTTGTGATCAAACAATTTGACATTCTAAAAAATGAGTTTTAGGCATTTTGGCCATTTTGGCCTGATTGACCAATTTAATTGGCCAATTTTGAACATCCGACTTATTATCCAACGAATTTGGGGATTATTCTGCAAAAGCAGTGGGCGCAGTACATAATGATCCTTAATTTTTTGCAGCCCATTGGATGTATATTAAGTGATTAAAAACCGTACAAAACTGAAAGTTCTAAAAATCGTAACTTTTTTAAATTCACCAAAAATTTTCACTGCACTGAATTTTCAAGCAAAGAGTTATTGAGAACCGAGAATTGCAAAAACCTTAGAAATTCAGAATTTTTTATATCTCTTCATAATAACCTATTCTGAAACAGAAGAATTGTTGATCTTTTCTTTTCTAATCGTTAAATTATCTTTGCTCGGGTGGAATTAGTGTGCGAAGTTCAACCCGCTTCCGCTTTCAATCAAAAAAGTTCACACAATTTTTCATAAATTTCACCTTCATTAGTCAAATGACCGCAAGTCGGTCGTTCATATAAGGCAATCACAAATTTTTTGCACTATAATATGCGAAATTCCGGTTCCCATGTGACGTTTCGTTCTACTTGAGACACAACGATACGCTTAATGGCCACATTTTCTCATAGCAATTTGAAATATCAATCAGATCAGTGATAAGCAAAGATGCCGGATTTTTCGGATTCCAGAGTATCCCAGAGCCGGATTTCCTCTCCGAAACTCTTCGCGGAGTTCATTGCATTTAGCTAACAATTGGTTATAACTCATAAATATTTGACAAGCAGCTGGTCGAACACAAGCTCAATATACAAATGGGCTTCTTAAACAATACCATCCCAGAATTATCAATATCTTATTGTTAACTGATACTCTTGTTCGGTGAATATCGAATATTTGAGGATGAAAACCGCTTAGTCAATATTTCGGCTATTATCAGTGAAAATTTATAGGACCTTCATAATGAATGATGGAGATATTTATAGCGTTTTACTAATGCAACTTGCAAGATTTCAGAAAAAAAAAAACAATCCTGAGATGTTTTATGAAAAAGTACTATTGGAAAATGGACGAAAATATTTGCGAAATTTTTGTTTCGGGGTGTGAAAAATGGAGAAACTAAAAATATACAAATATTTCAGTTCGAATTCAATGATTACACTAATAAATTACGCAAACACTATAATTTTTATTTTAATGATACATTTTTTGATATCGTTAGTACATTTTTTGAGACTAAAAACTTTAACTATAAACATCCCTAGCATTCTACAAAATTCTATCTCTCTGGCTATGGCCACTGGCTACCGTTATAACAGTTACTTGAGCACTATAAGCTAGGAGGAGAGGGATTGGTAGAGGGCAAGGAGGAGGATATGTAGTTAGTGGGCACTTCTCGACCATTAAGGAAATGAGTGTTTTTGTACAGGTGAGGAGAAGGTAAATATAGAAAAGAGATAGAAATCTTTACAACAAAAATTTCGGCAATCAGTTAGATTGCTCTTATATTAGCAACTTGCAATGCGATAACGTATCAACATTTCGTCACTTCTCATAGCGTTGATATTTGCACTCTATCATCAACAGGTTTTGAACTCTCTTCTTAAAATGGATCATTTTCCAATAAATTCTGCCCATTTTTTCACTAAGCTATAGATAGATGTCTGATGTTTTCTTTCTTTACACTATTACAATAGTATCAATTCGTTTGTTTTTTGCTCCTTCAGATATTCACCATAATGAAATCAGTATGTCACTTTTGAGTTCACATTCCTGCACAAATCGATCAAAAAATTCCATTCATTTACAACGACGTTCCACTCAGTTGTTTGAGAATCTGTGTCCTTTAATTAACTATCAGTCAATTTCGATCAGTGTCTTCTGACGATCAGCATTACCTTCAACTGGCGCGCTTTTGCTTCATACAAAAAAGCACATAGGCGGGCAATGTAATGTGCATATTTATTCCATTATAGAATTAATTATAGAAGAGTGCAACAAAAAGCACCATCACAAGTTATTATCATCACGTGGCATCATCAGGTGGTAATACCGGACGATGCAAAAGTTATGTGGAGCAGATATGACATGAAAGACGGAAGAGGGAAAAAAGGAAGAGGGGAGAGGGCAGGAGGGGGATGGGAGAAGGGGGAGGGAAAGAGGGATACAGGAGGCGGAAGGAAATAATTGAAAGACCAAGAGAAAAAAAAAGGGGAAAGGGCAACATAAGCAATTGAAGCAAACTCGAGAGGAAGGAAGTAATTTTTCAGCGGCGAAATTCATAGAACGAGCCACTAACTAGGGAAATCTTCAATAATGCACAAACGAATATAACAATGAAACAGCAATGCAAGCAATTTAAACAATCAAGCAAACACTTTTGATTAACGATAAAACCTTATGGTAATGGTTTTTTTAATGGGTTTTTCTGCGAATAAAAGAGTCTTTCCTTTTTAAGTCAGTTTTATATCGCAAAAAAAAAATTATTTTCATTCAATTAATTTATTCATTCGTATTTTATTCGATGGGCATATTTGTTTATTCATCTAAAATGTTTCAAATGCTGGATTGTTTCCGCATTTTTCTTTTTGATGAAATATAACAGAATAAATTTGCTTGAAGTGGATTATAATTGCAAGAATATTGAAATTCCTTTTATGTACCTTGTTCAACAATTTAACAGCCTATATATGAAGTTGTAATAAATTGATGACAATTGCATCATGCTTACGTTTGCAACAGAAAAATATTTCATCATTGACCTTAAATAAATAATAATTGAATTACAAGAGTGCATCAATTGCACCGCACATACTTCGCTGAGCATAATTGCATTACTCGTGTTGCATATACCGAAATAGCCGAATTTGTTGCTGAGCCAAGGAATGATTTCTTGTGAGGATGGAACCAAGGTGATTAACGATATTTAATCGACTTAAATTGAGCTAATTTCAAAAAGCTAAAACAAATGAAAAGTGGATGCATCTGCATGATGAATCGATTGGAGTGGATGAGAAAATTCTTTTGAGTTATGCCTAACGTAATTACCAAATCTGTACATTATCGACTGTGATTAGGGATTTGACCCTCCGTATCCGTAATCGCTTTTGTGCAGACGAATCGTTAAGTGCTAACTCTTATGTAAATTTATTTCCATATCAGTATGATATTTTCCGTTATTTGACATATGTAAATTTATTTCTATAATAACTTGCCGCTCCCATATTTAAATGCAACTCATCGAGCTAAGCACTCACTTAGTTATCTAAATAATCGAATGCAATGTTTGCGTTATGCGCCTTTCCCCAGGTTCTCGACGGTAGAGCCGTAAGTGATTAAAATTCACCTTATGAAATATGTCTCAGTACTATTATTGAGTACATTGAATGCTAGTAAGTCAATACCTGTGACAGGCGTCTCCAGAGCCGGATATCTTCAAAAAAAGCTTGATTGCATAAATATTTTGAATTATATCATCCCATAGCCTACTGTTTACATAACGCTGAAATAAACAGGAATAAATGGAACGAAATTAATAAACTGGAATTAATTATGCGAATGAATTTTTAGGTGGTCCGATAAGAGATTCGCCGATACTAGTTTACACAACGAGTGAAAAACGTAACATCATCGGAAGCACTTCCTGCGCAATAAACAAATACACGAATGCAAATGTGTAATGAAAACGTTGTGCATTTGCACGCAACAAATTTTCCACTCAAATGTTGTAATAGTACGCTGACATTCAATGATCTTTGCAAATGCATCAATATTGATCTTTCACAGTTCAACTGCATCCGAATTGCAATTAATTTGATGAAATAGCGTTCAATGTTTCATTCAAATCATTTCGGTATATTTGCTAAACGTCGATCACTTGAAACTTATCAGTTGTATGTAAAGGCAGATCGATATGCAAATCTCATAATTTGCTCTTTCTGAAAATTTGCATAAAACGTTTCTAATGGACGGTTTGTTAGCAAGACCCACTTGTTAATCTATGCAAATACGCATTGACTGAGGGAGAATTTTAGTTCAAAAAAGAAATTAATTGATGGCGAAAAGGGCGTAATGTTTCACTGGATTATAGCAGCTAACAGTGCTATCATTTCTCATATTTCACACTTCAGAGGTGGTTTGTTCGAACTACGATATTTAAGTCTGGTTGAGGATTACAACAGTTAACTCGCACGGCGATTTATGCTTCAGCAAAGGAAAGGTCTGCTCTCACATATTATTTAAATCATCACTGCTATTTTCACTGAAGGAAATCAAGTTATTGTTTGGTATGCCTTGCCGAAAGATTTGGTCTGTCAAGCTGGACTATCTTTTCTACGATCATGGATTCATTGAAGCAGGAAATAGTAGATGGTAAAAATTGGTATTTGTCTCCATCGTGGCTATCGAACGACCGATGCCTACTGACCGCTGCAGATCACAATCGAATAAAACGACCATATTTCAACAACGATGAAAGATGCTGTGATAGGGAGAAGAAGAGGGAGGAAATAACAGCATTCCAATGTGATTCCGAAGTCGAACTCTATCGGTTTTTTCATCTGGCACACCTTCTTATCAAGCTATCCTTAGGAGGGTGTTTCATCGCCTCCAGCAACATTCGTTTCCGGTCGTAAATGTTTGCAATAAAATTTATCTCTGCGTGTATTTCCTTTCTACATCGCACACTTGGGTACTTCTTAAATGAATTCCTGGCTAAGATGGAATGCCCGGCTAAATTGTTGAAATGTGTGATCAAAAAACCAATGTGTAATCAAAACCTTGCTGATCAAAACCAAGTTTGGATATCACTTCCGCATAACGATAGCAGATTATTGCTGCATAGCATGAAAATCTTGTGCATGCTGAATATTAAAGTTCATCAAGAATCTAATGGTTAGAACATCCTGAACCCAACCAGTTAAATTTTTTCCGAAGTATATGTGTGCGTTTCATTGCATCTGAGACGATAATCACCATGTACTTATCCACTTTTTTTATTTGGCTTCAGATGGATACCGTTAAAAATAACTATCAAAAGGTGGTGACGATTGTTATACTCACCGCAACGATTGCGGGTCTTATTGCGTATCGTTATTACTTCTCGCGACAAGTCGACGATGAAAAAGTTTGCTAACTTCAATCATTTTCAAACGTATTGTAGGTATATGTGGTGCTATGTGTATCTGCGTGTGAGTGTATAAATATGTACTTGTGTTTTGTGTGTGTATTTGTGTCTCTAAATGTACGCACGGGTATGTGTGTATTGGAATAAAAAAATCTTTATTTACACAAATAAAATATAGTGAGCACATAGGTGGAGATTTGAAATTTTTATGGAATTAAAAAATAGAAAATCAGTTCAACAAAGTACGAATAAGCTATACCATCAGCTAAGGAATATGATTAATAATAAAACGAAGAAAAAAAAATTGTGAGAGGATTTATGAAAAAAAAAGAGTGGAATTATGCATTAATAATAGATGATGGGAACGTTTTTCAAACATAAATAACCTTGAACGGAAATAAAATTGAAAATAATTTTCGGCACAAATGACCGCTGTCAGAATTGAAAACGGCGTGAAGGTCACGCTATTGAATTGAGATACATAATAACAAGTCGCTAAATGTGATATATATGAATTCAACGACATTCCGAGAGCACAACAAAAAATCAAGCAAGCTCATTTGGTTCATTCAAGTGAGTCGAACTCGAATATTTTAAGGCGACAATCATAATCTACAATCTTATCTTAAGGCAATAGTTTTCTGAAATATTCAACAAAATTGTGCATCTACCATATGTTCTGCATCATTTGAGATTTTTGAAAGATTTATAAAGCAGGCAAAAGGTTGATTACCTCTAATCAATCCTAACAGGGACTATATCACTTAAGAGGAAAGATAACGCTTTTTCAGAAATGATGTAATATTGCTAGCAGATAAACTCATTGAAAAATTATATTTATTAGATGAGAATTTGAGTTATAAGTGATTTGATTGAATGTAAGAGTATATCATTGAGTTGTTCGTGGATTGCTTCATTTATAGATTCTTCTTCTTTTGTAGCGACGCGAAAAACGTGTTGAACATTCTGAACAACGATTGGCTATCGAATCTAATTTACGACCATCTCTAGAAAACGATACAAAAATACAATCGTAAGTAAAGGCGTTTGATCACGCTCGGAGATTCATTTTTTTCGATTGTTTTCATGATCGAATTCACTAGATTTCAATTCGCAACGCTAATTTTCTAAACTCTTAGCAGAAATTGTGAAGGTAGATTGTGGTCATATCTAATCAACGACTTGGCAACGTGACGAGCGATCAAAGAGATGAGCGCATCTTGTAAGCAGTAAAAGATGCTCAAATGAATGTCTTCATCGGATTCGTCCTTTTCAGAACTCTTGAAGGGGCAATCTCAACGTTACGACCTGAAATTCGATCAGCGGTAAATAATTAATTGAACTTTTAGAGAGCTATTATCTCAGTTAATGAATTTTTATTTATGCTGTAATGATTATTTATAAGCATATTTATTGCTAAATATTTATCAATTGAGATTATAAAAATTTCCAAAACCTGTGATGAAAAAAATTCATTGTAAATGGTTTGATTCTACTTTTTTTAAATATTTGAAAATTAAATCATTTTCGGTAATATCGACATTTACTGGATTTCTAAATTAAATATCTGAGCGCTTAAATATCTGTGAGATATAATAAGTTGAAAATTTAAAAAATAATGAACATGACAGGATAAGAAATCGATACAATTGATGAAGAAACCACAAAAAGCAATAGAAGAGCAAAAGAGCACAGATGAAATCGATGTTGAATTCTCGCCAGCTAAAAGTCCAGCTAGTAGTGTCGATTTTCGATCAGTGAGTTATGATCCGTTTTTTAAATGTTTTTTTAATGTTATAAGATTGCATCCTTTCAATAACTTTCAAGCATAATTAATTCGAGGTGCTGCTATAACATTAAACGAACTTATCGTGATTTGATGATTGGTAATCGAATTAAACATAGATTTCTTTAAGAAAAGGTGGAGGAGGAGATGAGCATATTAGAGCTAAAACATATCTATCGATATGTTCTTGAATATTTCATCTGCGGTGGATGAAGCTTATTACAATTTAATATAATATCTTGGCGAAGAATCTACTCATGTTCAGCGTCATTCAGACGATTGTTTATGTTGGTGAGGGAATAATGATTGAAAAAAAAAATTGAATTTTCATCAAAAATTTCCGCACACTGTCATCAAATTGACCTATTTCATTAATTCTAAGAGCAACACTTATTCATAAAAAGAAAAAACACTTAAAGATCTTGCAAGGATTTACTTGATCACCTAAATCACCCACCGTTTCCACCCTCCCCCATTCCCACTGCTTTGCGTCAAACACGAAGCGCAGCCTATCCTGCTTGATTCGGCTTTGTTCCATAGTTCAGTTTTCAAGAGGCGCTTAAACTATACCAAGTTTTTTCATGCAATAACTCTTAACAGATGCACACCTCTTCAGAGTGATAGTGCTATTCCAATTTCGAAAGCTACAAGTTTAGAGGCACATCGAAAAGGACAGTCGACTATCAGTAGTGCAGCTAGTCCTCCATTTAAAGAAGAATCTATGGTAATGATTCTTCAGCATTCATTTATAAACGCTAATAAAACATCGCTTTTGAAAGGACAATAAATAGCTAAGAAAGCACCTAATATATAGAGATTCAACAAACATCGCAGAAAAAAAAGAAAGCTTATGATGATAATGACGCAAATGGTACATACATAGATGTGGTGAGTAGCATAATTGTCAGCTGAAATAAATGAAACAGCTATCGAATAACGAAAACGATCATCGAGAAGCGAAAAGATCGGAAGGGAATGAGAAAGAGGAAATTTTCGGCTTATTTGAAATACCCACAGGAATTAGTGGAAACCCCCAGGAATTAGTCGAATGATAAAAACAAAGTATATCTCGTTATTTCCTTCCAAAATTTATTAATACTCGTAATTTTAGAAAAGAATGAAATACATGATGCCATAGTGAAATAAAAAGTTTGAAATTTTCCATGACTATAGAGCTGAAAACTTGTCATATAGTACGATTTCGATCGTTTATTAGGAATGCTAAGAAATGGATGTGCGTTTGAATTCTCTTATTTCTAATTTTATTTGCATTCATCACTTTCTTGCCTTTGTATATAAACCTCTTTTCTTCAACCTCCACCTTTATCATCCTGCTTCAGGGATTTGGAAATATAAAATTTTATAAACAAATTTGTAATTCTCTCGAAATTTCATTGAAGGTAAACGTCTACTACTGTAATTGTGATCAAATATTAGACTCATCGTCAATAATGGATGGGGAATCAAACGAAAATATCCGAGTAAAACTAATACCAACACAGATTATGCCAATTCGTTATGATCGATTCACTCCGGTAAATCTCACTGAATATGAAGGTATTTAAATTAAGATATTTGATATAATATATGCCATCAACGTTAGATTCGATATGGAGGAGATTGGTGGGTCTTGATTTTATAGATCAAACGTCATTTGGTCAATATCCTGTTTGTTATTCTTTAATCCCTCAGCTGGTTGATTTGCTCATGAACCAAGTGAAGCAGTTTTTAAAAGTTTATCCACTTTCCTCACCTTCTTCTCTCAGTACATCTATCATTGATTAGTAGCCATTCCAGAACACAATACCTACCAATATTTAAATTTTTGTCTTTTTTCACATGAAACAAAGAAAAAACATAAGTTGATTTTATCAGTAAATCTATTCATAACTTACCTCAGGATTTCTCATTCAGTTTTCTAAAAAAACTATCTCAGTGAAAAAAATTTTTTTGTTGCGTGGGACTGTTTTTGAATACAATCCTAGTAAAATACAAGCTGTTCGATATACTATTCATAACTACAGTGAAAATAGTAAGTGTAATGGTTTAATATAAAGATTTTTGAATACTTTAGGATTAAAAGAGACTAGGAATGGAATTAAAGGGAATTAAAGAATAAAAGGGGATGAAAGTGAAGTTAATCTTTGAAAAATTTCATGATATCATCATTCAACTAATGGAAACTTAATTTCTATAAGTGAACGATTTAAAAGGAATATAAAAAAATTAATAATAAGTATGAGTTAAATATGCAAAATTATCTACTAAAAACTAATTGAGCAATCCACAATTTGGGTTCTAATTAAATACACGAATAGACGAGGAAAGTTAGACGTAAAAATCTGCAGTTATCATTTTTCATTGTTTTTCTATGGATTCAACTGAAAAATATACTGCGGATTTAACACACTTAAAAAAAGAAGACAAATATTGGAATTTTCTATGAATAACTAGGAGGCTTTTCAGAACTCTTTGTCATATAATGTATCATTTTAAATGAAATGGTCATTGGTCAAGAATGAGGCAACTGACCACTCTTTTTTAACTATGATCTTTTAAGTGATGTTCATTTAAGGGATGACCTAGACCGTTTACGCAATAATCTGTTGTTTTTTTTTTTTTTGTTGTAAATGCAGGCACTGTCAGATTAGAGCAGTATTTTTAAACTTTAATATTATTACACCTCTCTAAATGCGATGTTTAGACTGATAAATAGACTCGTGTCCTCTTCTTATTATAAGGTTCAAACGAGATGATCTAACAAACATAGCAAGCAGTAATAAAATTTCTCTACCTTTTCTCTTTAAGGAGAGACTTGTGTCAGCCACTTCTTTGAGGATAGGTGCATTTACAGAATTTTTCCAGAATTTTTCTAAGGATACACCAATTACTTTCTGATCGGATATATATATATATATATATATATATATATATATATATATATGAATCAATTTTTTAAGGACGATTTTTTAATGATAACATATAGAGCATTTACACGCCAATACCGCGGACATCGAAAGTAGAGTGCTCTCATTTTTATAGGAACAGGAGACATGAGCAAGAATTCACTTAATGGGCCTATTTACCCAACCAATCATCGCCTCATCGTACCGTTTCTTCCAAATCTTCATACGATCGCATACGCCTTGAAACATATCGAACTTATTAATCAACTCATCGAGAATTATCAATATTATGAGCCTAACTACGACGATTAGAGTCCGATCTTCAGTTTCCTTTGAAAAAAACGTTCTAAAATGTTATGCAGTGTTGTTGGCTATATTTTTGCTCTTTTTATAATAATAAATCGCATATATATATATATATATATATATATATATATATATATATATATATATATATATATATATATATATATATATATATATATATATATATATATATATATATATATATATATATCATTCGCCAATGGCAGTCATTTTCAAATAAATGCCTTTGTATTTTTGAATAAATACCTGTATAATTTTAAATACTACACCAATACTAATTATTATATTTTCTCCCTAAAGAAAATAATTAATGTATTCAATGAAATAAATTCTTCTTCTGTGAGTTATGCAAAAAAAGTGCAGAACTTATGAAATGATAACGTTGATTAGCTGAAACGTTATCAACCTCAGGTTATAGCAGGTGAAATCGAACGTTTTTCATAGATGGGATGATCAAATGTTGTTGACATCATGCTACCAGAACTGCAAGATAAGATATTGGTAAGAAACATTCACTGCTGAAGGCGGAAAATTTTAACTTCTATAATAGCTTCTTTTAACTTCTTTAACTTTTTTAAAGATATAATTAAAAGTGCCAACTCAGCTCAGTTCCGAAATAAATATACGATGAGAATGAGAAAGGAAAAATAGTGCTCATGCTTCATGCTGTGGAAAGAGGAAGAAATTTAAAATTAAAGAAAAACAAATGAAAATTCCATTCATAAATTGCGCAATTAAAATATTTTTATTATGTTTTTTTCGAGAAAGGATTGTCGAAAAAAAGATTTTACTAGAGTCCTTTTCATGGAGGTTTCATAATACTCTACTATAATAGTTATTACTGTGAATTGCTCTTTCAAAAAAAAAAAAATTCTGCAAATTTCACTATAAATCTAATTTAAGGATAAAAAATATGATGTAGAAATAATAAAAAAAAAAAAGAAGGTGAAAAAACGTATGAGACATTTGAACGACTTTACCGTAATCTCACTCACTTAAATTATCGCTTTTATTAACAGAAATTAACCTACCTTCCCTCTCCCCTACTTATTCGCTTATCCTCTCTTTACTCCCTTATTCAGTCCTTCTATCCCTCCCTTTTTGGCAACTATGCCCTCTGTTATTTTATCTTCCTACGTATGGAAATTTGCAATTTGGAAGCGCATGATAGCAATGTCGTGTCTGTCGATATGTATGTGTGGTCGGTCTGGTAATTTCAGTCCAAAGACATCGAAATAGCAGCTGCGAAATTAGGTTTATAAAATATAGACCGTTGGGATAATCTATTGCTACATGATATTTCACAATGGCTTAGCAACTCTTCGAGATGTTATGAGTCTTTGAAGGTGCTAAAAAAATTTGCATTTTCTATCAGTTTGCAGAAGAAAGCGAATCCCTCATGGGAAAATTTTCGCAAGCGATCGAAGCATTTAAATTAAAAAAATCTTATTGCATATATTTTAATAATTATTAATAATTTATAAGTTGTAGCATATATGATTGCTGTGATCAATACTGAAACGAGTACACAGAGGTATCTAACACAATTTCCTCGAGTACATTTCTTCACTTTCTGAAGAATCGGAATTGAATTATGCAATGACTTTTGATCATTTAATTATGCAAAACACTCAGAAATTCTGCATAACATTTTCTTTCGTTTGCAAATCGTTTAAAGAATTCAAATAGGTCTTTTTTGTATAAGTAGATACAATCATTATTC
The DNA here is from genome assembly GCA_037389465.1 of Baylisascaris procyonis. NCBI lineage: Eukaryota > Metazoa > Nematoda > Chromadorea > Rhabditida > Ascarididae > Baylisascaris > Baylisascaris procyonis. The sequence goes on from JAZARR010000200.1 coordinate 3,053,441, forward strand.
CGCATTATTTCTATCACTTGCTACTCTCGTGTGCGGTCGCGTCACAATGTAAGTTGCCGGTATCGACTCGTTTAGATTTTACTATGAAGGGGCGGAATAATATTCGCGAACACTTTTTTTCGTGGATGTTTAGCATTATTAGCCTTCTTGCCGCGAGAACAGAATAATAGAATATCTTAGATGTTTGTTGCCTACGCATGAAACGTAAAGATGAGCGGAATATTCGAAAGTTTGAAAGCAAAAGAAAATTTCCTGTAAAATGCATATAAAGATTTCTGAAAATATTGACAAGAATCCTATGATTGATGCAACATAACACCTCATATAGAAATATCAATATTTTCTTAAAGTCGACGATCGAATTATGAGACCATTGCTCTACACTGCAAGATCATTTCACTGAATTGAATGGCAATTTGTAAAACATGACTTCTCGATGAGTACAGTTGTGCGCCAAATATTCTACAATCTGTTGTGCGTCAACTATCCCACAGCTAGACTATTATTAATGATGTTATAATTTGTCAGATGTCCGATGTGCAATCAGCGACCGCCGTAGAATCAAGCTCATCAGAAAAAACTACCAAATCTGCAATTCATGCAGACCTTAACCCAGTCGATGATGAGCGGGGACAATTCAATAATCTTCAAGATGAAACCAAAGAACACAGCAGTGCAAGTCGACGGATTTTAGAAGTTGTCAAGCGTGCCGCTCGAGCTGCAACTTCACAGCGTAAGAGATTTTTTTCTTTTAAGTTGAATAAAATTTTTTTTCATTTTATATTTACGTTTTTTTTTCTACGGTCATATTTGATATTTACATTTAACGATTGTAAAAAAGATATGAGTTTTCAAAGAAAAAATTTTTTAAGAATGGTACTCGTATTATAATGCAACATAGCAATAGCGAAACGCTAAGAGCATTAAACAAAGACAAAATTTTGAAAACCTTAGCAAAAAGATTAAATTTATTGGAGGCATTTATCTGATAATGTTGGATTTTTTCGATGTCAAATTATCGCATCTATTTTTAGGTCCTCGAGCAATCATCTCCGAAGAGGAGATTTCAAGGGATATTGTATATCCATTAGAGTGGCATAAAACAATCTCAAGCTTTATAGCGCTTGCATTCGCGATGATGCTTAATCATATGGCATTGTCAACGGCACACGACGTTGCCAGCAGGTTACTTCTTCATCGAGCAGAATTCTTCTTTTTTTCTCAGAAATAATCGAAGATGATAAATAGAAAGCAACAAGGTTCTTTTTACATATAATTTAAAATGATGGACGCATATTTTTGATGAATTTGCATTAATTTGAAGAAAATCAACTAAAAAAAGAAAAAGTTTTTGGCTTGAATTTTCGAATTTTTCAAAATGCGGATCCGCCTTGGTGTAATCGACGAATCTTTTTACTTCGCTGTCTTAAGTACAAAAAGATATCCATTGTTGCTCTCTCATTTATCAGAAATTTTTGAGTGAAATTCCGAGATTTCTTGCATTCATGCAGCATTGATGTCTTCATGCACCTCGAAATCCATCATTTCGAGAGAAAAACATGCCTATTAAAGATTTTTGATAACTATGTGGTAGCCGCCAAATGTCAAGAGACGATACAAATACATCTGCGCAAAAGGTCATGCGATCTTATAAAGTGGACTCATTTAAAGTTCTCTAGAATGAAGCGTGCCGTGCTGTTTGTATTATAGGCGCTATTACTTGCGGAGCTTGCTTTATTGCATGCTGTAATGAACAGTGATTCGCTGCTTATGTCGACGATTTATATCGCAACTATTCTTGCTTTGGCTCGTATAATTGGGAGCATTTGTTGGTTTAGAGCTTGGCCTCGAGAAAATTTTTTGAAAAGAAATTTAAAAAAAAAAAGGATTTGCGAAAAAAAAAAGCAATCTTATCACTTCATCGGTACTTCTTCATTTTTTCATGCAATAATGATCTAAGAGAGTATTATATTTAGGAACGCGTTACCAGATTTGTTCTTCGCGTTAAATGAACAACATGATTGGGCATTAGAAGTGGGTGATGTGCTATGCTCATCATCAATGATCATATCGTTGTTATTCATTACCATTCTACACAAACATCGTTTCATTATACTTCGACGAATGGCATATAATTTATCGGTTCTTTACGTTATGCGAGCATTTTGCATTTGTGTAACACATATACCAAGCAGTTATAAGAATAATGCAAAGTTGGTGCTTTTATTATATTCATTTCTGAGATGAAACGATATCACCTTGCATATAAACGATTATTCCATCTCGATCAATTGCGCATAAATCCATTTCGTTCTCGAGTGAATTAAACTAATATCAAAATATCTACCTTACCTCTCTATACGTCTTAGCGTGTCCGCCTTTGAACCACTGCAAAATAGGATCTGTTCTCGGACCTGTACGCAGATAAGGTGCACGCTTGGATCTACCCGAATGAGATCCGAGTACAGATGTGACCTATACTCGGGTCTGTATCCAAATGAGGTCCGTATATGAGGTCAAATTAGATCTTCGATCTGCACTTGAAAGCAGATATACGTCTATATGATATCCATATTAAACTGAAAACGAATAGCACAGCTAGATTATTTATCATCGATATTTCATTTGAGTCTCTAATATATCGTTCTCTTCAATAAAATTGCCTCATTTAACTCCCATTCAACAATATTCATATAAAATTAAGAAAAATGGACACTGAAATACAACCTTTTATTAAAAGTCGTTGTAAATTTCTAATTTCTGATTTATTTTTCAATTCTGCTTTTATTTAATTTCTTGCTATGTGATCGCATTTCTAATGCATGAATATACATTCCAATGAAAATTGGAATGCAATAACACCTTACTCTCATGAAAATTGTATTGTAACGATGCTCGACGTTTTCGGAGACGGCGAAATACGAATATTTTAGTGGCCAGACGATGAGAAATGTTACTATATACAATTAAAGGCATATTGAATTAAATTTATGAAATTCAAGTACTATGGATCACTGACTGAAAAATACGGTGATTTATAATTATTTCGGTTCGTACCCTCTTGAAACGAACAAAAACTTTGTTTTCTCCAAGTCGAAACGATAAATCATATCGTACTTGACAATGCGACTTCGAAACAGCATTGTATTCAAACAAGTCAAATAAAAAAAAAACATTAAAACTTATGAGAGATATAAAGTTTCGTAATTCTTGACCTATGTGGTATTTTGAGATTTATATGGTGTATCTACAACTGAAAACGCTACTAAATACACTTAATGTGCACTATTTATTGATTACTGTATTTCAATTACTATCAATACGGTACAAATTTTTACGACTACCACATAAATATCACAGAAAAATACTCAAACCATAGATTAATATCAATATCATACTATCAGTACCACATATATTTCATTTATCATTCAATACTATCATCTCAATGGCATATTTGTTATGAAAAGACTTTTTTTATAATTCCTATCAACTAAAAAGTAATATATTTTTTTCTTTCAGAAAATGTATTAAACCGAGTCACGATTCTGATATGATATCACTTTTAGTTCGTTCTTTAAAGCTAACTTACCAGGTTCGCATTTCTTATAGTATGGTTGTTCATAAAAATCCTATACCCACATTATCATTTATAGCTAATATTTCGCTATTGTTGACATCGTATGCTCATTAGCATGAAAGTATTCAACCAAGAAAATCGGTTTATGCTGTCATTAGCAATAATCGAAGAATGTATCTGCCTGGATACCAAAAATAAAATTTCGAGTCCGCGGTGACCATTTCATTTGTTTTGGCTTTTTATCTCTCATAATAATGTCATCGCCGATAAATTAAATATAATAATCTAAGATGAGATGAAATTTCTAAATAATATCCATTAAATAGGCAAGTGAATTCGAATTTTGATTGCGATTGAAAATTAGACCATTTTAGCGTCAAAGAGAGAGGGAAAGAAGTAATCCTTGCAACGATAACTACTTTTTGATAATGATCTAAAATATCTACTATATGATGTGTAATACAAACAAAAAGTATCCCATCGGATTAGCAAATGATTTTTAACTTCCGCATTATTTCTTCAGTGAAAGCACATCCTTATTTTAAGCCTCATAACTTATAAACTTCCCAAACTATGGTAAAATGGAACTGTTAAATCGATATGGGTGACCAATTGAAAAGTATTGGCTCATAATCGTAACGAGGTTCATAATCGGAGTTATATGGTACAATTCAGAAATTCAGAAATTATCTCATCTAAATTTATAGTTTGGATTTCAAATTTCAAATCGTCAAGGTCAACTAATGTGTGGTGATCAACTATTCTCAGGCCATACAATTCTCGTGAGTACAACAACATTTTATCTCAATCATTATACGCCTCATTCCGTATGGCCACTCAGGTATTTATCTCATTCAGCGTGTGTTATTATGCGATCATAGTTGAAATCCTTTCCTCTCCCTCGTTTTTGATTCAATTGTCAGCGCTTTTGTTTTCCGAAGATAGTGAGAAGCTATGCTCACAAAGGATCAGCAAGTTCTCCTTTTCGGTTTCAAATCGACTACGCCCTATTCCGAACCGGCTGCCCCCTAATTTATCCTTTTTTCTCATAGACCCTCCACAGATCAACTGTTCCACTTTTCGAGTTTATGGAGCTTAGATTCAATGATCGACGAAGAAACGGCATTTTACAAATCAGTGAGTTCGTTGCTTATAGCATTTGGGATAAAGACTGGTAAAAGATGACGAGTGAGCTATCACTTAGAGATCGTGCGGCATTCGGACAGGTAAGCTCGAATGCTCGAACGTTGACCTGAATATATTCAGAAAGCGAGATACCGGCTCTAACGTTTCTCGTTTTACCAAATTTCAAACAGCTGAAAGAGTTGTTTCCATTTCGATTATTTACAGATGGATATTAATATTGACCTGTGTGCTCGGAATGGCATGTTTATCTCTATCAAGGACGCATTATACAGTCGATGTGATGATCAGTTATTGGTTATCGAGCCTTTTATTCAGGTCACCTGTTAGGAACTGTTTAAAGGGAATGGACATAGCTAAATTGAAACCTATTAACACAAAAAAAACTGAAACAAACTTGCAACAGTTAGTGGCAGTTCCTTGTCAGGAAAATTTCAGGATCGCGATCAACATACTACTATAAAGTAAAAATCAAGGAAAAGGGTTAACTTCCTGATTTATCATTTTATAATAAAATAGCTCGGAATTTCAAGGGATCTCTCTAAATAACTGATAACCTATGAATTTCAAAACTGCCCAAAATATAACTCGATAGCCGTTCAAACGTTTCCCAAGGATTACGCACTTATCCATCTACGTGTCTCCCTCTCTCTAAAATTTCTTGAAGTCTAAATATTATTCGTTATTATATTCTTGCAAATATTACTAAAATTCTTCTGTTAAAATGTTCTTCGATATTTTTTTTCTGCAAATTCAAGATTTTTCTAATATTTTTATTAAAATCTTTCACGATTTTTTCGCAAAATCATGCCGAAAAAATTCAAAATTTTGCTTTATTCGGAAAAAAATTAAATATCGTTCATTTTCGTTTAAAAGCTAACTAATTTGTTAAACCAATTTTGAAAATTTCTCATAGAAAGTTTAATTTTAGTATCTATCATGCATTTGTAAGTATGCCACATTCAGCACGATTACGTGCACGTGCATATCGACGTTTAATTCTATATTGGACGATATTTGTAATGGAAGTGAATGTACCATCGGGGCGTTTACCGAATGAACTTGAATGGCCATTTTCGAGACCTCAATCTATCAAGGATTTTGTGCAAAATTGGAGTGATCGAAATCTCACAACAAGAGTTGGACGAATCGCTGATTTTATTGACGCACATCGATTGAATACACATTTATAATTGAATACTAATATTGAGTAAAAACTATTGCTAGGAAATTATTGAAATTCTGCTTGAAAACTTTTATGCATCATTTAAAATCTGCATTATGAATTCGTAGAAAATATTAGTGTAGTTCATAGTTCTAACCTCATAAAACCTATTCACCTGGATATTTACCTATATCCTCCATGGATTTTATAAAAATAGATGTGCTGAAATATGCTGAAGCTTTAGCTGTCGCACAAATCGATCTCGCACCAAAATATTATTGATATGGGCGCATAACGATAAGGTCTAAAAAAAACTTCAGTTGTCTGATTAGAACGCAAAATTGGGAACGCATAGGGTATTTAAAGCAGTCAGCATAATCGCAAAGGAATGTTAACTTTTTAAGTATAGGTGCCACCCACATAGCGAAATCCTCGCTCGTTAAGTTGTAGTTGTTTGGCGGTTTTCCGGGTCTGAATTGTCCGCTTGAATGCATCAGTCGGAGATTTTCGACGACGCAATGTCAGCGGCTAATTACATTTCTGCCCACTAGTCGTTAGTTGATCATGTACACGGTTAGCTCGAAATCAATCATTAACGTATCCTCACATTTGAACTGAATCTTCCACGCAAAAATTTAGATTTAGTAGAATGAATTACCATGAGATCAGGTCAGACACTAAGAAATAAGCGGAATTCGAATCATCCATTCACTGACTTTCAAAAAAGCATCGGAAAACAATCGGTAATGAAAATTTCGAGATTCATCTGGAACTAATATACATCCAGTAATATGCTGTTCAAAATACATCTCAGTCAACGAAACAGCACTTTTCCTTATTCACATAAGCTTTTCGGCATAGGTACGTTCAGCCCAGATTATGGCAAGGAAAGCACAACGAAAAATTCACATTAAAGTGTTCCGCCCTTCCCTTTATTCCGTGCCACCAGCAAGCATCTCCTCCCTCCCCACCTCCCAACCACCCCCCCCCCCTTTTTATTTCGACCATTTCATGCGAAACTTGCATCCAGGACTCCAACACACGAACTCAACTTAAGCAATTTTTACTTACAACAATTGCAAGTGTTTATTAAAGAATAAAATTTTGTTACTGACAATTTCAAAACAAATGACCAGCTAAGTAGATGAAGCCATCACATTCTAATGTTGCCAGTTTTGTAGATGCCAGCCAAAAGTACATTCGAAAACCATCTGTCTTCTTGTCGAAGTTTTTGCTCGATATGTCCTCCAAATGGTTTCAATTTCGTGAAGCTAAGAAAAAACTTCATTAAATTTTCGAAAAACTTTTACAAGTCGCCAACCGATTTAATCAATAAAATGCAAAAACTACGAAACAAATGGCGCAAAGATAAAAGAAATACGATTAGGTCTACGACTATCTCACTCTAGATTCTTACATGAAATATAGCCTCAATTGGATTCTGACCTGAAGGATCATTCTTGTACGTTCCAGACGGATTACATTAAAAAGCCTTGATTTTTATTTTGTGCAAATACCAAGATTAGCACATATCACTTCTTCAGATCGCTAATGAAATCCCACTTGAAAACACAGCTCTGTGTATATTTCAGTTGTGAGATCGATCAATTTCTATCACCTATAGGCAAATAAAAATTTTTTGTGTCTATTCACTCATATCATGTTTCAGAACCAACCCCTCTACGATGATTTCTGTAGTTGAAAAACCAATACATCAACAATTGCGAATGCAAGTTCAGAGATATTACTTATAAAAGTATGCAATACCCTAACTAATCGTCTTCTCTCTTTTTCGTTTTCCAAGGATTCACTTTAGGGATTTCGAAGCTTTCACATGGTCACGTGTCATAAAAAAACACAAGAACTATGAACAAATCAATATAAGAGAATCTATCGAGATAAGAGATAAATAAATATACTTGATAATGACCTCAGATTTTTAAGTAGCTTAGCCGTCAAAACGAGTTGCTCTTAAGTGGTTCAGCGAAATCGATCATTTCAAAAATTCGTGCCATTTTTCCTCAACCTTTAAATATGAATAACTCCTTTCAAAATTAAAGAATCAAGGCGAAATATCAAATGGGATGTCACCCTGTGCCAGTGTAATGGTTGAAGAACTGAAACTACCAAACAAACATATCCTCCTTGTTGCCCTCAAACTAGCATTTAGGTTCAGGATTAATAGCGCTACAACAATCCATCGGTGTGCTTTGGTCGGCTTATAAACGATCCGAAAAATACAACATTATTGTAAGAACAAAATTCTTTCAATGGAAAATCGTTTCGGGACTCTTGCTGACTTTGATAACGTTCAAATTCCCTATTTCGCCTAAATACATTCCAGTAAATAAAAACAAACATTCGATGTTAAGTAACCACTGTATTCACTCTCCGAAGTAATATACGATCTCCAATATGGAACCAACAAATGTATAACTAGTGAGTAGATAATGAAATTAGTACAGCATCAATCAACGAATATAAGAGAAAATTTAAACGGAAGGATGATAAATACTAAGTCTCTTACAAAACAAACTATTCAGAAACGAATATTACATAGTGTTTCTAAGATACTCATTTCTTTCTTTGAGCATATTTCAATAAATCAAAAACAAAAAAAAATCAAAATTTTTACATACTTTGGCACCGATACGTCAACATCGAATAAGTATAATAAAAATAAAATTGCACAAATAGTAACGTTTAATTATAAACGAATGCATGACGAATAAACGGGAATTTTTAATTAAGCCCCCGAAATTAATCCCATAAATTTCGAGAGATTCTTTCACGGCGAGGTGGGGCGACTTCTTTGCTTTCTTTTGAAAAAAGTAGCTGTGATTGTTGTCGAGCTTGATCCAGAAATTTAAACAGCACCTCCTCTGTGATCCTTAAAATTTCACCAGACCATATTCACCGTTTGATGCCACATCCTTCGTTTCCCTCTCCCTTATCCCCAAACCAACTTTCAGAAGATTCTCGTCTTCGACTCAAAACTGCTCTTCCTATATAATATTACCTACAATCTTTTTTCCTAAACAAAAATGAGGCGGAAAAAGTCGAACAACGATTAGTTTGAAGCGTTTTCATTAATTCAAAGTCCTTCGCTTACTTAAAACACTGCAAACAACACTTGAATGCATCGAGACAATTAGTCCTACGGGGTAGTGAAATCGGAAACGACTCCACAAAGATTCGGTCTTCTGTTTCTTCATAATAACGTAAAAATATGTGAAGCCAAACGGTTTAAGTAGAACATAGAATTTTAAAATATTAAATCAAACTTAAGAACAAAAACATATTAATTGACATTTTATTGTTTTCTCATTCTCTAACTTTTGAAACAACAAGCAAGCAGCTTGCCCCTATGCCACCTATTCAATTTATACTCCCATCTTTAGCGTCTTCTCTCATCTGCACAACTTGTATAATACTATTATTCCCTACTAGCACATAAAACCTGCATTTCTCGGAAGCCGTGTTTCTCAGAAGCCCCAATTCCGACACCATATTTGGTTGCGCCAAAATGCGGTTGAAGAATTCCGAAATATAAACTTTGCTTTAAAACTTCGATCCTGAAATTTTCAAAAAGGCTTAGATGAATTCTTAGAGTGTGGCGCGCCCCACTACTCGCTGCAAAAACCCAACGCTCATCAACAGATTCAATTGACGTAGGAGATATGCGAAAAACCTTTAAGAAACCAATAAACACTCTACTTTAATCTAGATTAATTCAAATCCAAGCTGCATTGCATGTGAAGCCAAACCCGACTCCAATGGATGTGCAGTGACGGTATTCGAGAGCACAGGCCTTTTAGCATACGCAACAAATAATGGATTGCTCACTCTGTTCACTTCACCTTCACATTCACTATCGATCACTTGACTCTGGAATATTTGATAAATTGATAAAGAAAAATGATAACAAAATGCGAGATCTTTGTTATGATGGAGTCCGGTCGGAGAATATCTCTTTTCTCTCCTCCCTTCTAAAAAAAAAAAAAAAAAACTACAACTCAAAAAATTCCTTTTAAAAAACTTAGAAGAAACCTTCGACGCATCATCTGAAAACATGATGATATTTTGTTGATGAATATTTCGAACGATCTCTGCGGGAAAACTTCCTACCGCGGAAATGAAAGCAACTAACTGCATATGAAATCAGAAACTAACATTACTTAACAATGCTTTAAATACATTTAACACAATAACACCCTGGTACAGAGCTTACAATTCCAACCAGATAATAGAGGATGACCTCCTTTTTGGACTTTTTTGGATGGATCCTAATCAACAAGCTTTCGCCTTGCCATTTCACCGCTTTGCTTATTATAAATAAACAGGCAAATAAATAAATATTCGAAACAATTTAAAATATGCCCGGGAATGAGCAGAAAAGCTGGCATGATATGAGCTCTTTGCATCTCGCCTACTTCATGAAATATTTTTTCGCGCATTTGTTATTTAAAAACAACATGCAAAATAACGCCCTCATATAATTTTTTGGCCTTCTTAATGCCTATAACTCACTGTCAACAGATCAACATGAAAAATGGCATATTGGGTGGTCTTATAGCGTGCAATACATGCATCAAATTTTCTAGCTCGAGCTCCATTTCATCCCGAAACGAAAATGCCGGACAACTAGGCATGCATCCACAGAAGCTCGCTTGACACACGAAGACATACGTCTAAACGTGGACGCGATATCGTTACAATGCATCTTTGCCAAAGCGCACAATAAACTCATAAACAGGTAAGTGAGACAATCACTATTATATGCGTTCACACTCATAATAAAATCCACACAATAAAAGTCATACCAAAGAGAGATCTCTGATGGTAGATTCATAATCGTTTTTCGACAATACAAGAAAACCCAATGCACAGCCTGGATCGATCTCATCGAGTGGCATCTTTGAGAAGTCAGCACAATGAAAAGCTTGCCATGATGCTTGTAACGATGAAGGAGGGATTGCCGCATGTGCGACGTGCGGATCCAAGAAAATTAAACTCTGTAAGCATCAAATTAATCCATTTTCGATGTTTTTTTTTTCTCATTTATTGAGCACTGACTCCAATTTCTTCTTTTCTTCCATATTTTCATTCAATAAAAATTTTCAGCATAAGAAATAATATGAAAGATATTGCGATCATGAAGACTATGATATTGAGACTACCTAACGATACAAGCAATTCAAAATCTTGGCACATATACCATTCTAATTACTGATTTCTCGCCTCAATTCTAAGATGATACAAAACTTTTCAAAATTCCTACTGGATGCATCAAACGGCATACTTGACGTAGCTCTTGTAAAATTCAAAAAAATTTTGGGGCTGCGATATTTCGCTCAGCTAAGCCGATGGATAAAAACAAAGATCGTGAAAAAAATTTCTCGAGAGGGATGAGAGGAAAAGTTGCTTTCCATGTATCGATATAATCAATTCTCTCCTTACTCCACCAGTCATTTGGCAAAATCCATCAAAATATTCATCCAACTTCCTCTCATCCTTCCTACCTTCTTGTAACATCTATCAGGATTCTACCTTTGATAGCAACACAAAGACCCACACTCACCCTTCTTTCACTTTGAATTTCTTATTTCAGGGTCAAATATACAAACAGTGCAAAATGAAATAAAAACCAACCTTGTTGTCATAAGAACCAATAAAATAGAGCGAACGTCTTGGACGACCTCCAATTATTCCTACCGTATTTCTCAACGATAGAAAACTGATCAAATGCTTACGATAACACTAGAAAAACATTTCATTCACACTAACAAATGCATTATCTTATGATATAGGGCGATCAAATCAATAAGTGCCTTTGGCTTTTTCTTCAAATGAGGACGAGAATGGAATGACATATTCAAAAAAAAAACAACCTTATATTTTCCACTTAAATCTAGACGGTATTTCTGCCAAAAATATTGTTACACAACAATATCCTTCACATTTACCTAAGAAAAATAATTCACTTTTGCCGTTATTGTTCCGAGTACTGCAAACTAATATTTGCGATTTTTAAACAATTTTAAAAAATGATACAATTTGAAACAATACTTCGAAGCAAATTAGAAACGAAGTATTTAGTCGAAGATTTTCTTATAGAATATGTCGCACAACAGTGCCGCCAATCAGCTATAAACAACGAGGATATAGATTCGGGAAGCGCATGCAATAAAAAGGATCAGCCAAAAAAAATTTTACGGCCGAAATTTTTTTCCAGAAAAACATCAGATTCTTCCGCAGATTTTAGAAGACCATTTGCGCATAAAGAAAGGTCCAGCTTTTTATCTAAGAAGAAAGTTAGTTAGCAAGTTCTTTTCAGCAGGCCTATCACTGTTTTATTTCATTTTTCTCAAGCATTTATCGATATTTTGTTGAAAAATGAAGAGAAGAAATGTAAATGAAAAAAAACTCTCACAGTCGCTTCAATATTCGCTATTTGAAAATATCAACATCTAACTAGTAGCACTTTTATTGAAAGTTTCCCCGTTGCTGGCCGCATAAAACATTCCTTATCCGAAGGAAATTATATATACTATCACGTCTTGTAATTTATCAATTACAATTCTAACAATTTTCGGCAACAAATATACTTAATGAAATGCTGCTGTGGAAAAAAAGAGTGCTACCTTGAAAATCACCTGGAGATGCAGAATTATTAATACAAATGCAGATACTTACCGATATAGGAATGCCACCGTATTTTATTATTCCCCAAACCCAAATCCTTCCTCCTCTTCCATATTCCAATTCTTAATATAGTAAGTTGACCTAACTGCTATTGACAAACTGCAAAATAAAATAAAGTTGGAACTTACATCGCTTATTGTATGACAGCCAAGCTGTACGTAGACAATAATCAAAACAGGCACTCGAAATTGCTCACTAAGTTGAGCCACTTCCGATTGTATAAGCATGCCATCGGTGACACAATACATCCGCAGACATCGCAACAACGGTGATTTCGACGATAGCAATGCATCTCTTCAAAACAGCTATTTTAATTTACAGCTATACAAATCGTTGTTGATAGCCGAGAAGGCTCCGATCTAATGGCTACGAATATACGAATTGTATGTAATCCAGGAAACTTATCTATAAAAATATAATTGTATATCTGCGTATATACAAGAGCAAATTCCTCTTCCATATGATGCAGCCTTTACTTATTAATGAAAACTTCAGTATTCTTAAATCGAAGGCTGTGATGAGAAAATAAAAAGCATTTAAAAGTGATTCGATGCCAACAGCATTCATTCGGGCAATCAATACAACGATAAAACTAAAAAAAGAGGGAAAATTTATATGCCTCCTTTCGAAAATAGCTGCCGGTCCTCTTCCATGACTATTTTGAGCTCACTTCTTTTGAAATATTTTGATAAATTTACATATCATTTCCAGTGGGAAGATATATTTACATATTATTCTTTTACCGCTGAAATGCATAGAAGAGAGTGAGAGTGAATCTATGTGGAATGCTTGAATGAGAACCAAGTTCGTACCTTATTAGTCCAAACGCTGTACATGCCGAATACCAGTTGCCCACTGCGTCATGTTCACTGCGCTCTTTAGCAATCTTCATCAAGCGATATAGACCCAAATCAGCATCCAAGTGGTCGCCGAATAGTGATACTATATCATAATGCCCAAAACCGGAACGATATCGACTGGCTTCTCCATCACCCCAAAATCGCCAATCTAAACGAAAGTAATGCCGCTATCAGTTTATCGTCTACCATCTCCACCAAAAAAAAAAAAAAAGTCAGCACTTCCTTGCTCTTCGATCTACTGCTCTCTCATCCTCTCATGGTAATTAAAGCTTTTTCGGTAATAGCCTAAAGTTAGTACTAATCTTTAAAGAAAACACTCCTAACAAACATATATGCCACTCATTACTGATGGTGAAAAAACGTAAACAAATTGATTTCGAAGAAAACTGTTTGGTACGGAAAGTTAGTAAGCATAGATCGGTTAATATACTGCAAACGCACTATTTAAATAGCCTAAAGTTGCCCGAAATCATTCCCATCGATCGTCATCCTTTCTTTTCCGCAGGAAGGGGGCCGTTCGAAGACGACTACTAACTCATGAACAATCCTATAAAAGAGAATCGATGAATGAATCACCTCGACCAAGATGCAATACGGTTAATGCTTGTGCTAACATCATTTGACATGTACGTAATGTACATCCCCAACCACAATCGGTTGTTTTTGATGAGCCAGGTAATGGTGATAACTCTGTTCGATATGTCAACCAAATACGACTATAATAATCGATAGCAAATGCACGAAATACAATTTCATCATCTTCATCTGTAAATAATTATTCAAATCATAAAAGATTTTTTTTTTGGAGAAGGCTAAGAAATTCATAGATTTGCGATATAAATTAGAAATAAATTATATTTGTTCTTTAACACGAAAATATGAACACGATATGGCTAATTTGTAGACGGTTTATTCCATCCATCTATTATTTCTTAATAATATCAATGACTTCTGTGAGTAGATCCGACTGGTCACTTCCTATGCTATTCATGTACAGATCTATCATTACCAATATTCCACATTTATAATGTAAAGATATACTGCCGACAAGAATCCAATAGCTTCACAAGAATTGGTCATCGCTTAAGTGACCAATCGATAATGCGGGTATTAGAAAAACGGTCCCGACCGTTTAGTCTTTGACTTCAAGACATTGGCTACAGCGATCAGTTTTTAAAACTATTGTTCTTGAACAGAGTGCATTGTTGAGGACGCCTTAATTAGCGGATGATATCAATGCAAAGTACAACTAACCCCACCTCTATATGATAGCGGAAGTCCAACCATGTAAGCTATGAGTGACCCTCTTAGAGAAAAAGAGAAGCAATATCGGATCACCATGACGTATCATGGAAGCTGCATAAACACTCCATTCCCGATTACTATAGGCATGAATAGCACTATATTTTACGATTATAATAATACATATCCATCCATACTATCACATCAAATAGTGAGTGATATTTAAAAAAAAAACTGCTCATTTCCATTTGCATATTTGCAATTCTAGTTATAATTCGGTTATGCAATTTTTTTATTTTCAATTTTTAAATTTTCAATTCTTTTTTTATTTTTTAAAAGTCGAATTCAATTTTCAAAAAATCCTACCAGGTCGATTTGTGAAATAGAATTCGCCAAGTAACCATAATGGTGCTTTCTTTTTATATTTCGATTGTGATATTCTCCATCTACCATAAACAAACGAAAACCAAGCATTGTCGAATTTTTGTCGAACCGATGAGCCAATTGTGATATCGGATTCCGATGTGCTAACATCATCATCGTTCGTTTTCTTAGTCGCCGATCCACTCAGTAATGAACGTAGATTCATACTTGCTCTGAAAGTTTACTGTAATCAATTTCTAAGTTAAACCATGATCATAGGTCGTCGAAAGAGTAACAAAAGCAACTACACTATTCTTAAGTTCCTGCCTAATTTTATTACTTGGTTTGTAGGCATAAACACTGAAAAAGAGACTGAAACCGTTTAATAAAATGACATCCGTTTAAGACACGAAAAGATCGGCTTCACGATATTTGCGCCACTTGGAGATGGGCGCACAGCATGACAATGCCGAAGTTTAGAATTTTGAACGATGGTAGAACAGTAATTCTAGTATTGAGAAGAAACTAAATTTAAGAGCAGAACTTTAAGCTTAAGTTATAAATTCGTGGGAAGTAAAAATTTTGGAAGCGAAATTACTGCGAAGTTTTGAAAAAGTTCGATTACCTAGAAATCTTCGAGGAGGTTGCATTTGCGGCACTCGATAGGAGAGCTCCAACAGAATATTTCGATGTCGTATCGCAAACTTCACAATCCCCAATTGTCAACTGTTCATGATCGGATCCATCATCAACGTTTGTACGCATTGATTGCGTACTCATTAGCGAAGTAAACACCAGCGGCAACACACTTCGTGAAGTGTTACGATTGAAAACGTTGCAAATTCTGTTGAAACTTTAAGTTTTTCTGATTCCTCAACGATCGTCTAGATGTGCATGAAAGCTGCAAATAAGAGTGCAATTCATTTTAAAAAAAAATCCTCTTCCTTTGTGAGGGAATTTTATATACTTTTTATAAGTCGCGAGCTTCTAATAATTGATAACTTTTGAAACTCGACAATAACTCCAAATGGAACGATCCCATGAACGATGCTAAAAGCTTGCGGAAAGTGTCAGAACGAGAAGCTAACAAGCTCAAATATTTGGAAAATAAAAAAACAGAAACCCGAACAAACATATTAAAAATCATCGCTCGAGTGCTACAACAATTATTTCCAACCTTTTTTAATGCTTCAATTTTACTCATTACTGAGAACATATTAACTAACGTTCAATCGCGAAAAGATCCCACCATCTTCCTTTGCCTTTCACCCCTGCAAATTCCCAAAATTGTGCTTTGATTACTTCGAAAAAATGTAGATAGGCACAAACCTTTTTGTAGCACTGCAGTCCCGCATTCTAAGAGTTGAATCGTTGCCAAAATTTAAAATAACATAACAGGCGACTGTTGCAGCATAAAAATGTCTGACATAGAGGTGTCCAGAGAAGGCAGAAGGGGACGAGAGACATTTACGAGACCTCAGAGTTCCTGGAATTCAGATGGCGGATGTTCCGTGTGGTTCATGACGTCATCGGCCATCATGCAAGTTTTGTGATTCATGCTCTCCTCATCTACAACTTAAAAGTCGCTTACCGCATAGCTGATTTCTGGAGTAAACGCGCATTCGTTTCAGTGTAAGAGAATCTGGAGAAACAAATATCTTTCGCATCGTTAGGCTCAGAATCAATCAGAAAGAAGTAAATACAGCCAGGAAAAAGCTTCTTTCGACTTCAGTGAGTGAATCGTTGGGCACAGTGACGTGCTTATCGTCATGCTGGTGTATTGAGTTGACAAGAAGAGAGCATGAAACGTTGATTCTTGTGGCAATGTGACCTGAATAGTCATAAACGATTCCGCATTCAACTCCTTGACTGACTCCTTAGTGAGGTCTGGAAGTCGATTACTTGCCGAGTCAAGGAGTCAACGCAGTCGAAATCATCAGGAAGCGATCTTTGATCCTTTTTACTCCCGTCGAGCTGTCAAATTACGACCTCCCGAATTATCCAATTGTCCAAGCAGTGGGAGTAGTACTGATATCATTAGTAACTAGTATAAATTCATTACTATTAAACTTTAACTAAATATTACTGCCAACAATAGCTACTTCTGATAGGGGCACAATTTCGCTTTTTTTTTTTCAATCTTCTCATCAGCACCAATTACTGTGAATAGTAGTGCAATTATTACCACTGTAAAAATAAAAAGTTTTATTAACTGAATCAACCAAAACGTTATCCATCCGATAATACAGCAACTAT
This sequence comes from Baylisascaris procyonis, assembly GCA_037389465.1. Lineage (NCBI taxonomy): Eukaryota > Metazoa > Nematoda > Chromadorea > Rhabditida > Ascarididae > Baylisascaris > Baylisascaris procyonis. Next base: position 3,070,752 of record JAZARR010000200.1, read on the forward strand.
TATACCAGTATCGAAACCAGAGAAAAGACGTTTGAGCCAACCACAATGCCGGCGGCAGAAGACAACTTCATGCTTCAAGAAGAGTCGGAGTCAGAATGTTGATTCTTTTTTTTTTCTGGAGCTAAAGCCAGTGGAAGTCGGCTCGCTATCAGCCAGCAGTATATCAGCCGGAGATCGGAGTCGCGGTTTCGTTTATTGCCGGAGCTGAAGTCACCTCATTTCATCCGAGTCGCGCACCATACATTTACTGCATCATTTCATTCATAATAGACGTGTTTATTATGGAATGTGATATTTTCATAAAATGCGCATACAGCGATTACCGTACATCGTAGAATTATCGTATATCACATATCGTATAATTATTTGCACATTAAAAAAATGTGAGATGACAGGAACATGCAAAAAAACTGCTTAAAATAAAACATCGGCAATTTGCCTATGCCACTCACTAGAGAAATGGATCTATGCAGGTGATCGTTATTTGTTACGTGTGTTCTATCAGGAAGTGGTGTGTTCTACTAATCTACTAAACCTAAGGGTTCGGCTTATTCATTGTTTAGCTGCTATTCGGTTAGCGCCTCTTTAAAATTTAGCATGTGTTATTTCAGTTTATAAAAACTGCATATGCGCTTTTTAGTTTCCAATCTTCATAGGGTTTTAGTGTCGTAAAATATGCAATAATGAATTTCGATGTTAGATTTATTTCAGATGGAAATTTCCAATATAAATTATTTTATCGATTTATGCAATTATAGTAGCATTATAATAAAAGGCGATTATATCATCCAACGGATGGGGGAGGGAAATGTGCAAATATGAAAGAAAAAAAGAGAAAACAAGTCTATAAATAAAAGCAATTTGAATAATACTTCATAACTTAGGAATTAAGACTTACTGCGTATATGTGAAGAGAGCGAGCTAAGTGAAAACACCCAAAAACGAGAATAAGGGGGTGGAGGAGATGGAAATGTGCGAGAAAGGAATACCATATTTATTCCGTTATTCGAGATGCAAAACTGAGTACTTTTAGTGATGAAAATATGGCTTTCATTTTAAAAATTTATGATAATTTCACTTTTGCGATTATATCCGATATCGAATTCCACTCATTTATTACTATCTTTGAGAAAAACTTCTTGAATATTTTCAATTTGCATCTGTTAACAGCAAGCTTGAAAGAGTGCCAAGCGTGTATCGAAATTTATAAGGAATAGTTCAAAAAATTCCTCAAAGAGAAGGTTAATACTTTCATAAACGATATTATTTGTCATAGGAAGATCAACGTAGAAACATCTATCTGCAAATAGATCTAGAGTGTCAAGTTTTTACTGAATAACAATGAGGAGTCATAAGTAATCGTTATTCGACATATCCCAAGTAATCTCATAAAGCGTAAACTTAAGCATAAAATACTGTTACTAAAAGTAGCATTTATATATAGGGTTGCTATAGGTAAGGCAGGAATTTCTTTGATCACATCATTATAACTGCTTAACTCATTATAGATGATGTCATTGCAAGATCCGCATGCACCAGGAGAGCAAGGCAATTCGTCAGGTAAAGCAGCGAAAGATGCCGTTGAGAAGGGCAAACAACGACTGTTGCGATTGAGTAAAAAACTTAAAAAAGCACCTGATCCTGTCGTCATGGAGGATCTTCCACCTGACGCACCTCCCGTCAATTGTCCTCCACCATTCGAGGTATTCAACACTTCAAATGCAAATTTTCTGATTTGATTCAACGGGATCACATTAGAAGGATCTCTTTAATTCGAGCATTCATTTTCCTCAATGCGGAACATGAATGCTCGAATATTGATATTAATGCATTCCCTTTCCATGCCGATTGTTCCACTAAAAGAAGGAAGCGTTATGTAAAAATTTGAATTTTAAATGAGCTCGGGTGAGTTTCTAAAGAAGCGGAGAAGGAGAAGCGAAGGAGAAAGGGAAATAGAATTGACGTGGATATACGAGCAGAAAATGATCGCTTACATAGTGGGGGCCTTATTGGAGCTATTTCCAAAGAAATTTAGGTAGCATATGCGGAATACGTTGTATTCACTTTTTCAAGGTTCGTAAGCAAATTTTCACCATACGAAAGTCAATACGCGTTCGTATCGACTATTCGTTAATTTTCAAAAGTTGCGAGAATAATGAATCCAGATGGAGAGGATATGGTATAGGTATTGTTTTTATATTGTGTAATTTGGAATAATCAATATTGGAACAACAGGGCTATTTGTCGATGAAGCCGTACAGGAAGCGTCGAATATCGGTCGCAAAACGCTATTGTGCTAAACTTGTTCGAGGATTGCTCAAGCTAACAGGCGGTAAAGCACAAAGAATGAGCTTCGAGTGTTTAGCCTCCGAATATACCATCGATCTCTCAAATGTGAGTGTTTATCTTGGTACCATATATATTTAAATAAAATCCCATTCCTGAATAAATCGCTAAAATACGGTTCTCTTTTGAAGGCTTCCTTCTATCATTAAATTGCCAAATTTTATTGAAACAATGAAGCGTACGTTTGCCAAAATTTTCGTGGAATGATGACCGCTAATCTCTTCAGTGAATTGATCCTTATTTATAAAGGATAACTATCAAGTCCCCCGGGAATTCACCTATAACCCGAGAATTTACAATTCTGGGCAGTATCCGAGGGATTATGGTAATGGACTGGTATATTGTTAGCTTTGTGGTTTAGTACGGTTAATGTTGACATCAAATGCGTTTGTTGCAATTGAAAAACATGTGAAACCATTTATTTATGTTGGTGGATCAGAAGTCGAGACAGATTTTCTGACTCCCTATATGCAGTAGTTGAACTATTAACTGTTTTGGGAATAGAGAAATCCGTGGTCAGGATACGCGGTACCGGCGTTAGGGAGTCCATGCCCAGGCTACGCGGTAGGAATGAAAGACTCATGCAACTTTGTTCCGAGCGATTGATTCCAAAAAGAGGATTGAAATTATCTAGTCAGATGAATAATGACTGTTGCCTGCTTATATTCAACCAAAAACACTCCAATATTCGTCTTTTTGCGAAATATCTGTCATTTTTATATGTTACAAATATATTTTACTTCATAGTAGACTAAAAAATCTCCAGCTTGCAGTAGTTCCAAAGGTCATTGGTAAAAAGCGTGAATATGATGCACAAATCATTACATGATTTGTATTCCTTGAAATGTATAACCATGTGTAGGCAGGATTATTCCAGGTTTCCGAGATCTTTTTCCACGATATGTATGCTTTGTGCTAAAAACTTGATTACTCAAATCAATAGTGCAATAAATTCTCAATAGTGCATTAATAAAAGGTTGCATTAATAAAGCTTAAAACTATAGATAAATTTGTTAATTAAAAAATTATATATTTGTAGGTATCAGTAAAAACGGATGACGCTCATAAACGAATTATAGTCGTATATAAAAGTGAAGCACATCAACTAACTCCTGTGGTTAGGGATGAATATGAGAAATGGAAGAGTAACATTCGGAAACATCGACTTTTTCGACAAAGTTTTAAACGGCAAAGGTGATGCGTAAATATTCTAATGGAAAATATTTCATCTACTCGTAATGCAGAATATATTTTGAGTTCCTTTTTAAAAAAAATTCGTACTTACAAATAGATAGACAAGAACTCCATTTTTAAATTAAAAAAAAAGTAAACAAAAAAAATTCCACCAAACATTACTGGAAAATTAATACAAAATTTCAAAAAATTTTTGGGCAGAAAGTTTAAATTCTTTTATCAACCCATATTTCACCTTTATAAAAATTCTCTATGATCTAAACCAACCTAAAAAATTGTAGCAGATGGATGGATGAAAAAAATACTGAAAATGAAAACCATCAATTCCTAACGTTTCCCATCGCTCTTTTTTCTTAAATTTTTCGAGAATTAAATGGAAAATAGCGTATGGAGAATGAGAACAAAGAATTGAAATTAACACTCACTCCCGAATTCAAATTCCATCATGAGTATGTATTTCTACATACCTGCTAACACAGCAAACCAGTGCACAAAAGAAGCTTTCGTGTGCTTTCGATATATACATGTTACGTATGCTTTATATTTAGCACCTAGATATTAGGCCTTAGATAACATATAAACTTATAGGATATAAAACTCTGTGCTATTTATCAATAAGTTTGCTAATGAGGTGCGCATCGTTCAATGATTGTCAAACATATGAAGTCTACAGCAGAAATCCATCACTGAAGTCATTCTGTGGTCATTGAGTGACCATTTTTGAACTTATTTTACTGGAACAGCCTTCGCCTTATTTCATCTACAAATTTTAGCCGGATATTCCCTCTATATAATCAGTATTCCCGTTGTCCAGTAAATGTTTCATGATGACCAGTCCTTTTTTCCTTCAGACTCCTGTGTCTTCAGTTTTTTACTATCACAATGATTATTCTACTTCGAAACTCGGAGCTTTTCCCTTCCCCAGTTTCTAGTTTTACAAGCGAATCGCAAAGTCGCAGCGAAATTCTGAAAACCGAAACTTCAAAAGTTCTTTCTCTTCCAAACCGATTCCTTGAAATTTTCGGAGAAATCCTGAACTTCAGGAGCAGGAAGTTTCTGTTTGAGCTGCAATTGCTTTATTATTTCATATGGTTCACCAATCATTTTATGGATCATATGAGATAGTTATTATTGTCGCTAATTATAATAAAAACAGTTGCTGCTTCTTTCTTTTGGAGTTTAACTTGCTTCCACTACCACCATCTCATATTTTCTTTTCCTTTGCTCGAAATTTTTATAGAATATGTGATGGTCTTCCGACTTTATTGTCATATCACCGGAAATTTCTTAAGCAGATAAGCGACTAGAACTTTTCCATGATTTACATTCTATATATTCTTGCCAAAAAGCTTTGTTGTTCACTCTCATTTAAAATGTTTATATTTTTCATCTTCGCCAAATAGCAATACATTATGTTTTAATGACGGCGCATTTAAATTTATAATAAAACAAGCTACTCGCTCATATCAAAGATTTATACTAAAACAAAAATACTCTTGACGTATTGTCTTTACCAGTTCTCATCATCACTTGCCTAGCAATATCAGCTCTATCAACAAATGCAAACATTGAAGAAGACGATTACTTACCAAATAAAAGTCTACCTTGAGCAGTTAAATAGTTGATTAAATGTATAGAAATAAAAAAAAAAAGAAATTCACCGACAAGCAAAGAAAGGACTTCGATACATGCCAGCATCTCCTTTGTGTTCCTTGATTCCATCTTTTTTCCTTGTTATTTATATAAATCAGAGATGATTTCAGGAAAGAGGAGGTGGAATCTGAGCCATTAGAAACAACGCACCTAGCCGATATTAAGATGCCACATGCACAAGAAAGCAGTTCCATGCCTTCCACAGTTAATCACTCACTAAGTACGAACAAATCCGCAGCAGCTCCATCATTACCGTATGTCGTAACCTTATTCATTGCGTCATATTATTTAATTAATAGCTTATGTTTTTTTACCATTTGGTTAACAGTTATTTATCATACCGGTTGGTCAACTTTTCAATTCTAGTTATTCATGCCGCCATCTACAATGCGTAAATGGTGATTAGATGCTGTTCTTAGAGTAGCGATTTTTTTTTACTCGTAAAAAACAAATAAAATTGACGAGAAAATAAATAAAAGAAAGAAACACGTGATAAAAATCAACATCATCAACAACGTTAGATAATAAGGTACGGATATAAGAACTTCCTTGCATAAAAAGATTAAATGCATGAATAATACGCGTAGAGCGACGCAATCTTTAACATCAATATTTCTTCACTCAATAATTCATATCAATTACGTCAAGATATTTAATTCTTTAGGCCGATGCATAAAGACAATTAATATCCATTTCTTCAATATGTCTCCTATCCAGGCTGCTCTGATCTTTCTCCCCTTCCCTTTCCCTTTCCCATTGGCAAAACTCTATAGTGAAAACAACTTGAAACATGTATTAAAGAACGGGTTTTCTAAGATAATTGTAAACGACTGCAATGATGCGCAAGAAATAGAGCAAAATAGAAATGACGTTTAAAAGTGATATCTAAAAAACCTAAAATTTTTAGCGCAGTGAAGGACGAGCATCACACTGCCAACATTTTAAGCTATCCAGGCAAAAAGCATTGCGATATATTTTGCAATCAGATCTACGAAAGCTCTATTGCCCGCACATCCGCCTTTTCTTCCACTTACGGCTGCTGCTGGTGATCAACGTTTTTTCTAACGCTAAACATCTCTACGGCGATAACTGTTGACCATATCTTTTAGCTCAGTGATGTCGCATAGTGTTCATTTCATCACCACGCTGATCATTGCTCGTCGATGCTAGCGCTGAAGATGGTGCTTTTACTTGCTCATCGGTCTGGTGCGGAATTTGCGTTCTTTTCTGTTTAGTTCTCTTATAACCTCCTCTTCATGATTGCATATATCTGAGGAACCGAAGGCCTCCTGAGGGTTCCAGTTTCCTTGGCTCTTCCATTCCATCAATGTAGGCGCAGTTTAAAAGCTACCGAGTTTTCAATACTTGCCGTTTCTTCTCGAGCCGGTGCACTTGCACTCTTGTATTCCCGGCTGGCATTTTCCCGGTTTTGGCACATTGCGTCGTGATGCCGTCCCCTGCAGAAGTAGCATCGAGAGTTTGTATCGCATTCTCGACTTCTATGACCTTGTTGGAGGCATCGGAAGCATCTTTGCTTCAGACGAAGGAACTGCTTACGATCTGCCACTGTGATCACTGATAGACAGTCACTTTCCCTATGTCCAGGTCGTTCGCAGAAGATGCAGTTTAGTCTTCGATGTGCTACTGATGGGGACTGCTCCATTACAGTTTTCGATTTCAGCGTCAGCAGGTGATCTCGGCACACCTCGGATGCTCTCCGCTCATTGCTCATGAGCATTGAGATCTCCTTCGTTCTTCTCAAATATGCTTGCACCGTAGCACGTACCGAATCTAGGTCCCATTCTTGTGCTTCCTTATCTCTTATCACCTCTTCCACAATAGACGGTGGAAGCTTTCGAAGAACGGACAACACTAATAGAGGGTTGTCGAGCGGCTCTTTCAGTGCTCTTAGCTGTCTGCAAGCTTTGTTCAGGGCATCGCTGAACTTTTTCAAATCATTCCCTTTATCGGAGCATATAGGTAACCTCAGTAATGCCAAATGTAGATGCCTTTTCACAATGGCCAGGTTACCGAATCTTTTTGCCAAGATATCTTTGGCTTCTTGATAACTTTCATCCATGATGGGCAATCCAGCAAGCGCCTTCTTTGCTTTTCCATGTAAGCAGTTGAGGAGATATATAAGCTTAATCACTGATGGAATTCTTTGCGCATCTATTATTCGTTCGAATGAATCCCAAAATCCTCTCCATTCCGAGGGATTACCGTTGAACTGTCGTAGTTTGAGTCGAGATAATGTCCTTTTGTCCGTTACAATATCCCTTCTCTGTCTACTTTCTAGCAACCTTTTCTGCGCCTCGTCTAGTTCAGCGAGTCTACACTTTAAGATAGCTACTGCTTCATCTCCAGATTCTGCAATTTCTAGGAAACTATTCTGCCTCTCGCATTCTTCTTCATATATCTCAATTTCTTTCTCGCATGTTTCACCGACTAAACTTTCGAGAAACTGCCTCCACTCTTTATGAATGGTAGATATTTTTTTCACTTCCAATTCCAGCATTGTGAGATTCATCCTCATTGTTGTCCTCCGATCTTCTATCTGCTCCTCACTTTCCGGTTCTTCATTACAATCCGCGAGATTATTCAACTGCCCCTGTAGCCTATTGGTGGTCAGCATAAGTTGTTTACGGAACGCGGAAGATGACATTTTAGCCCTTTTTCTTTTTTAAGCTGACTCAGCTTAGTTCCTGCCTTGTGGGACCAAGTATTTGATTGGGCCTTGATTAGGAGATCAGCAAAAAAGTTCCCGTACTACTTCGCCTCCTCTGATTGCGACCTTCAGCACTGGTCAACCACCGTCCAATAAGACACATTTGTGTTCGTCGTGAACGCAACCACTATCACTATAACGCAACTTCCGTCTTCGTACCCGTCGCTTCTCAATTAACTCACTCCCCTCAAACTTCGGCGAATATTCGTCTAGGCCTGCAAAAATGAACACATTTAGCGAATAAAAGCAAAAAATTTAATGCATTTCAAAAATAAATAACGCGACACACAACTAGTGCAATAACCAATTCCTTGTTTTGTCAATAGTGCATGTCTTTCTCTACTTTCCAAATAATTTAACCCTCGAGCGACAACTCCATTTTTATCGCCTTTTGGTGCGGAGCTCAATAAATAGGTTAATATGTCCCTAAGGTTGGTGAACAAACAATGAAAATGAACACAGCAAAACAAGTTCCTGTCAAAATTAGGGTCTGTATCATTGTTGTTTGATTTCAATTGAGCCGCTGTCTGCCTTAACCAGATCAGTGTTGATCTGTGGCGTTCCCGACTCACCGTTGATTGTTTTTTATCCACGGGCGCTGATCACAACGATCACCGTTGGAGCCGACGATCCCGATTGAGCTCCCAACGAGTCTGGGTTTTGCGCTACTCCTGATACTGACTGACGCCTTCCGCTCGTCAGTGATCGCTCGTTGCTACCAGTTACTCAAGACCTAAAATACCACCGTCGTATCCTGTCGTGCACAGACTTGATAGCACCTTCCACTGCTTTTTTAACGATGTCTCAAACGTGGGTGATTAAACCTTTTATCGTTATACATTATAATACGACGAAAAAGCACACGCATAATTGTTGGGCACGTACATAACACTACGCTGAGCACACGTCTACATTAACCTCCAGTCACCATGCATATACAAGCACATAACAAAAAGGCAACAGCCCACGCCACCGTTCAAAACTTTGCGAAACTTTACGGTTCGCTTATAAGCTTTCATGTGGACAACTTTTGTTACTTCCGGCCCGCCCCTTCTTTATGCGCTTGACTCACACCCCAAAGGTTCTTTGTGCGTGAAGTCGATTCGCATAATTTTTTGATGTCTTTATGCGCTTTTTGAAGACAAAGCATCGACAGGCCCTTTCCTTGTGTCACTCGCCCATTTGCATCCACTTTCTTTGTGCATAACATATCTGAATGGTCAGTCAACAACAACGCTTTTGTTTGCCTTAATTTCATCACCACTCACTCTCTTCTGCAAAATTAATTCTGCAAGTTTAATCAACTCTCACTTTATTTACTCATTCACATGCAGCCGCGATATCATTTGTTGATAAAATATCCGTTACTGATCTCCATTTGCTGATAAAATATCCGTCACTGATCTCGTGAAATTATCCTCACATTTTTTTTCAGCGCAATTGCGAATCACAAATTCTCGCCAAAGTTTTTCCGCTCATTTCCCCGGATTTCATAATTTAGAGAATACCCATCTCATTACACAACCCATTACCTCATCGCTATATTCATTTTAATCCTAATGCATCTGGTAGCAGTGTAATTACAACAACATCGAAAAACACTCAACTAAGGTCGTCCCTCATCGTAAGTTCAACGGATATAAACTCGAAATTTAGGAGACAAAACATCGTAACAGAAACAACAATTAGAAAGCTAATTGTTTGTCGTCAGTTCTTCAATTAATAATCGATTAATAAAACAGTGTTTGAAATCACTGGCAATATCAAAAGTGAAGGAACAATAGCGATCTCATCAATAATGCTCTTCGGCCAAATCAATCCGTGTTACATAGACCAATTATATCATTCTAAAGCCTAAATATTCTCAGATTCACATGCAGTTCTCCTTGAAAGGGACATGGTCTTTGCTATTACACAAGCAACACCGACATTTACAGGTGGTAAAAAGGTTTCTAAGAGTCTTATCGCAATCGAATATTTCATAAATTTTCATTGCGCATGAATTTATTACTTACGTACGACGTATTAATTTAATCATCATCCCGTTAGCATTACTTATTAAGAATTTGCTCTGTCCATCTCTCGCCATCTTCATCACAATTGATGAGATATTGAGGACGTGTAAATGGTAAATAGAAATCATTTTTGCTCGAATCATTTGCGAACAGTTTTCAAGAAACGTTAGAAATATTTTCCAAGAGCATTACGGAAAGCTCGTCGATTACAACGGAGCCGATGCAAAGAACGATAAATGAGAAAAAGCAGTGGATGAGCATGTGTTTATGCCCGTTCGATGGCTATCTAGTCAACTTCGGTACCGCCCCATGAATGAGGGTGCATATAAGAGTATCTTTGTCCATTTGGACAAAGCCTCACATATGTTTATTTTCTTTGTTGCATTCTTTTAGATTATTTCAAAAGCAGATGGCGCCCACCTTTCCGAAATTTTAGCTTCTAAACGTTCACTTTGTACACTTCAAAAGGAAGCCATATTTCTATGCGATTTATGCTTTCATCTAGCTAATTTAAGAGTACATAACATCAGCACATCTGTTGTTTTGGCTTTATGTTAGCTAGCTCTTTCCAAATCTTTGCACTTTTGTGATGTGTTAGGTTTAAAGCTGAATCAACACCAAAAAACTTGTAATATTCGAATTTCTTTGGTTGGAATTTTTTGCAAAACTTTCACAAGATCGAATCTTTTTGCATAAATCTTTGCAGCTTTCACAATTTTTTGGGTTTTTTTTTTGAAATTTTAGTAACTTAAACTTTCGTAACTGCAATCGTGGCCTTTTTCTTCCCGTTCTTTACAAATAGCAGCAACAAAATATTTCTGAATTTTTCCAGCAGTTTGGTGTGAACTTAAATAAGGTGGCCAATCATGCGTATCATATTTCAAAATGAAACCTTTATCGACTATATGGGTTTTGCAAAAATGACCAACATTTTCATGTTAAAGTGCACAAAATAACTACTCATAATTACAAAAAAACTTTGCAAACGCATCCAAATATTAAGAGATTGTTAGGTCATTATACTCAGAGATCACTATTCGTCTCATGACCGGAAGCATTGTTTCAACCGAAGAATACATTGCAGTGGGAAATTTACGTGAAATATTCGAGCATTTTCTGCTTAGAAAATCTATTTGCCATTTAACGTTGAGAAAGAAAGCGTCCAGTGCATTTTTTTTTTGACTTGTAAAAAGCAGGATGACTAATCAAAGTGATTAATGCAAGAAGAATTTATAAAAATTAAAGAAAATATTCAAATTCATTGCAATTTGAATTATGAAATGATTTACTTTGATCAGTTGTCATCGGTTAGAGCCAACATAAGACAATTTCTTGCATTTAATTCTTCAAACCTATTTCTAAATTCTGAAGGTTATCCTAGATATTCATTATATCAAGCACATCTTTTTTCATTTGGAATCGAGATCGCAGATAACGAATGCATTCTAACTTTAGCACTTTCTTCTGAGCATTACTCGATAAAGTATCGTGGTTAATTTCTGATAAAATAGTTGACATACAAAATTTCAGGTGTATAGAAAACGTTCTTGCTAATACCTCGGTGCTATTCGCTATTAAAATTAGTGTAGACATTTGACACTTTATTATAAACAAGACAATATTTTGCCAGAAAATTTTCCTAAATTCGTTGAATTTTCTTTCACTCTTATATTTCAGTGAAGGTGAGGTGCAAGATCTACCAAATCTGGTGGAGGAGTGTCGTAATGTACATGTGGGAAATGCCGAACTCTGCGAGAAGATATCAAAGCTAGTCGACGACGTGAAAACTATGACCGCCGAAGTAAAGGAATTGTATTTGGAAGTTAAGGTGACTTTAACCTTCATTGCGGATCACAACCCCCAACATAGTGTATAGGGGCATAAGTGTATCAGGACGCATGAAGTATAAAGGGCGAAGAAGGAAAGGGAAAAAAGGAAAAATAGGGAGTGATGGATGAGAGGGAAGGGATGGCAGTGGGAAGGAAATGTTGCTTATGTGGATTGAATTTGATGGGAAAATGTTTGACAGTACAATATTGAATTTCAGAAAGAAAGTTCCAGGCGTGATATGACTTAGTTCATCGCATGTAAATTTCAGTAATATATATGCTTCTGCACTTGCATCATATAGGTGCTTTGTTGCACTTAAGCAGGCCAATTTTAGCACTGTTGGAGTCTTACTGTGACTATATTTGCCGTAAATCTTAGCTCTTCTGACCGCCTTCCCCTCCTTCCCCTCTCTCGCTTCAGTGATGTGGATTCAATATAGTCATCATTGAGCATATTTGCTTATCCAAATGTCTACGATCTGCTCTTTGAAGTTGAATGTTACTCTTATTTTAACACTTAATAAATATTCCATTTTCATTTAGTGCCTATTGTTCAGGTATCAGACCTTCTGATGAAACTAAAAGAAAAAACTACTTCAATATTAATTCGCATTCGAGTTTTTCAATTTCGGTTAATGTTTTCGATTTATTCGCACTAATATTTGATTACTGCAAGAATTTCATTTTATCTAAAGGCTATTTAATAGAAGAGATCATTTAATTATTCATATTTCGAGATTCTATCACTTTCTTTATTCGTTTTTGAGGCAACTGCAAACAATTTTCCAAATATTGCAAAATCGGCAATGATCGACTATTTGAAAACGTTAACGACAGCAACAGGAAATCAGCAAAAAACACAATCCGGTAATTTTAAAATATTATCACTGATGATATGGTTGATAATATCACTAATGGTTGGCTCATAAGATAGTGCAAGATCCAGGATTGTGAAGGATTGATGTTATAAATCGTTAATGTCATTTTATAATCAGTCACTTGTTTGATTTTTTTGCACATATACCTGAGCAATGAGCATATGTGATTGTCACTTCTTTTCTTACTATCAACATTTTTAAATTTAGCGTTTAATGCCTCGCTAACAAATCTCTAAAAGTTATTCAGTAAGACAACTTTAGGCTAAAGTTGCATGGATTTGCTTATATAAAAGCAAATATATACATGCAAAAAATCCTAAAATTCAAATTATTCACTCAAATTTCTTCGGAGTTATTCGTTCGTTTATCCGAAAATTATCATCTTTTTTCTGTAAATTTATTGTTTTCTATCCATTTCAAGGATCGACCTCGAAAGATGATTCGGACACTGAATCATCTGAAGAGGCATCTTCGATCCCATCTTCCGAGAGAACTATTGGCACTGAGACGGAGACTGTCGCCGATATTAAGGAAAAGTACGCTTATTCCATTCAATGAATTTTTTGATACTTTTAGCACCAACCGAATACTAGAAGATTAAACTGTCTGGCTTCTCGCAGTCGGAATATATATATTTTATAGTCGCTTATCCGGTCCACTTTAGGTGTGCGATGTTTGAGATTTGTTTGACGATGGAAGTTTTGTCTCCTCCATTCCGAATTTATCAACGCTTTTTTTCATTATCAATAAGTTGTTTGAATGATCAAAAAATATCGACAATTCAGCGTTAGTGCACAAAGCGAAACGTTATTGGAGACGGTATTTGAATTTCGCTCTTCTGGTGCATTCTGATACACTGTTCACTTCTTTCGGCAATATCTTTTCAATAAACTCAAGACGTTCAGGCATATTTTTGTATTTAAATGGAGTCATTCACACAGAACGTCGCAACAATCCAACCAGCCTAGTCGATTTCGACCATCGGGAAAAATTTTATTGCCACCGCTAGCGATTTCAGCTGTGCCGACGTTGATGTCGACTTCTAGTGGGAAGTTGTGAACATTAGCGTGCTGTATATCGGTGCTGAATTTGTGGCGATAAAAAGCGTTTCCCTTAGGACGGATGAATTTTGTTATTTTTCTTTTGAAAGATCATAATATAGAAATTAAAGTTCCTTGATCTGCCACTATTAAAAACGATTTATTGCATAATTTAGGGGAGAAAAACCAAAAGATGAAAAACAAAAGGAAATGAAAAAGAAAGAGGAAAAACCTAAAGAAGAGAAACGAAAGGAAGAAATTGTCAAGGAAGAAAAAGTGAAGGAAGAAAAGGCTCAAGAAGTGAAGATAATAGAGGAGAAAATAAAAGAAGAAAAGGCAAAAGAGGGTAATCCTTATAAGGAATTTAAGTTCGTTGCCTATTTTCAAAGAATATCAGCTCCTCGAAAGGCGTGTGAGAACTTGAGTATTGAAAGGCTTTTAAGTGATTTTTAATAATTTCACTATTGCTGTTCAGTTATGCTTCCGTTTTGGAGCTGCCTTCAACGTTTTTCAAACCGTAGACAAGGGGAAGTGCACTGATTTAGAATGGCCTAGTATTCGCTGTGAGATACTTCCAGAAAGAAATTTTCGTCATCGGCAATTTGTTTGGGGTGTTTGGGGTCGGCGCACTTAGCCAAAAAGAGACGGAGAGAGACCGCGCGCGTCTTCAGCGAGCGACGCGGCACTGGTCACTCTGAAATAAATCGTCGCGATAAATGTGAAAATATACAGTAAGGAAATGAGATTCGAACAACGGATTTCGACACATTCGAAAGAGCATTAAAAGCTCTGTCAGAATCAAAAATAATCTCGGACAAAAACAAGAACTTTTCTATTAGATCGATTTCTTATATGCAGTGCAATTGACAAAAAATAGACGAAAAAAAATGTTGACAATAGACATTTGACAATTGACAAAAAATAGACAAAAAATAGACTTTTGATTCTGATAGAGCTTTTAATGCTCTTTCGAATGCACCTAGTCACTCTTCCCAAATCTTGTTCCTTCATACACTTATAGGCCCTGATTTATCGATGACCATGCAATTTTCCTCAATTGCACGTCATATAAATGATCGATCTAACAGAAAAGTTCTTGTTTTTGTCCGAGATTATTTTTGATTCTGATAGAGCTTTTAATGCTCTTTCGAATGTGTCGAAATCCGTTGTTCGAATCTCATTTCCTTACTGTATATTTTCACATTTATTGCGACGATTTATTTCAGAGTGACCAGTGCCGCGTCGCTCGCTGAAGACGCGCGCGGTCTCTCTCCGTCTCGCTGAAGACGCGCGCCGTCTCTCTCCGTCTCTCTCTTGCGCCTGCGCTTGTGGCTAATGTTACCCTCACCATAAGCATCAATGCCAATGAGCATTCGCATTGTAATTGAAATTCAGCATTTATTGTGTTGCTGATATGATATGTTGATAAACTTTGCTCTTGTTTAGGCATATTTATTTATTTATTTATTTATTTATTTGCTGATTCATTTCATTTATTTAGTTATTTATTTATTTATTTATTTGTTTATTTAATTAATTAATTAATTAATTAACTTATTTATTTATTTATTTATTTATTTATTTGTTTATTTTCTCTTTATTCATTCAGCAGTAGTTTTACACTCGAAATTTATTTCATTTCATTCGAGGAATTTTTTTTTTCAAATTTCTCAAAAGGGATTGCTTATTCCGATAGATTACTAAAAAAAGTCCTCTAAGGAAGTGATGATTTGTACTCTTGAAATTTCTTACTTCAAACGTTTCTGCCGTATGCAATATGAAAATGTACCATGGAAAAGATTTCGAATTCCTGTTGAATCAGCTGCAACTTTTGAATCTATATTTAAACCAAAAATTTTATTAAATAAGAAGTGCATCTTTATAGATGCCGAGTGATTACAGATGTTTCATATAACGCTTCAAGGAGGTTTGATTAGTCTTCCATATTCCTCCTGAGCTGCTCTCCATCTCCAAAAATGCGTATTCTCAAAGAATATTTAAACAGAGGAACAGTGTTTTTCAAATTTTTTATCATTAAGAAACAACCATCGAAATGCCTTCCGATTTGCGAACTGCAACTGAACGATGTTCAATTGTCTGGATGCCATCTACGACCATTTCTGCAACGAGCGATCTGTCGGCTATAATCGAAAAAGGAAAGGAAATGAAACAAGAAGAGAAAAAAGTCGAAAAAGCAAAAGAGATTCCGAAAATAAAAGAGACAAAGTTGGAGGAAAAGAAAATCGACAAGCCAAAAGATAGCATGAAGAGTTCAGCTGAAGTGATGTTAGTGAAGTTGTGAATTTTCTTCATTTTATTTCTTGGTAAACAAATTCTCGTACTGTATAGTTTTCAAATATTCAACGTCTTTCTAGCCGTAGAATAATCTTAGAACATAAAAATTTACGAATAGCAATGTGTTTCTATAGGCTGATTATGGTAAATGTTGAAAAGAATGTGTTTGAATGCTGATAACCTCGGTTACCAAATATAATTTCAAGGTTGAAAGATGAAAATTAAAGGTGACGGCATAAAATCTACGATACTGTTCTAGAAGAATATGCATGTCCTCTAATAAATGGTCACTGAATTGCTGTGTTATTGTTTCTTATTCGATAAATTTGAAATGTTCCAATGTTTCATTAATGGTTTTTTGTTTGAGGGATTTCCGTTAAATTTTATTGAGTAAGGAGAGAGAAGTTAACGTCTAAGAAATTCAAAATTCAGAATAAATCGGCTGAATTTTTTTTTATTGAATTAGTTCAATCACCGATACAAAACACTGAGATGCTAATTTCAGCGTATTACAAAAAACAGCTTCATCGATATCGTTGGCACAAAAATCTGAAAAAAAGGTTAATGCATATTGATAATCGTAGACTTATTTCAATTTAAATTTTTTTTAAATTTCTTTCTCTGTTGTTTAGTTGCCAGGTTGTTCGTTGTTCACATTTATTCTTGTTTCCGATTTTCATATTCAAGGGATTTCTCAATTTGAAAGTTTTCAAGAGCAAAATTTGAAGTTCTAACATCCTTAGTCGAAAATTGTTAGTTCAAAAATAGCTAACTCTTTAACGAAAGGTAATTAATGGAATTAGTAAATATGGTCTCAACTTGGCAATTAACGAAACACCTAAGCGATCGGTAATCAGTCGAATTAAATTATGAATAAAACAAAAAGTGTTGTGAATTATAGGTATTTGATGGCGTTGCTATTCATTGGAACGTAGCCATTACAGGAATGATATCTGTTACACCTGTGAAACATGAGACAAAAAAAAAGAAAGAAAGTTTCATGCTTATTCTTGGAATTAAGTTAGAATCATTCGTTTTTTAAATGTCATGTATGCTTGAGGAAAAACAAAATTATTAGAAACGCATGTGGGTCTCGACTAGATGTCTCATGGCCTAAAAAGATGTCAACTCAAAGGATTTTATAAATCCCCAATTTAACGAAAATTGAGTGCTGATTTGGTAAACAGAAGTGTTTTTCAGAAATAAGCGTCAATTGCCGTGGGCATAAGCTGACTTGTTCAAAAGCTAGATATTCTAAGCTTTTCAATATGTAGAACTCTGAATTCTGTTGATACGATAATAAGCCCACGAAGAGGTTCCAATGCGAAAGGATGATGCGTCCCTTGAGACCGGAGAGACAGGATAAGGAAGAGACTCCTGTGTTGATGTCATCTAATATTTTGTTTCGCATCAATCTAATAACATTTAATAATCTATTTATTAGTTTTTCATGCAAACCCCGTCTTTCTTTTTCAGGTCATATTCCTTTCTCCTCTTCGCTCGTCCATCCTCTCCTTGAATACCTCTCATCTCCTTTTAATTCTCATAGACATAAATAGTTCCTATCACTCACTGCTAGAATGATGCAATTTTCAAGGCGTTGGAGGAATTGCCGTTGTTTTCACCGGTCGTTTCACCTGTGCTTTCACCGCGAAAAAAGCGCCGTGAACACCTTCCTCGGGAAGCTATTGCTCCTGAAGAACTCGGTCTTCGCACTCTCTTACAAATCGCCGCAAAACGTATTCCTATACCAATAACCTATTTCGAACCGCTTACCATGGCACAGGTGAATGACTCTGCTTTCCAGTTTTATTTTATGATGCTTCCGAAAAGAGTGATCTTTATGGATTTTTATAAAAAGTAGTATGGTTTATAAACTAGTTGCAGGTCATCTTCGCTCTTAATATCACCGAAGAACACCAACCTGAATTTTCATACTGCTCCATTCCATTACGTGGAAATGTTCACCATCGATTTATTAACGAATTGGATAGGTTTCGATGAATATGCCCTAGGGCAAAATTCCTAGTTAGCTGACATCAGCACAGTTCACAGTTGTTTTTTTTTTAAATTGTGCTCTGCGATGACCAATAACTGAAATGTTGTTTAAGAGAGACCAGGATGGATAAGCACACAAGATTTAGGACCAAATAAGAGATAGCCAGTATGTGTGGGCGTGCAGGGGGGGGGACAACATTATGAGAACTTGAATACTTCAGATATTCGCATGTTGTCTGTCGCGAATTTGTCTAGATCATATATGTTGATACTTTGTTTGTATTGCACTCGAATTATGCGCAAAATCCTATTGCTGCGGAAATAAAAGCACTTTAAATATTTCAATTCTTTGTGATTTCTTTCTCGTTTCGATAGTTATTTCCTCAATGAAAACGTTTGAATAATGACATAATTTTGATAATAAAAGTAAGTTTTTAAGGCAATTTGTGAGGAGTTACGATATGCGGATAGAACCCTTAATAAAGCGGCCATCTCAAACGATCCACTCGAAAGACAAGCTTTAGTGACCGCGTTTGCAGTTAGTGGCTATGCGGCAGCAATAACACGCAAGCAAAAACCTTTCAATCCGTTGCTCGGTGAAACTTACGATTATAGTTCGGATTGTGGATGGCGTTATCATGCCGAACAGGTAGAATAATTTACCTTAGGGAAATTATATATTTAATGATGACCAATGAAAGAAACGCAAGATCCTTATTTATACACCTATAGACGTCAGAATTAACGTTATTTCTTTTATACTATATTGAAGGGAAATCTTATTATAGCGTGTGCACGGATAATACACATTACTGTTATCAGAGGATATCTCTTATCACTGCAGTTGTGATCTAAAAGCTTAGCAACATTGCAGGATAATGATGATTTGATCATTGCAGTTCGCTAGTAGATTTTAACGTTTACAATATTTCCTAACATTTCGAAAACATACTGACAAGTAATATTGCTCTTATGTTATTTTGTGCAACTTACTGCTAAATATGCTGCGCTTCAAGAATATTCTATTCTATGCAAGGCACAACTAGGTTATATGCATTATCGTATGTTAGACTTATTTATTTGTCAATATTGTTGCAACTTTCTTCTGAGCTTAAGATGATTTTCAAGGTATATATTAGTACTAGTAGCCGGAGAACTCGAAAAACAAACAAATGTGTAGAGTGGCAAATTCGAGGTACCATAATTTCTTGATTACCTGAACCTGGAGTACTTAATTGGCGGTAATCACCTGGACATTCTAGGCTACGATGGTTAAACTCATTTGTGAATATCAGTGGCGTAGAAATGATTTAGGTAAATCATCATCCACCAGTGTTAGCTGCTCACGCAGATGGTCCAGGTTGGACATGGTGGCAAACACTCGTCTCATCAACCAAAGTCACTTGGTGTGGTACCGCTGAGGTAAACACCGAATTGTCGGTGCGATTGCGTATTGGAAAAGACGACTATTCATGGAATAAGGTGATGCTTTGTTAATTTCTTTTCGAAAGAGCGGTTCGTTGATAATGGATTTGCTGTTTGGCTTAACAAAACATCTCTTTGACATTACATGGATATCGTCTTATTTGGAACAATATGAGATGCGCTGGATCATATAAGAAAATTATGGGGTAGTAATGTCATACGTTGTTGTTGTGCAAAAACATTATTCGAGAATCAAGATTTATTCACTCTCCGCATAGTGCACGATAATTATATATTTTTAATAACTTTCTAATGTTGTGGATTGTACTGGAGGCAGAAGGAATATTCAATGTGTCATCTACCAAATGAACAGCTAATATTGAAGAATAACGGAAGGTAATCGGGCTAAAAAAATTCTTTAGAATGACGTCACAAAATAAATGAAGAAAAGTGAACTTAATAAGTGTTTTGTGTACATGACAAACGCTATCCAAAAAAACTTGGGCAACTTTCCCATCAGCTCACAGTTCTGTATCAACTCTATTCTCATCATGTTTTCCTCACTTAAAGTCATTAGCACGTGGCAGTAACTCTGCGGGTATTACATTTGGTGGAGATGTCGTCATTTATGAGAAACTCCTTTAGCCAATCGAAATGAATCGTCGTACAAGTCGCAAATGTGATTTTCTAACATACGGTGGTCGATATATATATATCATTATATATATATATATATATATATATATATATATATATATATATATATATATATATATATATATATATATATATATAGCTGCCCATTCCCTAAAAAATGTTCCATCCCTTCCTCCTCCTGCATTCTCTCTTTTCTTGTGTCGTTGGATTCGAGAAATAGCATAAGGCTTATAAAACGTGATTACGTATACAGTCGCATCTTCGCAAAAAGTGGGAAGCAAAAAAATACAGCTGTAGCCGAATTCCCCGTAGGATGTGGGAAAACCTACAGCTCATTTTTTGTAATAATACGATACGTCGATTAAATTCTGCAGTGCTCTCTCAATGTTAAATGCGTCCAGGTCAAATTTATTTTCGAAAATGCATCGTCAACACCTGAAAATCGTAAATTGAAAGCACATGGAACGATGCTTATACGATGCACGAATGGCTTCTCAAGTACAATCGTCTTTCATAAGGATAAAAAGACTGAAATCACTGGATCGTTGATAAATAAAAGTGGTGTGCATGTCGTTCGACTTACTGGTTACTGGGATCGATGCCTTAAAAGGTGGGGATCATTGATCGCATTCCGCCTTAAATCATTCCCTCAAATTTTCTTGAATAGTCACCTCAAGCTCAACTAGCAAATGTTATTTGTGAAGAATTCATTCAAAGCTGTCATAACTTGCTGATGCCCAATAATGACGTTACATATTATTATGCATCTTTTGAAACTGTTTCCTACCCGTCGAAATGCATTAATGAAGTAGTTTATAGTTTAATTTAGTTTATTTCAACTTAAATAAAGATTATTAAGAAGTACACATCGTTTCAGAGTGGATGGTGGAGTTCTTTTCGAAGCGATACCACCACCAAAAGATGCACTTAAATATTATGGTTTTTCACAATTTGCATGTGGTTTGAACGAGTTATCGCCTGATGAAAGAGCTTTTCTACCACCCACTGATAGTAGATTACGCCCGGACGTGAGAGCGCTTGAATTGGGTGACGCTGCTAAAGCGGTTGCTTACAAAATGGCTCTCGAAAAGGTTTGTTTGAACTTATCTCCTACCTGTATCATGATGTGATCACCTATACTCCGTGCTTATCGTATTCCAGTGTGGCTACAGGCAGCATACTGTGGGCACCGTATTAACTGATGAATACTATATCCTTGGACGATCTTTCTGATCAGATATCAACCGTGAAACTTACTACTTTACCTTTTTCTTACTTATATTTTCTACCTGGGCACTTAGTAGGGCACAAATATTTAGTATAATGCTCTCGGAGATGTGCACCATTAATGACTATCAGAATTTTATCATTGTGCTTTTCAATTTCAAACTCACCTCCTTTCCATCTCTTTGTCGAACTGCAAGGATGAAATAAACTTCGAGTTTCTATGCTACTTTTTTTGGATATAAAAGTTTGGGATCTAATAATCAGCAATATACGGTCGATTTTTTCTGCAAATTAAGGCAGCATGAAATGTAGTTTCTAGTCTGATTTACGTTTGCATTAGCAAATGAAAAATCTGACTGAAAATAAACAATATAATTGGTGGAGAAATCGCGTTGACTCGAAAAGTTCTGATTGAGGAAATTTTTATGAAAAATAAGAAAATTTCAGGCTCAACGTACTCGAAATGAGCAAAAACATAAACGTTTATGGTTCGAGCAACAACAAGATACGATGACTTATACAACAATGTGGATTAGTAATAGTAAATATTGGGCTGCAAAAGAAAAGAAATTCAAAGATATTCCTGATATTCTTCAATTATTTACTTGAGATATCAATGGCGACGAGAGAATATATAGTTGCGCTAACTTTCAATATAGTTCAGAATTAGATGATATTTCTATGAGTTGTACTCCTTGGAGCGAATAAAATTATCTCTTGCTGTCTATTCTTATCAGTGTTTTCCATTCGACGAAATTCTATGGCACATTAATGCTTTCCAAATAGCCACGCACTAAGTGTTGCATTCTTGCATAGAACGATGGCGCTCCGGTTGCAAACGGTGAACGCAGTTAAGCTCATGGTCCACAGTACGTACGCACAACTACCGTACCCTGCACTGTGTAAACGAATACTAACGCCCATCACAGGAACTCGAAAGCATATGAATGCAATTTTATATTATTTTTTTAATATTATTTTATTATTTATATTTTATTTGTTTTTTATTATATTATTTATTTATTTATTTATATTATTTATTATGTTTATATATTATTTGTATTATTTATATTATTTTATTTTATATTTATTTTATATTTATTATTATATATATTTATTATAAAAAATTTCTATTATTTTAAAACATAAAACATATTATGCAAAACATGCAATTTTTTCGCTCATTCAACTTAAAAAGTGGGATAATGTCCCCAATGAAAATTTCTTATCAATTGAAGGATGGAAAGTGCACTTGCTGGATAGACCATCGTTTTGTGCAGTGTTTGAGTGGCACATTGTAGGAACTCAAAAACTTGTAATAGAAACATGCAGTTTTTTTCGACTAGTCTAATGCGAAGGCATGCATGCCATCGTGCAGAAGTTCAGCTGAACTGCAGCATTAGAAGCGCTTTTGTGGATGTGCCTATTTTCTTTGCAATTATATCCTTAGTGAAATTTGAGATTCCGCAATAGGGAATCTCAAATTTGAGAATCCCGAATATAGGCAATCTCAAATTCCACTGAAGGTTTAAATATGAATCCGAGCACAGTGGATTCCTTAGAAGTGCACAACACTTTCCAGTCGTTTACCCATCATGACGTTGCCGCGCCGGTGATAGTAATGACAAAAAATGAGGGGGATGATGGTGGAGAAGAAAGTCATCCCTGACGCCTAGACATAAATGCTGATTTCCTATGCGTGCATTAACTAAACCATTTCTTGCGTTATCGAGGGTTTTTTTTTTGTTTGTTGGAAAATTTTTTTGCAGACCCCCGAAATGGTCTCTTCCGCACCTTCTAGCGGAATGAGCACTGGAGGCGCCTCTTTAGCGACTTACGGGATTTCAACATATCGATGGGAGACAGCAGTACAGCAGAGAAGAACACACCGTCTAAGTGATATTATTGTTTGTAAGGCTGATATGAGTTGGTGAGGCAATCGCAGTTTAGTGGATTTTTAGAAGATCGCTTCAAGCTGATGGCAAAGGGTTCTCCTTAGCAATTGACATTTCCAAAGCCACTTTTTCGTTTTTGATTCGTTTTGATCTCATAACAATCTAACCCTTATTTCTTCATCGTTTTCCAATGTTCGGGACGTAGTTATCAAAAGTCTAAATCCACTAATTGTGGATTTCTTCGCATCACTTTGTTATATGATCAGTGTTGTATATTTTAAATGTGCCATATTGTATTGCAAGTCTCGACATCAGTTTGTGCTTTAAATAATGCTGCCGCTATTTAAAGCACAGACGATGTTGATTGCATTGTCATTTGCACTTTGTAGTCTACAAGTAAATCCTCCTCATATACCTATTTTAATTCCCAGATTCGTAAGATTATATTATCTTTGCATTTCATTTTTCACCAATATTGGTATTCACCAGGACTCCTAAAGTTTTGTGCTGGGTTGTGTGGTAGGAGCGCGGTGATTTTGGATGATTCATGGAGGCCTCCCCCTCTCCTCCAACTTCAGTTCTTTAGAGAGGGCATCTTTAGGATTCATCCCACATTACCTAATCACATCGTTCGATTGAGGTGATTCGCCGACTCCTACCTGCTATCCAATAACAAGACTTGGACACTGCAATACAGGGAGATCCATGGCGTTGCAACTTTCAATTTTAAAACCTGCGAATGCGTGCAAAGTTCATTTCGTCTCAAAACTTTTGTGCTTCTCTTAAAGCACAAAAACGATGGAGGGAAAACATCGTGGAGTGATGAAAACAGTGATGGGGACGTTTGATATGGGGCATTGGCGGTTTTCTTGTCTGGCCTGGCAATACATCCTTGGTCACTTTCTTCTCTGGCCTTGCAACACAATGTGTGCGCATGGTATTATTGTTGCTATTGTTCTTATCATTATTATTAAGGTGTATTTCACTTTTTCGCAACAATCACGGCATACACAAAATGACTTCATTAAATCCGTTGCAAAAAGAAGCGATGCAGTGGGCGAGCATTGGTATGTGGGGTCCTTCTTTTGACTCTCCGGAGTCCGCGTAAGTCATACGCACTCCTTCACTCCACATCATTATTTGGCATTCTGAATTGAATGACTGAAAAAAATCGCATGCTTCTATCACAGGTTATCGAGTTGAGCGTTAGCACTAGCTTGCAGTACAGAGTACGCAGCGTAGGGCACGAGCTCAGCTCCGTTCGCGGTTCGCAACCGGGGTGCCGTCGTCCTCTGCAATAATGCGCACCGTTTCATTTACATCTAAATATTGGGTTAGTGTTAAATAAAAAACGAAAAATTCTATGGGAGCCGGACTCCGGAGTCCGCTATGGCATTCATCGGCAGAGTTAATCACCGTAATGTCGATATTTGGGGGGCGAAGAGAACAATGAGCAAGAAAGCAAACTGAATGCCTATGGAATCAAAATAAATATGGCCGGCTAGAATCCTGAAGCCTGAAAAGTCAGTGAGCCTAAAAATTTCGGAATTGCTCATCAACGCTTCCAAAAGCCAGTCTATCCGATCAAGAATGATGCGAGAATATAGTTAAAGGTAGAAGAAATTGGACAGCACATCAGCGAATCTGGCGCAGTAATATGCGCTTTTTGTAGTTTATTATGGCATAAAATTTATACAGTAATGACATGGCCTAATACTATAATTTTTTCTGATATGAAAAAAATACCGTGTAGATAAATGATAACGCTTTGGGATTCACTCAGCCAGTCCAAAAAAAAAAAAAAAAAATTCAGAGTTGCTTCTGCTTTGGCATGGATATTTTTATATCTTGGTCAACGGAAAAAACAACTAGCAATTGCGCAAATTCTTCCTTCTACATCCTACATGGAGTAGAGGGTCTAAGCTTGCATTTTATTTCATCAAATATAGAGGTCGATACGATTATATAGAGATACTCTATTATTCTATCGTAGCAGTGACGGATACCACATAACTCTTTGCTTTCCAAACTTTTGATTTTCATTTTCAAAACATTTACCAGTTGGCAATGAATTTATGTTGAAGCTCATGTTCAGTGATAGGTAGACATGGATCTAACTACAGGTATTTATATCTGAAAAGCTTAGTGCTAGTAATTGGCGACTGTATAGTCACACTGTGCTGTGAGTGAATTCATTTGCATCGTGAATTCGAGTCTTTCGGTTTTGAGGCGCATTTAGATGTTTCAAGCAGGATGTAGTTAGCCAACTTAATTTGGCGTGCTCTGCAAAGGAATTTTTTGAACAAGTTTGACCCCGAAGTTCCACATCACCGCTCTGCGATTCATCACTTACTACAAACATATTTTCAAGGAGTTAAGTTAAAAAATTCGTCCACTTTTTAGGCGTTGTATTTTGTAAAATCTCATTGCTATGGAAGCAATCAATTGCGCAAATGTTCGCTGTTTTTTTTTAAAGTTCATTGAACCATTCGCCCACCCTTTTTGAGGGTTGTTGTTTGCGTTTAATGTGCACCGTTCTGAGGCAGTGATCGGTAGTGGAACCTGTCTCCATCTATAATAATTGGACGGTTGACTGACACATCAATATAAAGGCAATTTTCGAGTTTTGCAATTCGCCTTCTGCAGTGTACATTTATTTTTCTACATACGCTCTTGTTGCTCACTTCTGCCACTCTTCTTTTCTGCTCATTTTAGTGATGTGATTTGCCTTTAAGAAGTCGATGAAGGAACCCCTTACCTTCACTCTCTCCCACCTTAAAATCACTTCAGTCAATCTTATATACTTATTAAGCAATTTACACATTCTGAAATGACTCATAACGAATGAGTGTTTATTGGAAAGCAAGAAAATAGAAAAATTTGAGCCAAAATGCGAGATCTTGGAATTGCAATTGGCTAGTCATTGACTGCTAGTGATTGCGATCCTCAACAGTATAATTTTTGCAGACGTGATAGAGGATTTTGTTCATTTTTAAATGTTGGTTTCCAATCAAGCTTTGAAAATTTCCTGACAGAATGATTCACACCAGAGAAAAAGCTTTACATATATATGAGCTGGAATTGATGAATTTTTCTTTCTTTTTCATCCACTACGTCACATTGAAAAAACGTTTTTGTTCCTTTGTTGATCAGGCTCTGTCTTTCCTTCTTCCTCACCCTCTTTATATATATATACATATATATACATATATATATATATATATATATATATATATATATATATATTCCTACTTAATAACAGCAAATTTCTGCATCTATTACACACCTTTTTAAGTTTGCGGATATGAGCCTAATCGGAGTTTTGAAGCTATTCAAGAAAATAAAACATCTGCTTTACGCTTTTTCGTTTGTTTGTTTATTTGATTGCCTTCATGAAAAACGTCATAAGGTCCTCTGTTGATGTCCTAACTTTGTTTTTTTTTTCTTGCTGAAACTATTCACTCAGGTTCACTTATTGCAGTAGGCATTAACCCCATAATATTATTCATACAATAGTGGACTCTTCTCTATTCTAAATTAGCATTTAACCATCAGTTGCCTCATTGATGCTAATGCATCTCCACCCAAACATATACTCTCGAAATCTTCTCTATTACTTCGTCGTCAACCAATAAATTTTTCGAAAATTCATAAAAAGTTTAAAAAATTACCACTAACAACCTTTAAATGCTTTGAAATCTAACACTAAGGCATTAAGAAACTCTAATGAGAGGTTTTTTTCACATGATAACAGACCGATATCATCAATTATCAAGTAGAATTCCATGAGGAGTGAACATTGATAAATATGTTGATAATTTCAGATGAATACTTGGTTGTTTGTGATTGCATTTCCGCTTGCTTGTGGTCTACCATCACTAAAGATTGGTCGACTACAGAGTGCAGCCGTCAAAGGTGTTCTAATCTGCAATGGCAAACCAGCAGTCGGAGTAAAAGTTAAGCTGTATGACGATGATCGAGGCGAGTTGAATACTTCAAATCTCATTCACCTATGCTATATAGAAGTACTGCAATCCTATAAGGATCTCATATCACAAAATCTGAAATCATTGTTTCACTAATTCATTTATTCGTTTTAATACATCTGAGTGAGTAACTTTTAGCGAGAAAAAAAGCGAATAATTTACTCGTTTTAGTGCCTTTTAGAGAGTAATCCGATCGCTAGCTTATAAATTCATATGTGATCGTATGACATAATACTTATGGCTTCAATGGAACGTCGCAAACGAGCTGTGATCGACCAAGGTTTGATACTCCAAGTGATGTCAAATTTATATCATTTTGCAGTTAGAGAAGTTAAAGTTATACCTCTATAGTGGGTGAAGTTTCTACTTTTATCGTTTACATGAGATCTGAATTTATACGTTGTTAAGCAATATGCGTGAACTGCTTCAACAGCTAATAATCACATAAGCTTATGCCATAAGCTCGCCGCTCTCTGTGGACAAATTTTCTGATGATCATCAAATAGTGCTTAATATCTGAGTCTGAGATAGGTGAAATTAGTTCATTGTAGCCAATATCTTCAGGCTATCAATATCCTGGGACCAGCTATCTGGCCTATAGTCCGGCGGTAATCGTCTTGGTTTGAGTCCAGCCTGTATGCAAATATTTCACTCATCATTAGGAAATAACTTCATAATATTTTCTGATCTAGATTTTCCTTTAAAAATTATATGAAATATTAATCTATTTGGCAGGAATCGATTTGGATGATCTCATGGATGAGGGAATCACAGATGCTCAAGGACATTTTCAACTTAGCGGTCATGAAACCGAAATAACGAATATCGATCCGAAATTAAACGTTTATCACGATTGCAACGATGAGAATACGGTATTACTTTTGTTTAGCATCGTCTTACTGTATGCAATTTTATCTTACTGTATCACGATTGTATTTAGCTTTTCCTACTGTATGCAACAATTTCACGATCTTTATTTGCTATACTTTCTTCATTTTTTTTTTCGTAAAACTTTAAAAAAATATTTTTTCTATCGACTTTGCGAAATGTTTTTCTTGAAAAATTCTTTAAAGTACATATTGTAATGCGGTCATAACTCCGTTCAGAGATGTTTGAATGTGCCGTGTGTTCAATGTCTGTAGAATAAGCTGAAACACATTCGTCAAATTTGATTTCCTTTCACTCTTTCTATCATTAAAGCAGTGTTTGATACATAAACGCAACAGAAAATTTCACACCTTTTAGATGTCGTAAAGCTTCCATAGCAATGTCACGAGAAGAATGATGGGCTTTTTACTTTTTACTAAATGCTGTGATTTACTCATCTTATACTAATTTATTTATATTTTCGTCGCTATTGTTTAAAAAAACAAAATGTTTTGATTTATTATGTTATCAGATGGAAGTGATGAATGCAATTTGTCAATTTCAGCCATGCTTGAAAAAGTTTTCAATTATGATTCCGGATAGCTTCATAACGGAAGGCGAGAAACCAAAAAAGGTATTCGATGCGGGTACCTTAAACTTGGCCGGAACATTTTCAGGCGAATCACGTGATTGCCTTAATTGATCGATTCAGCCGCAAGATGAGATCACTCTCTATGTTCAGTGGTTCTGTTATTATTCCTCTTATGAAATAAATTCATTGATTACAGTGTTGTTTTTTTTAATTTTTAGCCTTATAAATCCTTCAATTAACTCAATATCTTTGTTGAATTAATTTCCTAATTGGTTTGATTTCTTAATGAGATCAAATCAAATACAGTTAATGCAGTAATTTCATTAAATAAACGAAAATGTCTATTTTGTATATCCCATTTGCGGTTAAACAATTTAATCCACAATAACGATGGAGACAAATGACTGAGCCATGAGCACCATAATAAAACAAGAATAAGCTTTAAAAGTTTCGCGAAATCGTGAAACAGATTACTTAAAAAAGCCAACCAAAGAGGAAAACACAATATGTGCTTTTTACATTCCAGTTCATTGCATGAGCAAGATGCACCAATCAAAAGCGGTGAAACAATGCTTGAGATAATAGTTACTAGTCCCTCAAGCGATCTGTTTATTACCTGAAAATACGTGAACAAAGAGAACGTTTTGAAGGCCCGTTGTTCAACCGTATAAAACATTTCTACGTAAATTTCGCAACATTTCATCGCATTTCTCATTTAGAATGAAATTTTACTTATCAAATTTGCTCATTGTTCGAGCTGCATCCACGCAATTTTTTTTACCTACATCTATCCGACACACAAACACACAGACATGTCTACATAAAGAGATGACGTCAGTGTTAAAGCACTATAGCTAAAATTAACAAAAATGCATAACACTCAGATATAATGCTATCAATAGGCATGAAATCGTAACGAAATTAACGAAAATATTCGATGGTGCGTTGCAATTACATTCATTATGGGTGTCGTTATGAATGAGTAAAACGTTAAAAAAAAGTTTTACTAACGCATGTTGCCTACCTGTTTTGATTCTCTCTCCTAAACTTTATTTGTCATTCGATGCAATAAATTTTCACTGATGAAATTCCAACTGGTGCGTTAAGACTTCATTAGAGGACTGAAGCAATGTCTAATATTTAAGCATTTCCTTTCCATTTTCAATTTTTGTTCATCAAACGGCCGGTGATCAGACTATGGCGCACATTTTTCCCATTGATCATCGATCAGTCCGTTACTTTAATCAACTAGCAAACGATAAATAGATCGATCGATTATATTATATGGGAAAATTGAAATGGTTTTTGAGCTTGTCCTCAAAGGTTATTAGATTAGTTTTGCTCTTTTAGATCAAAATTAGATCAACATAACTCAAAATGTTTAACTGAAATTTGACTCATAACTATTAAGTAATTAGGTGTGCCCTCTTAAAACCCTCTCAGTCTTGCATATGCTCGATCCTATTTTGATTCCACTTGATAGAGTAAGCATCATTGATGGATCTGCACAAAAAGAAGTGATTTATATTGGAACTTAAATCATAGTAAAATGAACGCAGCCACTTGTCATTGAGCACTCGAATATGTTCTTCATATATGTTTGCATTTAGAGAGGAGAATAAATAAAATTCCTCAAGTTCAACATTTCTTCATCTATATCTTGGTTGGGGAACATCGACATCTAATAGTTAAAAAAAAAAAAAAATTAAAAATTTAGGTTTTTTTCAATTCCGCGATGAAGTGATTTCTTGAGGATGGATATATTTGGCTGATAGATCAATAAATTTCGCCCCAAAGAAGCCAACAACAATAAATGTAGGACTTTCTATTTGACCCTTTAAAAACTGGTTGAATGGTAAGATGCAATCGACGTTGAACGCTATGTAACGCCATTGCGTATTGCGCTTGCGTTTCGCCGCCACTTGTTTTCCTTCGATGTTTTTATTTATTATCTTATATTGGCAGTTTCTAATGTATTTATGCTGACAGTAGCGAGGAAAGTCCACTTCCTAGTCATGTCTGAAGCAAATAACAAATTTGCCATTTTTAGTACGGAATAAACGGAAAATTTCAATGCACGATAAAAAAAATTATTCGATTTGGAACATTGTTGAACTATAAATTTACTGCTCATGATAGAAAAAGCGTCGTCTTCAAAAATGTGGAAATATCAGGATTGAAACTAAAATTATTACTTTAGTAGTTTTGCTTTTTGATTTATTTTTTTTAAACAAGAATATATGTGAAACAAATTAGAGGGATTTTGCTTGGAACATTTCGCTCCATTCGATGCACAAATTCTGAAAATCCATCATCCTCCTACGTTCTCTCTTCTTAGCTCAATTACCGTTCAGATCCAATACTTTTTACCCTTGTTTATTCATTAGCTTCATCTGACACTCATCAAGGCTCATTTTGCTCAATGCGAGCATGTCAGGAATTTGAAGTACAAGGTTGTTTCTAAGCTGTTCATTATTGCAGGCAACAGTGTAGGATGCAATAAAAAAGAGAGAGATGAGGGGGGAGGAGGAGGGTGGGGGATAAGGAAGGCGGAGGAGAGAGAGAAATGTCTTCTACTTCTAGCTGGACAGATCATAAACAAGATAGCCACAACGTCATGGAATGTCACCATTCTCGGAAACCCGTTCAAGTATAGCATTCAGAGATGCATCGAGTAGATTTCCTGTTTTTAGTGTTTACCCAACCAAATAGTGATGCAATTCAAAATGCTATTGCTTTTTCATCTATATAAGTTCATTAATTTCTTAATGATCGTATGTTCTTATTTAAAGAATCTCTGAAAAGATCGACATACTGAAGTGTTGTTTACTTGATTCTTTCTTCAACTTTTTAAATAGTAACATTTAGACAGAAACGCTTAATGGGAATTACTTTTCGCAAAATTATTGCGGCCTACGCCTCCTAATACAAAGTTAAAGCTATTGATTTGGTCAAGTTTGACTTGATTCTTTATTTTAAAATTGCATGAATTTAGATTATAATGCCACAAATTTTAAATTTTACTCCGCAGTAAATTACCGACATCTTATTCGCTGTTGTCATGCGTGATGATCCCGGTCGGACAGACGTTCTAATATATATATATATATATATATATATATATATATATATATATATATATATATATATATATATATATATATATATATATATGTGTGGTTACATTTATTTCAACGAACACTTCGCATCCCAATTAATCTCAGGTGTTTCTGTACAAAATTACTGAATATCTTTCAGAACTTGGAAATGTGTTCATTGCGCATTCCGGTTGTTCTATTAGCGCTACCTATCGTATATGCCGTACCTTCACTATTTCAAATAGGCAAAGCACAGAGTGTTGCTGTCAAGGGAAAGCTTCTTTGTAATGGTGAACCGATTGCGAACGTCAAGCTGAAACTTTACGATGTTGATACTGGTAAATGCTTCAAGCTTTACTCGATATTTAATTTCACTTAAGGACTTTGCTAAAATATACTATCAATCGATATAAGTAGTATTTAGTGATATCTAGAGATGTCTTTTAATCGACAACTTTGATTGTTCGACTAATCCAACATTTCTGACCTCTAGAATTGAATTTAGCACTTCGAAAAAAGAAAATCAGATTTTCCAGTTTTCAATCATGTTTAAACTGAAAGAAATCGAGAATCGTACCTCAATTTGGCAAAATATGATGGATGAAATGAAAAATTCGAACAATTTTTTAAGGCATGCGTAAAAAATTTCCCGACTAAACATCCTCAATCATTCGAATACAATAAAAGTCACCAATTATTCTGATCTTTCCACCTCCCAAATCTTGCACATAGTCATCAAATCTTATAGTTTGGTTAAGGGAATTGAAAACTCTAAGCTGTTTTATAAAAAGTATGAAATTCAAGCGCTTCGGTACAAAGAATGTTTGAAAGGTTCAAAGATCAAAATTACACCAATAACCATGCATTTGAGTCATCCCGATTCTATCATCACTTCTTCACAACTTCTTTCAGGAAGTTGTTTTCCGTGACAAAACAGTAACGATCGTTACTGTGAATTTGTAGTTATGATGGAGCTACTATTTACTATTATAGATGATGAGTCATGAGGGGTGTCACTATTTACTGTTAATAGGTAATCAGTCATTAGCGCTGTCACTATCACCGTTATCACTCCATAGCTTCACAACGCAATGATAATCAATCGTAAGGAAACCTATGATCATCAACAAATTGTTGATGAATACTTGATTTGTGTGCCTTTTTATTGATCGATTGGGTATAATATTTAAGGGAAACACCGTTTGTTCCGAATACCAATGAACAAAAAAATTCATGATTTCATTGAATTTGAGAGGAAAGAACGTGACCTTCTTCTTTAGTTTCTAAAAACTCCAATAGTTCCGGTAATTCCTATTTCATTGCCGTTTCATATCCTCCTTCTACTTTTATCCAATTCAAACAATTAAAGGAGATATCATTTCGTCATCTTATTTCTTGTATTCCTCCTTGCGTTCATTGATTGTCAATGAAAACAATATCGAATTCATTAGTGACAAAGAGAATAATACTAGCTGCATTTCGAATTTTTGATTATTTTGTTTTGACATTATAAAGCAGGAAAACATCCAAAAAATATATATGAGCACTAATAATAAGAAAGATGGAAACATCCATAAAGCAACCTTCCAAGTGAATAGATATTCGATATTGGAGAGCAGCAACAATAATTGAAGGACTATTAAGGACAGTGACAAAAATTTTACAGTCAGAGTGACAAAATTGTGGTAAAATTCCAGAATTCTACAAAACTGAATTGAAAACTATAGTGAAAATTGTTTATGTTGCTAAAAGGATGATGCAACGGCGAGTAATTTTGTGAAATTGCTGAGATAACGCATTTAAATGACCTGAGATTAGTAGTGGTAAATCAACGAAAATGTTGCTTAATGTATCATTAATTTGTTAATTCCACTTGTTTCACATTGTTATTCAAGTAATCGAAGAGATGAGTATAGATGATAAAAGTTTTTAGTGGATTTGGATGATTTGATGGCTGAAGGTAAAAGCGATGCGAATGGAACGTTTTATTTGAGTGGTACAGAAACCGAGCTCACAACAATTGATCCGAAATTAAACGTCTACCATAATTGCAATGACGAAAGAAAGGTCAGCAAAGTTCTGCTATTCTTTATTTTTTTCCCTCTTTATTCGTTTATTCAATTTTCAATCCTTTAGGATTGTATCAAATTTTTCAGACGATAGTTAAGAAGCCATTTAAGAACTCTAAACATTTTGCAATCAATTCTTTGCCCTTTAATTATATAACAGCTTATTTAACAGATTTCTATCAAACTACAAGAACACCAGAGGGTGAGAAAGGAGAAAATAGTGAGATTTTTTCTCTAAGTCATTATGCTTATTCTGAGGGTTATTACATGATAGTCATAAATACGTCTTGAACGGGAAAGATTTGAAAGGGATAAGAAGTTTTCCTTGTTTCCAAATGTGAATATATTTTTTCCGTTACCTGAAGAGAAATTCTGCACATATGAAATTCGTGTCGAAATACTCGAAATTCAATGTGTTCACGACTCCTTTCCATCAGCCACTTTTTTAAAAGTTTCATATGATTTTCTTTCGAATCTCATATTTTTCATTTTATTCTTTATTTACTTCAGTTCAGTATTGAGTCTCTAAACCTTTCGTGTAAATTTTTTTTTCTTATAAAATTTTCCGTCATATGTGTTTGCTGGGAAACTTCTTCTGCTTACGCTTAAAATTCTTAGCGTTAACTGTAAATTCATTTATTATTCGATTAGCAATCCCAATGATTTCATCGTTTCAACTCTCTTCTCTCAATATACAATGTTGATATAATAATAAAGTTCCACTAGGTCTGGTTATCTGTAACGCTTAAAAAGGAAACATCTATGTGAGATTCGACGAGCGTACATCATAGCCAACAACTTCATTGATATTTAGGAGGCGAACATTTGCATTATTAACGAAACAGTCATTTGAACGATGTCGACTACCTTAAAATGAATATGAGGAAAGTTGAAAAAACGCTATTTAAAAATTCTAAATTTGCTTCAAATTTTCTTTTATTACGATTGGCTATCATTTGAGAAATATAATATTCCCTTGAATTCTTAGAGGTAAGTATGAAAAAAGGACAACATAGACAAATTAGATAGCGAAAATTAGATAAGAAAAAACGAATAAAGCAATGAAAAAAGATGCATCTATTTTCAATGATAACGTTATGAATTGCAATTGACGTATCGTTAAATGAAGCTTCGATGATGATTGCATTTAATTATCGTATGTCATATGCAGGAATGTCTTCGTAAAGTTTCAATCATTATACCCGATAGTTTTGTCACTATTGGTGAACGACCCGAACAAACGTTCGATGTTGGTATACTCAATTTATCTGCACGTTTACCAGGTGAAACACGTGATTGCATCAATTGATTATTGCTCATTCATTAAACATGCTGCTGTGAAATTTCATTTAAAAAAAGTAAAATCATATTGCTTCGAATAGTAGCCATGGCTTACATTGTTCATGATTTGTAAAGAGAAGGCTTTTGTTGAGGAAGAAGGGCGAGGGATTGAATTTGAAACTGTACGCTGCCTAACAGTTTTCATTTGTATCCTTTTGTTGATTGCACAAGACGGAAGAAAAGTTGTGCTGCTATGGTTGACGACCGTTGCATTCTCAGACACGTTACAAGGATGAAACAACTGCGTAAGACCTAGCACTTAATAATCATTTTCGAGGAAGCAATAATGTTTTATTCACCTCCTTTTCCATTTGTCCCTCCCTCCCTCCGGCTGTGATTCACACTTGCTTTTTTGCCTTTAGATGAATTGTTCAGCATACTATTGCCTAAATCACTCTTGTATGGAGGCAATGTAGCGAATTCGCCTACCGATGCTCTTGTTGAATCTTGCCTTCACAGCAGATCCTTTCTTGCTATTTTTCGACACATCTAAACAAGATTCCTGGCTTATTCATGCAATAAACGCCACAGTAGAAAAAATTAAAAAAGTAACGCAAATATTGTTGCTTAAAACTTCACCTTTCATTCTCCCCCAAAAAAAAATGTTATCAGGAGCATGCTATTCAAAACTTCTCCATTACAGTTATAGCATCGAAAAAAAAATTTATCAATCGATAAAACGACCATCGATATCTTAGAATGCTCTCTATTCGTCCAAAAATCTCTAATATTTGTGTGAATATCGCTGATCAATGTGCAAAACGATTACCAGGGAAATGAGCGGCTCTGACATTCAGTAACGCCGAAAGAAATTATGTTTAGCACAGCAGAAGCTCGGAAGCCCAGGAGTCTAGTTTTTTCACACAATAAAAAAATACTTCTCAAGCATTCTGTCGTATAACTACATGGAACTTTGAATTACTTTTAGCACACCCGTATAAAAAAATCTTTCTACACGTTCCCTTGCGTAGGCGTATCTTAGAATGGAAAATTTCGCATGTTTTCCTTCTCGTTAAGTGTTTTGTCAACAATTCAAGGGTGTAATAAACTGAAATATTTTGCCCAGATCAGGTCATAAAAAATAAATTTAATGGAAGAAAATACAAACATATTTTCAAGCACATTTGAAAAATTTGTATTATTGCACAAAAATTTTGTATGTATAACATGTGGCAAGCAGTTGAGCGTTCACAAGCAATAGTAAAAGCTCAATTTCGTTCTTTTGGATTGAGGACGATTGATGATACTTTAGGGTTAAAAACCACGATGGGAGTATATTTCTAGATCTGCGAGACGTACAGCTGTGTTTTTCATAAAAACCTCTACGTGCTAAAATAAACCTACTTATTTAAAATGATTGATAAATCCCTCTCAGCACTTCCTGTAGTGGGAGCATTCTTTTATTGAAGACAATCAAAAATTGTTAGTTTCAATGCGTCTATGATGATATAAGAATGAATTCAAAAAGGCAGCTGTCTGACATCAAATGATGACCACCTTGATATAAAGACCTGTTTCGAGATAGGAGCGGTCACTAATTCCCCCTCGTTCCTCCTCCCTCCCCGTCACCCTACCTCGCGAATTTTAATTTCCTTCTGAAGTGGTGGGCGTCAAACAAAACTCATCAATGCGTATACTTCGTAGTTTTTTCTTAAGTAACCTTTCTGGTGAATATCGCTTCATTGTCCAGATGGATGAGAAATTACGTGACTCGGCCTCATCACAATCTTTTTTCATTACTGCCCAACGCTTCCGGTCTTTTATTAACGTTATTAAACTGCTATATTCCATAAGCATTATCAATAAAATTGTTCATATTTGAAGGCAATCGTCCTCAAAATAAACTGCAAATCTAAATGCAGAAAAATGCACTGAAAAGCTAGAAACTTAAGCACAATATAGGCAACAAAAAAAGAAAGAAAACGAAGCAAAGCGAGATCATTTGAATAACAGATACTAGAGCTTATGCCGGGGAAAATTTTCGAGCAACGTAGGATCTGATAGAGTGTAAAGGACCATTTTCCACCTCCTCTTCTTGCCTTTTCTCTCATATCTTCTACTGTCTTATAGTCCATCCATACATCATAACAATGAAAACAAATTTGCATCGAAATCGCCTTCCCTTAATAGTTCGAAAGGACGATAAGTACTGAAAATAGTGCCGATATTTAAAAATTCAGAAATGATGCACTAAATTATTACCCGACAATAGAATAACAAAAATTATTGCACTATAAATCACTAGATTATTACCTCAAATGATATACATAACGAATGTCATAAAATCATTCGCAATAAAAGAGAGAATAAAATGAATTTCATCGTAGACCTTATAAAGTATGAGTAATCAATGATAGTTGTTTTTGATTCCAAAATATTCCTCTTTATATCTATTGGTTTTCAATTTTAATCATTTTTTTACCCTTTCTCAATTTCTAATCCTGGTAATACCAGTAAATCCATGTAATTCTGGTTAACACTAGTAAATCGAATCAATTAAAAATGAGTAATTTTACTTGTATTTCAATGGATAACGTATCAATCCACAGTTTTTTTTGTGTAGAAAATATTACTGTTACATAAAGGATAATTAGAGAAACACATATTTGAATATCTGAGAATTCACGTTTTGATTTCTCTGTGTATTGATTTCTTAAAACATAATGGCGCATGGATGGTTAATCTAATGCCAGCATGAACAAATAATAAATACAACAAAAACGACTATAGAATATAGGAATTATTTGTGAAAGAAATCCTCTATAAAGTTGCGATATTACTATATTTTATAACATAGAGAAAGGTCTTGAGAGTTCATCCATATTTTGAAAAAAAAAAGATTACCGATTTGCCCATTATAAAACCAAAATAAAACTTAATCGAATTTTTATAAATTTTTTGGTTGAGATGAAAAAAAGCATTACGATTTCAAGAGATCAAAAACGTCATTGAGGGCTCTCAAGGAAAGGAAGGTGGGGAATAGGCAATTATGAAAAGGGTGAAAAAATATGGCATAGAGGAGAAGGAACTGGAAGAGGAAAAGAGGATAATTGGCAGAGTTGATAACAAAAGGTGAAGCTTTTTAATATGGAGGAAATCTCAATTTGATGATGATATAAAAGGTGCAATAGATTGTAAAGGAGTGCTTCGAGATGATGAGTCGATCGATTCGGTTCGTTTGACGAGTGCATTATCGGCTGCTTCCTTCTTTCGCCATTTTGTTCGACGATTTTGGAACCAAACCTGAAATTAAAATTCAAAATTACACTCTTAGAAATCAAAATATTCTTCTTATATTCTTGAAAAGCATTTTTTGCTTGATCGAATAGAATTTGTCATTAAAAGCACAAATTGTCGCAGTTATATCGGCAACAACTTTCATAAAAGTTCATTTACATATTTAAAAAGAATTCATGCGATCGGCTATATATGTAATTGTCAACACAAATGGCGATTAGTTCCACGAGTGCAATCGATGAGGTACGAAGCAAATTTTGCATGTGCATTAATTAATCACATGCACAAGTGTCAATCATTCACCTTGGTTATAAGTTCATATGAAATTAGCTTCAGGAGATCATAACACAACATGATTTTGATTACTTCCAATAACTTCAATGAAAATAGCTCACAGCGATTTAAGTGAAAACTGTTAGACAGACAGACACAACTGCATACATATGCAGACATAATATGGGCATAATGTGCTTTTACGTAAGAATATTAATATCATATAACAATTAAAAGTTTTTAAAAAAACGAATGGGTAAGGCAATAGCGATAAAAGTGCTGTTGATCAATAACTGCAGTGTATAACACATAATCTGTGGATACTACAACGGTAGATAGATCCTACAACTCTAAAAAGGCATGTAGGAGAGGCAAGATGACAAGCACCCTAGTCGACTGTCATTAATGGCTTTCTTTTCTCTCCTCCTTTTAGCCACTCCTTATTTCTTTAATTCCCTTTACTTGCAAGAAAAACAATTCGACATTTGCAACAAAGACAAGCGAAAAATCAATTGTGCAATTTGATGTGTATTTTGCATTGCTACAATTTTATGTAACCCATCAAGTGAACACTGCAATCGAATGCTACGTTGCATTTCGAACGGCAAACCACATCGAATCTAAGTGGCCATTTCGATGGGTTTCGCTAAAATTCAAAATTGAATTTTCCCCTTGAGAGACGATAGCGATGAGTGCTTATTGCATGCTTTTTGATTGCACAATATGCGTCAAGATATGCTAATTTTCAACAGGCTTGCGTTTCTTAGCGAACACCCTCACATATTCGAAATGAGCTAATTCAATTCGTTTGCGTCCATTCTATGCTACCGTAGTTTGTCAACTCAAGTATCATCCATCATTTCATCGCAATTTTGCAGCTTAAGAATTGCGCCGAATTTGTTACTCACTGGCACTAACATTTAATCTCATCTTATTACTGCCCATGAATTTCGCGCCTTTTCAAGTTGTTTTCCACCAAAAAATAATGTCATTCAAACGTAATTTTTTAACATCAAGATTTGAAGATTTTAACAGCAATATCTTAGCAATTATTCCTGTAATCTGCTCCGGTTAAATGCACATTTCTATTAAGCTCGAGCTCTAGAAATCAATTTCAGCGAGCTCTCGAAGTTCTGAGGTGTAAGCGAGAACTAAATAAGGCTTTAAATCTGTATCACGTCCTCGGACATAGGATATTATCGCTTCGAGTGCAAGAGGTTTATGTTAATAAAAAAGGATTAAACTGAATTTGCAAATCAGTAGAATTTCGGAAAAATTTTATTGTTCGGCAGATCAGACATATTTGACTTCTTCATTTGAGTTCAAATTTTGAGAATTTCCTATCGCAGTATCTGAAATAACGATAAGACAATCAAATTTGAGTGTTGAGAAAATTAAAAATTTGGCGATTCCCCATCATACGCCAAATCAAAAGTAATGTATGATCATTGGAATAATAAGAGTTTCACAATCTACGAAGACGTCGACGTTTTCGAAAGAAAACGCAACTTGGAATTACATTCGAAACGATGAAGTAAAGGTGAATTTTTCAGCCAACTTATCGGTTGATCATTCGAATCATATTGCCATCAACTATCTAAGCTGCAATTTCGATAAGGTGGAAGGTAACCTTAGTGAAGCAATGGTTCACAACAGTTCTAAACGGATGCACGGCAACGCTTAGTGCAGTTCTAGATACGGGAACTATGTGCATGTAATGGTATTGGTTGGAGGAGGGACCTATCTGTACGACGAGACGAATTTGTGAAGAAAACGATGTGGTGATTTTTTTTCCCTCAAACGTTGAGAATTTCGTGTAATACCTCTCCTCAGTTCGATGAAGACTTTATCCCTTATTTAAAAAAAAAAAGCCTTAAAGTTGGAAACTCTTTGAATCTTTCGAAATAAAAAAAAATGCTATCAAATTTTGTTGCATTAAATGTTTGCGGTATATGAGTCCCCTCTAAGAACGGTATTCATTGAGCGAATAGCGTACGCATCTTCATTTTCGCCCCATTGTTCGACAATCGTAAATACGACGATCGAGAGATGTGGAATACAATTGAATGATGCGTTATGCGAACAATAAAATTGAGAAAAGGCCGCCGAAATGCTTGCTTTTGTTGGTTAGTCGGTGTGTCGGTCGGTCGGTCTGTCGTTCTTCAATTGTTGCAATAAAATCAATCCTCTTTCATTGATAATAACAATGCACATCGATTATCACATATAATTGTTAGCGAGCAAACAAATACATATATGGCCATAAGAATGGCCTTCAAAAGCGATCGTTCTCATACCTCTCTTATTTTCGCATTACATTCTCTTCTATTTTCGTGGATTGCAACCCAATCAATTCGATGCCTGGCAGCATAAAAAAAAAAATCACCAACTCCGGAAATTGTTTCATTCGTTTGACAGACTGTATTTTTCCATATATAAACCCCAGTGCCTTTAAAGTTGTGGAGTAATTGAGAGAAAGGAAATTATAGTACGCATTTGCTAGCGCTTTGTTGAAAAATAGAAGAGAGAGAGAGAGAGTATTGCCCAAGCTGGAAGCTATCTCTGGCATTTCCTGCGAGCAGCATTTAATTCGTTTCAGGTAATCATATGGGCAAGTTGGTATACTATGTTAAAAATGCTCTACCTAGATCATATAGCTGAAAGCTATTCATAGGTAATTATTCAGCCACTTGCATAAAAAAATTAAATATTACGATATTAATTATTGTCTATTAAAAATGACTTCATCAATAACTAAAAGTCGAGCAATCTCAGTGCACAAATTTTTTTTTTTTAGACAAGAAAATTAGTCCGAAGTTTTTCTCATAAAAGTCAAATTCTTCGATACGTAATACAACAATTTATTTTCCGATGAGCGGAGCATTTTTTTCGCATAAATTAGTATTTAACTGTATTTAAATAATTGCACTTACTCGAATTCTTTCATAAACAAATGAAAAATGGAAAGATGAGGCTTTATTGGCTTTTTTTTGTTAGAGAATATAGAAGCGGTTGAGAATTTTTCAACTTAAAAAGCGGTTTTTTTGGTTGAGAAATATACTGCCGATCGAAATTATAAATCAGAGATGAATTATTTATTTCCTTGATGGCTTCATTCGCCAAAAAAAAAAAACAACAACAACAAACACTAATGTTAATGATCCGAAAAGGACTACAAACAAGAGAGAAGCTAAGGAAATTCGCTAGCACAAAGGTGCCACTGGTGTCTCATACATCACAGTATGAGAAGAATGCCCAGGAATAATAGGTCAAAGGTTAAATACTATGTTAATGTACAAATGAGTGATGAGGTCTCAGGTTTTTCTCTTGACAGGCATACTAGCATAAATAAGACTTCGGTGTTGTAAGTTTTTCCATTGAAAATGGAATATGCAAAACCATTCTAGAATGAACGGTATATGCTCGTTTTTTTTGCGATCCTTTTGCCAAACTAATCTATTCCTGTTCTTCATGAATTTTTCTTTTTTCACAAACAATTACAATTATGTAATTTTCAAATCTTTGACGGCTGAAAATAAATTTCTTCCGTCCTTCTGCGTTACTTTTCCATATCGTTTTCCAAAGTCGGAGAGAATGGTTCCCCATGTGGGCGAATTACGAGTGAAAAACTTTCTATCTCACGAGTATAAAAAAAATGCGAGCGAAATGCAATTTTAGAAGTGTCATGCTTAAGAAAGACATCAATTGTGATAAGAAGCGACGTTTGAAAAAGGCGAAACGTTCGTCTAGAGAGAATTTACATACAATGTAAACGACATTGAATGTGAATTGAGTGCATCAAATGAATTATTAATATATGGCTGTTATTGAATGCAATTGGTCTTAAAGCGATTCAATAACGACTGAAGAATACTGCAGCCGACAGTAATGCTGCTATTTAACGCGAAAGCAATTATGAATTCACGATGAGCACATTTAGAAATATTCTTTCATTTGATTTCTGCTAAAACATATCGGTGCACATCTACCGTAGAGCATTTGTTCGGTTTTGTTACAGGATTATACGATGGACGATACGATCAAACGAAGCAGAGTAAGTTACTAAACTTCAAAAATAATACAATTTCGGTGGTTCTCTTCGAAGTGATACGGTCATCTTTCAACCACAAATCTACAGAATCCAAGAAATTTAAAAATTTGAAGTAAGAATTCGATTATCTCATTGGTTTCTTCCACTAAGCAACATTTTTTTGCCTTTTCTTCTAATGCTAATTTTTGAAATATTTTTATATTTATTTGAAGATTATGATTAAATCATCGACTATTTCATTTCTACGCAAAATCGTTGTAAGATTCTCGATCAAACAATAAAACTTCAAGTATTGATTTCATTCTATCGATTTTGTGGTCGTTACCATTTAATTCTTCAGCTTTTGCTAACGTTTCATGATTACAGAGAGCATTCGACCGTCGCATTTAAAATAAAAGCCCTGGTGCTTTATTTCGAATTTAAAGTAATATATTTAATTCATTTCGATGAGATTGTCTCATTGATTCACTCATTGAGTAAAATCGAACTTAACAATGATGGGCCTATGATCGCACAATCGATTGCCCTATTTCCATAGTTCATATGCCGTCCATTATTCGCTTCTTTAAGCAGCAATAGGTTAGCTTTTGTAGAATAAAAGGACAACGCTTTAGTATCAACAAGACATGATTAACGAATAAATAAAGCGGAAATGGATACCCATCAAGCATAAATCAAACATCTTCATCGTGAGTTTAATTTGCATACGCAGCAAATATCGCATCGGATATGCGTTTTTGCAAATACGACCCATAATTTATGCACACATAACGATGACCTCAAATGCAATACAGCTGCCTATAAACTCACTCTTTTTGTACGCGTAATTGAAAATTGCCGCCTAAATGCTCTCTCTCGCTTGCTTTCTCTCCCCGAATTGACCATCAATTGACCGCCATGTGGCCATTAGTGACCATTGGTAACAATTATTGAGAACTTGAAAAGTGTCTAGACAGCGGATGGAATAATATGGTAAAAAAGCATTCATTTTCAAATTAAAGAAATACTAGAGACATTTTCCCTCCCCTTTCCCCTTTTGTAAAATGCAAAAAAATACATGAGTTTTGTTGAAGTATACAAATGAACCGGAAAGCTAAGCTGATTTATAAGATTTGATTTTTTACACGTTCATTCCTATTGATCGGTTATAAGAGAACCGGAAATTTAACAAAAAACAGGTTAAAAGATTTATATAAACTTTGAAGGAATTTTCA
Organism: Baylisascaris procyonis; assembly: GCA_037389465.1. Classification (NCBI taxonomy): domain Eukaryota; kingdom Metazoa; phylum Nematoda; class Chromadorea; order Rhabditida; family Ascarididae; genus Baylisascaris; species Baylisascaris procyonis. The sequence goes on from JAZARR010000200.1 coordinate 3,114,660, forward strand.
TCAAATGAGTAGAAAATATTTGGCAAACAAAAATAGTCAATATATAATATATATGCGAAAAGGATAAATAAAAAGCATAAAATGTGCTTTTATAAATTTTATGCGAAAAAAAATGTAAATGCGACAAGATTAATTGCATCTTTAGTATTTTAGTTGATGAGAATTATGTTTCATTGCATTTGACGATAAATTTTTCTATGCATAATTACGTTGATTAACGCATTAATGCATATGACATTTATCACATTACTGCAATTTGAGTATTCACTCTAATCATCTCATTAGATCAAAGTAATATTTATAGTTATTTAAATCAATGAGGCTGTCAATAAGAATCCTATCCATGTCAGCTAGCTGTCAATAAGAATACTCTTCGATGCGTTAGTGCTCAGCCAATAAGCGCCCTTCAAATTGTAAACATAATTCTTATAAACGACTTAAGAAAGAATTCGTTTGACGTAATATACGTTAATTAGCATCTATTTGAAGTATATAGTGCAGTTGCCAAAAAAAAAAAGCAAATCTCTGCAATATTACCTCAATTTCAATCAAAGGTTCAAATTTTAAAAAATAGAATATTATGGAATTGAAAAATTGAAAAATCTCTATTTTCTAAAGCTGCAACGCGTGCTCGAAAAGCTAGCACAATATGGGATTCTGCGTGTTGCTGAGAAGACCAACCGGTTGCAGAAACTGTCAGCAAAAAAAAAAATGAAATATACATGGCATTGCGTCCAGATTCTCATTGATCCAATCGTCTATAAAAATCTTCAGAAAAAGATTTATAGTTCCATGAACCGAGTGACGTAAAATGGAATTCGATCATTACGAAATACCGCCAATTTTTGTCACTTTTAAAATGACCAGAACTCACCAATGCCTATCGCTTATTTTGGAGCTGATCGATCAGTGTGAAATTTGGTATAGGATATCGATCTACAGAGTACATTTTCATACTAAATTTCCTTACTAAAGACTCACTGCTTTATGGGTTGAGAGTACTTAACTAAAAGATAGATACACGGCGTGCAGAAAGACAAGAGTACAAAAAAGCGATACGCACAGATACGACACGGCTAAGATGAGCTCTTGCAAAAGACACTTCCTGAAATGCAGAAGACCAATGAGGTCTAACATTTCAATAGTCCCGAATTTAACGGCTTTTGCATTTGCTGCAGATCTCAAGCAAAGCAAATTTTAACCAATTGTTGCCCCATTCACCTTTATTTTGTTTCCTTCCATTTCCTTTATTTTGCTCTTTTCCTTCCACCCTTTCCTCAATCGTGCGATCTTCTCAATCCCTCTTCTACCTCCCCAATCCAATAATCATATAGCGTCCGCTAAAATAAATAAATACATGGAACATTTAACAGCCTCATAGAATATCGTTCAGTATCAAATGTCCACTTCACGGCACATTAATTGCGCGATGAATGTGAGTGCTACTGAAATGTTTTGAATAGAGGTGAAGCGAATGCCATTAAATTACACATAGGCAGTTACCGTATATGAACGATAAACAGTCCACACAAGAAACAAAGTGTTTCAATTAAAGGTATGTATTATAGGCCATTCTCGTTGTGAGATGCATACAATGGCGAGCACATTGTAAGTTCCCTCTCTATGCCCCATTGTATTTGATGTGCTATAGTGACGTGGGCTCTACGCCAATGCTGCATTCGAATAGGCCATCAAACATGGCCTCATTACAAAAGTTCACACATCGTCCGTTTATTGATGGCTGGAGTCAAAAGAAATTAGGAAGCTTTACCAGCAGAAGTCGGAATATTTTGTCGGAAAAAGTCGGAGTATATTTGTTGTCAAAATATTTTTTGAATTTAAACGCTTTCTGCATGACAACTGTCTTCGGATTCTGTGTTCATTTATATTAATTCCCACTATTCACTGAAGTAAGCGGAAATAGCAAGCTTGCATTTGCAGAGCGCATTATGAAGAGGGCAACGTCTGTTAAATATATATGCGTGTGTCTGTCTTTCAGCCAGTCAGTCAAACTGCCCAGTTACAGAAGCTAGCGCATTTAATGAGCACAAAGGAGTGCCAAACTCTAAGCGCCGAAGAATTGCATAAATTTCATAGCCTTAATAGCACTGCATTTGACATCCTTCGAGTTGTAAGACAACGAATCGTTGTTAGATAATTTTAACAAGCGGTTGAATCAATGAAACTATGACTGCATTTGCTTATGATTCGTTACGTGTTTAAAATTTATGAAACTGGTACATTTCGCAGATGGAATGCGAAAATGCACATTGTGAGAGCTATACTGGAGTGCTTCTCAACTTTTATCTTCACTGATCGGATTTTTCATAGTTATATATATATATATATATATATATATATATATATATATATATATATATATATATATAGCAGGAAATTTGAGAAAGAATGAGGGTTTGATAGCTTTCGAATTCAAAAGGATTTTTTTCAAAAAACGTGACATGATTTGGTTTCGAAAAGAAAATAATTTGGTTTCGGAAAGAAAGTTCTCCCAATATTGCAACTTTACAGCTGTTCCCCTCAACCTAAACGTCTTCCTTTATTGAATCAAACGCAATCTTCTACTTTTAAAGATCGTTTGCTAATCATTGAATTACCATAAATTTAAACAAAATATAAGCAAATTAAAATGGCATTCAAATTAATTGCGCAATTCAGAAGTACCAAAGCATCATTTTATAGTGTCATCAAAGATACTGTAAGCGTTAAAGAATTATTCCAATTGAGTATCATTAATGAAGACGATAGATCTCACTAATAATGCAATTACTCGCAATTATATACGTGTGATTTTCAGTTCATACATATTTCGTCGAAAAAGCATCCGAATGATATATGTTTGTACACTTGTGCATAGTTGCGTATATATCTACATGTATATCATATGATATAAATGCGCACACCTATCTGTATACCAATGCATCTGTATGCATGTCTTTGTGGATGTCTGTGTGTATGTATATACGCCTGGAACTATAAATAATTCTTTAAAGAAATATAAGTGCAATATGCGCTAAAATCAAAAAGTTTAAAATGTTTTTAAAATTCATCAATCGATATACGATTATTTTGCAAACATTGACTGAATGAACGGCAAGCAATCTGTATTTTTATGCGAAATGCTGCTAAATTATTTAATATGCAATGAATGCTTAATTCATTTGAATTTCATGATTTCATATATAACGATATGAACGAACATTCTAACAAAAGTGACACCTGGTTTTGTGCCGAAAATACCTTACTGATTTGCACACCTCATAGTTTGAAGAGGCGATCAACATGCATTTGTTTACAAATTATAAAACACCGAACTATTCGCAGAAACGAATCACTGTATACGAATGAAGATGCATAACACTTCCTAACGCAACGTTTTGCTAGATCCATATGCTGTGCAGTGATCACCAACATATATCTACCATCATAATACGTATAAGAATCATCATTTGTTTATTACTGTGATGCTTAATTCAAGCATCATTGAAAGATCGATTATTAACTGTTTTCAAGAGAGTATTGATGAGTAAATAAAATGCAAATAAAGCGCTTTCAAATGTTGATAAGTTGGAATGCGAAATGAAACTTACCAACGTTTAAACGAAAGTGATGAATATTCGCTTACCTTAACTTGACTCTCGCTCATATTTAATTCTTGAGCAAGTTGTGCACGATCTGAACCTGCTAAATATTTCGTCTGCTCGAATTTCTTTTCCAACATAAAAATCTGAAAAAAATGGAACATGCAAATCTTGATAACTTTTCGTAATAATGCCAATGTGCGGCTATAAGCTTGATTATTAATAATAAAATAATATTTTTTAAAAGTTTGCACCGGCAAACGAAAACGGTTCTAAATACACAGGACCTAAACCAATGATTTCCCTTTACACTGACAGATTCGACTAGCATCTGCGAAAGTGCAATTTCCACCCATCGGCAAACGCTTCGTAAGTATTCGCATATATGAACAAACCATGTGCTGGAAGCGAATGCTAAAACATCTTTATGTTGGTATTGAGAAATATGATGGACAATAGCTATAAACTTAAGGATTAGATGGGAACAGAACGTGATTTTTACTCCTTCCTGCACCCCCCCTTTCCGATTCCTCCCACCCACCTCTTTCCAGGGAATCCTTGATTTTATCTCAAGTAATTATTGACAATGAATTCAAACCATTAGCACTACTAATACGACTTATGCAGTAAGGTATTTTAAGAGAAAAGCCTACTTCCATATATCTGCCGAATTTCACCTCCACAAAAAAAAAAAGAATGACTAATGAAAAAAGTGTACAGCACATACTTGATGACCAGTAAACGTGGGTCGTGATTGCTTCTTATTGAGTGAAAGTGAATTTGGTGATAGACAGAGAGAATTACGAGCTGAGACTGTTGGTAAACGCGCTCCTTCTGTTGGTGATGAAGCTGGTGGTACCAATGGAAAGAGCCCAAAAGGGCGAACACCTAAAAAATTATAAATTGACATTTTAATGCCTCTGTAAAGAACTGATCATCGTTTATAGTAGTTAAAACTGTCAGCGTGTTTTGGGCATCAGAGCAGTTAGAGAAGATGCTGGTATATAAGGGAGAGGGGATGGCCGAAGAATGACAGAGGACCATACGCCTCATGTGAATGAAAGCGGGCGCTAGATAAAAAATTTCATCAGTATAAACCGTCCGCCTAACTTTCTGCAAAAAAAAAGGAAAAAAACTCAACGTTCTTAAGTAACAGAAAATTGTGTGCCAATAATAAAAACCTGCAAGTGCTGCCGCATACGTATGCAAATTAGAGTCTCCATCAGAGAATCCTTACACATAGTTTCTATCGTTTTATATTTTTATGAGAAGTGCAAATCGTCGAACCCAATTGATATAAATAGGCAAGCAACTTTTATAATTAGCAAATATAATCGTTTATTGATGAGGGAAAGCAAATCGTTACGGTATGAAGTGATGCATTACGCATGTAATTCCCACCAGTGTCTTTATCATTACGCTTTTATAAAAGCGTGAGAAACCCAAATGGTAGATTTAACTTTTTGTTGCAGTAATCAAATCGATTGCTTCATCAGTGAAGCAATAAGGTGCACTTTTGAAACAAACCTTTTCTTGTGCAAAAATCTTCTTCTAAAATTTGCATATCATTATATAAAGCTTGAATCCGTTTAATCTGTTCTCTGATTTTTCTCGCCGCTCGATTGTAGCGTGATTCGAATATTCAACTCAATACCTCGCAGATCTTTTATCTTGTAATTGAAATTTTTGATATCTCTGATCACAAAAATTTATACCAATGCTTACTAACGATAAATTAGGAAGTGCCCACTCTTCTCTCATATTCAATTATATAAGCGAGGCATTTTTAAAATTATCGCCTTTCTTCTTTAATGTGCCTCGTCGTAAATGTTGTTAGGTGTTAAGTTGAATAATAGAACGATGATTGTATAGCGATGGCACTTAGTATGAAGGACGTCTATATATACTAGACGCATCGTTGTGAGGTTTCACCAACGAAGCAATTATGCAACATTTGCGATGCAGAAACGCTTTTGAAAATGCCGAATATAGATCGCATCTTATCGTTGCCGCATATTCCATTCACATTCGATGGAAAAATTTTCACTAACTTATCTCTTATAACATGTATCTATCGTTCGTCATCTTTTCTCACATGCTCCGCTCAGGTTTTTTGCTGTTATTGCTTTCTTTAGCAGCTAAATATTTTTTCGTACATTCACATTCGTCTGTGCTTCTTTTTTTTCATTGCTACTATCGTTCAGCTTTGATGCTTAGCTAACCGATTGCTTTTATATTGCCGCTCATCTCAACTTACCGATCGATTATCAATGCAACATAACGAACCTATCTATTGCAATTATGTTGAAAATTTGATTCGAACAAATATAATTTACAAATTCGTTGCAATAAAAGCGGACAACAAAAAGGAAATTTCATTCGGTTAAAAGTCTAGAAATTATGCACAAATTTTTATTTCTTTCCTAAATATGATAGGGTAAAATTTATCAAAATATGCTAAAGTCATATATCGTATTAAGGAAGTAAACGTATAAACGAATGATTTCACTCATACATAAAATTTTTGATTATTGCTATCGTATTGTATTTCGATGAAACACTTATTTATCGGTGGATTAATTTTAGAGAGAAAATGGGAATATCAAAGGATAAAATTAGATTTAATAATCGCATAGTATAGACGACGAATATATCGGCAAAATCTCATCGTCGTAGTAAATATGCTTAAATTGCATTAAAAAGAGATAGGTAGACATTAATGCATAGTCTTTAATATCTTCGGCACTTCGTGTGAATTCAACCGGAATCGGTGCAATCCCACGAAATGAAACCTTAATGTGAAAATAAGTACTGTTCAGCCTCACCTAAGCACATGCATTGATAGATATATACGGAGCAATAAACTCTAAGGCGTTTTTTTTCGCAAAAAAATGCGCATTTTAGGTTGTGCAAAATGCGCATTTTAGAAAATTGAGTTGCTCGGTTGCTGCGGCACTCTTTGATTACCGTATTTAATGGGTCGATCATTCCAAAATGATTGACGCAAATGATCGTCGTGCGAACAACTTCAATAATTAGTCGTGCTGCGAAAGAACAACTGCTTTTGATTGCGCCTGTTTATGATGGTGCATCTTAATGCGAAATCATTGAACAAAAAAAAAACAATTGGCACAATTCCAATAGTTCTCGAATTTCGGTGAACGATTTAATTGTTTTCCGATAGAATATATCACCGTTTCCCTTTTTTTATGGTTTTGCCCATTTCAAACGTGAATCACATAACTTTCGCAGTGATAATCGAAATAATTTTTAATAAATTTATAGATTTATGGACGTATGGAAGCTGAAGGATACTGTAGGCGCGGCTATTAAGAAGAAACGACCCTTATAAAAATGCACAGGGGTATCAATCCGGTTAGAGCAATTCGGTCGGTTAGGACACTACGCAATTTTGACTGATTTTTTCTCGGATCAGATCTCTCAAATATAAACTCCGGATCAGATTTAAGCGTTTTCGATGCCGAATGCGTTAAAGTATGGGATAAGCCGTAGGCAAGAGTTCCCGAATGATTCATATAAGAACGTTCCACTGATACTAGATGCTAAATAAAAATACGCCAATATTCTTCGTAATTACTTGTTAATTAATTGAGGCAATTAGGTCGGGACTTTACCATTCTTTGATTCCCGATGGTCTATGTTTTATTCCATTTCTTGTCGTTATAATTATACAAGCATTTATAATCTATTTCCGTTCATGTTAGAGATCGAAGTGAATGATCGTGAACAACGAAAGAAATGAGTCACTATAAAATATGCTTTGTTAATGTGGTCCCGAAACGCTTGAAAAGATCGACTACAGGCAGACGCTAGATATATTTGCATCATGACTGTTATGCCATCAAATTTTGATGTAAACTGAGAACATTTCGCCTCAATAACGTATTCATAATAGGCATCCAAACATTTGGTGCATGTGTTGCGCGAGAACATCTGCTCCTTTGAATATCAAACGCTTCTTCAACTAAAACGTTATTCGTCATACTCAAGACGAATAACGAGGGAGAGAGAGGGAAGGAGAGAGGGTGGAAAGTAAGAGAGAGAGAGAGAGAGAGAGAGACGGAGAGATAGAAGGTGTAACTGTTTATATATGATTTTAATAATAACCATTATCTTGTGATGAAGCCATAACACGTAGTGGTGTAACTGCTGTCGAATGTGCCGATAGTGAAGAGCTTAGCAGATATGAGAGGTATGCATTCTGAAAGTATGCAGCACTAATTATATAAAATATATGAGAAGGAATCGTTGATCCTTTTAGCAGCAAATATGCTAATTTCAAATCTAACTTTATTGAAACCATTTGCAATGGAAAATCATTAATGAGAAATTTTCGTCTAATGTTCATAGATCTACATTGCTATTGCGAATTTTAGCGAATGATAAATAAAGATAAGATAAAAAGCGAATGCTAAACCTAACAAATGAATATCCTTTCTTAACAAATTTCTTTATTAAATCTTGCATTATTTTATAGTTGTTTAAAGCCCAAATGAAGCACTCTTTTAGAGGCCATTGGAGTAATTGGTTGGAGTAACTGAAAATTGAAATAGAATTAAATTGAATTGATCTGACGCAGTTATATTAAAGCAAGATAAAACACCGTTGGCAATACGATTAATTTGAGTTACCTGAAGGTGTTGTGCATGTGCGAATTCAGGATGGGCACCGGCTACAACGGCAGCGGAAGCAGCGGCAGCCGCAACTGCACTCGCAAATGCGCTTGGGTCAGCGATTGCTGCCGTTTGTGGAACGGTAAATGCGGAAGGCCCTGCGGCAAAGAGATGTGGCCAAACTCCAGAAGTACGCTCATGGCTGTCTGATACTCTGTTTGACAACATCATTAAAATATAAATTACTTGTTAATCAATCTAGGTATTTCTTGGCAGTAATTGCCCGTCACCTTTCTTCTGAAATTCCTTAGTTTGTTTCCGATAAAATTCTTACAATATCGAATTCTGATATTATTTGATATAACACCTTGTCTCTACTGATGCTATCCGCTTAGGGAACTTGCGCATTCCTTTCCGCAACTTCCCATTTCCGTATTCTCCCACCTCCCATCTCCTCTAGCTCCATTCGATTTTCTTGACCTCTTTCTATTACAGTCCCATTCTTTTTCCACAAATGTTACACAATATCGGAATAGTTTATGGTAATACAAGCTATAACTAATTATAGGGCCACAGAGGGCTACGAAATTATTGTGTTTCTCGAAATATGCCTATCGAGTTGCATCTTTTTTTTAGATATATATCCATCACGAAAATGCATTAAAGAAATAAATTCTAATCTAATCGATTTTATCTATGAATTATATTGCAATTTTTATTGACTATTGAATTATCAACTTAATTACTGAATGTTGAATTGATGGAGGAATGAAATGGGAAATAATTGGATTATTTATGAAATAGTAATTAAATTGTATGAATCAATATAACAAGAGGATTATCAGATCAGATCCCAAATACATGGACTGAAAAAAAAAACCAACCTAATAGCGTCATCATCTGTTGAATGACATCTTTCATTTGATGCATTATCATCGTCACTCGCCGAAGAACTACTAAAAATATCATTTTTCATTCTTTTTTATATGCAAATTTTTATGCCGGAAATGCTAAACGCATATCATATATGCCAATGTGTTTTTCATATCTCATACCGTAGTTATTTCTCTCTTCCGCTGAGCCTTTATGTGGAGGTAACATTGCGCTTAAATAGCTTTCCTTTTAACAACAAGAAGAAATATCTGAATGTTATCGCCTCCCTATAAACTTTAATAACAGTTTTTTTAAGAACCCGATTATTTTTGATGGATTATTTTCTATTATTGTGGAAGTTAGAGTCGATATGGTCTAGGATCAACCAGAAATAACATTTATTCTTCAAGTAATCGTGTATTCATTTGAATTTAGTACAATCCAAGAAAACAGCACTTATTTTTTGTCTCTTCAACAATCACAAATTGCATATTTTCTCCAATTATGCAGTCGAGCACGAAAAAAGCTGGAATCAATTAGGCAATAAAGATTGCTTTCAATAAAATCTTTCCTTTTTTAACTTTGAATTTGAAATTCAATTTCATATAATTTTGTTCATTATTGCTAGAAGCTTTCAAAATGTTCAACATATTGAAGTGAAAACCATCTTCTAAAGTTAAGAAACAAACCTTGCCCGACTACTCGAAGGTTCCTTCTTTTCAAGCAATTTTGAAATACTATACGAATTATTGACACCGTTGAGTTGACGAAGATGTGAGTTGCTCTCTTTTCGTGAACCAAAACTATCCTCCGGACTTGAAGATAAACTCGATTTATAGTGTGATTTCGACAATTCGCTAACATCCTAGAAGATATTCTTAGATTAGATACGAATTAATCACCCGAAAATCAATAAGAGCATGAAATAATAATCAATTATTTTAAAAATTTGCCTTCCAAGAGTCAAGATTTTTCGCTTTTATATGGAAATGAAAAAGCCCTACGTAAGCTTTTCTCTAGTTCATTGCTTAAATCCATTTTTCATCCAGAAATAAGCATTATTAAGTTTTGCAATTCGGTGTTTTTCACTTATTCAATGAGAGAAGAAAGAAAGAGTGCGAAGAAGAAAAGCGAGAAGGGATTTAAAGAATGTGAAAAAGGAAATGTGAGGGAGAAAAAGATAGAAGAATGCTGAAATCTAAGAAAGTTTTGAAGTGTTTATCACATATCAATACCGTTATTTTATGATCAGTTTGCATTCGTGTTGTGATCGCTGGTCGTTCTCCAGCAAACGATGGCACTGTAGAGGTGGGAGCGTGTGAAAGCAACGAACTCATTCACGTTTCGCTCGTTTTGTGTTGCTTTCTCTGAAGAGAATTTCAATAGAATTGTAATAGTTATTTAATATTACGTAAATGATTAGCGTGTAGGAAATAAAATAATGAAAACAAAACCATACTTAGGTTTATTTATTTTCGATCAACAATTGCGACACATGTTAGTGCAACAATCGTTGAGAAGGGGTTCGAGGGAAGGGGTTTGGGAAGACTCGTAAGAAGAGAGGCTTCTTATTATTGATAAATACCCCTTTGGTTTTCCACATTTTAATGATTTTTTGGCATAATTCTTCCCCCCTTCCCCCCTCCCTCTCCATTTTTTAGAGAGAGTTTAAAAAGAATGTTCGAAACGATGTGACGATATCGAAGTGGATATTCTCCTGTGCGAGACATGCCTTTTTTATATGCCTTTTTTTCTTATCTACTGTTGAAGCTATTAAAAATGGAATTTATGAAGAGGAGGGGCTTAGAGGAACCATTATATGCCTCAACTATATTGCCTTATATTGGCCAATATCATACTGTGGTGAATTTCCATAAATGCAAATTTCATGGCGCAATATGCTTATGCTATTCGAAATACAGCCAACGAAATATTTCTTGCGATCATCAAAGTCCATCATGTCTCGAATGTTTTCTTGCATTCCCATGATAGTCGTAACGTTTTAATTGAAATTGCACATCGTAAATTCCTTAATTTCAAGTATATATTTCAACGAACAACATTTCATCCGCATAATTATGCGCATTTTGTATAATTATATTAGAAAACATTGATAATCTTAGAAATAGCGATGAATGCTTATATCGTATTCACTTCAGCTGAAAAAAAAAAAGTAAAAGAACTTAAAGAAGAATTGAGTTTAAGCCAAAATTGAGTATAAAACAAGTTTGGCAAAAGATCATTGTTTGTTGACAATGAATCAATGTACTGATATATCTTAAGTAAAGAATATTCAGTTTTCACGAGTCGAATCCAAATTATTCTGGTATAATCGTATGGCTTACTGGGTCTGACCCAAGCATCAAGACAATATTACCAAATTCCTAACAGAACTTGATGTGCTAGAGAGAAATACCATTAACTAAACAGGAAAAGAAGAAAAAGAATCTACGTTCTTTGTGACCAGTATAATTGGGCTGAGTTAATATTTTTGAAGTCCATCAAAATCTGGTAAGTCATTCACCAACTATATAAACCCAGTACTTACCTAACTCTTTCCCTTTTTCCCCTTCCCACCCCCCCCCTCCTCCTCACCTCTCTTCCATCTCTTAAATAGCGAAGAGCTACCACACCCCTTTTCCATCATCTGGGTAAATATTAGCGATGAGCATAAAAAATACAACAAAATAATTGCTTAGAGTGCAATATTGATATGAGAGCGTGTTGATGACGGCGAAAATTTGCGTTGAATACAATGGCAAATATTGTCATCTTCTTATGAAATGAACCTTTCATTGTGCGTTTTTCTTTTTTTTTATACGAATCGTTTACGAATAATTCGTTTCGTTTCTCTCCATTCAAATATTTATGAAAAATAACGATGTTTCACATCGTTCTCATTATATATCAACAAATGAATACCTCTAATAGTTATTTTTGGCAAATATGAATATTACGCCAATTGAAGAAATGTTATATCGGTGTTTAAATGATCGATAGAATCGATTGAGTCGATGAAATTTCAAATCGCTCATACAATTACGAATGAAGATGAGAGAAGGGGAGGGAGGGGAGAGAGTGACGAAGAGAGCAAGGTGGAGGGACTAAGTCCTATCTGCATTCCGATTAAAGCATGGAGGAAAATTATTAGCAGCTTTGCTATTCCACCTTTGTTTGAATTATTTTTATTGCACAGGATTACGTAACGACCATAGTAAGTGCAGATCTAACGAAATGACGTATTAAAATAGGTGACATTCAGAGCAAAGCAGCTCTTAACACAGGTTTTTAGAAAGTAAGAGCTAAGTAATAAGACTGCAACGGAAGAGCGCATGCATTGGAATCACAGTGAAACTCCGACTCCGGAACCTTGAAATTTTTAGTGCCCATTTTGAGTGGTTGTTTTTGTATCAGAGTTTAATACTGCGTCTTATAGTCGAACGGGAGTTCCGATACCCGTTTTAGGAGGCGCGAATTCCCATAGTTTATGCAATTTGAATTCAGAATTCATCTATGATTCTTAAAAAAATTTCTTCCAGTGCAATTACACTATAAAAGGCATAGAGAATACTAATATTGCAAGGACTGGGTGAGTGTTTATGATATTTAACGAAACGATTGCCTTAATATATGAGTAAAAGAGAGAGTTGAGATGAGTATAGCAACAGCTATTGAATATATGGATGTTAACAATAGTGATTTATCTATAGTGGAGAGAGTGAATACAAAATGCATTGCTACACACCTAATTAATTCAAATGTTTGTAATTTTAATCGTTAAAGTAATTAACGCGTTGAAGATATTGCTAATTAAGTAACAATTCATATTTTCATATTTTTTGATAACGATTAAATAGATTCATCTAAAAAAAATTGTAGATTTATTTACGCAATTTCTCATTATTTATGATTTAAATCCCTCTTAAAATTATATAGGAAGAAATTCGAGACGAAAATTTTGTGTGAGTTTAAAAAATTAAGTAATCATTGAATTTTTTTTTTTTTTGAAAATAAGAATTGGTCATTACGGACCAAAGAATATTAAATTTTAAAAAGAGCTATCACATGATGTGCTATGTATTAAAAATTTTCTTCTAGCTAAAAAAAAATTAATAAACAAAGAAATTATGAAAGTTTATTTTATGTACTACACTTCAATATCATATTAATTTTCAAGGTGTCAAAGTTTCAAATTAATTTACGTTTGTGAAATATAGTAGATAGATAAAACATTGCAGACATTTGATATAACAATTCTACACTTGTTCAAATAATTCCCCTCCCCCTGCCTCGCCTTTCCTCTCCCCCAATCCCATCAGCTGATCGGACACATTCTGGTTTTTTATTTGGAAGAGATGGATATATCTCCCATTGTTCACTTGAGCAATAGTTTACCCATCTGCTAATATTATCATTAAGAGAACTGTAACGGATATGCGAAGCTGATTAAAATGCCTCGCAAAATGTTTGTTACACGTTTGGGTATACACTTTCAAAGAGTAGGGTTACTGACAGTTATAAATAACGAAGAAAAGTAGCTTTTAATTACCGATTAAATTATAGTAGATGATATTTTTTAACTAATAAATGAATCCATTTATTTTTCAGTTCATAAATGAACTCGTTTATTCACTTTACGTTTTATCTATTCAATGAAAAAATTAATATATATATATATATATATATATATATATATATATATATACTCTCTTAGAATTCACTAGAATTGACAAAGAGAGAATATCGCAAGAAAATGCTCCTAAAAGAGGTGAACAGCAATGCGAATAGTAACAAGAAAAAGCACTGTTGAATTTATCTACTCGAAACTATCTATAGTGATAAAGCAATAGAGCTTATAATGAAAGTAGAGCACAATAAGTAAGAATATATGAACAATACGAGCGATGAAAACGTTGTTATTGGAGATATAAAACCTATTGATAACATAAAGTGATATAATTGAGTAAAAGTTTATATTACATCGGAAATTACGATAACCTTATTTACTGATTATACAGATAGTGCTTAAATATAAATTAAGTCAATTGAACGTCTATACTAGCACCATAAATGAGCACTTTTCATTATCGAAGCAACAAAAATACAAAAAAAAAAACATATAATCAATACATTTTATCAATACAATTTTCTATACTAATTAATTAATTAAGTGCACATACATTTATAAGAGTGAAACTAATCGATTAGAGGTTTTTCGAAAATTTCAATTGCCCACTTAATCGTTGCTAATAATCAAAATATAAAGCTATTGCCGATCGACAAGCGTCGCGTATATAAGTGCATAAAAGAAATATAGGTGAAAGATGTTGGAATAGTTTGTTGAGAGGTGGGTTGTCTCATCGCTTGTCATTCTCGAACAGCACTTCTCCTCACGGCCGCCTATTAGGCGAATTAAGTGAATCTCTCGAAACGATTCTAGCTAAATATTAAATGTGATTCGAGCGACCGCCTTCACTAGGCATCCACACATCTATCATCCAGTATATTCCTCGATCACAAATCAATCCGTAATACTTCATCTATTCTCCCATCACCTCTCCCCATTAATGCCACATGCAGTTAACTCATTCCACACCCATCCTCCTCTTACCTCCACTCCTTCCACCTGTACTCCTCTTATGCCAACTTTTCTTACTATGTGCTTCACAAAGCTCTCAGGAGACGTTTCGATGGGGGGAAGTTACAATAGTTCACGTTCAATTCTAATAATTTCGCCAACGCATACAATATAATTGCTTATCTCAAAAACAGTCCCAATTTCAGTGGTTTTCCTTTAAAAAGCACAAAGCAATTTAACTTAGAGTTTTTTTACAAATCGAATTATTCTGATTGTATTCGTTAGCAACTACTCACTAACAACAAAAGCCGCCACGTATTTGGGTACTGTACCTACAGTAATCACTTCTACTGCATATTTATTAGCCTTATTATGATTAAACAAATCATTTCATCGAAGTGTTGAAAAATTCTGTTAAGAGGATATTCATTTCGAGAGTAAATTTTCTGATTGAACGACTATATTAATGGCGATCAACGAATAATGTATTTGAATTGTGGTCGTCAAGCACATGGACGGGCGGACACATAACGCCCATTTAGGTGGATTGGTTGATTGGTTATTGTGAGGGAACACATTTTCACCCATTATCATATATTTCAATTTCGAGTGAAACGCTAAATTGGTTGCTGAAAAGAAAACGACGTAAGTAACCGGCTCGTACAGAGGGCTGTGTGAAATGTGTTGACTGAAAAAAAAACAGCACATTTTCTTTGGAGGCGAATTGCTCGTTCAAGAGACTCTTTATAATTGCTTGGCGGCCTTTAAAGTCGGTTGTGTTCTTTTTTTTGTTGAGATGTTGTGATATGACACAGAAAATACCAATGATCCATTGAAGAAAATTAGCGAAGATTTGATCGGAATTGTTTTAAAAAAATAGTTGAGGAGAAAACATAATATGTGCATTTTGTACTTCAGCTCATTAGGTCAACCGACGGCCATAAACTGAGGCGAAACAACAAGAAAGCGTTTAATATTCAAGTTTACAACGAAGCGAAACGATGTAACAAATCCATAGATAAAAATTTTCTTTTTTCCTCAGTAAAACTTGACTTACTACAAAGAAAGTGGGTTAAAACATAAAATAAGAGACGAATATTTAAGCTGTGATGGAAGATGAAATTGAAATAAAATAATATAAAATAGTAAAATCACTGTGAAAAGATGAACTATGAAAGTACTCAGTTATTATAACCGCTATCAAATTGTTTTATAAAGTAGAAGAATAGCGAGAATGAGATTAGTTGAGAGGTGGAAAATTATTTGAAGCATTAAGCGCCGTTTCATTGGCAAGTAGTCAATAAAGTGAAAATTCAACTGAAACCTTTCAAATGATTATAGCAATGAAATTATCTCGCAAAGCGATCGTTTTTAATTATAGTCATCGCTCAACGATAGTTTTCATCCACATAAACCGTTGATTTATCAATCAATCATTAAGATGAAAATTAATCAAAAATATTTCGCTCATTTCATCGAATGTTCGCTATTCGACACAAATGATTGGCTCATTTGACAAAAACCTTTCGATCGTTAGGGATTTCATTTAATTTGATAAATCCAGAACGTATAAGAGTTCACAATTTTCGTAGGGTTTCATTTCATTCAATTGGTTTCTCATACTAAAACGAGATATTTGCAACACGCTTTAAATAATACGACAGACACGTAAGACGACATTAACAAAAAGGTGAAATAATTCACTACTAGTTTATAATAGAGCACCTTCAATCGAACCATATCCCTTATTCACAATTTTTTTATATTTAAATTTGCTAGTAATCTTTTCGATTGCTTACTGGTCCTCTTAATCCCTATCGCATGCTTCCCTCTACTATTGGCCCTCCCCCACTCCACTTTATGATGAAAAGGGATGCTTCCATGGCATAATACTATGAACTTATGAGGCGCTCATAAGAGTCATTGAAAAGCTGGAAGCATTATGAGAAGTGATAGTAAGTGACCATTCCACTTCTATGAATGCTGGTCAGCAAAATTTTACACGCTGACCACTGACTAAAGTATAATAAACTTGTCAATCAATACTTGTAGCGTTCAACATAGACATGAACAAGCAGCCTTATATATTAGGCAGTAGAGTCAATCCACAACGGCAACCATATCAGGTAACCGGCTAACGACATCCTTAGATATTCCAGCAGCTGCCATTTAAAAAGAAACAGCTGAATGCAGTAGATGCTTTTAAATGCATATGCGAATGTTGGAGTCGTTCGTTATTCAATGGTGCAGAAACGTTGCAGACACACGACACTAAGCACCTTAGAATGCTTCGGTCACTTGCAATAGAATGCTTCAGTCAGCAACAATACGTTCTAAGCACTACAAATGAAATTGAGACCACCAATAAAAGCTTCACGAAGCGGTGATGGAATGGGGAGAGGGGCATTGAGGGGATCAGAAAGACACGCTCTCTCAATCGGTTTAAATTTTGCAAACGATGTGCTTTCATATTCTTTTCAAAAACTTTGGCAATACAGCAATACAGTAGAAAAAACTATTTATGCTAGAAACTTGAAGCATAAACAGCAAATAAATAAGCTCGAAATTAAGAGCTGAAAATAAGTGTAATTCGATGACTATAAAATCATGTTGCTAATGCGTTGCATTGCCCAACATGCTGAATCGAGTAGATTTCGATAAATTGCTTTTGCATCCTTATATTGCATAATCGTATAGAAATTGATGATCGGTGACGCATAATCTGCACACACACACTCTCTCTCTTTCTTGATCACTCTCTCCCTCTTCCTTTTCTATTCTCTTCTCTCTTTCTCTTTATCTCTATCACACACTTCAATACATCAACTTCAATTACATTGGCATTGCATTGGATATGGTTGGTTGGTTCCCTTTTGCAAAACCTATGCCCCCATATAATAGATCACTTGATGACAATAATAGGCAGTGTTAATAACTAGCGCAAATCCTATTCTTTTTGAACAACAATTGTATTCGATTACCGAATAATTTCATTTGAAATGATTATATTCCATCTACCATTTAAAATGCCATTATGTTCTTATCGAGGAGAAAATGATTTCAGTAGAAGTCTTTTGAGAATGAATCTTTCACAGCGCCTATTCCCTGTTATCGCCTCCCCCCTCCCCCCATCCCATTTCCCCGGCCCTCTCGCCACCAATCTACCCGTACCATCCTCTTCCCAAACAGTACTGCTATTGCAGTCCTTATTGGCATTCATTAGTTTTTTAATAGTACTCACTCAACGAGCGCAATGGTAATTGCAAACCGATAGAATAAATAAAAAAGATAGCGACTCAACAAAACTTTGGTGATCAAAAAACACCTCAACACTTCCACTTCCGTTTCAATAGTGCTTTTAAGGCGTAGGCTATTAAAAAAAAAAAAGGAGAAATTATTTAATAGTTGATTGGCGAAGCAAAGAGATGTTGCAAACACAAAAAGCCACCTCATTGCAATATTTCAAAGCTCACCTATTTATCTAAATTGTTACAAACTCAACGATAGATCAGCAATTACAAATAACTGACGCCTAATTATTAGCAATACCATAAGAAACTCCTTTTAAAATTATTCGACTATATTTTATTTATTCTCTAAATTATAATTTTCATTGTTTATTGTCTATAATGTTGCTAGGGAAATTGAAACGCTATTTTTTGAAGTATCGCTCTTCAAAAAATCTAAGAACACAACGAGCACGAGTTGCGCATTTCTTCTTCTAATGGATATAGTATATGTGATACTTATGTTTCATTGGTCGTTTTGTATAAAAATTTCTTTGAGAAGGAAAATATTTTCAATTAAAAATTGATATTTACTGATATTACAATGCCAACAATGAAAAATTCCATGATATTAATTACTGATATTACAATGTTATTAAAATCCTGCAGAAAAACCCAATCATTTTGCGCACCTAGATTAGAGCGATATATTCTTATCTTTTCAATGAAAACATATTGTGATAATATTCGTAATGTATTTTATTATGATTTTCTAAACGATTAATTCGATTAGCCTATGCGCACATACTATTTCCATCTTCATTAGCAGTTTGATTGGTGTTCTTTTCGTTATGAATATTTCATAAAAATTTTCTTCTATCATCGGAAAAAAAAAATCGTTAAATATAGAAATTTAGTGCAATCTCGCCAATAATATATATAACATTCTTTATTAATCTAAACATCATTGATGAAATTAATTTCATTATGAGTAATATAAAAACATAAACAAATAATTTAATAAATTCAATGCTAAACAATAGGAAATTGATTGTATTTTTCAAGATTCATCACTTTCGCTGAAATTTCCTCAATGCGAAAATATTCGTATCTAAACGATAGGCTACTACCTGATTAGTTTCCATCGCAGTGTACATTCGTCGTACCTCGAGGTTAGCATGGTCGCAATGGTTCCTTTCTCATAATTACGAACTACTTCAGCACTACATGAAAATATTTCAATGCTAATGAGCTATAAAAATGCAAAAGTCAAATATAATAATGACATTTACGAGTTAGGAGAAAAAATGTTTCAAAAATATAACCAGAAAGTTAAAAAGACAAATTCGTAGGTAATTTTTAAGGAATTACAAGTTATTTAATGAAAATAGAAAGAATTCACTAACAAAAAATTGAGGCATTCGATTTGGAAGTAACTGTATAATATAATTTTGCCGTTCCATATTCATAAATGTGTTGTTTGTAGCTGTTAAGAGTGACATTTTTCTATCATAAACGAGCTATAAAGCAAAAATGAGATAATATGAAAGAAAACCATATTGTGAAATCACTGGAGCGGTTAATGATTCAATGAGTTGAGCAAACAACATGAAAAAGCTTTAATATTTAATTGAAAAATATTTTCAAAATTTTGATAGCTTAATGTTTTATCAATAAATAAATAATTTGGATACAAAAAAAAATTTTCGATTTTATCTGTGAAAGTGTTTGATTCAATGAAAAATCAATAAAAATTCAATTATGAGGCATAGATGAGGTACTATGACACCAGAAATACTTATTAGCTTGATTTAATCGACAGTCATTGCTGTTGCAATGTTTAGGAGAATTGTCGCTAAGCTGAGCTTAAGGATGCTTGACGATTTGATATTTTCTCGATGAGAACCTTCATTCTTAGCATAAAGCCGGATGAGGAGGAGATCTCGTCTTAGTTCATTTATCGCGATAAGTATGCAATCAAATAAATACATAGCTATTATAATTGTGATCATAATCGAATCGAATCGAATAAGAATAAACGAAAAAAAAATTTGAATGAATAATTTTCATGAGACAAGTCTGACGACAAAACGATATGCCAACATGTAGTGTGAAAATACCATAATAAGCCGTTTAGTTAATGCTCGTATTCATCGGTGAGTTATGAAGAGCCTATGTCGGCCGTTTGTGGCCCATGACGATAGAAAAGAAAGCGGCTGCAGCATTTCGTTGAGATGAGCACATACACACACACACATTTATGAGTGGGCGTGGCTTCCGGTAGATTGGAACCAATCAGAATGAAACGTACGACTATGGCCCACCAATCGCATCTTTGGCCCTTCTTAATATCTTATAATTGTGTGATGTTTCTTTACCGATTATTTTTGTGTATTATTAGTTAATGCAATATAGCGTTAGCAAGATTAATACGCTCATGGAATATACTTCGAGAATTTTTCTTTTAAAGTTTTATTTTTCGATAGAAAAATGAAATTAAAAAAATTTTTTTTAAATGAATTATATTGGAATCATAATAAGTTATAATTTTTTTAAATGCGATTCCGATTATTTACCGCAAAAATTTTGTGAACAAAAATTTGCCTGGTGCAAAATATTTTACAAAGTTTGCTTATTCGAGTAAATATCGGCAAATTGTAGTGCATTTTATTTTATTTATAAATTTATTCTTATCATTTTTTTTCTCTCAGTGTACTACACTTTTTTAGACCATCAAGCTTGGTTATTCAAGTTAAAGCTTGGTAGCGATGAAGAGAAATAAGCTGCTAAGATTGACTATTGTTGCCACAAATTGAGCTGATCAACTTTTCTTTGAATATAGCGCAATTCTGATCACATGATCAGCTTTCGCCAATGCTGAATGAAATTCGAATATTTTCTAAACGAGTCTTTCGATTCGTTTTTTATTCTTCTAATTGATCATTCTTCAGTTGAATATATATGAGAAATTCTCTTCATCTATACTGTTCCGATGAAATAATTTAAATTATTAAAATATTTCCTCACTTTAATTTAATCGTGGGAAATGCGATCACATTATATCCGGTCATTTTTGGAAAGTATTGCTCCCAAAAATGTCTCTTTTCAAGGTAATAAAATTTGTAGATTTTTTTTTTCAACATTGAGGCATAGCGATTTGCAAAGAAATGGGCATTATGAAATGAATAAAAACTCGAAAAAAATGGCAACAATTCAATGAGATTTTCGATTATTTTCTTTTAAACGGAAGTATTTGCAACTTTTTTTTTCGAAATAAATTGACACGTTGCCAAGGACGGCATAATTTCTTAAGATTTTCATAATTTATCAACGTAACGAGTCATGAATTGCATTAAGCGATCGATCCTCACATAAGGCAAATGGCTAATGCTTTTTTCCTAAAAAGCAAATTTTCCGCTTGAATAATTGCAAAAATAGTAACGTTCATTTTCCAATACTATTTTCTTCAGAAATTATGGGAAATAATTTGTGCAGAAAAGAAGAGTCGATACGAAGTTTTTTTTTACCATCCATCATATGTTTACATATTGTTCGAATAAATTTATTTTGGCATCTTTATATAAAACATATTGATGTATTTATATAGAAGATAAGCGCTTAGCAATATCATCGTATCAAAGAAATCGATTATATATAAAAATATTGATGAAAAATTGAAATTCAAAGCGTTTTCTTATTGCCTCTCATTAGAGCAAAGGCGTTGAGTAGGAGGATCGAGGTGATTCTTAACGATGACGGCATCAATGATACTCGAACTGTAAACACCTAATGAAGTTAACTAATTGGCTGTTGAAGCAAAGAAGTTTTCGAAACGAAACGACCACAATAATTGTATTTTTTTTCGACAAATATTATTCAGCATCTTTTAAACGATACTTCAATATGTTCTTTACGAAATGCTGCTGCTGAACATATGAGTAATAATGAACGTTCATTTCATTCCTTTTATTTTGATATACACAAATAATTCAATTATTCCGCTATTCTTTTAACGATTTTATTGAAAATTTTTTATTCATAGGTGTTTTATTTGAAATGATTGACTATTATCGAAAACTATTCGAAAGAATAAATGAAATTTTCATAAAGTTTGATAGGGTTATAGAGCTGAGATTAAGGGTTGAGGTCGATAGAAAGACGTCAAGTTCAATTTATAAGCGATTAGAATATATTATATACTTTCTAATATATCAACGCTATAGATTTATATAAACCAGCACATTTAAATAATAGGAAAGCAAGAAAATTTATAAAATTTCCACAATATATATTATAGAAGTTCAGCAAGTTGTCAGATAGCCTAGGTCACATATTAGTGATCAATGAAGTTGTTAAATGAAGTCGTGGGTTGTACCGGATTCAGCAGATGGCCTAATCGTGTGAAGGTAACAGGTTTCGCAATATTACCACGTATTTCGAAATATTACCACCTAACTACTGAAGATAAAAACAGCGCGGGTTAGAAGTATACCGCTATACCGATATGTTCTTGCCAATCCATAGCGTAATAACGCATTATGTTCATGCGGTATTTAGTCATATCACTATGAGCACAAAAAAAAGAGTTCGTTCAATTCAATTTCGGCATAAATCAAAAAAATATATACAAATATAGTCGCTGGTTGCTGCATTTATATGACAACAGTCGCAGAGGTTATCGGGCGACCGTTAAAATGCTCAGGTGAGCGAGCCACTGAACGCTTTCAATATTTTGTTGGGTAATTCTCAAAAGCTAACCTATTTAGATTTTCCAAAACGGCTACAAAAGTGTTTGCTAACTTTGCATTTCATAAGCTTTTGCAAAGTTGCTTTATCAAATCGCATTCTAACAACATTCATGCTCGGGTGTATGTGTACACTGTTTCGCTTGTTTTAATAGTTCTGACTCGTGAATCATCTAAAGCAGTAACGCGACATTGTAGAGCATATTGTAAACTATATGATAAACTTGCAACACCGTTTTTGACGACGACTTTACAATTTTAGAAACATTTTAACGCAATTAAAGGCGCAAGATATTTACGCATGCCTACTGATCGCTTTCCACACAACCGAAACTTTTACACAATATTTGTGTGGATGACTGCATCAGCTGCATTAAAAGCAATTATTGGGCAATTCTTCTTGCTTTTTGCCAATCGATAGTAAATCAATCGCGAAAATGCATATCGCCGCCAATTTCTCTGTTGTGCTTTTCCATTTATTAGAGAAATAGCATCACCTTCTAATTTAAGTGAAATTTCAACGTTACATTCTGAAATGAATATACGTCTTGAACTCTTAAAAAATTAAATCGAGTTCGTCTATGACGAATGCTTTGTGATGCTAACTGTTTCCGCAGTTACATGGAAGAAATGGAGTGAATGTGGAACAAATAGAGTATTGCAATATTTCAATCATGGTTTCATTGCCTAGAACGAACAAGACAACCTTAATGAACATGAAAAGAGTATTAAAAAAAGTAGCAAATACAAATGAAATATCGCATATGAAGGGAAACATCGAAGAAGCGAAAGAAACAAAATTATTAGCGAATATTGTGAGAATGAAACGAAACAATAGCGAATACTCTGCATTATGTGCTCATTCGTTCTTTTCGAAATTAAATCGATAAGATGATCTAGAAACGAAATCTTTAATGAACCAAACAATCGAATAGTAATATTGCTATAGAAGTGGTATGTGGCCGTGTGATGGAAATATTCGTTGAGGCGGCTATGAGGCGTTAGTGGAGCGTCGTCTCGTCGTTCATTTTTACTTTAATTTCATTTGATTGAATGTACACTTCCTGTGTGGCTTTGAAATCGCCTCGAGAGTATGTTCAATAAAATCGCATCTACAATGGGCCAATCAACGGCACACATTTGCAAGCACTTCTCATCGTCGTTCAATCATCCAATCCTCTATTCACTACTACAGCTCCACTCTAATACGTCCATTACTATTTCAAATTAATCATTCGTCTATTTATTTATTTATTTTTTTTTTACTATACTTTATAAATATATGAGCACCAGTTGTTGTATTTGCAGAAAAAACCCACATCATTTATGTTCTCAATAATATGGTAATTCAAGAATACTGTAGTTGCAAGAAAATCTATTATCATTTTTGTATTTAGCTGACTTTCTCATTGCTTCAAGTACGAATTCTGACAGTTCTATGTGTCATCTATTCTCAGGTCCAATTTTTGTGGAAAAAATAATTTTTAATCTCAACTTAGTGCTATTTCAATATGTAAATTCTTCTTTTCTTTTGATGCTCTCATTTTTGTCGAAAATTTCGTAGAAATAGATAGAAATAATATCTGACACCAGATGCGGCCCTCTGCTTCTTCTCTTCAAACCAACGAGTTGCATGATATAAATGGAAATAATGCAACATTAGAATAGTGCACTTATATTTCAAAGGAGTTGTCCTTTCTACGGAATCTTCTATAAAGATTCCTTTGATTAAACGATCGGCTCTAAAATGAACGCAAATCATCAGCTACGTTAATTCTGATTCTTTGAATCTGATTGTTAAGCTTGACTGTTGGCTGAGAAAGTCATTCTTATAGCGTAGATTATATAGCTACCAAATTTTATAACTCTAGATTTAGTGGTTCTCAATTCGAAACTACTGAGCAAACAGAGCAATACATAACACACACATCACAAATACCGTGTCATTCTTTCGGCTAGACTATATTGTATTATTCCAGCGGTCAAAATCGAGATACTTATCGATATCACTGAACAGGTTTGCATCTATTGTTGCAGCTTCTCTCGAAAAATCACAACGAACAGTGAGTGGCTTTCATCACATAAACAGCTTTTCTTAAAGGGTTGGGATGAAGGAATTGAAGCGGTAGCTGAACCGGTGGATGGGATTGACCCTAGACCGTATTTTTGGCATCTGAACACACTCGCCACTCGACCACAATATCCTTGTGAAAATAAGTATATAAAATGCAACATCGGGTGGAGATTCTAATGACAGCGTTATCTTCTTATGAATTTCTATAGACATAATTGAAGGAAAAAGTTTGATGAGCAAAGTGAATCCAGTTCTCTTTCGAGTTTTAAACAAAATCCTCATGTTATGAGGGCAAAGGCTAACCTTTTTTTACGAGATTCTTTGAAACAAAACAAATTCAACCAAATGAGTCTATAACGGTGCAGAAACCTTTTTATTTTTCCTCGTTTTTTCCACATCGAGTGAAAATTAAGAAAAAAAGGAAGTTTCAGTTGTATGCTTTTTCCACGATGTCCACTTCTTCCATTCAGTTAATTTTGATTACGCTTGCAAACAGATAGATGGGAAAGCATGTTGCAATACAAATGTGGGAAAAAGACACTTCACTTTTTTGTAGAGTGGTTGACATTTGGCTGAATCTACTGTCCGGAAATTTACTACCTCATTTGAGAACGAAGCAATGTATTTAGAAATTCTATAATTTGCTTCATTTACCAAGATGCTTTCACAGTTCAACTTGAATAAGTTCTCTCTGACGACCCCTTGATTAGTCATTGATGACCATAGCACGCATCTAAAACGATTGCGTCAATGTTTATTGCATTAAAAACTATAAATATTTCGTATTAAAATTTGCATCTGATAATATTTATTTATTCAATTTTGATATAGTTATTACCAAATAAGATAGCTCGATTTGAAATATCTGCTGTGTTTTTGAAAAATGTCTTAGCAAATCCGTATATGGAAGTGCCGACTAATCGAAATTGAAGGCGTTTTCTAAAAATAAAGATAATATGCTGTAGGTTTATCTAGCAGAAGGTCGATACACTTGACTTCCGTCTATAGGTTACCCTTGAACGGTAGGATAATACGGTAGAGATGAACGATAGACATAAAGAGGAGAGGTATTCAGTGGGATGTCGGCGGTGATTGTGATCGAGTGAACATCACTAAGAGGGCGACGATCATCATACTTCAAGATGATAGACGCAGCATTGTATAAGATCGACGTTTGTGTGATGTGTGAAGAGAAAGCGTTAATCCGCCCCTCATTGGGGCATGTTTTTATTGTTCGATAGTATAATGGCGGCATCCTTTTACTCAACCACTAATTATTATCGCTAAGAGAACGATTCAATTGAAGGTGTTCGCTATTATGCACAAACGTTATCGCTTACCTATCGTTTGTCCGTCTGTTTGTGCGGATGTCGAATACCACAACAAAGAAACAGAGAAGGCTCATCCTTTCACCTCTTTACTTCTCTCTTATTTGATCTTTTCCTATCAACTCCAGAAGGTTAAATCTCGTGCGTAGGATTTATCTAATCCGATAGATGCAGCTGTGGTGATCACTTAGAATTAGATGAATATGTCTGTTTTTTGAGCCATTTTTTAGCCTCAAACATTCAATTACCAACAACTTTTGAACGGAAAGCTATAGATCGAAAATAGATAAGTCAGTTCTAGAAGTAATAGCACTCCCTGTGAACTTAGCCTAATTAGCCGATTACCTGTCAAACTGATTTAGTTAATCACCAACGCATAAAATTTTTATCAATTTTTAATATATTTGGCAGTTGCCTATCCAGTATACTCACCCCACGTAAACAAAGGTTATCATTTCAAAAGCCAACATATAATCTGAGCAATTTTGCAAAAGTGATAAGATTTATACAGATTCGTTCGTCGTGAATTTAATACTACACTGTTCATCTGTGATAGTGCCTCGAAACAATTGGTGAATGACTGGGTCTTTGAAGTGACTCGTAGTTGATTAGCAATTATATTGATACGCTTAATATTGTATGATCTAAACAAATCATATAGTTTAAGAACCTGTAGAAGACTTAATTATTCACAAATTGCAGATCATGACAACTGATGCTATTGAGCAATGGCCTTGAACGTTGATTATTCTTACGGGTAAAGCCCACATTTACCCACTGAGGTAATACCCACATATCGTCGTCTACCGTTCTCATATTTTTGAACAAGCACATTTCTTTTGTTTTTATGAGAATCTGGGCATAAGCTAGTATTTTCAACGATTTTCGTTAAAAAAAAGATGGAACATCTATAACACTTCTGTATGCATCATTCATATGAAAGAATTCATTTCATAATACTGTAGAAATTACGTAATGCAATAACCCTCAAAATTATACAATGAAATGCAATAATATTCGAAATAATAATAATAATTGTAATAAAAGAAATACAATTATGTATGAAAGCAAAATCGTTATGAAATTCATTAAAATAGAGCGGACAATTTCGATTACATTATTCCAAAGTGATATATTTCGTTTTGATTCATGAAATATGAAAATTTCAATCAAATCAAAAATGAAACTCTTCAATAGATTTCTTCAAAAAAAAAATCACAACAATAAAATTTGCCGAAAACGATTAAAAAAATTTGAGAAGAAAGGAAACAATGGCCATATAGGGAAGAATTTCGTTGAAAAAAAAAATTCAATGTCTCATTTTTCGTTTCATAGTTACTCAATCATTTATAACATTTACATGAACTGATTGTCAATAGATAGGAATTGAAAGTCATAAATGAAATCGAGGTCGAATAAAAACTTCATCTATTAGTTGTTAATGGCATTAGGTCTTCAATTACTGAACTTAAAATCATCAATGCCTCATATATTCGCTTATGGTGGTAACTAATTTGTCACATTCTACAATAATGACTGGAGCTGAAAAATACAAGTAGATGGTTTAGAGCATCAAAAAAAAAGAAGAAATAAAACTGAAGAAAATATTCTTTAAAACAATTTTTTGCAAAAATTTTTCTCTGAAACAAAAATTTTTCAATTACCATATTTCATTTTTGGCACGCACAATTTTTTTTGTCATTCTTTTTAAATCTCTCCAATCAGCACTGATATGATATGATAGTCGCCAAATGATAACATCTGATGGTATCAATAAATAATTTGTTGAAAATATCACTGAAATTGAAGATTTTAATGAATCGGATGGGTGCTTATGAGCGTAAAGTATAGGGTAGGTATGCCGACAGTTACGTTTTAGCTAAAAGATGCCGACAAGCATAAATTCTTACAATTATATCGTTTGATGCAATCGCTTTTCTTAACACATTGCATACATTTTTGTTGCTTTTGAATCGCACTAATCGTCGGCTAATCCCTTCCGCCCCTCTTAATCTCCTTGACATAACCGCCTAACGTTATTACATCGATATACTAGATCGTATCGATAATACTTGCCAATATAAATTCCATCCCATTGACCTTGTTGATTGATATCCTTCAAAAAATTTTTACGATTGCTAAAAAAAATTGAAAATTTTTGAGAACTATATAGTAAAATGATGATCCTCTCATCATTCAATAAAACTTTTCATTTGATCCTCTCAATTTCGACTTGCATTCTAAACGTAAAAATTGTTATTTGGTTATTATTTGCATTATAAAAGAACAGAAATTTTTTTTTTAATTGGCATTTTTCATTTATACAATGAATTATCATTTGAGGCAGACATGCTGTCATACACCTGCAGACATACAATCATGGATATGCAAACAATTCCAAACGATACGACGCTCTCTGAATAAAATTTATGTAATGGCTTCGGTTATCACAAATTTGTTTTCAAATAATTGTAGTTTTGATAACGATATCAAAACTATTAGACAAAATCATCACTTCATTCAGTTCATAAGACGTTGATGGACTTTTAGTAGATCGAACATATTTGTAATGGCAATATAATTTATTGAACTCTATTGCTCCGTTTTGTAAATTTCTTCTAAACTCTTTTCCTCTCTAATTCCGCTTTTTCTTTATAGCTTGAATTCGAGCCACAATTAAACCTGAAGATAAAATTCAATTACTAGCAAAATGTTTTTCATAATTTTTTGAATACATTTGCGAAACGTTTCGTATAGGTCGAAAAAAAAAACTGAAGAAAGAAACATAAAATCGACGCGCACACGGAAACCTTGCCTATTAGCGAACGGAAATGAGCGGTATACACATTTGACGAGACACGCGCCAAGGTGACATTACGGTACTTCTAACATTAGCACCATCATTTCATTTTTCACGGTATACTGACTTCAGTGAGAAAAAAGTGACCTTACCGCAATCACCTACATCATCCTTCCTATGGAATTTTGGGGAAAGTATCTATGGGCATCAAAATGTTTAAAACTTTTAGACATATTTCTCTACTGCAAATGGAAAGAAACTATCAAAAATGAAGATCTTTCAGTAGATCCTTGAGATGTGCAATAAAATATTGCAAATAATCTTTTACCCCATTAATTTTAGTTCTAATAGTTTTTCAATAAACAGTTTTGCATCGCATCTTTTAAAACTTAAACACTTACCGGCAATGTAGAAAATGGTCTCATAGCTTCTAATTTTTTAATGCAAATTTTCCAAAGATAGGGATCGTTCAAAATTTCTGTGGTTCCCGACATGTATAACATACAAATTTCATAAACAATATTTTCTAGCTTAGAGTGAATAGATATTTCAATCAACATTAAGACGCTAAAATATAACACTAATAAGTAAATCACTTTATTCGAAGTCTACAGTAAATCTTAACACCTTCTTTGTTTTCGGTTTCCTAGCTTTATCTTGCAAACGCTAATATTTTGCACTACAAGAACATCAATCTCGGCTGTGATTTATTAAAAAAATAAATTCCGTATAATAGCGAAATATTTTAAAACTGAAGTAACTTTATTTAAGAAAACAAAAGTTTGTAGTAGTCACCATTATTGATGCCGAAACGACCCTATGTACATTGTGCAAATTTGACTGGCGGAATCGATTTGATCCATTCATTCTTTGACGTTAATTTTTGAATATTTGCTAGTTGATGCTGGAATCATACACATGACACCGATGTACAGAAACCGAATGCATTTTTTTTTGTTCATCGATCATTTATCACTTGTCAGCTCGTGCAAACACGACGGCTTCGAGCCATTAAATTTCACAGGAACAGGAAGCCATAAGCATGAAGAAAAAACCACCACAAAACAATCTTTTTTCGTGGATAGAATCAATGTGGCCAGCAGGTATCGACTACAGTACTCCATACAGTATCACACCATGAATGATTAGTTTTCGTGAACGATCCTTTGCAGAACCGCGCATGAAAAACAACAATTCAACACACAATGAAGCAGGAACGGTGAGTACGGTTTGTGGATCGTCGTTAAAATACCTCCCTTCAGTGTCAACCACTAGACCGACTGGATGAAGTTTTATCTTCGAAGCTCATGAAGACGGTGGGAGTTTAAGAGATGCACCTCACTTTAGCAAAAATTCTCTATT
This sequence comes from Baylisascaris procyonis, assembly GCA_037389465.1. Lineage (NCBI taxonomy): Eukaryota > Metazoa > Nematoda > Chromadorea > Rhabditida > Ascarididae > Baylisascaris > Baylisascaris procyonis. The sequence continues at coordinate 3,144,883 of JAZARR010000200.1, forward strand.
TCTTCTGCTGTGGCAACCCAATAGGAGTGCCCTCAGCTCTTCCGTCCTCAACATCGACATTTTAAACCTATCGGTCTCTCATAAACCGGAAACCACCTATCTGCACTTCTTCAGAGACGTCAACGATCAATGCCCGAAAAGAAGAAATTGCAACTGAAATCTGGCAACAACACTGTTTGCAAACTACCCAAGGAATGAGCAATAGTGTTTCCGCGTGGTGATCAAATAGGATACTGTAAAATATATAAGGAGTAAGCGGGATACTGTAAAATATATAAAGAGTAAACTTTTCAACAAACGTAAGCTGCCGAGGTTGGTATACATAAATATAACGCTTCCTAAGAGAATCATAACAAGTTATAAGCAAATGCGCCAAATATACTGCTTATGATGATTGCAATTTTTATGCGCTTCTGCACACGACTTTTGCAAAACGCGTTATAATGACGTCATTTATAGTGCGTACGTTTATATGTATTCCCAGATGTCTGCTTAGCGGGTATTTTCAATTCGGTAGTCAATGAGATCGGTATTGTTTAATTTGATGAATACGATCATATCCTCTACTATATTTCAGCTTGATTCATCGCTTTTCTTAGAGATATTTTAAAGTTGATAATTATTTGCACGCATTTTTTCGCTAATCGGTTCTCAATTCTTTATTGATTTTTCCATTAAAAAAAAATATGAATTTTGTGCAAATACGAATTGTTTCAGCGCATTTATCTTCGTTCTTCATTTGTTTTGCTATGAATGGTACAATCATTTCAATTAGATCTAATGTCACCAAATCTATCAATGGATCAATCAAATTCTATGAAAAATTTACAACCAATTGGCGCTATTGGCAAGCATAAAACATACCCGACATATAGTTCACGAAGATATCTATAAAATTTTTGACGCAAAAAATAAAAATAAAAAATGAGAAATTTTTTAATATAGCGTTGCAAATTCATTTAACAAAAATGCATTGAAAATTTGCATATATGCAAATGTACGTTTATTTGTTTATGCAAGAATTTCAACGTGGCAGTAGCTGAGATTGTGATTATTAAATTTGTTCGACATAATTTAGAATAAGGAATTATTTTTCAAATCACAGAGCTATAACCATTCAAATATGAGAAAAAATTTGCAAATATTATGCACTGATCGGATTTTCAACTTGCTATGGTCGAGTCATAAAAAGCGAAAGTTTCTGTGAGATTTATTAGTGAGGTGAAGAAAATGCAAAAGCGCATATCGTAACAAGCCCTTTGTGGCATTTCCACACTAATTTTAAATAAAGATAGAAATATTGGAAGGATGAATGTTATTTTAATATGATGAATGCCCGGAGTGACTTCGATTATTCAAGGTAACATAAGATAGTCGATGCACCACTTTTTGCGCATTGAAAAATTGGAATAACGAAGATTATAGTGAAGGAATTGTTCTGCTTAGATCAATCGAAATTGAATATATTTTGCCTTTTTATGAGATTAAAAGAAGTTTTTTTTTTTAATAGCAAGCAATCGCATTGCCAAACTTTACAGTACAAATTTTCCGTTTTGTGAGTTGAATTAGAATAGCTACCATATGGAGGCATGTGTGCTATTCACATGATGGAACGTAATAATTTCCTTCTGCAGTATTGCGGAACTGAACACAAGAATTTTAAGGAAAAAAGCTTTCATCAATTACTGTGCAAAAAAGTATCGTCCATTTGCATTGAATAATATATAATAAAACAGTTTCAATTGAAAAAGTTTTTTTCTTACTTATGAAAAGAAATAAAAATTCATTACTTTCGCAAAATATTTGAAAGATGAAGCAAGATGAGTATGAGAAAATATTCCTAGTTGTATAAGCACATTTCAATGAAAATGTCGTTATGTGTGCAATGGACACGCGTCTTATTGAACTGCTTAAAAACCACTTTCCGGAGTGCTTTTGTTGTTAAACAACGGTTCGATGTGTTCGTGGTATGAGGGAATTTGTTGGGAAAAAAAAGCGTCCTTGCCAATTTTTTCTCTAAAAAAGTGAAACGTGATATCGTCAATAAAAAGTTAATGAGTTAAAAAAGCCGGATTGCTTTACGCATACATGAATGCACAAAGCGAATATAAACGAAGAAAAGATACATTTTAGAGGACGATTTCCAGTTAACCAGTTAACAGATTTTTACAAGAAAGTTCCACATTTAGCAACACGTATGCAAATTGTAATATAAAAATTTTAATAAAGCACCTATAAAACGTTTTTGCAAAATGTTTTCTGAGAGGTGAATTGAAAGAATTTTTGATTGATTGCACCAAATTGATTCGAATCGAATTGAATTGAATTGAATTGAATTGAACGAGTTGTTCTTCATAGTAAGTAGCAGGTCGCCGTTAGAAAACAACGAACAAATATGTCTTCCAATTGCGTTGACAATCGTATAAGCAAGTGAGCAGCAAATAAAATTTCGAATTTCGAATTTCAGGCTAAAAAAATCGAATAGGAAACCGCTGATCTCATTTTTCACTAATAAAGAGCTCGAATACTGTCAGAAATCTGCATTTATATCATTGGTCTCGTTGGAATTGTAACACCCCTTTCAGCCTTAGCTCATAACATTTTTCGAGATGTTGCGATCTCGATTCCATTCCACGGAGCTGCAATTACTGCTATGGTCTTTTTGAACAGAAATTTAGGGATAAAGCCACATAATATTATAACAAACTTTTCATTAGCTAAATGTCTTTATTGCTTGGTGAGCAATCAATGAAACTGTCAAATGAAGCTGAGCAGACAGTAAATTGTAAAATAGAAAGCTTTCTTGGGGGAAAAAGGTCAAGTTAACATTGACCCCACATTTTTTAACGAGAGGGGTCGATTAACACCGCTGTGCCTGAGAGGAATGTCAGGAATACAACTAAACGAATGGTAGAAATTTGGAAGGTAACGTGAAATGCATGTTTTAAGCATCACTACAAAACTCCAAGCTGCGTCTGTTACACTACTTTCGATAACTTGCGTAATATCGTCAATTCCACTTGAAGAAAGCCTTTTATGGATTAATTTGCCTAGATATAAACCCAATAAAATAGTTATAATATTATTTTTGGGAATGTAAGGTACCACATGAATAATAGGAAGGTAGTCCTTTCTCTGACAGACAAACCATTGATACGTGTCGAAGAGAAAGAAGAATGCAAAATTTAATTGAGTGCTCACGTATAAAACTGAAATGAGGACGAACCAATGCAAATGAGACACCCCGTTGGTGGGAACATTTTGATCCTATTCGATCACCTTCCACCTTATCATTATTACCATTTTATATATGAAACATCATCAATCACATCTACTATGGTTGGGCTATTTGAAATTTCAAGATTACGTAAAATGGCTCTGAAAATATTAGGGTGATCGCATGAAATTTTGACGAAAAAATTTTTAAAAAATGTGGAGCTGAATCTTTTTTTGGGGTAAATAGGTAAATTAAAAGTAAATGCTTGAAATTAAAAATGCTTGAAATTTTTCTTGCACCAATCAGTGTAGCACTGCGCAAAAATGCGTGAGAATTTTTTATTGAAAATGTAATAATTTGCAGTGTTCATCAACTTGAACTAATTGATATGACTGATGTATAGAAGAAGGTCATTGACGAACTTCTTTCATCTTTCCCTACCGATTGTGTTGAAGTCGAATATTTTTTGAAGTATATTCACATTTACCTGGTAGATTTCATAAATTTCGCTTACACTCATTGAGTTTTTGGTTTAGATATGGAATCGATTTATGAACTAAGCTGTTGAAATCTGCATTCAATTGGAAAGTTGGACTGCAAAAATAAGTGCGAAATCGTACCAGACGGCTGGAATTGTAAACGCTTTTGTATTCATCGTATCTCAGCAACCACTTTTTCATAACTTGCCACTAAATAATAAAATACGCAAAGCAATACTCTTATATTCCAACTCATCAAAACACCTGCAAAAATCTTCTACAAAAGTTTTATTTTTTGCGAAGCGAAGTGCATGAAATGAAAACTAGATATTGGAAACTTCATAAGGATTTCAAGCATACGTATATATATATATATATATATATATATATATATATCCTCAGGAAGCTGATGGATCAAATGTCTTCAAACCATAATCAACCAAATATACAATTTCATTTATCAAGCGATAGCTTCTTTTGCAATGTTTTCCTCTTATCTTTAGAGAAAATGGTTAATTGACGCATCATAAAACGATGTATGGAACGCTGATTTCTTTTGTCGATCTGTGAGGTACGCCACTCGTCTATAGATCAAGCAGGAATACTGTTCCGTGCAAAATAAATCAAAGAAGGTCAAGAGCATACAGGAAGATCAAACGACCGCAAAGTATGCGTTGTGAGGCTAGTCTGAGGTAGAATCAGAAGGATATAAAAGGGATTGATATGGCCATGTATTCATTGTGGATTCTAGACTGGTCCTAGGGCCGACTGGGCCTATATATGGCCGTTGGGGTGCGCGAGGCGATCGGCGGCAGCATGGAGTTCGACTGTTGGATACTGTCCGAGATTGAAGCTATCCTAGTGCCCCTTCTTGTTTGCCGCCTTATTGTATAATTGTAATAAACTGTTCTTCCCGTATATCTATCATGTCTCCAACTTACTCGACCGCAGCTCGAAATGGTACAGGTCCTCGAGGATACCTAGACGACTAGACGAGCAAAGGAGAGTCGACCCTTACAGATGCAATGGTGAGGGGATGAGGAATGAGAGCAAAGGGAGATGAGGAATGAAGCGATGGTGGAAAAGTGGGGTATATCGTAAAATTTATGAATGAAACCGTTTTAAGACCGTTTTTACAACCTTGCGACTGATTAAGCGCAATAGTGGTGAAGAGAAATAAGCCTGTAAAATATAATCCACAAAATCTCTTAGTACTGAAAGTCGTACATGTCCTGATCTAATCGGCTGGGCAAATAGCGAAGTGGTAAAGATGATGCTCGTTACATAACGATCATGAGTTCAATATCTTTCATAGGCCAACTGTGCGAATCTGATTTGAAAATAAAATAGGAATCAAGAGCTCAGCGGCCTCAAACAATTCCTCAAAAAGTTTCCAAGCCCATCCTTACATTTCCTTCAACTCACTATACCACTAGCAATGCGTATTTTCTGCACAATAGTCGTTTCTACCCAAATTATAGTTGTTAAGTTATCGCAATTGAAAAAAATAGCAAATACTTAATAGCAGTATCGATTCAATGAAAGCATTTCTTTTCATTGTTTAAAATGATGAAGTGAATAAGTACTAAAATAACTAAATTGGCTGCATATCGACTCATTTACTCGTTTATTTACTGTCTCATTACATAGTTAAAAAGTATTTTATATTAAATTTTCCCAATATTATTCGATATCATTGCTGCAAACAATCCAACAATCGGTGAGAGTAGAGTGAACGAAATGATTAATATTTACGGGATGAGTTATCAAATCGTGGTAATTCTATCCCACAATAATTCGAATTATTACCGAACAATAGCACTCATTGCATCAACACCATTGAAAACGCATCGACGAGAAACAGTGAAATAGGACAGTAAGGGATTAAAGGCGAACGAGAACTAATCGGTTTGACGTGTGTAGAGCATTGAAAGAGAGGATCTATAGAACAATAAATAAGCGGAGAAAACTGAGAATCAAACATTACTAGAGAACATTGTATAAGAATTTCGGACAAAAAAAGAAAACAAAAGCGAAAGAAAAAAAGATAAGTGCGAAAAGTAGCCGAGAAAAGTGGAGAATATTTACGTAGAACTAAAAATTACCAACAAAAAGACAACGAGGAAAAGAGAGAGATGACATTTAGATAGTAATAGTGAAAAAGTAATTCGTTTCATACGATCGGTTATAGAAGGTGAAACAGGTGAAATATGAGATTGAAATGAGCGCTGAGCTGATTAAAGAGTTAAGGGTACCGCTGCGTTGTGATCTATGACGCATCTATTCGCATGCATCTCACATTATGGCCATTATTTTTTAATGTCTCGATCACAACACGTTTGGAGTAGACAGAAATAAAAGGTTTTACATAGTGGTTTTATTGACAGGGATTATACATATGTGGTTCTACCCGAAAGGGAAGTTGGGGAGGGGGCTGGGTAATGGGGAAAAAAGGAAAGGCTCATCGCGCACCTTTAAGCATTATACAACGAAAAGAAAATGCAAATAGTTCAAGAATGAAAGAGAAAAAAAATTAATAAAAACGAAGTGAAAACGTTATCCCATACAATGAATCTCCAATCTTCTCGACAAAAAAAAAATTCTCGTTTGTGCTTCCATAAAGATAAGTGTATTGAATAGATGGAGAATATGTTCTTGCAATTCTCTGAATATTGCACAGTTATGCTTGCCAACTAAAAGTTTGTTCAGTAAAGGTGCGCCTTAATTGCACACTGAGATCACAGATGACTAAATTAACGTAGAGCTTCTTTCAGTTAAGTTGCGAATGCATCTTTCATAGTAGAGATGAAAGGCTCGAGCTGGTTTTTCAAACCTTTGGAGATTAAAATCTTAACGAAGAAATAACGGCATAGAGAGTTCTCAGAGCGTATAGCTGATCATTTCTTAATGACCATGACATAGGTGGGGGAGAGGAAAGGAAGGTTCCCATTCGATATTATTCAAGGTGAGCAAAGTTGACTCGGCATTAAAATTAATGTTTCCCTCAAGTATCCCTTTCAAGAGAGTATTGGAATTTTTTTTTTTAAACTAGGTAGGACTTGGCAACTATTATTGCATTTGATGAAATCTTGAGTTAAATGTTCTAAAATATAAATTCATCTTATAAAGCCCATAATATAAATGAATCAGTGACCGAATGATCGAGTAACCGCTTAGCTTAAATCTTATGAAACATTATGCGAACTTGATTAACATCAGCAATCGAGTGATTTGCTCGACCGCTTGATCACTAATTGAATATACTAATAATTATCTAGTGAAATTATATGTAAATATGCATCGAAGAACACATACAACGAAATGATTAGGCCGCTATTTTTTTTTTTTGAAAGGTTGAATTTAGCGTACATAGATTTTAAAAGTGAATTTTTTTTTTGCCTCCAGTCCTTTTTCTCACCGATTATTACAACTTGTTTTGGGCGCCTTAAATTTTCTTAGACACTGAAACGCTTATTATATATGGCTAATGATCTAACAGATATCGTCACACTTCTTATGCAAACTTTTAGAGGGAAAGAATCTCGAGGGAAATAAAGCATAAAATTCAATTCGAAACTAACATTTACCAAACTTATAAATTGAGGTTTTAGAGACTTTTTGAAGTGTTATATTAGAAATCGAATCGATGATGTCTTAAATTTGGCAATCATCATAGGCGCTAAGCTGAGTAATGAGTCACCTCGTCCCCACATTACCCCGCCCCTCCTCCATTCCTCATCGGTGATATATGGCTGAAGAAAGAAATGGGAACCAATCAGTAAATCGTTGAACTTTCACTTTGCATATAGAATTGAAAGTTGAATCGATCATGATGATTAAGAAAATATGCATAAATGTTGTTAGTCGTCACTGTCGATGCATAGAACAATATTAATATGCTAAACACGTGTTGCATTTACGCATCGACCGGAAATCCTTGCTTACATCGATATGAAGCGTTGTGCGATGCTTTAATATTAGAGTTGTGAGGCACGGTCGCTTTCCTTTTCTTTTGCACTTCCTTTTCCGCCGAAAAAAAATTTGATTCGCTTACACATAATGAAACGAACATCCTCTAGCTAAATTGCCATTGGCACTACTTGTTTCCGTATCATCAAAAATTATAGAATTCTAACAAAGCGAATTTAGTTCTTCCTCATGACTAAGAAATGATATCGTGAGAAGTTAGTGAAGTGATATAGCCTTAGCTAGAGTACCAAAACTTGTTTTTTTTCGATCACTGCCTATGACGTTTGCATTTATTTTTCGATTAGCATTTATTGTTAAATATTTTCAGAGTAATTCGGGAAGATAAAGATTCATAGGCCTAGCAAGTGCACAAATACAACTAGTACAAACAAAGCAATATCATGAATTCGATATTGAGATTGTATTAATTTGGTTGGCGAAATATTTCAGTGGAGGTTAACTTAAGAACGAAGGAGAAGGGAAGAGGGCTTGAACGATATTGTGTTCGATGGTGTTAAAATTGCAAGGAAAGATATCTCCAAGAGTGAATGAAGTTGAAATGAGATTAATTATTGAAGGATTTGGGCAATTTCCGATGGCCAAAGAATGAGGGGGATACTAAATTCAATTGGTCGATTGTGTCGTGGAGGGATTATACTCGAAAGTTTACGGTATTTTCACTGAAGACGGTGAACATAAAACACATTGTTGTCGAGCATCTGCAGCTGCAATAGCAATCAATGAAGCGAGTGTGAAAACGATAAGCCGTGGTGTGTAGAAATTAAAGAGCGATAATGGAGCATAAAAAGTTATTCATAGGCAAACGGCGATCCGAAATTGGCCAGATGTGCATCCTCACATCACATAAGAGTGATGCATATTGAGTGTGTTTGTGTGTCTGTGTGTCTGTGCGTATGTGTCGGAGGGGCATCACTCATCAAATTATTAACCATTAGCGTCAATGATCAACGATGACCATCAAATGGCACACAAAAGTTTATAGCCAAATGACCATACGCGCACTCTGCCTAAACAAAGGACAATCGAGTACACCATCAAACATATAACACATGATTGTGTTTATTGGTGTGGCTCGTGTGATATTGTCTGTTCTGTGCAAATATAACACACGCCTATAAAAACATATATACACTCACACTCACAAATACACACAGACGCGCAAACACACAGACACACATATACACACATACACGCAGATTAGCACTTGGAATTTTTGACAATATAGCGAAAGGCACTGAGGATTGAAGTATGAAATTTAGAGTTTTCGAACATTTCACCTTATATTTGAGGGGTTTTTGATCTATCTATTCTAGGATATCGATGTTAACAATTAATCCATAAGGTGTGAGCATTTGGGAAAATTTTAAACCTATTAGATTTCAATGAATTTTAGATGGATTTTAGAATTCCAATAAATTTTGAACCATTTAAATAAATTTTAGTGATCCAATAATCAGCTATTCGAAAGTAATACAATGAAAAATCGGGAATTTCTATATGTTAAGCGTTTTATTTTATTACAATCAACTATCTGCTTCCATTTTATCATTTTCTTATCAACGTTTCATAAGCATTCGTTTAAAAACTTCTTGTGAACTCGTTTATCAATGAATTTCTCTCCCTACAAGATTTATTTCTTCATATGATATAATATGTTCAATTAATAAATATTTAACAGTAGCATAATTTGTTGCTGTCCATAAAACATTACGATTATTGCAAAACAAAATCCATAGTTCCCATTGGTAGATAGTCGAATACAATCAGAGATGTTTTACACCAAAACAGAAGAGTTTCATCGTAAAGAACGAATGAAATACTAAAATTACGAGTTGAATAGGTTCAACTTAGAAGATTAGTGGGAATGAGAATATAACGGGGAAGGGAGTGAGATTGAAAGAAACAATTTGTTTCATAAAGCGAACTTTAATTGTGATTGCAAAGGTCAGTAAACGTTTCAACATCTACATATTCAATTAGCATCACCACCTATATATTCATGGTATTGGAATGTTACAAACATTCTACTTATGTGTGTTTATTCAGACTCTCATATAGATTTACAAACGCTATTGTACGCTCATTTACGCAGCAATGATTGATTTAGATTAGCATCACGACAATCAGATATGAATAGAATAGCATTTTAGATAAGGCTAGCATTAGCATGACGAACTGAGAAAGGAGGAGGGGAGAAGTTTAAAAATTCTTAATAGAAACAATGAAAACTTGATTTATCAACGAAAAAACAACTTTCTGGAAAAAAAAACTATCAAACTTTCAAATACTCTCCCTCTTTTATATAAATGACATAAAGAGTAGACCATAACAACTCAGACTCCATCTTCCACTCCTATCCGGTTACCCAAAAGAGCCCGACCAAACATATAACGGGGAGATACCGTTAAAATAATTTGTTTCGAGGAATCGCTCGTATACTGCGTAGTGTCGAATATCAGTAGGATAATAAAACGAACAATTAGAAAATACAATAAAAGCGATGATGCATTTATATTATGAAGAATGAATTATTACAGTATTCTAAACAATATAGAAGCCCAGAGATCGTAAATTTATATCAGAGAAATGCCACACAACACATCATCTCGCTATTGTTCACTATCGACAGTAGCGTACACTGCAACAATATCGTTATTTCATTTATGTTCGCTGTATACTCACAGTGCAGCATATAACGACTTACTTTACTTATTTATATGACTTTTGACGAGATAAAAGGCAAGGCGAAGAGGAGATAAGGGTGGAGATGGAAAAGGGAAGGAGAGAATAGGAAAATGTGCGCAAGAAATTTCACAGAGGGAAAGTATAGGAATAATATATGCAGAATGAATGCTCATACGAAAATCTGAATCGATAGGATGCTCCTTTAAGTATTCAAATTTGAGTATTTCAAAAAATTCAACTTTCAAAAATTGAATTTTTTATCACTTAAAGAAAATAGAAACGATTATACGTGATTTGAGATGATAAGAAATTTTTGATAACGATAAATTCTTTCGATCGATCTCCTTGGAAAACTTTCGATTTCTTCGAGTGGAATTTTAAAAATTCGCAAGAAACAAAAAACAAAGTTTTTGAAATAAAGTCGGCTAAATTTCTAATACTCTTCTTCTACTTTTTAATGGATGTAATAAAAAAGATATAAAATTCGACCTCCATCACCTACTTCTCAGTGGGATCGATGAAAATACGATCCAATGTAACCCACTTATCCTTGCAGAAAGGAATACTTGATAAGGGTTCCAGCAGTGCACATAAGAGTATCAAAATAAATGCTATTATTTCATAAGGTGGAAGATAAACTTCCGTTTATACTCTTGCTATGTGATATATAATATTCAATAGAACTCTTGCAGCACAAAACCCTATGAAGCTGAAGTGTTTAGAAATCATATTGCGTAATAAAATTCATGTTCCCAACCATTGGCGGAATAAAACTTTTCTTTTATTAACTTTGCAATTCAATAAAATTAAAGCATTGTGATGTTACCTTTTCTTTCCTTAATAAATTCATTCGCTCCGTGAATCATTTTGGAGGCGAGCCGTTTGTGAAAAATTTTCGTTTATCTGAAGAAGAGCAAATGGAAAAATATGATGGGAAATTTTTCCCTATGCATCATACTATTTGGAAGCTTTTTTCATCTTATGGAACTTTTTTTTTAATCAGAGCATTGCAGTCGTTCTTCCTCTTCCTTCCCTCCTTCAGACAACACTTATTGCTAGTGGACGGACATATGACGTGGAATTTGGGTTCAATAATGTCCAGCCAAGTATTTGCATAATGTTTTACTTATGATCCTCTAAGTACCAATTGCGTCCTACTCAAGAAAGTATGAACGGAGATCAAGGTATAAATATATTGTTATGATGAAATAGTGTTTTTTCGCTGAGCAAAGCGATGTGTCTGTGCAAACGTAAAGTAAATTTTAAAACTCGAATACAATCCACCAAAAATTGTTTGGTTTTGGTTCGCCTTCGCTAAAGAAGTGCTAATTTTGAAGTGAAACTGAGTCTGAAGAAGTATCTATGCAAAGCACCACTGAAGTAATTTACTCGATGGGATACGGGGATGTAGCTGGGAGAAAGATTAAAAATGAGGGTGGAGATGGGTGGCGAAAACTGGGGGGGGGGAGGGGCTCAGAAGGAAGGCAGTGTGTGCTCTCAACTGGAGAGCGGAAGACTCAATTTGAAGGTAAGGGGGACTGTATTGTTGAGGAAGGAAATGGGAAATATATTCGAAAGTTTATGCGTATGCTGAACGAAATTCATAATGCAATACAATACATTAGATATTTTTTTTCAATGGAAAAGAAATAACTGAAAAACCTGTAAAAGTTTTTCGATTTTATGTGCCTTCTCAATAAGCGATACAATTTCACTCGATTTCGGGTGTTCATCAAGTTGTACAAGTTCGAGTACCTTTTGCGCACCTTTTAAACGACGAATCATCAACGATATCTCCGATAAAATCTAAAAATATTTTTAATCATATCAACAAATTTTGGCATTAAAAAATGTTCAAATTTTATGATTATTATATTTCCGTCTATTTAGCCTTTCTTAATGAAACTTTTCAGTGATCTATTGAATGTTATCAATATTACCGATATTAATTACCATAAACGAAGTGCAGTAATTAATAAACAGTAATTAATAATAGTAATTCCATATCAGTAGCTGTTAATAGTAAACACTCATAATAATTATACATCGAAGAAAATGAAAAGAAGAAAGAATTCGTCTGTTTTAGTGGTGAGGAATTTGCAAAATTTTAGAGCATTAGCAAAGAAATTTGCTGCCTTTTTTTCCCGCTCTCACATTTTAAAAACTCCAATTCATCATGGAAAATTTCCAGTTGATTCATCATTGTTGAATTTTCTCAGTATGTCTCCCTCCCTTCCTCCTCCTCACACCATCCTTAATCACCGATACTTGGGAACATCGTGTATAAAAGGGTTTTGAAATTGCGATTTTGACTGCAGCAATAGAAAAAAACCTCACAAGCAATGCATTGATTTTAACAAACTATTTATTTTTTTTTTTACTTCTAGAGAGAAAAATCCCCCTTTCTTTCCGTTTTTTTTTAATTCAGACTACTTCACGATATAATTTTCTCGCTCAATCGGAGAATTTTTAGAAATTCTAATTAAACGCAAAAACAATCATATCTTTGCAATGGAAAAATGAATGCGCCACATAATTTTTCACATTTGTCAATGCTATCTGGAAATATGCACTTTTTTATCTTGTCTAATTTAACAATGTGTGCTATTTTGCGGTAATCATTAAGAACTTTTTTTCTCGTCCTACCTCTCATATTTTATCGAACATGAACAAGAGCATTTCGTATCGAAAACATATATAACGACATATAATTTGCAAGGTGGTGAGCAAAAAAATACCATTTCTATTGCTAAAGTATTATTGACAGGCGTCGAATCATCATCACTTATTTAGCAATAATCATGCGGAAATAAAAACGTTTAAACAATCCGGAACAATCATGAAGGTCTTAGCATTTTTTTTTATTATTTGACGGATCGGTCAAAAATGGTCAACTACTTAATTTGAGTTTGACAGCTTGAACAAAAATGTCTTTAGCTAGCCGAAATTCTATCTCAATGTATAAATTTGAAAGGTTTTATCGAAACGGATTGCGAGAAAGAAACTCTAAGAGAGTTTATTCAGCGCAAAGAAATAAAACTAAAATTTTAGCAATGATTGTCATCAAAATATTTGAAATTACATCGAACGAATTTTATCAAATATTTGCGGCATATTTTAAGTGAAATATTTTATGATATTTTATTTAGTGAATATTCACAGATGCCGAATTATTACTCACTAAGCGATAATTTCATTCGATTTCCATAAAATTCTTAAACGAGACTTCTCCTTAAATTAATTTGTTCAGTTAATTCGAGTGCTTTCAATTAATAAGACGATGCATTTCAATGTTGTCTAAACATTAAACTATTACTCACAATAATTTGCAAATAAACTCTAAAGGTGTCTAATTCCTGTGTCTCTAATCACTGCTACCAATTATCTTCATTATCGAAAATGTAACAAATATCAAAACATCGGAAAAATACAGTATTATATACTAATATGCTTAATGGAAGATAAACGAACGAACATAAAATGCATTCGAATTGGATGGGGAAGTTGAATATTTCTATTCAACTTTTAACCGAATACGATCCCATGGGAAAGGTAATAAGAAGAGAGAGAAGGTGGGCGATAAGCTTTAAGAAAAATCATTTCGATACACAAGAAGTTGTGTTAGGAAAAGTAAGGATACTTTATCGATATGAAAACTTGAACAGTTCAATCGGGATATTCGTTCAAGTTGAGATAGATTTGAAACTTGTACTATTTAATATCTACTTCGAAAAGCTGTCTCATAAGCGAAATAAGAAAAAAAATACTATGAACCATCGGGATAGTTCGATTAAAGTCGGATGGTTGTTGTAGTATCGCATCGGATAAAGGTGCTGATGTTAAGCAGTGTGACTTCACTTGAAGTTCCAATGATGACAAACGTTCTTCCAATGATAAGCACTAAAGTAATTTATATTTGTTTATTTATTTATTCATCTGTCCTTATTTATTTATTCTTTTTCTTTATTTATGGTGATAGTTATAAAATCACATGTGCATCCTGTAGGGGTTATTTGGGTATTTTGCTCTACCCACTTACGCACAGCTTACCTCAACGTGAAACAATCGCACACGTCGCATTGCCTTCCCGCGAATGTAGGGAACTACTGCGGGCCAGGAGGAGGGAAGAAGGAGGGGAATTGCACCTTACTCTTCAACTTAACGTCAATCCTGTGAAAATTTTTCCAACTTCATATAATGGTAGCTTATAAAAACAATTGTTCGCTTACATAATTTCTACAATCTACCTATGTCTGCGATCATATTCATACTCACATCCTTATTGTTTTCAAAATAGAATGAGGCAATCAATAGCTTTTCATAACATTTATCGCTTCTTAGATTTTAAAAAGACTTCGGGAATTTTTTGTGGCCTCCAAAAAAGAACATTGCAAAATCTCTGTGGTATTTAGTGGAATTTTTAAGTTTAACTGGCCAGCTATTTTTTAATAAATCAATAAAGAAATTGAAATAATTTTCCTATGAAGAAAAGTTTCAGAAGATATTTACACTATTCGTGAGTTCTTTTATATCGTGGAAATTCTTTTGCATATTTTCGATGAGATCAACAACGCTCATATATTGTTCGGCCAATCCATCAATTTCTGCTTTCTGTTTCACCACAGTTGCAGAAAGTGACCAAGATTCTGAAAATTGCAAATATTCACCATTCACTGCAAATAATGATGTGATGGGGAGAAGGTGGACGGGGATGGGGAGGGTAGGGGGAGAGGGAAGGACGAGCAGCAGGAAATCATCGATAAGGACCAAAGTAAGAGGGAAAATTTTTCGATTAAGCTGAAAAAGTTATGAGAACGTCGGAGGGCTACATAGTTACCATAAAAGGAAGAACAGGTTAGATGGGTGGTACCAAAAAAAGTTGGTGGCAACTTGCAGCATTATGAATGGAAATTTATCACCAAATAAGTACAAAGCGTTTTAAGATCAGCGATCCATGTTGCATTTAAATGCTATTACAAAACCTTTCATCAATCAAAGCCGAAGAGGTAACAAAAGCTGTCAGCAATCAATGCAAGGATGAATTTAATGATTGTTTCTCCAGCTTTTCGCAGCTTTCACTTCCTTATTATCTCTATATTTCTCAACTGTTTACGGTACGTCTGAATCATAGTGATTTCGCGTCTCATTGTTAACGGAAGTCTTACTGAGTGCGATTTCGAGTGCTAATTTTGAAACTAACAACCAGATGGTTTTGGACATATTTGGCATGATATCTAATCAACTTTCAACCAATCAATAAATTGATAAATCAATAAATGAATGAATCATTATCAACCGTTTTTAAAATCACGAAGAGTTTCTTTGCATTTTTTGTGTATTTCGCATAGTTTTGCGTCAAATTCGCCAGCGACACCAGAAATAAATTCGTTCAACTGGAAAAAAAGAAAAGCAAGCTATTGTAATGCAAACAACGATCGGTGACTCTAGAGTGGAAGTCAAAAAAATTGATTCGCACATAACTATAAATCAGAAAATTGCAGGACGATTTTTCAGAATTCAGTGAGGAATGCACAACCAATTGAGCACATTTTATTTGAATAAGGTGTTGCATATGTGGTGACATTTCATCACATCCAAAGTGCAACTTCACTTACCGAAATGGGTATTGCAAAACGCATGCACGTGGCAAATATCGCAATGTACAATGGCCACGTCATGACGACGCGCAGTGAGGTAGTGGATATCACATGAGTACATAGCAGAGCTATCTATTTCAACATGAAATTGTCACGTGACGACCACTATATAAGCTGTGCCTTTTCCGTTGTTTTTGTGTGTGTGTTTTCTTGTGTGCGTCTCCCTCGCTACTTCGGTTCTAATAAAGCTTACTCCTCACTCGCCGTTTCGTCTACATCATCACCACCACCACTCGGCGACGTAACAATCCTCAGTCAGTGTATCTCAGTGGCAGTCAGATACACAACAGTGGCGATCAGGGAACTCGGCAAGCGGATAAGTGATGGCGACTCTCTCAGAAACGCAGTTTCAACAACTCCTCGCGACGTTCACAAACGCTCTTCGCGACGTGACTCAAATTCAACTGTCGCAGCTACCACAGCCGACCGATACAACGCGACAGTTCGACGCGCTCTCCGGACGCCTCGCACAGTTCGTATACGACCCAGATACGAACCTAACATTCGAGGCATGGTATAGACGGCACGAGGACGTCTTTGCAGTTGACGGCGCAACGCTCGACGAGGCCACCCGCGTTCGCCTCCTGCTCCAGAAGCTCGACACTCCGGTATACGAAAAGTATGCCAACTACATTCTACCGAGAGCTCCTCGCAATATCAACTTCGCAGACACGATCGCAGTGCTTACGGATCTATTTGGACCGCAACAGTCGCTCTTGAACGCACGATACGCGTGTATGAAGGTCGCCAAACAACCGACAGAAGATTTCATTACCTATGCCGGACGAGTCAATCGCGAATGCGCCAATTTTCGACTTGGGACGTGTACGGAGGATCAATTCAAATGTCTTATATTCGTATGTGGTCTACACTCGAGCCACGACGCATTTATTCGACTCAAGCTGCTCGACAAGATCGAAATGGATCCGACCTGTACGATTAAGACGCTAACAGAGGAATGCAAACGATTACTTAACCTCAGGCACGACACCCAAATGATCGAGAATGGCTCCTCGCCCACGCAAACGGTCTACTCAGCCCAGCAAAAGTTCCCTTCTCGACGAAGACCCCAGCCAGCAGCTCAACCCAACCAAATCAAAGACCCGACTCGGCGCTCCAATGCACCAAGGACACCACCAAACCCATGCTGGTTCTGCGGCGCGATGCACTTTAATCGCGACTGCAACTATCGCCAGCACCGTTGCTCCTTGTGTCAAGCTATTGGACATAAGGAAGGTTTCTGCAACGTCACCAAACGCCGCTCAAGGAACAAGTGCCGTTCAAAACAACGTGCCTCGCCCCCACTACCAAGAAGACGAGTACGATCAGATGCAGTTTTCACCGTCTCAAGGATCGACTGCACCCAATATCGACGCTTCGCAATCGTCACAGTGGACGACAAGGCAATCAGTTTCCAAGTAGATAGCGCATCAGATGTCACAATCATCAGCAAGGCGACATGGCAGCTCATTGGACGACCAACTCTCCAGCCTTCATCACTCATCGCTCACAGTGCATCAGAAGATCAGATCAGCATTCTGGGACAACGAGCATGCACCTACAGCTTCCAGAACTCCTCAGCGAAAGGACTGTTCTACGTAGCCAACACTCAGTGCAACCTACTCGGAGCAGAATGGATCTCAAAGATGGGGATGTACGCAATCATGGACTCCCTCCCAAGGCAGGACCCAGCTGGATCGACAACAGTCAGCGCCAGTATTGCTGCACCAAGCAACAACCACATAGCCAACGATCTACAGCGCCGCTATCCGCAGATCTTCAGCGCCAACCTGGGACATTACAAGCTTTCAAAGGCGAGTCTCCAGCTGAAGCCGGGCGTCAAACCAACATTCTCGCCCGGCGACCGAGTTCTTGTGCGCACTTACCAAGGACCAGTCGTCAGCTGGACAAAGGGGAAAGTGTTAAAACGAATGGGACGAGTACTATACAAGGTACTCATCGGAAACGACACATGGACCCGACACGCAAACCAGCTCAGACTGTGCTTCGCTGATTCAGACCCAAATCAGTTGGACGATCTTCGGACGCTTTTCGAAATGTTTGATCTCCAGCAACCATCACAGCAACCAACGGATCGGGAAAACGCACGGCCAGTCGAACCCACTCAAGTCGACGAACGACCAAGACGTGCAAGACGAACACGCCAGCGTCCACGACGGCTCAGCATTGAACCGCAACGAAAGACGTATGGTGATGCCGATCTTTAACCCCCCCCCTATTCCACTTCAAAAAAGGGGAGGTGTTGCATATGTGGTGACATTTCATCACATCCAAAGTGCAACTTCACTTACCGAAATGGGTATTGCAAAACGCATGCACGTGGCAAATATCGCAATGTACAATGGCCACGTCATGACGACGCGCAGTGAGGTAGTGGATATCACATGAGTACATAGCAGAGCTATCTATTTCAACATGAAATTGTCACGTGACGACCACTATATAAGCTGTGCCTTTTCCGTTGTTTTTGTGTGTGTGTTTTCTTGTGTGCGTCTCCCTCGCTACTTCGGTTCTAATAAAGCTTACTCCTCACTCGCCGTTTCGTCTACATCATCACCACCACCACTCGGCGACGTAACAATCCTCAGTCAGTGTATCTCAGTGGCAGTCAGATACACAACATAAGGCAATGAATTTTATTGCAGTCCGACCCTGGACTAGCACACTATTAAATGTCAGTGAACAGTGGGGTCACTTGCTCAATAGGTGACCCCTATTGTACTGTGATAAATGGATTGGACTACCCGTTAAGGAGGCAGAGGCGAGTGAGCGGGAAGAAAGGGGAAGGATGGAGTCCATTTTGGAAGTTCAACATGAACTGGAACTTCGAAATTAATAATCAAGTTTGGGGGTTGGGGGTGGATCTTAGTGGAATTTTTTCACTAGTACTACGCAGCAGCATGAAATGAAATAAAGTTGTAAAAATTTCAAGGATAGTGCTATGTTTGAGATTATCGTTCATCGTCTACTTTGCTTTTTAAGCTTCTTCTCTTAACTTGCTCAAGCTGTAACTTGTTTCAATGGAAGAGAGTAACGTAGTAGTAAAAGACTTCGTAAAAAATATACCAATAATTTGTTGTTGTTGTTTTTGTTGTTGTTTTACTGTAAGAGAAGCTCGGCTCTATTCCTAGATGAATTTCATGTACCTCAGGCGATGAAAATACTTAGAGAAGGAGATATATCAATTCAGAAGAAACGGTGCTAGAAAATTCGGCACTTGTTAAGGACGGTTGGTTGAGTGTTGAGGCGCTGAGAAGACTATTTATTCCGATTCCTCGATCATATTTTAAGATGTGAGATTTAACCGCGGGGTTACATTCCAACTTTTAAGACGGTAAGCAATGGAACTAAATCTAGAAGTGGAGCTTTTGCTGAGCGTTGTCTCTGTAGAGAATTATAGAGGAGATTAAATCCGACAAGATTCATCAGGACCTTGTGCGAAGAGTTCATGCTATGACAAGACCAAATTTCAATAGAAGTAGAGTTGAATTCTAAAGAGGGACCGTTCCATGATCTCTTATTTCCAAAAGACGGATTTAGATTCAAGAAGAAAGAGTGGGGGGACTGGGGAAGGGGGAGGCGAGCTGCAAGATTCCTCATCTACGGAGAGAATATGGAATTAGGAAGAAGCAGTGAACTTGATGGAATATAGCTATAGTTATGAGCGTATCAATTTGAATTTTGGAAGTATTGTCACTAATGAAATTTAAATTAATCCGGTTGCATTTTCCCCGCATGTATATAGTACCCTTCTAGGTGGGAATGCCACAAAGATGTTCACACTCACGTGGAATTAGCCACATTCTTCTAATTAAAAAATAATTGAATATTACCGCTGACATAGCATCATCCATGGTCATATTCGCATTGTCGAGTGCACTTTCTAATGCAACAATATATTCGGCTGTACGTTGTCGTTGTTTGCGTATATTGTTTGCATAACGTAACACTTTGGACATCACATCGAACAAGTCGTCTCGCAATGTCTTCTCGTGATTCAGTGCTCTCTTGCAATTGTGATCCCTTGAATTCTAGAAATACTCCGTGTGAATAAGATGAGATTTAAGAATATTGGCAAATTATATATATATATATATATATATATATATATATATATATATATATATATATATATATTTCAAGCATAAGATAGCCGGCTTCGAATTGGCTTCTAAATAGAAGAGCAATCAGGTGGTGTATCGTTATAAGCCGCCTAGCAGCACTGCACATGAAAGCGACTACTATCCTTGGCTCCTTTCTAACACATCAATCGAATTCGATAAAGTGTTCGTTCCGGCAAGTGTTTCTTGGCAAGGACGAGTATTTGTTCGTTATTTCAAAAGAAAATCTGAATTAAAAAACGTGCAACATGTAGTAAGTAGAACTTGCCAATTGCATCGCTTTTATTGTCGTGCGGTGCGTATCGCATTTATCAATATCGATTTCATGCACACTAAAATGTGCCACTCTCATTCAAAAAACTTCACGTAAATCTGTTGCTCATAAATATTTCGTTGTTTTTAGGCAAGAGGAAGATATAAAGGATAACAGCAGGAATTATAAATGATATAAGGTGGACGAGGGCGAATTTTCCACGAATTGAAACTTTCTGCTCTTTTGTACTACAACTGAGGCTCTTGTTGAATTCTATATAACCATAGTAGTCTATCGTTATTCATCGAAAGTCAGTTTTAAAAGATAGGCTTCCTCAGTACAGTTATCGTAAGAGGCAGAATTGCATAACTGAGAATAGGTGTAAATTTCTTCGAATCTCGTTCAAAATGCGGAGCACACAATCGACGGAGGCTTGTAATAATTGAAGGAAATTATAGTACTTTGAGTCTTAGTCGGATGACATTTCTTGAGGAAAGACACGATTATAATGGAAAAATAATTGGATTCAAAAAATATGTGATCGGCGTCTTACTTATGATGGAAATATGCAATATGTATTTGGGAAAACCGCGCATCAAACTTTAAGAAATCATAAGGAAGAACGGTCGTAGACGGTCGAAAAAAAATTGATGTCTACTCGATAACACTATAAATTCTCTCGTAAAGCAAAAAAAAATAATATTTTTCGTTTGAAAATAAGGTTTTATAAGAAGAGTATTTACAAAACATTATTTTTAGAAAGGCCATATTACTATAAGAATACCTTTTATAGAAACTGTCTCGGAGTATTGATCTGATAGTGCCTTTTTCACAATAACATTCCATATAAACGATATTTCAGAACATAATTCCTTGTAAAAGTGTTTTTGAAATCTCAGTAAACGGTGTTTTTTAATGACAGAAATTTGTAAACTACATTAAAAGTAATGACGAATATAAGTTTTCATTAAATTTATGTTTCTCAAAAGAAATAGAAGTTTCCTAAAAATTTATTCATTAAAATTTATGAAAATTGTGAATTTACCAATGATCGTTCCAGTATAGAAAAAAAAAGGAGAATTTCGTATAAACAATTATTTAAACAGACCTTTCGTCTTTTGTTGAAGCTTCACTCGTGGATGCCATCTGCTTGGAAGTAGAGCGACCGAAGCGACAAATCCGCCTACCGATATCGATAAGCAATGAATAGAACGACATGAAAAAATCAGCCTAAAATCAACTCATATGACTTGTTACAAAATTAAACATTAAAATTATAGACATTCAAATCCAGAATATTCAAATCCATAGATCGTAATAGAAGTTTGAAAAAAAAATCAAATTATTCAATTTTACAGCATTTGACGAGTTTTCAATGTGCAAACATCTATTATGCAATCAATAAAACTAAAAAAAATCGTCCGAAATGTTTTCGACGAGTACGATAGGCACGCATCAATTCCCAATGAACTATAGAGGGATCATCGAAATATTTTTCTTTTTCCGAAACATAGAGTAGTGATTCGAATTAGTGAAAAGCGAAGTAATATGAGCTTTTAAAATGAAATTTCGGTTTACAAAGAATCAAATCTCAAATATTTCCCTCACGGGTAAGTTGATCAACAATTTGCCCAAAACATTCTGATAGCAAGAAGTTGCAACAAAACAGTGTCGGCTTCACTCGAGCAACCACCATCACTGCAATTACTTTTGAGGTTGGAATCATCGTAAATGGCTTACCTCTTATTTATTCTCATACCTGACGGCTACCATTTCGCGTAGCATAAGATAACGTTTTATGAGTTGTGACAACGTTTTATGAGTAATAGAAATATATGAAACAAAAGGCTCTCATAGCTTCAATTACTGCACAAAGAAACTTGGTTGCTTCCTCATCGCCTTTCTCCCTTTCCGGTGCCTTACGCGTTCTTGTTTATGATTTTAGGCGGATATATTTAGAAGACTGCCACATACTTTCGCTTCACTATGCAATTTCATCACAAATATTGACAATTTTCAAAAGTTTGCATGTTCTCACACAACAATCCAGGCTCCTTTCTGAAATACCGCGATACTTTCGTTCTTTGAGCTTCTTAAAGTCCATGTCATCTTCGGACAACCTATCTGATCATCACCAGCAATCTCTCCAACCTCCCCCCTCCCTCCCCCAACTTCAGCAGCAATACGACCTCATCCCATTACCTTGTCCCTATATGTGCTATGTAACACTTTCGCAGTTCTTCCGAAAATGAAAACTGCAGTGATGTTCACTAAACTTAACAATGTTCTTTACTTAAATCATTAGACTTATCCCCTTAGAATAGTTCTGTAAATCGTCTTTTCGATAATACAGATCACTTTTTATTAATATAATAATTAGCCATGATCTGACATATCACCCATGATCTGACTTATCTCCCATGACCTGACTTATCACCCTTGATCTCATTCACTAACGGTGGTCTGACTTATTAACAATGATCTGACTTACTACCATGATCTAACTTGCTACCCATGATCTGAATTATCACCGATGATCTGAGTTATCACCAGCGATCTGACTCGTCAAGGATGATCTGACTTACTACCCATGATCTGACTCACTACCCATGATCTGGCTTGACACCCATGATCTGACTTATTACCGATGACCTGACTTATGA
Source organism: Baylisascaris procyonis (assembly GCA_037389465.1). Classification (NCBI taxonomy): domain Eukaryota; kingdom Metazoa; phylum Nematoda; class Chromadorea; order Rhabditida; family Ascarididae; genus Baylisascaris; species Baylisascaris procyonis. Next base: position 3,167,969 of record JAZARR010000200.1, read on the forward strand.
CCTATGATCTGACTTGTTGCAACGATGTGAATTTCTACCCATAACCTCTCTTATCACCCATGCTCTGACTCATCACCCGTGATCTGACTTATAACCCATGATCTGACTTTTCACCCATGATCCCAAACATTACCCGTGGTGTCTTATTACCCATGATCTGACTTATCACGAATGACCTGACTTATCACCCACGATCTGACTTATTATGCGTCATCTAACTTATCACAAGTGATCCGACTTATCAACCATGATTAGTAAACACAATAATCTTCCAAAAACATCTTATAAAACCATAATTATGCTCAATAATTTTAAACGATAGAAAAAGAACAATCGTTTTATACTAAAAAGGAAGTTTTTATGGAAGATTTCCCGAAAGGAAATAAATGTAATTTGAAATTTCAATGATTAGTACTTTCAGGCGGTAAACAAACTGTGACAATATCCTAACAACTAATCCTATGTTCAAGCACAGTACTATGCCTACAATCATCCCGAAATCAAATTTAGTCCAAGTGAGATGACGTAGAGGAAGGGGAAGGAGGATAGGCGTGTCTCTCTTCTAGGATCTAAAAACGCTATTGTATTGTTAAGGGAAATATCATCTACAACTAATGCACACATTTCTATAACTGTTATTTATTATAGAAAAAAAAAAAGTAAAACGACAACCTGAACATCGACGATTTCAATGAAACTATCTCAGCTGAAGGTCGACAAAGGCATAAATACAAAAATTTTAAAAATATAAAAAAAATACAAACTTTTTCAACGAAACATAGTTTCCAAATAAACCAAAAATAAAACATATCAATATCACACAATAAACAGAGAGGAAAATTTTTCAGTGTAAATTTTAAATTACGATCGAAATAAAGAAGAGGAATTTTTGCTAAAACTTTCCACATAAATATTTGAAGGAGAATAAAAAGCACAAACGAGTAATACGAGTGCTGAAAAAATGCTGTCAATAATTTACTAAGGGAATATTTACCTGAATCAGGAATGTTTTTCTCAGCATAAAGATTAAAACATAGAAAAACTCCACCTTCAAAAGCGTTAATCAACATAAACAATGAAATAGATCAGGTGATGAGAGGAGAAATAACGCCGCAATTATCGTAGTACAACAAAACAGTAGGGTCAATCTATCGTAGCTGTTAGGGAGTTTCTGTATCCTGTTTCTCATTAATGCTTGAAATGCGACACTGCCAATCGAAGACTTCTTTTGTTGATATATCACTTCGCCACGGGAACTGAATGAAATTATTTCGATACTATACTCTAATTTTTATAACGTTCAAAATGTAGACGGGGACAAATATAATCTCGCAATCTTTGCTGTTTTCATCCTCCATTAGCAAAAAACTTCTAAGGAGCAGAAAAATAAGGAGGGCATACCCTGCAGCGTTGTTATATCACACAACGATAGGTGGCATAGGTGATGCAAGTTGAAAGGTGTGCTCTGCACAACTGGTGTAGATGGAAGTTAAAGGTTTTAGCTGATTGAAGAAGCAAGCGAAGAAGAAGAACCAAGACGGATTTGTAATCTCTTCGTTCTCATCCCCTCTTGATCATTTCACCCTCCCTGTCGTTTTTATTTTATTCATGAAAAACCGATGTGTTCAAACTTATCATTATATTTACGAATGTAAAAACTGCTCTCGTTTTATATTCCTTCCTTTCTGCTCATAGTAACAAACAATAAAAATGCTTGATTTCCGACAAACCAAAACATATGCCCACTCTTCGACCATCCTACCCGCAACATGTAAATTCAATGAATGTACTCCTTATCTCATTAACAAATCATTCAACGCACACCTACTTCCGGTATAACAGCAATGGAACTAAAATCCCAAGGTATCCCAAAGTATCGTTTTATATTAGAAATCATCAGTGTTTTTCTTCTAATTTCAAGTTTCTGGAATTTCTAAAACGGAAGCCGTAATTAAACAGCTAAAAGGCATATCCCATTTTCTTTCGATATTATGGTAATCTTGGTTTGATATTGATGATAGACCTGACCTCATTTTTGAAGTGACCCCTTTTTTCCCCGATGCGGTCCTAATAAACAGATAACAAACTAGGCTGAATTATAAGGGCATATATAAACATGACGACAAATCTAGGGAATGCAATGTACATAATTGTACTAAATTCAAGCGGTATGGACTTTCGTGAAAAATTCGCACATTCATAAGCAAATCTCCACATTAAGCATTCTCAATATTATCTGAGCCTCTTTGCTCCCTTTTACATCTCAAAACGCTGATGGGAAAAAGTTATATGACTATACGATCATCGATTTTTGATGATAAAACTGCCTACTCATGCATGTTCTAGTTCACATAATTTCCGTCAAGTATTCTTTGCTAAGAATTCGAACGGAAATTATAAACTCTCAAAAACAATCTTAAAAGAACAATACTAACGACATAAATAAAAAAGTTACACAAATACGATCCCAAAGAAAAAAAAAACGATGAGAGGATTCTAAAACGGGAGGAATCTCGTCATATACGAGCGATGATTGTGCTATCAGAATCCTTGAAATTTGGATTTGATGCACAATAGAGCGAAATTCATACGAATGTATTACATCGCGTAAATAATCCCCGTTCATCAGGTAGCTATACCAGGTGTTCCACGACGATATTTACGCTTCAGTGATTCCACGAATGACATCATTTTCAATGCTGGTCCAAAAGGCATCTCCAAATGACGTATTAATAGCTCGGTGCTGAGTAGCATCAATGCTTTCCCATCGATCTGCTACAAAAAGAACATTCAAATCAACGAGTTTTTCTTTTCAGATAAAAAAGGATTATTTTCAAAAATTCAATTCCAGTTGAAGATCACTTCTACAATATTATTTTATACTGATTATCCCCTAAGCTAATTTTTTCCTTTACATAACGTGAATATAGTGGGACCAGTCAAAAATAATAGCAATAATAACGTTCTAATAATGAATGAAAACACTTTCTGCAAGATTTTATGCAAATTTTAGAGTAAAAATTTATTCAAAATGAACAATAGAAATTTCATTTCGCCTACATTCTGCGTAAATTTAGCCGCAACCATTGAACCAAACGTTGCTTCGACCTCACTCGAAACGCGTGCAACCGACCAGCTTGCCAATGTTGAATCTGATGAATGCATTCCACGATCTTGAATTTAAACTCATTTTCATACTATTAAAAAAAACTCCTAAGCCTGATGACACTATTTTTGCATAATTTATTTTATACGGCTAAACTTATCAAACATCAGTAATATTTATTATTAACAAATAATAATGATATGCCTATGAAAAGGTATGAGAGACTCAAATTGCAAAAATAGGGAACAATAATGATTCCGCATTTCTAGCGAAGCATCTTACTATCACCGCTTTGAAGTGTTATATCGCCGAGAAAGCGTATTTAATGCCGATTGAAAACGCATACTAACGAAAGCTTTTTGAGCAAATTTTTGCTTCAAAATTGAACAACTTTTGAAAGCATGACATTAACTGTCCACCTTTAGTCAGCTAACATTTAGAAGCATCCACCCTACAGTCACATATTTTCAAATAAACCAAAACCGTTTCAATAAAAAATATTCCCAAAAAAGACAATAATTACTCTAATTGGCCTACTGTGTTTCACCACGTTTAATCATGCTTGAATTAAAATAGAACCAGGAAATGAAAGTTAAAAAAATCAGAAAATAAAAAATAAATGTTCAAGTCAAAATATAAAGATGAAGATAGAACATAAAGTAGAACCTTCAGAATCTTCCGAATCGCCACTTTCCGATATCCTTCCAGGAAATAGCGGTGGTGTATCTCCGACTGGAAATTGTGCAAATATTATAACACTTCACGACATGATATGCAACTAACGGTGAAACTTTTAACTGAAAACTTACTACGTACCCACTGATGGGATGTTTAAATGTTGCTCGGAATTTCAAGGATAAAGCGAAACCCTAAATTCCCCACTTTAAGAGACAAATCCAATTGTTTTCGTAGGTTATCAACCAAAAATAGCAAATCAAAAGCGACGCAAATAAACCGACAATAATCGACCATCATTATGCGTTTCCAAGATGCCGGCTCGCAAACATGCCTTTTACTCTGTAATTTCAGTGGCCCAGCATTCATAAGAACTATTTGAATAACGTTATGAGAGGAATATCAGAGAGCTTCTGCTAATATTAGAGTGGAATATGTTCAAACAAGTTTACATGAAAACTGTAAAAAAAATCCTTTTGACTTAAGGATATAAATAACTTCCAAAGATCATATTCCCTCTTGCTTCCATCGTTACCCTCTCACAACCCCCCTCCCTTCCCCTATGGAATATAAAAGTGATACGAAATTGGTTGCTAATGAGCAACGTTCAACTGATAAACTTTTCTAGAAATAAAAATAAGCTATCAGTACAATACTCACCAATATCATTAAAAATGACATCATCACCAGACGAGGAGCATTTATTGCATGGGACAGGCGACTGTGTGACCAAATTTGGGCAGACATCCAATTTGCTCACAAATGCACGTAGATATGCCCATGACGAGGCGAGACTCTTCATTGTCGGGATTGCACGTACATATGTTTTATTGTTAATTTCAGCTATAAAAAAGGAAATAGAGAAAAAAGTAAGCTAATAAAGTAGAAATGAATGACGAGAGGACTGGAAAAAAAGAGAAGGAGATGGAAAGAATAAAGAAAATTATGGGAGAAGAAAAGATGAATAAACAAGAAGAGAAAATAGTGGTTAGCCGATTTCAAGGGAGCTATTTATGCGATCTTGCAAATTAGAAAGCGACAAACTTTCGTTTTTGAAAAAGATATGCTAATGGAATTTAAAAAAACAACTCATAAATAACTGCCAAAAGGTTTTTCGCCTTGGAACTTTCAACAAAATTACTGACGGATTGAACTTTTGAAGAGATCATACCCACGTAACGAAAAATTTTTTTAAATCTTTAGAAAAAGAGATGCAAAATGAACAAAAAGAGATAGAAAAAAATAAATTGACTTCATGAAAAATTCCCGTTGCATAAAAAATATTTCTGCAATAGACTTCGAAATGAAGAGGAAAGGATATGACTTCCCTCATTACTGCCGTCACTTTCTCTCTATTCTTTTTCTCATTTATATGTATGCTTCCCTCAGAAAATATTACAGCATACCTGTGATTGAGATAATCCTTGGCGTGCCCGGTTCAAGTCTGCTGAATACTGCCGATGTTTGTGTAGCAGAGTTGACAATTTGTTGGATCACCTCTCTCAATACATGATGCACACGACCAGGCCCAATTTGTGCCGGTAGCGCTTTCACTCTTGCAGTATCCAACATCGGTTCGCATCGGCAATTCCGGTTTATATAGACGGTCACTAAAAATCACTCAAAATAATTTTACTGTATGGACCTCAGAGGGACTAGAACTTGCGAAGCTTTGATGAATTTACCAAACATATCCCTTTCTTAGCGCGAAAAGACCTTATTCCATTATTAGAGACGATGGAAAATTTTTCTCAAAAGAAACAATACATGGTGACCATCCTAACATGTCACACCCGCGCTCCTTCCCTTCAACAAAACTGGCTATCTGTGGTCATTACAAACGAACATGGTATTCCCATTCAATCGAATAGGCTGCATGAGCTATTGGATTGATTTCTTAACGAATAAAAAATAAGAACAGAACGAGAAGAGTTTGAGTCACAAACAGGAATAAAAGAAAAACAACAGTGAAAAGTTGGCAGTGAAAATATGCAAAAATGCAAAAAATTCATCAGTGGCTTACTTGCCCATCTACATATCCACTTCGTGAAATGCAAATTCTCACAACTTCCCTCACAAATGGCTCTTAGTTCTGACTGGAAGTTTTTGCAAATAAATCGCGCTTGTTGTGCCCCTCCCCTCGTTCCTCGAAAGGTAGCAGAGAAGAAGAAAGTTAGATGACATTCATTCGTATCACAGGACCAGGTTTCCTCGTCTCAGACAGGCTAAATCAATATGTTGCACTGGGTGATTCCACTTCCTCCCCCTCTCCTCATTTCACTGATCAATAACCCACTGACATACCACTTAGTTAATTCAAATTGTAACTTTCGGTACACGCCCTTCTTCAAGTTTGTTCGCGATTGACGTTCGTGAAAATATGCTAACTAGTCTTACCTAATATATCCATAAATGTTATTTGGCCAATGACTCACTCAGGCAATGGCTTTGGCCAATATCGAGGTGCATTGGCCACCTAACTTAGCCACACCTTTATATAATAAACGAATTCATAACTTTACTTAAACGTATTATTTCCGGCGGGTCTACAGTATTGCTATAGGAAGGAAGAAAAATAAGTGAAAAAACAAGAAATAATTTAAGGAAACGAACTTTTAGAATGGCCTTCAGTAGTAAGGATGATGTCGGGCGCTGCCAACGATGTCGGTGGACCATGTGCTGTAGGAGCATTATGCAACTGAAAAATATTTTCCTCACAGCTCCTCATTCTTTTAAAATAAAACCCAAAGAAATTGCAAAACGGTCGCTTATAACATTAGCTTGTTTCCTATTATTCACCATTATAACCGATTAGTTAGTGATCATTCAAGATATGAGAACGTAGAAAATTGAATGAGAAGAGGGCGGGGGAGGGAGGGGGGGGGGATATTCGAAAGAAAAATAAATTTTTAAAAAATTTGCAAATGTGTAGAACTTTATTGCTTAGCACGATTATAGCATGGTATTTTTGTTAAATAGCCACAAAAATTTTCAGTTCTCATTGGCGTCTCACCTTTGTATAATGAGAAAAAAAGAGGCAACAATTTTTTGTCCTCCCTAACGCTTTTAAATTTTCTAATTATCGAACAGATGAAGGATGATTAATATAACTTACGGCTGCATCAGAAACACTGGCTTTAGCTCGTATTTTGGTCGCTTTTTTGATATTCGATGCGACTTGCACAGAGCCATCCAAAGAACCGATTGTTTTTCTTGCCCGAGGCTCTATAAAAATGATGCGAAATTATATAACAGCAATGATGTAACTGAGAACAGAGCAACTCTAACACGGTGGCTTGCCTATTTCTGAAACGTTCACATATAATAGACCTCCTTAGCAGATTATATAGTCTCTCAGGCTATAAATCAGAAATATTAAAAATTTTCAACCCTCTATATTGAGTTTTGGCTTGTATTCTTGTTTTCTTCGCCATTTTACAAGAAGAAGGGCTATACTGCCGGCAGTGGACGATTTGTTACTTTCGAAGACAATTCAAAAAAACCACTCAATGCTAAAATACGCTTGTCTCATCTCATTATTTTTATCTCTCTAATGAGACCACTACAATCTTTCTTATCTTTTATAAGGGAACCCTCGGTGCACTAATATGTCAAATACTACTAATTCATTCATTTTATGGACTTTGATTAAGAGAAATTGTTTTCTTTTTCAAATATCGTACACCTACTTGAAGCACATCCACTGCTTCCCGATGCGCCTGTTTCACTGGGAGTTGCCTCTTTCTTCACTGACGGTCCGACGTCACATGCGGGAATGGAATTTGCTTCCGTAATAGTTGTACCTTTCGAGTGTCCTCGTTTCGATCCCTTCAACAATTTAATTCTTATTTCTTAATTCACAACACCAATTTCAATTACCAATGAACAACTAGGACGCAACAACCATGAGCAACCTTTGTTGTATTTGAAAATATAAGAGTGACTAAAACGAAATAATTTCCATCATATTGCTGACAGGAACTTCTCACATCATAGTTCTCACTAGAACATAGCACATGCAGATTGAATCATGCATTTCACTGTTTAAAGGTGAATGCGAAGAGGAAACCGATAGGTATGAGATGAGGAGAGATAACTGAAAGAAAAATTATGAAAACTTTAAAAATTTTCAGCTAGATCTGGATCACACCTTCCCCTTTTTCCCGTATCAACCAACGTTGAACATATCACTGAAGAAAAAACAACGCTTAATAATGGAAAAAATCGAACAATGCGGGACATTGCCACAGCTTGAGACATTCTTGATGAAACCTATCAACTTATTAACCCATGAGCTTCGATCAAGTCAAGTTTTAGTGAAACAATTGCAGCATGCCTTTTTCATCGACATCATGTCAGCATATATTGATCTCATTCAACTGCTTGAATAGAAACCTGTGGTGTCTTTGTTGAATGATCCTCAGCGAGGGGACTAACGATCGCGACGCGTGTCTCGTCAACAGGAATCACCTTTGACGTATCATCACAGTTTTGATCCGCTAGTGAAGATACCTCCGAAGTTGGTGTCTTTTTGCCCGAACTACGTGCTTTTCTCACTTGCGGAGCTCCAGAAGGAGTCAACGCCGATTTCCTTTTCGCCGACTCTGCTGTAGACTAGTTGATTTTCATTGAAAACGAAATGCATTGAATTTCCGACTATCTTGCCCATACAAACTTTGATCTATTTCATAATTGCTTGCACGCTTGCTCAACTCTATTGAGAACAGCATAAGAATATTCAAGTTTCAAGTCCTATTTATCATTATCATGAGTATAAGACTTTTTCTTCAACTTTTTATTTTTTAACAAAACGAAATAACTCTCGAAAGTTTACCACTTTTCATCACAAACTATAAAAATTTTTAGATGCATTTCCACTTTACTATGTCGTCAAAAATGTTACGAAATCGTTAATAGCGAACATTTTGTGAGTAATCAGCAATGATCACTATGTATATTTTTCAAGAAAACTGGATTTTTCAAAATGCTGGATTTTTTCTGAAAATTTTAAATTCGTAGAAACCTATTTTTATCAGTGAAAGAAACAATAAAAATATAAAGCCGGCTGCAATAAAACAGTAATAAATTCAAAAAAACAAACAAACATACTTTTACGTGATGCAGATTTGGCGAATTTTGGCGTCTTCTTTGGTGGAACTTCTTGAACGTCCACATGGAGGATCGGTTGTTTTACTTTACCTGAAGAAATTATAAAATAAAGATTTCAAATTACTTCCGCGCATTGTTTATTATGGCCAAGTGATCTGTCTACCCTTCGAGCATTTCACACTTCTGTATATGGAATAGAACCGCGAATTAAACTACCTTAATTTCTCGAATTTTTCACCTCTTAGATCGCAAAATTTGATAGTTTACGTTGCATTAAACTTCAAACTACCAGAATGGGATATGAATCATGAAAAATTCGAATTATCGTTTTGGAGAGATATATTTCAAGTAACCGGATGAAAGAATAAACACTACGCAATGGACACTAGTAACTTAGTTCCGAGGAACCAATCTCTAGTCACTAGTAACCAGATTACTAGTAACTTATTTTTCGCTCATTTTTTGATATGCATATATCTCTTATTTCAACGAATAGTAGCTCATAGCAATGACATCACTCAACAAATACGCCTGTAAAAGCATTCTAAAGAAAAGCGCTTTAATCGTAAATTGACAATATTTGCTGACATAAGTCGAATGTACAATCAAGAAGCTATACCTCATCCGACATTTTCACAGCCCTTATGCAGTTATTTAAGAATGATGTTCATGCTTGTTTGTATTTATATATTCACGGCGTATTTGTGCTTAAATCGCTCTAAAAATATACCCTTTGATTATCATAGCATACATTCGGTACTGACTTCCAACAAAGACCGACACAGACTTCCAAGATTGTAGTTTTATCGTTTCGCAGTTAGAGTACACCCCAAGTGCTCTATATTGAGAAGAAACAAAATCAACAGCACCTTTAACTCGTTTAGGTGGTTGCATCTCAAGACCCGCCTTTGCACTCCAACCAACTGGAAATATATGTCGGCTATCGTAACGTTGCCTCGTATCATAACCCTGATTCCAACCATCATAGGCAATCGTTATGAGATCACCATCAACAGCGACCACTGTGGCCGGACAAGGGCGACCATTGAAATTTTTATAGTCAATCGCTTCGCATTTCATACCAACTTTAAAAAGATTACCATCCGGGTGATGTCTATATGAAATCTGAAATAATGAGAAATGGCTCGACCTTATATGGCATTAGGCTTTTATGTCTATTCTCACCAATAGTTACGCTTTCATCTGTGATACGTTCAATTGGCTCTATCATCGTGGGGGAAAAATGGCTGAAAAGACGAATTTCTTCGAGCCATTTGTCACTAAGTTTTCCATAAAATCCGATTTTCGAATAAAACCTTGCTCAGTAATAACATATCGCACCAGGAAATTAAGCAGCAATATTTTCAGAACCTTTTCTTGACTTTCGACTTTCAGAAATTTGAATGGTTCTCATTAGTTTCTCTATGGTGACTAGGAACGCTTCGTGCTTCTACGACCTAAAATATTTAGCTGGGATATAAAAAAATCCTGATCACATATATCACTTCAAAGATCACCACTGCCTGCACTGGTCAATTATATCTGCTATTTTCAAGTTAGTATTAGCAAATGGCCATCGTTCAAACAACGGTGTATGATACGATGGCGCATTGCGCTTATTCGTTTCTGCGTATCGCGTAATCAACAACAGTACAGATCTTTAGTACATGGAAGGATTTCAAATATAAGCCGTCTTAAGAATATGTACATATTTACATTAATTGAATAGCATCGTTTCATAGATCGAGCTAAAATATTACGTCAAAAATGAAGAAGAAAATAGATTAAAAATTTATGAGAACTGAATTTTTCTTAAATAAAAAAAAATTATTATTAGATTTAGATAATTCAACTACGCATTTAATGAATTTAGTTTGTTGCGACTGAATATGACTTAATGAATTTTTTTTTTTGTTGTGATCATATGAAATCGATAGAATTTATACATGTGAAGTTGTTTTGATGTGAAGCGCAAAGAAATTTTAATATTCGCATGCGAATTTACATTTTTTGTTTAAAGATATAAGTTGTCGTTTTGCTTCGAGACTTACCGGTGTGAAACATTCAGAAACAGCGGCTGGTAACGTTCCATCATCTTCAGCTTTTAGCTGATTCTCGATAAACTTATGGAAGGCGGCTAGATTATACATAAATCCATATGGTGGTTGTAGACCGATCCCTTTTTTCTCAGCATCTCTGTAAAAATTTCTACATTATTTCGCTGGAACAAAAGTGGTAGTTGTTTATTCATCTATAAAGAATAAGAATTATGAAAAAAGAAAAAAAAAATTATTGCATCATATAAAATTTCAACTGAACAATCCTTAACAATTAACCACTGCAAGATTTTGCTGCTTATTTACGCAATTAAATTCGACGTGCAGCCGAACAATGACATATCTGTGGCGCATCGAACAATAACATAGCTTCACATCTTCTCATAGGCGTATCGAACTAAATAGCCATGCATAAATCGTTTCCAATAACATAAATTTCTTGCTGGAAGATAGCTAGCAACAGTCAGCAACATAGCACATAGCTGTTGGAGGAGAAGACTGCTCTAGTAAATGGTACTCTATAAATTTAGGCTTTTTGGATGTAAACATCAAATATCTTAGTGCCTTTAGACAATACTCTTAAATAATGATCAAATTGCTCTATTGTAGTAAACATATTTTATTCGGCTAATTTCCAACGTAAACTATTCTTATTAATTATAAGTTCATGCGAAAATATATCGGATGAATTAATTCGCCTCCAATCTTATAGTCATTTTATTCATGTGTAAAACACTTGTGATCGATTCTAAATGAAAATAACTGTTAAGTTAGCACACCCGACAGGTTTAATGATATCATCGTCACAGATCAACCATTGATCGTTGCTAGCATCCTCACCATCCAGACGTACACAAACCCATACTGAATGAACTGATACTACGGTAGCAAGACATTGTACCTCATTTCCTGAAAATATATTCCTCACTTCGAAGGCTGAAATTTTTGAGGTCCAGTTAGCGATCGATTTATACTTGAAAGTAACAAAAACTTCGCAAAATAGTATATACGTTGTTGAAAAGAACATGAGAAAATGAGAGCTTTTTCGATAATACTACTGTCTTCCTTTCACAACGCAGAATATGCCGACTTTTCTTTCAAATCACCGAAAATTCTTGCTTCGTTCTTTCTCTGATTTTAAGTTTCATATTTTAAGTCCCAACTGAATTTAAGTCTCATAGCAAATTTTACAAGCCATACTAAGTGCATCTTTGAGATCGATTATGAATGTCGTATTATTTATATCATAAACGATTGTCTGAATTTTTATTCATCGAGATTTCTATCGAGAATAAGGAAAACTTTATTAATATTCATCAACCGCAAAACGTTTATGCGATTCTTATTTCTCCAAAAAAGAATTAATAACGCTTCGCTAGAGTCTAAAAATTTTGCCAAATTATTATCCACAATAACTTCCGGCAATTTTTTCTACTCATTTTTGGGCTCCGATAATGTTAAAAATTTATACTGCATTGAAAGTGTCCCCTATTAATGGTTGCAAATTTATAAGAACTATAGTCGCTATGAAATTAAATTCTATAAATAATTTTCATAGATGATATCAATATTTTATTCACCTCATTGAGTAGAATTATTCTTAGTGAAGACATTGACAATTAAAAGAAAATACTCGCTCTCTTTTTTCTTAACTTATTTAATTACTTAACGTTGTTTTCTAATATATAATTCTCACATTATATGAGCGCTTTCTTTGGGATGCTATCCAACGTAACAATATTGTTAAAAAATGAATGCGATTAGTTCAAACTTAAAAAAAAAAATTGAAAACAACACAGCCAATAATTTTAGGTGATAGTAAACAATGTGATCGAGTACAAACCTCGTGGATCTGGTACTTCAACTTTTTTGCCAACTTCGAATTTATTTTCTGGTGGGATAGGATCCTGAAAGAAGCATTCTGCAGGTGCCGCTATTGCACCTGTTTCTTTTAAATAGTCCGACCAAGAGAACGACTCATTCATTGATGAATCCTGAAAAGATTTTCGCCATTATGCTAAAGAAACGTTTTCCCTTCATATTACTGCATACAATTGGTTCTCCATGTTATTCCATGTTACTGTAAACAGTATACACGATTAAAGATTACGAGTACTTGCAATGAATGGCTAAAATACTGAAAAAAAATTCTTTTCCACATATTTCAAAAAACCAAAAAAAAAAATTTGAATATTTTCTCAGAGAATGGCCGATTCACTCACACATTGTAGTTGTTTTGAAAATTGATTGTCAAAAATTCCACAATTTTGAGGAAACATTCTTAGAGAGTTTAAATATAATAATTTGATCGAGATCCCAAATTTGTGTAGAGGAGGTAAGGGTGGCGCAAAGGAAAACATATGAATCGTAAATAAGTAGTAAAGATAGGAAAAGAAACCCAAACATTTCAAACGACCACTGTAAAGGAAGATAAAATCGTTTTCTAAAGCTATTTTCCATCTGAAAAAAAAAAGTCGCTTTACATGCTAACATATGATGAAAAACATTGCGAGAAATATGGAATGAGAAAAAAAAAACAACAGTGAGCGAGAGAATGATGGTAGAGAATATAAAGAAGAAATAAGCAAAGAAACAAGGCGACTTAAAATATATTTGAAACGTTAAAAAAAAAAAGCTGTTTTACAACTGCAATAAGGGCAACATTTCAATGGGAAAATCCACATAATAGCAACAGTGACAACACTCCAATGTGAGCGATTTCTTGCCCTTTAGTGAATTTTTTAATGCATTTATAAAATAATTAAGAATATTACTATATAATGCTAAAACATAGTTTAAGCATCAAATACCAAATATTGGGAACTTTTATTTCAAGTAATTTTGTGGTAATCCTTAACAATTAACACTTCTTAAAAGCTAATTACAGTTATGTCTAATACTACAAATCGATTAAAATCCTTCGATTATTGACTTAAAATTCCCTGTCTTTTTCCCCGAAGATCCTTTACTCAAATTCCGAAAATTTCATAAAACTTGGAATTTACCGCTTAAATACCATTAGCGACCTGAAAAATATGAATTTTTAGCAGAATATGGCTTAAAGGATTTTCAAATTTACTTGAATATGTTTTATTAATCACTTAAATTTAGAAAGCTATTTAGAAAGTTCTTTCTAAAATTCCCATATTTTGAAAAATCTTCTTCTGCAAAATGGTTTGATACGTTTTGAACTAAATTCAGAATATTCAAATTTTTAATCCACTCCAACTCAGGATGCGAACCTAGCATATTCAGCTTTACGAAATGTTAACATAAATTGAATAAGACAATAAGGGAACTAATTTCTGACTTATGTGCATTAAAATCGATGAAACAATCTCCTGCGTATTCATATCTGCATTCATCGAGCAAAAGACTTCGAAACTATTTTAACCCTTAATAAAATATATAAAGATAGTGAAAAATTGGAAAATATGTTAGTGTTAAAATATCGATTAGCCGGAAAATGTGTTAAAATATCTTTTAATCGGAAAATGTGTTAAAAATGGTTAACCGGAAAATGTGTTAAAAGAATAACTAATTAGAAAATGTGTGGAAATATCAATAAACTGAAGTGCATAAGAGAATAGCGGTAAACATAAAAATAGCCATAAATTGCGAAATGCATTAAAAATATTGGCATGTCGCACTGTTTAACTACGCAGAGTTTTTAGAAAGTTCGAACTTCATTATAGCCGTTCAAAATTCAACATCTAGCTATAGATGGAAAGGATATTGCATTCGACCCTGCCTATACAGTTGTTGAGAGAACAAGCGATCAAATGCGATCAGATAGGATTATTGAAAGATCAACTGATCAAATAGGAAATAGGATTATTGAGATGTGAATTGATCAAATCCGATCGAATAATATAAACGATCAATAAAATAAGGTGCTAAAAACAAATGAATTGCAACCTTTTTGTTTGTGCGTGTATGCGTAATATGCGAATGCTGTGAAGCATTAGCGTCGGTGCTGTTTTGAGGTAACGCTTCAATCATTTTACGTTCGTGCTCTTCGTTCTAGAATTCATAAACGATATTTTCCCGATGAGTTCAGCCTATACTCAAAATTTATTCACTAAAATGATCAAATAAAAAAAGATTGCAGAGGCGAAAAGAGTGAATTTGAACTGAAAATTGGAATAACTTACTTATTTTCAAGATTTCTCTTCGATTATAACCCATAAATGAACTAATATCATATAAATGACGAATAACCCTAATGAATGCTGGAAGAGGGGTCTATTAGAAGCTTAAACGACATAATCGATTTGAGAGTTGGTGAACTTCCAGGTTTCCCTGTCCCTAAAGACCAAAGGCAAGAATGAGTACCAGACTGTAATATTAGTAAATTATATTCTAGTTGCTTACTTCATTATATTTTTATTCAATGAACGAATTTACTCATAATCGAAGTGAAAGTTAGTCGACATATATGAATGGTTATAGATGACGAGTAGGTATATGCATTCGAGTATGTAAATATATTCCAGTATTAAAAAAAATCCCCTCCCGAATAAATTATGAATAATTGAAGTGGTTATTGAGACGGATTCATATGGATTGATGGATGCAGAAAAAGTTGTAAACCCACCAAACGTATTCACACTCATGGACTATAATAATTCGTTTATTTGCCGGAAACTCTTATTAAAATGAATTATGCTAATTTCACTTAGTATTTGTTTATTTTCGATTATATTTTATAAAATAAAGTATACATATTATAAATATTTTTTTCCCAAATAATTATAAAGCGTTAAATGGTTGTAATATCCGCTTAGATGAAAATCGTGTCAGTGAATGTGTATGTAGATTACTGCAATTAAAATAACGTTCAATTATTAGATTTTGTGATTCAAGAAAAATGATTCACGTGAAAAATGGTGCGAATATAAAAACTATTAGAGTAAATTTGAATAAAAAAGTCACTGGTTTAATAAGAGAGAGGTGCATTTAAGTGTAGCTTATATACGAACAAATATTATAATACACAAGCCATTTTGAGATCGATTAAAAGCCGTAAAATTTGAATTTTTTAAAAGAATTAATAATTATTCACTTTGAAATGAAAATTTTTAAGATTTGCTTTGTAGTGAATTAGTAACGTAATTCTGCTTAACGCATGCAATCAAATAAGGAGGGAATTGATTAACTGAAATGATATATGGAATAAAACTTACAGCTGATGAGCAAGGTGAATTCGAGACCTTCTCATCGGAAATCACCAATCTTAAATCGTCATCAATATCGTCCTCCTCTTTGTCATTATTAGTGTTAGCCATTAAATCAATTGATACACTTGCACAAGACGAATCCATCATCACTGAAATCGATTAAATAAAATATTTCAATGAGAATTGGAAATTTTATTCACAAAAAAAATTCTAACTCGAAATGAGTATATAATGTGATATCATTCTTCCAAAAAAAAAATTAAGGAAATAAACCATAGGAAGCAGTAGAATAATCATATATGCATTTCTTTCATTGACCAACCGCTCTCATAAATTTCGAAAAAAAATACAGAATAATAAATTCATGTTCTAATTGATACAACTTCTTATTCGAATCTTCTATGATGCCTTGTCTTCTTTTTTTTTTTTCTTTCGACAGCAATAAATTGAAGAACCTGTCGGTGAAAATAAATACAATTCGTTTGCTTTAATATCTATAAATTCTTCCAGAGACGAGAGATCATCAAGACATGGTAGAGGAAGTCATCGTATGGTGTGCTATGTCTGAAAATCTTCATGATTAGAGGTTCCCTAATTTCTGGGTCGAAACTGTTGAGGATAGACAGACAGTGCTGATTTACTGAAGCAGCAGACAGACAGACATATACACATATGCGCCACCGTAATCTTTCAAAAATATGTAAATTTGAAGACGCTGTATTTGACTAATAAGTAAATTTTCCATTCGCCCATCGATGACTTATAAAATACCTCAAAATGCGAACAACTAAGATTTTATTATAAAAGAAAAAGAACGAAGCCATATGCGCAGCAATAAATATATACTCATATAGAAAAAACAGTGATGGAATTGTGAAATTTTCCAGGTAAAATTGAAATATTCTCAACTATAAAAAGTGGATTTTTATTTGAGATAACACCTGGATAAAAAAAAAGCATTCTAAAAAGCACAACAAGTGCAAATAATCATTAAAAAATATCAACCAAAAATCATTTTGCGTTCATTCATGGCAACAATAAGAAACAAGCGCGCGCAAATAATCTATACACTTTTGCGTCGCGCGTATCTCTATACGCCACAGATGCGAATACGGTAGGTAGTATACACGAACAAATTAATGCATTGCAACGCTGATCGGATTGCATTTTTTGTTTGCAAATAGCGCAAATTGTGCTTTTTACAATGATTTGATAGGAATCGTTCCTGAATTTAATAAAAAATACTAATTTTCAATTAAAAAATACAGGTTACTTCAATTGTTTACATCACACACATTGGCCTTGTCTTACTCATTTGAGTTTGCATAAAACAGCGCAAGCTTTACTGATGGAGTAAGAAAGCGCAAATGATCTGTGCACCCAGACTGCACAGCCAGTTTTTATTCACTAAGTGATCCCTCAGCGATCTTCGTCGTGGATTGTTGGTCATTTTCGAATGCATTTTTAAGTGCCGTCTATGTATCCCATAGCTGTTCATTCCACATTTCAACTTCTTGGTTCGAATTAGCAATAAAACCGTACTCTTCAGATGGGAAGCATCTGAAATCACTCGAACCTGAATTAAAGTCGATAAAATGCAGTGATGGGTATGATGAAGGAGTAAACTGAACGAACGATCAGGAAAGCGCACCACCATTTATTTGCATAGACTAGTAGATTCGGCTTTCAAATTATCAACACTATTGATTCTATTGAAACTTATTTTCCTCTCTATTTTTCATCGCTTGAAATATCGTATCAATAATGTAAGATATATCGTACTAGTACTAGATCAACCCTCGTTGTATGTTAATTTTTTCATTAATTTTACCTCTAATATTTAAATATACTTTATTAAATGTAGTTTCATTGTTCACCGAGTGCTTGTTGATTAGCACATATTGGCACACTGCTGATCAGTATTATAATAAACACTTTTGGATTGTTAAATTTTTATAAACAGATATATTAGTTGTATTTTTCAGATATAATAATTACAATCACTACTCGCATTTCTAAGGAAATGTAATATGGAAGGATGATATCTTCTGTTTTTTATCCTCTTTCTTAAAAAAAAAAAATTTTAACAACAGTGACTGATTAAAGTATAAATGATGAAAAAAAAAATTCAAATTAAAATACCGGTTAATAATTATGCAAATTTTCCGATCGAAACGATTCCAGGTGAAGAATAAAAAAATGAAAAGAAACAGAGATTAACGATGATTGATGCAGAATTGGAGAGAATAAAGGGAGCCGGAAGTTTTCGTTGATATGTTAATCTGCTCTATTGCTCTTATCCATATATTGGTGCTTTTTGTGTAACCGAATAAATTGAACTCAAGTAATTTGCATATTAGTGTTTATTGAATACTGAAAATTAATTACGGGCACTTCAATATGCAAAATAGAACACATAATAATGTAAAAATTTTATTCAAAAAATATTAAGACAAATAAACTATCATCGTTATTATATCGGATCAGTTCGATGCTGTACGATCAGATCGATACTGAGAGATAACGCCAACAAAGATTCGTTTGACAAACAACATCGGCGAATGGTGTTCATGACGATGCATCCGCTTTCTTCAATAAATTTGTTTAAGTTTACTATAGAAAATATTACATTCTACTTCAATTGTATCGCTTAATGAGACATTCTTTTAAATGAAGCTCAGAAAGTGATCGATTAGACATTTTTATGAATAGGATTGTAAGTCGATTAAGTACTTATGAATATCGTTTTTAGGTGCATAGTTCCTCCGAAAACCCTGAGGGAAAGGCTTTAAAAAATACTGGAAAAAAGCTTCCTGAAATATGCATCGAGTGAATGTAAAACTCGAAAAGAACATACGCCCACAAATTTGAAGTTTTCTCATTGGAAAAAAAGGAAATCATTGCACGAAAATACTCAGCCAAATCTTCTTTTTTTTTTCACGAACAATGTACCATATATCTTCTGCATATTAGTGTCTATAAATCGTTCTTTGAAGGAATAACTCTGTCAGAAATTATGTTCTCTGATTTTTCTCAGCAAATCAACAACTTTCTTTGGGCGATAACAAATAATGATACATCCAAAATAAATGCAACCAGAATGTAGCCTAACCAATTGCGCCAAAACCTACGAACCATATATCCAGACAAACTTTAAAGGCTCATTATGTCGGTTCATGTCTGTTCTCATATATGTGTTTGCCGGTTTGTCTGACATCCCCAATTTGGCAGCACCGAGCAGTTTGTCACCAAACTGGCGTCCGACAAGAATTACCGACTCTAATCCATACAATTACCGACTCTCCAGTTCATTCATTAGAATCGGAACAGTAATGTATATGTAAAAGTATTTAAAATCTAGGAATACTTTACGGCAATCAAATCATATTCCAAACAAACGAAGCGAGAAAAAAACAAATCTTCTGATTGACATTTCTATCATCGACAAGTTTGATGAAAATATGAACACATCATTTATCATAGTCATTTGGCATTATTTTAAAATATATGCACATATTTATGTCTCATTGAGTATCCACAATTTCTTTCGCAAAAAAGAAAATCACCTCGAGTGATGTTGTGGATTATTTCGATAAGAGTTCGTAACTACAGTTTAAGTGATTGCCAACGTGAAATTGCCAAGCGATCAAACAGAAACACATCAATATACACAAAGACATAACGTCCATCATAACGCATTTGCTTACAGAAATTGTGTATTTGTAATTGAAAATTTCTATACAATTGATTTTCATCTTTTAAAAAAGAATTTTAATTTCAATGGAGCATTTCTAAAGGAATGTCATTTAAAGTCTCCAATTTAATATTGTTTGTTCACTGAATTTCTATGTCTAAAGTATATCATTGACTTCATTTGCTTAAACTTTTGCCTATATTGTGATTTACCAAAATAATATTGCAGAACGATATTGAATTGTGTTTTCGTTGCGCCATCATTAAGCAAATATTATTTGAACACGAGATGTAATTAAATTTAGTCGGCGAACACTCTGATAGCATTGTTGAAAGATTCGATTCCATTCGATTTATTTGCTCCCTTCATTTCAATTCAACCCGTTAAAATTTTCATTTGCTTAGCGTTTCGATGGAAACTCACATATTTATGTCAATTCGTCAGAGGCAGTTGAAAGTTCTTCTTAACTTTAGTGAATAAAATGTTTATGGATTTTTTTCTCTCTCTTTTTCTTCAGCTATTCTATTTTAGAAATTCCGAAATAGAAGATTTAATACTTACGGAAATCGCAGCAAAATTGTCGAATTGCTTGACGAGGAGACGGCCAAAGATCATATAATCGCTGATTGCAAGGGTCTTTGCGGCTGCTAACGCAGCTTCATCTGCGCCAAGAACAGTTGAACAGCCCAAACCTATATTTGTGCATTTATTACTAAGATATTATAGTGTAAGAGGTTTCTTAATCTCATATATGAAAAGAAGCTAAAATGAAAAACCGAGTATTAATACATTTCGAGTAAATTACTGATCTGATGTGGATTAGAGCGCTGCACTATACCTCAGAGGTCGACGTTGCTTCATACTAACAGGATAACAAGCCATAATTATAGGGTAATTAAATCAACGAAAAGAGGAAAATGTTTCGTTCGGGAAAGAGGTGAAAACCAAACACTTATTTATCCGTTAAATATATGGCCAATATTATAAATATAACGCATCATACGGAACGGTTTAAGGTTGCGACGAGTTTCTCTTGTTCTAGAACTGAGCTATACGACGATGTGAAAGCTGTCTTCATAAAACATTTTAAATGTGAACTGAATCATTTAAATGTGCAAAGTTCACTCGGAATTTGTCTTAAGACCGAGTGAAATTACAAATTTCGTTAACGACAAAGTCCTTTTTCTGCATTATCGTGTCGCTGTCTCTCATCTTCCCGGAAAATGAGATACCCAACATTTTTTTCTACTTCGATTAATATGTGTTTGTGCCTTATCTCATAGCATTTGACTTGATGTGCCTTCTACTGCTTTACTATGGAAATAGAATAACAGCTAAAAGAAGGAGATACCAGATGGAGTATGAATTGAAGACCATATATCCTTAGCCGCCCAATCGGCATCAAGCGGTGGTGCGTTTATGACTGGCAAAGCCGAATTGCCAGCAATTACAAGACCCAGACCATTGCTTCGTCCAGCAATAGCAATGAATACCGTCGGTATACTGTCACCTCCAATCATTCACAAGAGTATACAACTTCCGGCGATGAAATTCCAACAATTAAACAATTAGAGACGGTTACAATGTTAATGAAGCATTCTCAGGTTGGCTTTGGGTATTTTTTTACCTTGTTTTTTCCCGTCTGAGAAAGTAAGTGAAACTTGCTCCTCGACTCAAATAATTGTCCTGCTTGTCCGGTTAAGTAGGAACTTGAAATGTAATTCAAGACTCATCAACATTTCTTTGACCAAAAAAAATCGGTGGTAAATTTCCCCATAAAAATTCCATACATGCTTACACTCGGTAAAAAATTGTAAAACAAGTATCTCCAATTTTGTTCTTGAAGATTCTCGCTTTTTTCTAAATTCAAATTATTATTTACAATTATCAACAAATTACCTCATGCTTCTATGCAATTAATTTTATGCTTTTATTTATAATTTCATTAATTATCTCATGCTATATTCGTTGAAAATTTCGGTGCTTTCCGCGGCTTTATTCACGTAACTTAATATAATAAAAAAAAAAAAAAAAACTGTCGGCTAAACGTTGCACCTAACTAACCTTCGTATTCAGTAATAATTTCAAGAACGTTTTCAGTTGTTTTATGCGCCGAAGAAACTCTCTTGATTGTAGCAATGCCTAACTTCTTGCATTCGTCACAGATTTTTGACGCATATTCCATATCGCTAGTCGAACCCATAAACACAACAACACGTCCATATGTTGGCTTTATGAAATTCTATAAATTGCATTCATGAAGCATTCGATAGTATGAATATATAATTTGTATAGTTTTAGATAGTATATGCAACAAATGATGAAAAGCACTTTGCTAAGGTGATAGTGAAAAAATTTTTTATTCAGAAAGCTAGGAATTACATGTAAGAATTTTGAAGCTCATATCTCTTGCGTCTGCTAGAAGGTTTGCTCTATAATTTTACTTATAACCTTTGGTGGCCAGGAGTGAAGTTCATATTGAGTAGAACGCAACCTAGCCACTACGGTTCCTCTACAATATTTATATAAACACAACCGGCCAACTTAACTCCTGTCACAGACGCAATCGGCTGCGGAGAAGGTTTTCCTTAAGGGTTTATAAAATCTGTGCTTTGAGCAGAAAAATACATAAATAAGCGCTGTATCAATAGTTCTTAAGAAATCGAAGGATCGAAGAAGGACAGAAATAACATCTAGCACTACCTTCATTTGAAGAGTGGAAGTGGAATCTTTAGGCTTCTAAAATATTATAAGGCTTACTTTTGTGATGTGTGCAACTTTTTCGTAATTTTCTTTAAGTTTCGACAATGCAGCATCGTCCACTTGCTTTAAGTCGCGATAGAACTGTTTGTCGAGCTGTAGACGACGGTCACCTGCCGGCCACACTCTCCAGCTGTCATTATCGATCACATCCGCAAGTACCAATTCACCTAATTTTGGTAGTACTATCAGTGAAGGAAACAACTAAGGTTTTTATCGATGTTATAAACTTTTGTGAAAATGTAAAATGCTCTATCTGTCTATATGCTGGATAGCCCCAAAGAACGACCTAATAAGTTACAGTAATAAATTCAGGCAAACAATATTTATGTAATAGCCAGATCCAATTTCGTTTTTGCTGACCATTTCCTTTGTTCTTGAGGACTTCGAAGTGTTATCGAACTTGGATCTTAAATCCTGTTATACAACGGGTCGAGGAAGAAAAGAAAGTATTCTTGAAAGGTAATACAATCTATCGATTTGCACCAATGCAAGCCAGTTAGAACATCTACGCTCTCCCCTCCTGCAACCCCGCCTAGCAAGTAAAAAATAGTGCTCTAATCAATCAATGTGTGTACTTTAAATGAAAATCACGTTATCAAAGGGAAGCCGATTCAATCAGTTCAAATCATATTTGCGCTCATGAATTTCGTACCGTTCTTTGTAACGCCGAATTCAACTTTGAGATCGATGAGCGCACAGCCTTCTGTATTCCATGCCTTCTCGAGAACTCGAAATATGAGGTCAGTCTGACGTTTCATCGAATTAACCTCACGTTTACCGATCTTTAATCCACTGAACTCAAAGCGATGCTCCAGAATTTGCTCTTCTGACCATTGTGGATCATTATTGGCGTCGTCCTCAAATCAGAAAGCATTGTTGCACAAAGAATATTGCACTAAAATCAAAACTCATAATGTCGCCATGCTAGCAGATCAAGCAAAGCTATGTTTAATGTAAGAGTGCTTCTTATTCATCAAGAAAGGTGATAGCGATCTTGGAGTCTGCCAATCGTTACGCTATGGTACGATGGCGTGTCACTATCGGGAAGTAAGCGCAAGCATGGAAGGATTTCTTTTATATCCTTCTGTAAGCCTCAGGCACTTCATGAAACATTCGATCCATCGTACTTTTGAGTCCTCTCGCCTGATTCAGCCCCTATACCGAAAGCTGACAAGCACTGCCTATGATAGGTTATATTAAAGCAATGTTTTATCATAATCGAATATAAGCACTGTTTCTCGGCTTCAAACTTCTGGACAGATGAAAAAGCATGGGAGTACGATTACATACACACAGACATGAGGTCGCCATAATATGTTTAAGTTCAGCCACTATGTGCATTGCACTTAACGATCAACAAAACGCTTCCTTCAGAACGAGTTCAATGTATCATTGCAAGCTGCCTATCAAGCCTGCGAAGACGCTCATTAATTTCAATCATTCACAACAATTGCCTTCTCAATCGCTTGCCGCATATTTATTAAATTCCTGCACAAGAAACAATCAATTTCCACGACAAGTTAAGCCAATTAAATTCAATATAAAAGAAGCATCAGGAGATGGTTATTTCTATGAACAATGAGTGAAGCATATAAACATAAGGCTTGTCGAAATTTACCATTCTATTGCTCCGATTTTGAATTGTGAAATTGAATAAACTGAATTTGAAAGAAATTGTAGATTATAAAAATTATCAAAATTTACCATCAAAAATCTACAAAGATTTCGTAGATTGTTGAAAAAATAATGCACCTTGAACCTCTGTGAATCGAAATTAAAACATTTAATGAATTTAAAATGCGCTTAATGGTATTTTAAAACACTCAAACAACTGCCACTCAATTCTTATAAACCACCTAATTCAGAGGATCAAAAAAAAAAATAAATAAATAAAAACAAATGGAAAAGAGAAGGAGGATTGGTCCATAGATCATAAACGCTGGTCCACCATCTGCACTACGTGCTGCCAACTTTTAGTGGAATATCGCTCGCTATAGCGACCAACTTCAAGCATCGCTGATGCATTTGCATTCAATGTGATCCAATTGCTAATACATACCTTGCATAATAAGTTTGTTTTTATACGTTGTTGTAAATTTGCATTTGCGAGGAACATTACTTTAACGTCACTTTCGCATGCGTGCACCAACGTAAACGTTGAACTACGAAAGTTAGTTAGTAGCTTTAACTCGTGAGATATGAAGCTAAGAGCTATGAAAATAAACATCGGCACTGCGTAATGATTTGTGGTTATTATTTGTTGCGGTTTCATAGAACCGGTTGGTCAAGAAACAGCACCCATAAGCGCATATCGCAAGGTTGTTTCTCTACTCAGGCGATATAAACTAAAATCTGATTGAATAGAAAATGCATGCAGAGTTCTGTGCAGATTTAAGCTACTGTTGCTCGTTTCAAAGTTGATAGATAAAAGCTCGCTAGATGGAATAAAAATTAAAAAATTGCAAACTCACTACTCCGTCATCTAATATATGACAATATCCACCAATCCGACAAATAAATCGCTGAACGGAGACGAACTCTCATAGAGGCAAAACGACGTCAATAATGTATTCTTTTTGTAAAAGTACTTGAAAATTAAACGTATAAATTTGAACCTATACCTTGAAGAATACTTCCAATTTAGGTGGATTAAATCGATAGCCTTCTTTCACACCTGGATTTCGTTTGAGGAATGAGCCAGTGGCAATGCGTCTCGCAACCCATTCCAATGGTATCATTTTGCAGCTCAAAGCAATAAACTCATTTTCGGCGCCTCTCTCCACAAAATGCGTCTTAAGACCTATAAAACATCGTAACGGTGATGAATAGCAGTAATGAAATTCAAAAAAAATAGCATATTACTATTGCAGTAAAGAAATTTGCTTGTTTTGGCATTTCCTTTTGGTTCAAGTAAGTCTCTCATTAAAAGTTCTTCATTTTTGCTCTTCAGTAATAATTGACTTCAATACCGTAGCGGTTTTGAATTGACTAGTCGCCTTTATTTGTTACCGGAAAATATGTAGGTACCACGGAAACGAACAATCGCAAATGCTTAGGGATTTTCATATAGCAGAGGGTGTTATTATTATAACGATGTTATTCCAATTAAAAAAAAAAAAAAAAGAGAAGAGATATAGTTGGTACCGATCGAAATACAGCAGCTAACCCCAAAAGTGTTCAGTCTGGAGATGCTCTATATCGCTAGTAAAAAAAAAATAAAAATAAAATACGCATATCACAGCATGCTAAAATTGAAAAAAAAATTATCAGTTTTAATGTTAAGCTCTCCGTTTCGCCTTCATTGATTAAGCTGTTTTCTTCAATGTTTGAACACAGCAGCAGACTACTGTCAATTGCGCTCTTGGCATAAGCACTGCATAGGATTAGAAAAATGTATATGCTGAGCCATTTGTGCTGCAATTGTAGATGAAGAGTTGTGACTTGTGACTTCTCAGGGCTGATCGGCAACTGGCTTTCCTATTTATTCGTCGTATTTGCCAATCGTTTTCACGATGGATTTGTTGGATTAAAAAAAGCAAGGCTCTAAAATAATACATAAATCAAAATCCAAAGTGAATGTTGTAAAATTCCACATCTATAAAAAATTCGAAATCTCGAATATTGGCCATTCATTGGTGGCTTTGCAAAAATTGCGCATAATACTATCTCCCTATGGGAAATTCTTCTGTAAACTATTTCCCGTGCAAAAAAAAAAGTGTTTCTTACCGAGTGCGGTGAGATATTCAAAAACGTTGCATGTTGTATCATTTGCAATTGCACCTTTGCCCTCGATTTGATTCGATCGTTGTGCATTGAATGCGGTTATGCGATTCTTACTTCGAATCAATACATACTATAAAATTGCAACATTGTATCGGTTTGTATTGCAACATATCTCAACATACTGCAATTTATTATATCTCGCAATTGATTTATGTTACCTAACGTTTTCATGGTTAGTAGTTTTGAAAGTTGATTGGCATTCTAATAATAAAAAGCAGAGAAGTTGACAAATGTGTTAAGGATGAGCTTTTATCGCATCAGTTGATAAGCTGATAAGGAACGATAAGGTCAGACTTTTGTCTTATCAGTTGACAGAGTGATGAGAAGTGACAAGGTTGGATTTTCGTGTGAATGGAGTTGTTTGAAGTGCAAGGATGAAGTATGGCATATATGGACCTAGGTTCTACAGACACACCCCAAAATCACGACAACGAATAAATGAAGAAATATGAAAAAAAGAAAGACACAAATGCAACAGTGAGGCGTTCTGAGTGGCAAGTGAGTGCCGAATTTCTTCGTTAAGAAGACCCACGTCCTTTAATTACTATTTGAGGGTGTGTCAGTTTTAGAAGCTGGCTAAGCCTCCCCTTTCCTCTTCCGCCTTGTATACAAGGTCGTTTTTTGATTTGCAGCCCTCGTTTGTAAAATGAACCTTTCCAAACAATGAATCATCACATCCTTATGAATATAGTGAATACGAAATTTTTTTCTATTTAAGTGTAATTGAATCCCATAAAAGAAAGTCCTATCACATTACTTACTCTCGAATCATATAAATTTTTATTTAGGTTATGGTTGGCGCAAACTCAATAACGAAATCGGTGATGTTGATTTAAAAAAAAAACCGGAAATAGCAAAATATTGTTTATAAATATCGCTAACCTCATCGTGATTGCTAATAGTGAAAATTTCTTTGGTTTTGCCTTCGGCCACCTTTTTAATATCGTTCTGCGTATACGCAATAATTGGTGACATTTTTCGTTTGTTTAACAGCCGAAAATGAAAGATCAAATCAACGTAAAATGAATCAAATCAACGATCAATGATAGATCGAACTATAAAAGAGTTAATGTGAATGATACCAATTGATAAAGAACGCGTTATGATTTCTTATCAATGCAAAACAGCAACGAAATTTATTTACTATGATTTAATATTAAACAATATGCACATTTATCGTGTTATGAAGTAACTAGATGGAAGTTTTATATGCAAATAATTGTTAAAAGTTATAAGAATTCAGTTCGGGAAGAAGCATCCTTAAAATAAGATAATTAAACTTTATATAACAGGTGAGTTCGACTGAACGATGAATTAGAGTGCTCATTGCATATTGCAATGAAATGAGGCTAGTTTCAAAAATGGGATCAGCAAGAATATAACCACCTCTTGGATGAGTATATTGAAGATGTTCACTTGACTGATCCTGGAACTTATGATGACATCACTGACCTCATATTTTACTGATACATTTCCTTCCTACCACCCCAGCCCCTCCCCCTGCCCTCCCACGCCCAGTTGTGCCAGTGGTAGTCGACCTTAATTGG
Source organism: Baylisascaris procyonis (assembly GCA_037389465.1). Classification (NCBI taxonomy): domain Eukaryota; kingdom Metazoa; phylum Nematoda; class Chromadorea; order Rhabditida; family Ascarididae; genus Baylisascaris; species Baylisascaris procyonis. The sequence goes on from JAZARR010000200.1 coordinate 3,195,883, forward strand.
ATGCTGCAACACATCCTCGAGCCTAGTGAATCTACAATCAGGCTTTTATAGAAATGAGTGCAATAATATTTTAGACAAAATAATAATACATATATAACTAATGTTTCGTTAAAGCAGGGTTTATAAAATAATTCAACTAAGAATTTTGAAAAATTTGAACATTAGCTAAAATGTTTCACGAAATATCATACATATGTCATTAGAATAAAACGTTCTATAATGTATGCACGTAAAGGAAAAGCGATTAGTGATAGACGATTATAGGCTGGAAGTGGTAATTACAAGCTAGAAATAATAGGCTGGAAGAATTCCACAAATTAACAACTACATTTGTAATGTAGTTCTGTGAAATGCTAATAAATCATTTATTGTAAATACGTAAGGAAATGAAAATGCTTAAACATTCGAAAATAAAAATTATTTATAAACATTATTTTTTTAAAAAAAAGGAGAAACTAAATGAACTTCCATTAAAATCTGTACGTAACAGTTGAAGTTGAGCGAAACAAAGAAAGAACTATGCGAAAAAATTTTTGGACTGGAGCCATTGAAAAAATTTTTGGACTGGAGCCATTGAAAAAATTTTTGGGCTGGAGCCATTGAAAAAATTTTTGGACTAGAGCCATTGAAAAGATTTTTGGACTGGAGCCATTGAAAAAATTTTTGGGCTGGAGCCATTGAAAAAATTTTTGGACTGGAGCCATTGAAAAAATTTTTGGACTGGAGCCATTGAAAAGATTTTTGGGCTGGAGCCAAAGGGTATAAAAAGTTCGAATTGAAATTTCTTTTCAGTACTTGTTGCTAAGATTGGATATCATCCATATTTAACCAATATTGGTCTAATATTGAAAAAAAAAAGAAACTCGGAAAGTCACTGCGTAAGTCACGGAACGATTCGAAAGTATAACGATGGCTGATGTGGTGATTTCAGGATTCAATTACCAAATGCTGTCCTATTACACTGCTTAGAACTTATTTTCAAGCAACTTCTCAATATCGACAAGTTTTCCCATATCGAACAAGCCATTGCGAATGTCATGAGTTACGCTTTCGACCTATCGACCTTACATTCCCATTAAAATCCCTGAAAATTTAACGAATTCTAATACTATTTCTTCTTCACTACATCTTTATTTGTTAGCTATTTATTTACTTTTTAATAATTATAAAAATTTGTAACTACCGAAACTTTCGTCTTTCTGGCAAGTTCATCGCCGATGCAAAACTCATATAAATAGTGGTGAGTATAAGCAAAAATATGGACACAATTACACACAGCAATGGCAACGCAAAAGAATGCAACGAAGCATTGCCGTTCAAGTAGCCAGCCGGCTGGTGCAAAATGTCATACTTGCTGCTGCTATAACACCACATTGAAAGACGTCATTGAAAACACTACACATCAACATGCTCACACGATTGTACAGTGAGATGGTAATTCCATTCGTCTTCATTTTCAAGGCGCCTCTCCGTCGAATCATTCATATAGATCAAAACGATGCCGAATTATGCGTCGATAAAACATTCGATGAGATATTCTATCTGTACAAATGTATCTATCTGTGTATCTGTGTCCATAAGGCGACTCAAAGTAGTTTTATTACTTCGCTATGAATTCCTTACAATATATTTATGGTGAATAGTGGTTAATTATATAAGTAATAAACAAAGGTCACTTACGATGGTTATAGTTTATGTATAACATGATAAACGCGTATAACACACATAAAATGAGATGTATGATTGTGTTTCGATTCATTTGCCTCATACGAAAGCCAATTATTTCTGGTTTATAGCTGGCTTTGATGGTCGCATTTTTTAATGCATGTTTGTGTTATTTTTTCTAAATAATGATAACTAGTGAATTGAAATCTATGCATAAACTTTCACTACGGATGGCATATATTTTGCAGCACCGCAACGATCCTAATTGCCCCTTACATTTACGCATTCATAAATTATATTTACTAGTTTTAATGAAAATTTTACGGATACTGTAAAGCAATACGATATGCAAAACCGTGGCATAGAATTGTGAGTTGAATGCGCTATGCTGAATTAAGGAGACTTTATTAGCGTTTGTTAATCGGGTTCTGATAGTATGCAAATAAAGTTTGTACTATATTTAATAATAAGATCCTCGTAGAATCATCAAAAAATATGCTTCATGATGAAAATTATATTATTTCATCCGTTGAAAACGTTCTTATGTCTAATGTTCTATTTGATAATAATATATACTTTCAGTTAAGTTAATGAATGATTTAAAGGCAGTAAAAATGAAGCTTTCAGCTATAAAAAAACTTGAAAATTTTCTTATCAATGAAATAAAACAATATTAAAAACTTTTAGTATTAAATTTTTAATGAAAGTATTTAAAAAAATTTTTTTGGTAATGAAAAATTCAATTATTTTCAACGGAAATATTAGAAATAATTTTTTTTAATTTGCAGAAGTGAAATTAATTGGTGACATTTTTTTTGCAGTTTTACGCAAGAGTAAGAATGTGTGAGTATCGATGCTCTTAATAGAGACATCAATCGTTTGCACTTGTAGAGAAGATCATTACGTAGATAGGAAATTTCATTGACATTGCTGTAGATGTAATGTTTGTACGATATAAATCATCGCATTACTTTTGCGCAAAAAAAAAATTTTTTTTTTGTTTGTTAAACGAAAGCAATCATCATCTTAAAGTGAAATTTATTGTGGAATAAGAGATTATTTATTATATAAGATGCAATTTTTTTGCCAAGTATGCGCAATGAGCATATCGACATACTTGGATGCATAGGGACAAAATGGGATGCGGTCGATGGTGATGGAAGGAAGCAAACGTGGACGATGGGCGGGGATGGGAGGACGATAGAGGGCAATAAGGTGGTTGCAAACCTCCAAAATCTGTTGTTTTTTTGTTTTTTTTTTTTCTGTTTGCAAAAATGCTACGTAATATGTGTTTGAAAATTTCACACCATCAAATTTTTAGTAGGTTTTTTATATATTTTTTAAATTCTTTTATTATATGCTTTTATTTTTTACGTTTTATTCTATTCCATTTAGAAATTCACAAAAATGCTTTTTAGTCTTCTTTATTCTTAGTATTATTAATGAGTAAAAAAAAAATGAGCTGACGTATTTAGGAGAAAACCGAAAGGAGGGTAACGTCAAGAAAAATTCCATTTATATGTCTGATGTCTGATGATAAAAATGCTTTAAAAAAGGCATTTCGCCTGAGGACATCAAATGAAATATATTTCAATGATCAATCACGTTTACACCAGTTAAATTTAGATTTATATAAACATGGAATTTCAGCTCTTTGTTTCAAAAATAAAACGAACAACGTCAACATAACTAAATGCAAATATTTGCAATTGAAAGCAACATAACAAACTAATACAACATTTACACATTCATTTCACAGAAAATACTACAAACACACTATATGTTTATAAAACATTTTTAATCAATTCTTTAATATCTGATAGTTTAATATGCATTAGATATAGATGTTTCGATTCATTAGGGATCTAATTAATTACATTTGGAAGGAGAACAAATGAAGTGACGAGTTAAACTATTGGACCTTCAGGATCGTCCCACTATTCATCTATTAAAAATCCCACGCAAACAATTGTGCAGTGAATTGGATTCATTGTTGGTGACAGATGAATTTTTTAAAGTTCTATTTGACGAACGAAGCTTTTAGCTTTTCTTTTACCTTGCAATTCCTAGGTATTATTCTACAAAGAATCTTTAAGATTCACTCAGATGTGCTATTAGAGTATAACTTTGCTAAGTGTTTATTATCTATACAGAAATCAGCTTAAATCTCTTCAACGTTATCTGCCACTTGTCCAGCATATATATTATGAGAAGACATATCCAATAATGTTAACTAGCCATAGGGAACTATAGACAATGATTCAAAATAGCGAACTAGCAGTGCTGCCATTAGTCTTTCGCAGCATTATTGCAGCTTTGGGACTCCAATCGTCTGTGAAATCATTCGCGATTATAATTCCACTTTTTGATTTATTTCGCTCTTTGCTATGCTTCAATCCATAGAAGAAATAAAGACCATATCCTAAAATATTTCATTATTTCATTATATTCTCTGAAAAAGCTCTACGCTAAATTTTATACTCCGTCCAGAATTACTACAGAAAAGTTTTAGCACAATATCTCTTAATTTTATAATAAAAAATATATGAGTAAAATGATGGATGAATTATTACTTCATAGGTCATCGTAGTCACCGCAGAAATTGCTGTACTCGTAATCGGTTGCGATTCGTTCGATTACTCATATTTCCCCTGCCTACTTTTTTAAAATTTTCAAGACAATCTTTAAAATTGGTTCTATGGGCATATTATTTTGGAGTAGGTAGGGTATTAATAAATTTATGAATTCGTCTGCCCAAATAGGTAGGGTATTAATAAATTTGTGAATTCGTCTACTCAAATAGGTAGGGTATTAATAAATTTATAAATTCGTCTACTTAAAGAGGTAGGGTATCGATAAATTTATAAATTCGTCTACCCAAATAGGTAGGGTATTAATAAATTTATAAATTCGTCTACCCAAATAGGTTGGGTATTAATAAATTTATGAATTCGTCTACTCAAATAGGTAGGGTATTGATAAATTCATAAATTCGTCTACCCAAATAGGTGGGATAATAATAAATTTATGAATTCGTCTATCCAAATAGGTAGGGTATTGATAAATTTATAAATTCGTCTACCCAAATAGGTAGGGTATTAATAAATTTATGAATTCGTCTACCCAAATAGGTAGGGTATTAATAAATTTATGAATTCGTCTACTCAAATAGGTAGGGTATTGATAAATTAATAAATTCGTCTACCCAAATAGGTAGGGTATTAATAAATTTATAAATTCGTCTAGTCGAATAGGTAGGGTATCGATAAACTTATAAATTCGACTACCCAGATAGCTAGGGTATTAATAAATTTATGAATTCGTCTACTCAAATAGGTAGGGTATTCATAAATTTATAAATTCGTCTACCCAAATAGGTAGGGTATTAATAAATTTATGAATTCGTCTACTCAAATAGGTAGGGTATTAATAAATTTATAAATTCGTCTACTCAAAGAGGTAGGGTATCGATAAATTTATAAATTCGTCTACCCAAATAGGTAGGGTATTAATAAATTTATTTATTCGTCTACCCAAATAGGTAGGGTATTAATAAATTTATGAATGCGTTTACTCAAATAGGTAGGGTATTAATAAATTTATAAATTCGTCTAGTCGAATAGGTAGGGTATTGATAAATTTATAAATTCGTCTACCCAGATAGGTAGGGTATTAATAAATTTATGAATTCGTCTACTCAAATAGGTAGGGTATTAATAAATTTATAAATTCGTCTACTCAAATAGGTAGGGTATCGACAAACTTATAAATTCGTCTACCCAAATAGGTAGGGTATTAATAAATTTATGAATTCGTCTACCCAAATAGGTAGGGTATTTATAAATTTATGAATTCCTCTACTCAAATAGGTAGGGTATTGATAAATTTATAAATTCGTCTACCCAAATAGGTAGGGTATTAATAAATTTATATATTCGTCTACTCAAATAGGTAGGGTATTGATAAATTTATAAATTCGTCTACCCAAATAGGTGGGATAATAATAAATTTATGAATTCGTCTATCCAAATAGGTAGGGTATTGATAAATTTATAAATTCGTCTACCCAAATAGGTAGGGTATTAATAAATTTATGAATTCGTTTACCCAAATAGGTAGGGTGTTAATAAATTTATGAATTCGTCTACCCAAATAGGTAGGGTATTAATAAATTTATGAATTCGTCTACTCAAATAGGTAGGGTATTGATAAATTAATAAATTCGTCTACCCAAATAGGTAGGGTATTAATAAATTTATAAATTCGTCTAGTCGAATAGGTAGGGTATCGATAAACTTATAAATTCGACTACACAGATAGCTAGGGTATTAATAAATTTATGAATTCGTCTACTCAAATAGGTAGGGTATTCATAAATTTATAAATTCGTCTACCCAAATAGGTAGGGTATTAATAAATTTATGAATTCGTCTACTCAAATAGGTAGGGTATTAATAAATTTATAAATTCGTCTACTCAAAGAGGTAGGGTATCGATAAATTTATAAATTCGTCTACCCAAATAGGTAGGGTATTAATAAATTTATTTATTCGTCTACCCAAATAGGGAGGGTATTAATAAATTTATGAATGCGTTTACTCAAATAGGTAGGGTATTAATAAATTTATAAATTCGTCTAGTCGAATAGGTAGGGTATTGATAAATTTATAAATTCGTCTACCCAGATAGGTAGGGTATTAATAAATTTATGAATTCGTCTACTCAAATAGGTAGGGTATTAATAAATTTATAAATTCGTCTACTCAAATAGGTAGGGTATCGACAAACTTATAAATTCGTCTACCCAGATAGGTAGGGTATTAATAAATTTATGAATTCGTCTACCCAAATAGGTAGGGTATTTATAAATTTATGAATTCCTCTACTCAAATAGGTAGGGTATTGATAAATTTATAAATTCGTCTACCCAAATAGGTAGGGTATTAATAAATTTATGGATTCGTCTACTCAAATAGGTAGGGTATCGATAAATCTATAAATTCGTCTACCCAAGTAGGTAGGGTATTAATAAATTTATGAATTCGTCTGCCCAAATAGGTAGGGTATTAATAAATTTATGAACTCGTCTACTCAAATAGGTAGGGTATTGATAAATTTATAAATTCGTCTACCCAAATAGGTAGGGTATTAATAAATTTATGAATTCGTCTACTCAAATAGGTAGGGTATTGATAAATTTATAAATTCGTCTACCCAAATAGGTAGGGTATTAATAAATTTATGAATTCGTCTACTCAAGTAGGTAGGATATTGATAAATTTATAGATTCGTCTACCCAAATAGGTAGGGTATTAATAAATTTATGAATTCGTCTACCCAAATAGGTAGGGTGTTAATAAATTTATGAATTCGTCTACCCAAATAGGTAGGGTATTAATAAATTTATGAATTCGTCTACTCAAATAGGTAGGGTATTGATAAATTAATAAATTCGTCTACCCAAATAGGTAGGGTATTAATAAATTTATAAATTCGTCTAGTCGAATAGGTAGGGTATCGATAAACTTATAAATTCGACTACCCAGATAGCTAGGGTATTAATAAATTTATGAATTCGTCTACTCAAATAGGTAGGGTATTCATAAATTTATAAATTCGTCTACCCAAATAGGTAGGGTATTAATAAATTTATGAATTCGTCTACTCAAATAGGTAGGGTATTAATAAATTTATAAATTCGTCTACTCAAAGAGGTAGGGTATCGATAAATTTATAAATTCGTCTACCCAAATAGGTAGGGTATTAATAAATTTATTTATTCGTCTACCCAAATAGGGAGGGTATTAATAAATTTATGAATGCGTTTACTCAAATAGGTAGGGTATTAATAAATTTATAAATTCGTCTAGTCGAATAGGTAGGGTATTGATAAATTTATAAATTCGTCTACCCAGATAGGTAGGGTATTAATAAATTTATGAATTCGTCTACTCAAATAGGTAGGGTATTAATAAATTTATAAATTCGTCTACTCAAATAGGTAGGGTATCGACAAACTTATAAATTCGTCTACCCAAATAGGTAGGGTATTAATAAATTTATGAATTCGTCTACCCAAATAGGTAGGGTATTTATAAATTTATGAATTCCTCTACTCAAATAGGTAGGGTATTGATAAATTTATAAATTCGTCTACCCAAATAGGTAGGGTATTAATAAATTTATGGATTCGTCTACTCAAATAGGTAGGGTATCGATAAATCTATAAATTCGTCTACCCAAGTAGGTAGGGTATTAATAAATTTATGAATTCGTCTGCCCAAATAGGTAGGGTATTAATAAATTTATGAATTCGTCTACTCAAATAGGTAGGGTATTGATAAATTTATAAATTCGTCTACCCAAATAGGTAGGGTATTAATAAATTTATGAATTCGTCTACTCAAATAGGTAGGGTATTGATAAATTTATAAATTCGTCTACCCAAATACGTAGGGTATTAATAAATTTATGAATTCTTCTACTCAAGTAGGTAGGATATTGATAAATTTATAGATTCGTCTACCCAAATAGGTAGGGTATTAATAAATTTATGAATTCGTCTACTCAAATAGGTAGGGTATTGATAAATTAATAAATTCGTCTACCCAAATAGGTAGGGTATTAATAAATTTATAAATTCGTCTAGTCGAATAGGTAGGGTATCGATAAACTTATAAATTCGACTACCCAGATAGCTAGGGTATTAATAAATTTATGAATTCGTCTACTCAAATAGGTAGGGTATTCATAAATTTATAAATTCGTCTACCCAAATAGGTAGGGTATTAATAAATTTATGAATTCGTCTACTCAAATAGGTAGGGTATTAATAAATTTATAAATTCGTCTACTCAAAGAGGTAGGGTATCGATAAATTTATAAATTCGTCTACCCAAATAGGTAGGGTATTAATAAATTTATTTATTCGTCTACCCAAATAGGTAGGGTATTAATAAATTTATGAATGCGTTTACTCAAATAGGTAGGGTATTAATAAATTTATAAATTCGTCTACTCAAATAGGTAGGGTATCGACAAACTTATAAATTCGTCTACCCAGATAGGTAGGGTATTAATAAATTTATGAATTCGTCTACCCAAATAGGTAGGGTATTTATAAATTTATGAATTCCTCTACTCAAATAGGTAGGGTATTGATAAATTTATAAATTCGTCTACCCAAATAGGTAGGGTATTAATAAATTTATGGATTCGTCTACTCAAATAGGTAGGGTATCGATAAATCTATAAATTCGTCTACCCAAGTAGGTAGGGTATTAATAAATTTATGAATTCGTCTGCCCAAATAGGTAGGGTATTAATAAATTTATGAACTCGTCTACTCAAATAGGTAGGGTATTGATAAATTTATAAATTCGTCTACCCAAATAGGTAGGGTATTAATAAATTTATGAATTCGTCTACTCAAATAGGTAGGGTATTGATAAATTTATAAATTCGTCTACCCAAATAGGTAGGGTATTAATAAATTTATGAATTCGTCTACTCAAGTAGGTAGGATATTGATAAATTTATAGATTCGTCTACCCAAATAGGTAGGGTATTAATAAATTTATGAATTCGTCTACCCAAATAGGTAGGGTGTTAATAAATTTATGAATTCGTCTACCCAAATAGGTAGGGTATTAATAAATTTATGAATTCGTCTACTCAAATAGGTAGGGTATTGATAAATTAATAAATTCGTCTACCCAAATAGGTAGGGTATTAATAAATTTATAAATTCGTCTAGTCGAATAGGTAGGGTATCGATAAACTTATAAATTCGACTACCCAGATAGCTAGGGTATTAATAAATTTATGAATTCGTCTACTCAAATAGGTAGGGTATTCATAAATTTATAAATTCGTCTACCCAAATAGGTAGGGTATTAATAAATTTATGAATTCGTCTACTCAAATAGGTAGGGTATTAATAAATTTATAAATTCGTCTACTCAAAGAGGTAGGGTATCGATAAATTTATAAATTCGTCTACCCAAATAGGTAGGGTATTAATAAATTTATTTATTCGTCTACCCAAATAGGGAGGGTATTAATAAATTTATGAATGCGTTTACTCAAATAGGTAGGGTATTAATAAATTTATAAATTCGTCTAGTCGAATAGGTAGGGTATTGATAAATTTATAAATTCGTCTACCCAGATAGGTAGGGTATTAATAAATTTATGAATTCGTCTACTCAAATAGGTAGGGTATTAATAAATTTATAAATTCGTCTACTCAAATAGGTAGGGTATCGACAAACTTATAAATTCGTCTACCCAAATAGGTAGGGTATTAATAAATTTATGAATTCGTCTACCCAAATAGGTAGGGTATTTATAAATTTATGAATTCCTCTACTCAAATAGGTAGGGTATTGATAAATTTATAAATTCGTCTACCCAAATAGGTAGGGTATTAATAAATTTATGGATTCGTCTACTCAAATAGGTAGGGTATCGATAAATCTATAAATTCGTCTACCCAAGTAGGTAGGGTATTAATAAATTTATGAATTCGTCTGCCCAAATAGGTAGGGTATTAATAAATTTATGAATTCGTCTACTCAAATAGGTAGGGTATTGATAAATTTATAAATTCGTCTACCCAAATAGGTAGGGTATTAATAAATTTATGAATTCGTCTACTCAAATAGGTAGGGTATTGATAAATTTATAAATTCGTCTACCCAAATACGTAGGGTATTAATAAATTTATGAATTCTTCTACTCAAGTAGGTAGGATATTGATAAATTTATAGATTCGTCTACCCAAATAGGTAGGGTATTAATAAATTTATGAATTCGTCTACTCAAATAGGTAGGGTATTGATAAATTAATAAATTCGTCTACCCAAATAGGTAGGGTATTAATAAATTTATAAATTCGTCTAGTCGAATAGGTAGGGTATCGATAAACTTATAAATTCGACTACCCAGATAGCTAGGGTATTAATAAATTTATGAATTCGTCTACTCAAATAGGTAGGGTATTCATAAATTTATAAATTCGTCTACCCAAATAGGTAGGGTATTAATAAATTTATGAATTCGTCTACTCAAATAGGTAGGGTATTAATAAATTTATAAATTCGTCTACTCAAAGAGGTAGGGTATCGATAAATTTATAAATTCGTCTACCCAAATAGGTAGGGTATTAATAAATTTATTTATTCGTCTACCCAAATAGGTAGGGTATTAATAAATTTATGAATGCGTTTACTCAAATAGGTAGGGTATTAATAAATTTATGAATTCGTCTACCCAAATAGGTAGGGTATCAATAAATTTATGAATTCGTCTACTCAAATAGGTAGCGTATTGATAAATTAATAAATTCGTCTACCCAAATAGGTAGGGTATTAATAAATTTATAAATTCGTCTAGTCGAATAGGTAGCGTATCGATAAACTTATAAATTCGACTACCCAGATAGCTAGGGTATTAATAAATTTATGAATTCGTCTACTCAAATAGGTAGGGTATTCATAAATTTATAAATTCGTCTACCCAAATAGGTAGGTTATTAATAAATTTATGAATTCGTCTACTCAAATAGGTAGGGTATTGATAAATTTATAAATTCGTCTACCCAAATAGGTAGGGTATCGATGAATTTATAAATTCGTCTACCCAAGTAGGTAGGGTATTAATAAATTTATGAATTCGTCTGCCCAAATATGTAGGGTATTAATAAATTTATGAATTCGTCTACTCAAATAGGTAGAGTATTGATAAACTTATAAATTCGTCTACCCAAATAGGTAGGGTATTAATAAATTTATGAATTCGTCTACTCAAATAGGTAGAGTATTGATAAATTTATAAATTCGTCTACTCAAATGGGTAGGGTATTAATAAATTTATGAATTCGTCTACTCAAATAGGTAGGATATTGATAAATTTATAAATTCGTCTACCCAAATAGGTAGTTGTTAATAAATTTATGAATTCGTCTACTCAAATAGGTAGGGTATTGATAAATTTATAAATTCGTCTACCCAAATAGGTAGGGTATCGATGAATTTATAAATTCGTCTACCCAAGTAGGTAGGGTATTAATAAATTTATGAATTCGTCTGCCCAAATATGTAGGGTATTAATAAATTTATGAATTCGTCTACTCAAATAGGTAGAGTATTGATAAACTTATAAATTCGTCTACCCAAATAGGTAGGGTATTAATAAATTTATGAATTCGTCTACTCAAATAGGTAGAGTATTGATAAATTTATAAATTCGTCTACTCAAATGGGTAGGGTATTAATAAATTTATGAATTCGTCTACTCAAATAGGTAGGATATTGATAAATTTATAAATTCGTCTACCCAAATAGGTAGTTGTTAATAAATTTATGAATTCGTCTACTCAAATAGGTAGGGTATTGATAAATTTATAAAATGGTCTACCCAAATAGGTGGGATATTGATAAATTTATAAATTCGTCTACCCAAATAGGTAGGGTATTAATAAATTTATGAATTCGTCTACTCAAATAGGTAGGGTATTGATAAATTTATAAAATGGTCTACCCAAATAGGTGGGATAATAATAAATTTATGAATTCTTCTATCCAAATAGGTAGGGTATTAATAAATTTATAAATTGGTCTACCCAAATAGGTAGGGTATTAATAAATTTATGAATTCGTCTACTCAAATAGTTAGGGTATTGATAAATTTATAAATTCGTCTGCCCAAATAGGTAGGTTATTAATAAATTTATGAATTCGTCTATCCAAATAGGTAGGGTATTAATAAATTTATAAATTCGTCTACTCAAATAATTAGGGAATTAATAAATTTATAAATTCGTCTACCCAAATAGGTTGGGTATTGATAAATTTATAAATTCGTCTACCCAAATAGGTAGGGAATTAATAAATTTATAAATTCGTCTACCCAAATAGGTTGGGTATTGATAAATTTATAAATTCGTCTACCCAAATAGGTAGGGTATTTATAAATTTATGAATTCGTCTACTCAAATAGGTAGGGTATTGATAAATTTATAAAATGGTCTACCCAAATAGGTGGGATATTGATAAATTTATAAATTCGTCTACCCAAATAGGTAGGGTATTAATAAATTTATGAATTCGTCTACTCAAATAGGTAGGGTATTGATAAATTTATAAAATGGTCTACCCAAATAGGTGGGATAATAATAAATTTATGAATTCTTCTATCCAAATAGGTAGGGTATTAATAAATTTATAAATTCGTCTACTCAAATAATTAGGGAATTAATAAATTTATAAATTCGTCTACCCAAATAGGTAAGGTATTAATAAATTTATGAATTCGTTTACTCAATTAGGTAGGGTATTAATAAATTTATAAATTCGTCTACTCATATAGGTAGGGTTCGATAAATTTATAAATTCGTCTACCCATATACGTAGGGTATCAATAAGTTTATGAATTCGTCTACTCAAATAGGTAGAGTATTGATAAATTTATAAATTCGTCTACCCAAATGGGTAGGGTATTAATAAATTTATGAATTCGTCTACCCAAATAGGTGGGATAATAATAAATTTATGAATTCTTCTATCCAAATAGGTAGGGTATTAATAAATTTATAAATTCGTCTACTCAAATAATTAGGGAATTAATAAATTTATAAATTCGTCTACCCAAATAGGTAAGGTATTAATAAATTTATGAATTCGTTTACTCAAATAGGTAGGGTATTAATAAATTTATAAATTCGTCTACTCATATAGGTAGGGTTCGATAAATTTATAAATTCGTCTACCCATATACGTAGGGTATCAATAAGTTTATGAATTCGTCTACTCAAATAGGTAGAGTATTGATAAATTTATAAATTCGTCTACCCAAATGGGTAGGGTATTAATAAATTTATGAATTCGTCTACTCAAATAGGTAGGATATTGATAAATTTATAAATTCGTCTACCCAAATAGGTAGGGTATTAATAAATTTATGAATTCGTCTGCTCAAATAGGTAGGGTATTGATAAATTTATAAAATGGTCTACCCAAATAGGTGGGATAATAATAAATTTATGAATTCTTCTATCCAAATAGGTAGGGTATTAATAAATTTATAAATTCGTCTACTCAAATAATTAGGGAATTAATAAATTTATAAATTCGTCTACCAAATAGGTTGGGTATTGATAAATTTATAAATTCGTCTACCCAAATAGGTAGGGAATTGATAAATTTATAAATTCGTCTACCCAAATAGGTAGGTTATTAATAAATTTATGAATTCGTCTATCCAAATAGGTAGCGTATTAATAAATTTATAAATTCGTCTACTCAAATAATTAGGGTATCGATAAATTTATAAATTCGTCTACCCAAATAAGTAGGGAATTAATAAATTTACAAATTCGTCTACCCAAATAGGTTGGGTATTGATAAATTTATAAATTCGTCTACCCAAATAGGTAGGGTATTAAGAAATTTATGAATTCGTCTACCCAAATAGGTAGGGTATTTATAAATTTATGAATTCGTCTCTCCAAGCAAATAGGTAGGGTATTGATAAATTTATAAATTCGTCTACCCAAATAGGTAGGGTGCTAATAAATTTATAAATTGGTCTACCCAAATAGGTGGGATAATAATAAATTTATGAATTCTTCTATCCAAATAGGTAGGGTATTAATAAATTTATAAATTGGTCTACCCAAATAGGTAGGGTATTACTAAATTTATGAATTCGTCTACTCAAATAGTTAGGGTATTGGTAAATTTATAAATTCGTCTACCCAAATAGGTAGGTTATTAATAAATTTATGAATTCGTCTATCCAAATAGGTAGGGTATTAATAAATTTATAAATTCGTCTACTCAAATAATTAGGGTATCGATAAATTTATAAATTCGTCTACCCAAATAAGTAGGGAATTAATAAATTTATAAATTCGTCTACCCAAATAGGTTGGGTATTGATAAATTTATAAATTCGTCTACCCAAATAGGTAGGTTATTAATAAATTTATGAATTCGTCTATCCAAATAGGTAGCGTATTAATAAATTTATAAATTCGTCTACTCAAATAATTAGGGTATCGATAAATTTATAAATTCGTCTACCCAAATAAGTAGGGAATTAATAAATTTACAAATTCGTCTACCCAAATAGGTTGGGTATTGATAAATTTATAAATTCGTCTACCCAAATAGGTAGGGTATTAAGAAATTTATGAATTCGTCTACCCAAATAGGTAGGGTATTTATAAATTTATGAATTCGTCTCTCCAAGCAAATAGGTAGGGTATTGATAAATTTATAAATTCGTCTACCCAAATAGGTAGGGTGCTAATAAATTTATAAATTGGTCTACCCAAATAGGTGGGATAATAATAAATTTATGAATTCTTCTATCCAAATAGGTAGGGTATTAATAAATTTATAAATTGGTCTACCCAAATAGGTAGGGTATTACTAAATTTATGAATTCGTCTACTCAAATAGTTAGGGTATTGGTAAATTTATAAATTCGTCTACCCAAATAGGCAGGTTATTAATAAATTTATGAATTCGTCTATCCAAATAGGTAGGGTGTTAATAAATTTATAAATTCGTCTACTCAAATAATTAGGGTATCGATAAATTTATAAATTCGTCTACCCAAATAAGTAGGGAATTAATAAATTTATAAATTCGTCTACCCAAATAGGTTGGGTATTGATAAATTTATAAATTCGTCTACCCAAATAGGTAGGGTATTAAGAAATTTATGAATTCGTCTACCCAAATAGGTAGGGTATTTATAAATTTATGAATTCGTCTCTCCAAGCAAATAGGTAGGGTATTGATAAATTTATAAATTCGTCTACCCAAATAGGTAGGGTGTTAATAAATTTATGAATTCGTCTACCCAAATAGGTAGGGTATTAATAAATTTATGAATTCGTCTACTCAAATAGGTAGGGTATTAATAAATTTATGAATTCGTCTACCCAAATAGGTAGGGTATTAATAAATTTATGAACTCGTCTACCCAAATAGGTAGGGTATTAATAAATTTATAAATTCGTCTACCCAAATAGGTAGGGTATTAATAAATTTATGAATTCGTCTACTCAAATAGGTAGGGTATTAATAAATTTATAAATTCGTCTACTCAAAGAGGTAGGGTATCGATAAATTTATAAATTCGTCTACCCAAATAGGTAGGGTATTAATAAATTTATTTATTCGTCTACCCAAATAGGTAGGGTATTAATAAATTTATGAATGCGTTTACTCAAATAGGTAGGGTATTAATAAATTTATGAATTCGTCTACCCAAATAGGTAGGGTATCAATAAATTTATGAATTCGTCTACTCAAATAGGTAGCGTATTGATAAATTAATAAATTCGTCTACCCAAATAGGTAGGGTATTAATAAATTTATAAATTCGTCTAGTCGAATAGGTAGCGTATCGATAAACTTATAAATTCGACTACCCAGATAGCTAGGGTATTAATAAATTTATGAATTCGTCTACTCAAATAGGTAGGGTATTCATAAATTTATAAATTCGTCTACCCAAATAGGTAGGTTATTAATAAATTTATGAATTCGTCTACTCAAATAGGTAGGGTATTGATAAATTTATAAATTCGTCTACCCAAATAGGTAGGGTATCGATGAATTTATAAATTCGTCTACCCAAGTAGGTAGGGTATTAATAAATTTATGAATTCGTCTGCCCAAATATGTAGGGTATTAATAAATTTATGAATTCGTCTACTCAAATAGGTAGAGTATTGATAAACTTATAAATTCGTCTACCCAAATAGGTAGGGTATTAATAAATTTATGAATTCGTCTACTCAAATAGGTAGAGTATTGATAAATTTATAAATTCGTCTACTCAAATGGGTAGGGTATTAATAAATTTATGAATTCGTCTACTCAAATAGGTAGGATATTGATAAATTTATAAATTCGTCTACCCAAATAGGTAGTTGTTAATAAATTTATGAATTCGTCTACTCAAATAGGTAGGGTATTGATAAATTTATAAATTCGTCTACCCAAATAGGTAGGGTATCGATGAATTTATAAATTCGTCTACCCAAGTAGGTAGGGTATTAATAAATTTATGAATTCGTCTGCCCAAATATGTAGGGTATTAATAAATTTATGAATTCGTCTACTCAAATAGGTAGAGTATTGATAAACTTATAAATTCGTCTACCCAAATAGGTAGGGTATTAATAAATTTATGAATTCGTCTACTCAAATAGGTAGAGTATTGATAAATTTATAAATTCGTCTACTCAAATGGGTAGGGTATTAATAAATTTATGAATTCGTCTACTCAAATAGGTAGGATATTGATAAATTTATAAATTCGTCTACCCAAATAGGTAGTTGTTAATAAATTTATGAATTCGTCTACTCAAATAGGTAGGGTATTGATAAATTTATAAAATGGTCTACCCAAATAGGTGGGATATTGATAAATTTATAAATTCGTCTACCCAAATAGGTAGGGTATTAATAAATTTATGAATTCGTCTACTCAAATAGGTAGGGTATTGATAAATTTATAAAATGGTCTACCCAAATAGGTGGGATAATAATAAATTTATGAATTCTTCTATCCAAATAGGTAGGGTATTAATAAATTTATAAATTGGTCTACCCAAATAGGTAGGGTATTAATAAATTTATGAATTCGTCTACTCAAATAGTTAGGGTATTGATAAATTTATAAATTCGTCTGCCCAAATAGGTAGGTTATTAATAAATTTATGAATTCGTCTATCCAAATAGGTAGGGTATTAATAAATTTATAAATTCGTCTACTCAAATAATTAGGGAATTAATAAATTTATAAATTCGTCTACCCAAATAGGTTGGGTATTGATAAATTTATAAATTCGTCTACCCAAATAGGTAGGGAATTAATAAATTTATAAATTCGTCTACCCAAATAGGTTGGGTATTGATAAATTTATAAATTCGTCTACCCAAATAGGTAGGGTATTTATAAATTTATGAATTCGTCTACTCAAATAGGTAGGGTATTGATAAATTTATAAAATGGTCTACCCAAATAGGTGGGATATTGATAAATTTATAAATTCGTCTACCCAAATAGGTAGGGTATTAATAAATTTATGAATTCGTCTACTCAAATAGGTAGGGTATTGATAAATTTATAAAATGGTCTACCCAAATAGGTGGGATAATAATAAATTTATGAATTCTTCTATCCAAATAGGTAGGGTATTAATAAATTTATAAATTCGTCTACTCAAATAATTAGGGAATTAATAAATTTATAAATTCGTCTACCCAAATAGGTAAGGTATTAATAAATTTATGAATTCGTTTACTCAAATAGGTAGGGTATTAATAAATTTATAAATTCGTCTACTCATATAGGTAGGGTTCGATAAATTTATAAATTCGTCTACCCATATACGTAGGGTATCAATAAGTTTATGAATTCGTCTACTCAAATAGGTAGAGTATTGATAAATTTATAAATTCGTCTACCCAAATGGGTAGGGTATTAATAAATTTATGAATTCGTCTACCCAAATAGGTGGGATAATAATAAATTTATGAATTCTTCTATCCAAATAGGTAGGGTATTAATAAATTTATAAATTCGTCTACTCAAATAATTAGGGAATTAATAAATTTATAAATTCGTCTACCCAAATAGGTAAGGTATTAATAAATTTATGAATTCGTTTACTCAAATAGGTAGGGTATTAATAAATTTATAAATTCGTCTACTCATATAGGTAGGGTTCGATAAATTTATAAATTCGTCTACCCATATACGTAGGGTATCAATAAGTTTATGAATTCGTCTACTCAAATAGGTAGAGTATTGATAAATTTATAAATTCGTCTACCCAAATGGGTAGGGTATTAATAAATTTATGAATTCGTCTACTCAAATAGGTAGGATATTGATAAATTTATAAATTCGTCTACCCAAATAGGTAGGGTATTAATAAATTTATGAATTCGTCTACTCAAATAGGTAGGGTATTGATAAATTTATAAAATGGTCTACCCAAATAGGTGGGATAATAATAAATTTATGAATTCTTCTATCCAAATAGGTAGGGTATTAATAAATTTATAAATTCGTCTACTCAAATAATTAGGGAATTAATAAATTTATAAATTCTTCTACCAAATAGGTTGGGTATTGATAAATTTATAAATTCGTCTACCCAAATAGGTAGGGAATTGATAAATTTATAAATTCGTCTACCCAAATAGGTAGGTTATTAATAAATTTATGAATTCGTCTATCCAAATAGGTAGCGTATTAATAAATTTATAAATTCGTCTACTCAAATAATTAGGGTATCGATAAATTTATAAATTCGTCTACCCAAATAAGTAGGGAATTAATAAATTTACAAATTCGTCTACCCAAATAGGTTGGGTATTGATAAATTTATAAATTCGTCTACCCAAATAGGTAGGGTATTAAGAAATTTATGAATTCGTCTACCCAAATAGGTAGGGTATTTATAAATTTATGAATTCGTCTCTCCAAGCAAATAGGTAGGGTATTGATAAATTTATAAATTCGTCTACCCAAATAGGTAGGGTGCTAATAAATTTATAAATTGGTCTACCCAAATAGGTGGGATAATAATAAATTTATGAATTCTTCTATCCAAATAGGTAGGGTATTAATAAATTTATAAATTGGTCTACCCAAATAGGTAGGGTATTACTAAATTTATGAATTCGTCTACTCAAATAGTTAGGGTATTGGTAAATTTATAAATTCGTCTACCCAAATAGGTAGGTTATTAATAAATTTATGAATTCGTCTATCCAAATAGGTAGGGTATTAATAAATTTATAAATTCGTCTACTCAAATAATTAGGGTATCGATAAATTTATAAATTCGTCTACCCAAATAAGTAAGGAATTAATAAATTTATAAATTCGTCTACCCAAATAGGTTGGGTATTGATAAATTTATAAATTCGTCTACCCAAATAGGTAGGTTATTAATAAATTTATGAATTCGTCTATCCAAATAGGTAGCGTATTAATAAATTTATAAATTCGTCTACTCAAATAATTAGGGTATCGATAAATTTATAAATTCGTCTACCCAAATAAGTAGGGAATTAATAAATTTACAAATTCGTCTACCCAAATAGGTTGGGTATTGATAAATTTATAAATTCGTCTACCCAAATAGGTAGGGTATTAAGAAATTTATGAATTCGTCTACCCAAATAGGTAGGGTATTTATAAATTTATGAATTCGTCTCTCCAAGCAAATAGGTAGGGTATTGATAAATTTATAAATTCGTCTACCCAAATAGGTAGGGTGCTAATAAATTTATAAATTGGTCTACCCAAATAGGTGGGATAATAATAAATTTATGAATTCTTCTATCCAAATAGGTAGGGTATTAATAAATTTATAAATTGGTCTACCCAAATAGGTAGGGTATTACTAAATTTATGAATTCGTCTACTCAAATAGTTAGGGTATTGGTAAATTTATAAATTCGTCTACCCAAATAGGTAGGTTATTAATAAATTTATGAATTCGTCTATCCAAATAGGTAGGGTATTAATAAATTTATAAATTCGTCTACTCAAATAATTAGGGTATCGATAAATTTATAAATTCGTCTACCCAAATAAGTAGGGAATTAATAAATTTATAAATTCGTCTACCCAAATAGGTTGGGTATTGATAAATTTATAAATTCGTCTACCCAAATAGGTAGGGTATTAATAAATTTATGAATTCGTCTACCCAAATAGGTAGGGTATTTATAAATTTATGAATTCGTCTCTCCAAGCAAATAGGTAGGGTATTGATAAATTTATAAATTCGTCTACCCAAATAGGTAGGGTAATAAATTTATGAATTCGTCTACCCAAATAGGTAGGGTATTAATAAATTTATGAATTCGTCTACTCAAATAGGTAGGGTATTAATAAATTTATGAATTCGTCTACCCAAATAGGTAGGGTATTAATAAATTTATGAATTCGTCTACCCATATAGGTAGGGTATTTATAAATTTATGAATTCGTCTACTCAGATAGGTAGGGTATTGATAAATTTATAAATTCGTCTACCCAAATAGCTAGGGTATTAATAAATTTATGAATTCGTCTACTCAAATAGGTAGGATATTGATAAATTTATAAATTCGTCTACCCAAATAGGTAGGGTATTAATAAATTTATGAATTCGTCTACTCAAATAGGTAGGGTATTGATAAATTTATAAAATGGTCTACCCAAATAGGTGGGATAATAATAAATTTATGAATTCTTCTATCCAAATAGGTAGGGTATTAATAAATTTATAAATTCGTCTACTCAAATAATTAGGGAATTAATAAATTTATAAATTCGTCTACCAAATAGGTTGGGTATTGATAAATTTATAAATTCGTCTACCCAAATAGGTAGGGAATTGATAAATTTATAAATTCGTCTACCCAAATAGGTAGGTTATTAATAAATTTATGAATTCGTCTATCCAAATAGGTAGGGTATTAATAAATTTATAAATTCGTCTACTCAAATAATTAGGGTATCGATAAATTTATAAATTCGTCTACCCAAATAAGTAGGGAATTAATAAATTTATAAATTCGTCTACCCAAATAGGTTGGGTATTGATAAATTTATAAATTCGTCTACCCAAATAGGTAGGGTATTAATAAATTTATGAATTCGTCTACCCAAATAGGTAGGGTATTTATAAATTTATGAATTCGTCTCTCCAAGCAAATAGGTAGGGTATTGATAAATTTATAAATTCGTCTACCCAAATAGGTAGGGTATTAATAAATTTATAAATTCGTCTACCCAAATAGGTGGGATAATAATAAATTTATGAATTCTTCTATCCAAATAGGTAGGGTATTAATAAATTTATAAATTGGTCTACCCAAATAGGTAGGGTATTAATAAATTTATGAATTCGTCTACTCAAATAGTTAGGGTATTGGTAAATTTATAAATTCGTCTACCCAAATAGGTAGGTTATTAATAAATTTATGAATTCGTCTATCCAAATAGGTAGGGTATTAATAAATTTATAAATTCGTCTACTCAAATAATTAGGGTATCGATAAATTTATAAATTCGTCTACCCAAATAAGTAGGGAATTAATAAATTTATAAATTCGTCTACCCAAATAGGTTGGGTATTGATAAATTTATAAATTCGTCTACCCAAATAGGTAGGGTATTAATAAATTTATGAATTCGTCTACCCAAATAGGTAGGGTATTTATAAATTTATGAATTCGTCTCTCCAAGCAAATAGGTAGGGTATTGATAAATTTATAAATTCGTCTACCCAAATAGGTAGGGTGTTAATAAATTTATGAATTCGTCTACCCAAATAGGTAGGGTATTAATAAATTTATGAATTCGTCTACTCAAATAGGTAGGGTATTAATAAATTTATGAATTCGTCTACCCAAATAGGTAGGGTATTAATAAATTTATGAATTCGTCTACCCATATAGGTAGGGTATTTATAAATTTATGAATTCGTCTACTCAGATAGGTAGGGTATTGATAAATTTATAAATTCGTCTACCCAAATAGGTAGGGTATTAATAATTTTATGAATTCGTCTACTCAAATAGGTAGGGTATTGATAAATTTATAAATTCGTCTACACAAATAGCTAGGGTTTAATAAATCTATGAATTCGTCTACTCAAATAGGTAGGGTCTTAGTAAGTTTATGAATTCGTCTACCCAAATAGGTAGGGTATTAATAAATTTATGAATTCGTCTACTCAAATAGGTAGGGTATCAATAAATTTATGAATTCGTTTACTCAAATAGGTAGGTTATTAATAAATTTATAAATTCGTCTACCCAAATAGGTAGGGTATTAATAAATTTATAAATTCGTCTACCCAAATAGGTTGGGTATTAATAAATTTATGAATTCGTCTACTCAAATAGGTAGGGTATTGATAAATTTATAAATTCGTCTACCCAAATAGGTGGGATAATAATAAATTTATGAATCCGTCTATCCAAATAGGTAGGGTATTAATAAATTTATGAATTCGTCTACTCAAATAGGTAGGGTATTGATAAATTTATAAATTCGTCTACCCAAATAGGTAGGGTATTAATAAATTTATGAATTCGTCTACCCAAATAGGTAGGGTGTTAATAAATTTATGAATTCGTCTACCCAAATAGGTAGGGTATTAATAAATTTATGAATTCGTCTACTCAAATAGGTAGGGTATTGATAAATTTATAAATTCGTCTACCCAAATAGGTAGGGTATTAATAAATTTATGAATTCGTTTACTCAAATAGGTAGGGTATTAATAAATTTATAAATTCGTCTACTCAAATAGGTAGGGTATCGATAAATTTATAAATTCGTCTACCCATATACGTAGGGTATTAATAAATTTATGAATTCGTCTACCCAAATAGGTAGGGTATTAATAAATTTATGAATTCGTCTACTCAAATAGGTAGGGTATTAATAAATTTATGAATTCGTCTACTCAAATAGGTAGGGTATTGATAAATTTATAAATTCGTCTACCCAAATAGGTAGGGTATTAATAAATTTATGAATTCGTCTACCCAAATAGGTAGGGTATTAATAAATTTATGAATTCGTCTACTCAAATAGGTAGGGTATTAATAAATTTATGAATTCGTCTACTCAAATAGGTAGGGTATTGATAAATTTATAAATTCGTCTACCCAAATAGGTAGGGTATTAATAAATTTATCAATTCGTCTACTCAAATAGGTAGGGTATTAATAAATTTATGAATTCGTCTACTCAAATAGGTAGGGTATCGATAAATTTATAAATTCGTCTACCCAAATAGGTAGGGTATTAATAAATTTATGAATTCGTCTACCCAAATAGGTAGGGTATTAATAAATTTATGAATTCGTCTACTCAAATAGGTAGGGTATTGATAAATTTATAAATTCGTCTACCCAAATAGGTAGGGTATTAATAAATTTATGAATTCGTCTACTCAAATAGGTAGGGTATTGATAAATTTATAAATTCGTCTACCCAAATAGGTAGGGTATTAATAAATTTATGAATTCGTCTACCCAAATAGGTAGGGTATTAATAAATTTATGAATTCGTCTACTCAAATAGGTAGGGTATTGATAAATTTATAAATTCGTCTACCCAAATAGGTAGGGTATTAATAAATTTATGAATTCGTCTACCCAAATAGGTAGGGTATTAATAAATTTATGAATTCGTCTACCCAAATAGGTAGGGTATTGATAAATTTATAAATTCGTCTACCCAAATAGGTAGGGTATTAATAAATTTATGAATTCGTCTACTCAAATAGGTAGGGTATTGATAAATTTATAAATTCGTCTACCCAAATAGGTGGGTAATAATAAATTTATGAATTCGTCTATCCAAATAGGTAGGGTATTGATAAATTTATAAATTCGTCTACCCAAATAGGTAGGGTATTAATAAATTTATGAATTCGTCTATCCAAATAGGTAGGGTATTAATAAATTTATAAATTCGTCTACTCAAATAGGTAGGGTATCGATAAATTTATAAATTCGTCTACCCAAATAGGTAGGGTATTAATAAATTTATAAATTCGTCTACTCAAATAGGTAGGGTATCGATAAATTTATAAATTCGTCTACCCAAATAGGTAGGGTATTAATAAATTTATAAATTCGTCTACCCAAATAGGTAGGGTATTGATAAATTTATAAATTCGTCTACCCAAATAGGTAGGGTATTAATAAATTTATGAATTCGTCTACCCAAATAGGTAGGGTATTTATAAATTTATGAATTCGTCTCTCCAAGCAAATAGGTAGGGTATTGATAAATTTATAAATTCGTCTACCCAAATAGGTAGGGTATTAATAAATTTATAAATTCGTCTACCAAATAGGTAGGGTATTAATAAATTTATGAATTCGTCTATCCAAATAGGTAGGGTATTAATAAATTTATAAATTCGTCTACCCAAATAGGTAGGGTATTAATAAATTTATGAATTCGTCTACTCAAATAGGTAGGGTATTGATAAATTTATAAATTCGTCTACCCAAATAGGTAGGGTATTAATAAATTTATGAATTCGTCTATCCAAATAGGTAGGGTATTAATAAATTTATGAATTCGTCTACTCAAATAGGTAGGGTATTAATAAATTTATGAATTCGTCTACCCAAATAGGTAGGGTATTAATAAATTTATGAATTCGTCTACTCAAATAGGTAGGGTATCGATAAATTTATAAATTCGTCTACCCAAATAGGTAGGGTATTAATAAATTTATGAATTCGTTTACTCAAATAGGTAGGGTATTAATAAATTTATAAATTCGTCTACTCAAATAGGTAGGGTATCGATAAATTTATAAATTCGTCTACCCATATACGTAGGGTATTAATAAATTTATGAATTCGTCTACCGAAATAGGTAGAGTATTAATAAATTTATAAATTCGTCTACCCAAATAGGTAGGGTATTAATAAATTTATGAATTCGTCTACCCAAATAGGTAGGGTATTAATAAGTTTATGAAATCGTCTACTCAAATAGGTAGGGTATTAATAAATTTATAAATTCGTCTACCCAAATAGGTAGGGTATTAATAAATTTATGAATTCGTCTACTCAAATAGGTAGGGTATTAATAAATTTATAAATTCGTCTACTCAAATAGGTAGGGTATCGATAAATTTATAAATTCGTCTACCCAAATAGGTAGGGTATTAATAAATTTATAAATTCGTCTACTCAAATAGGTAGGGTATTAATAAATTTATAAATTCGTCTACCCAAATAGGTAGGGTATTAATAAATTTATAAATTCGTCTACCCAAATAGGTAGGGTATTGATAAATTTATAAATTCGTCTACCCAAATAGGTAGGGTATTAATAAATTTATGAATTCGTCTACCCAAATAGGTAGGGTATTTATAAATTTATGAATTCGTCTCTCCAAGCAAATAGGTAGGGTATTGATAAATTTATAAATTCGTCTACCCAAATAGGTAGGGTATTAATAAATTTATAAATTCGTCTACCCAAATAGGTGGGTATTAATAAATTTATGAATTCGTCTATCCAAATAGGTAGGGTATTAATAAATTTATAAATTCGTCTACCCAAATAGGTAGGGTATTAATAAATTTATGAATTCGTCTACTCAAATAGGTAGGGTATTGATAAATTTATAAATTCGTCTACCCAAATAGGTAGGTTATTAATAAATTTATGAATTCGTCTATCCAAATAGGTAGGGTATTAATAAATTTATGAATTCGTCTACTCAAATAGGTAGGGTATTAATAAATTTATGAATTCGTCTACCCAAATAGGTAGGGTATTAATAAATTTATGAATTCGTCTACTCAAATAGGTAGGGTATCGATAAATTTATAAATTCGTCTACCCAAATAGGTAGGGTATTAATAAATTTATGAATTCGTCTACTCAAATAGGTAGGGTATTAATAAATTTATAAATTCGTCTACTCAAATAGGTAGGGTATCGATAAATTTATAAATTCGTCTACCCAAATAGGTAGGGTATTAATAAATTTATGAATTCGTCTACCGAAATAGGTAGGGTATTAATAAATTTATAAATTCGTCTACCCAAATAGGTAGGGTATTAATAAATTTATGAATTCGTCTACCCAAATAGGTAGGGTATTAATAAGTTTATGAAATCGTCTACTCAAATAGGTAGGGTATTAATAAATTTATAAATTCGTCTACCCAAATAGGTAGGGTATTAATAAATTTATGAATTCGTCTACTCAAATAGGTAGGGTATTAATAAATTTATAAATTCGTCTACTCAAATAGGTAGGGTATCGATAAATTTATAAATTCGTCTACCCATATACGTAGGGTATTAATAAATTTATGAATTCGTCTACCGAAATAGGTAGAGTATTAATAAATTTATAAATTCGTCTACCCAAATAGGTAGGGTATTAATAAATTTATGAATTCGTCTATCCAAATAGGTAGGGTATTAATAAGTTTATGAAATCGTCTACTCAAATAGGTAGGGTATTAATAAATTTATAAATTCGTCTACCCAAATAGGTAGGGTATTAATAAATTTATGAATTCGTCTACCCAAATAGGTAGGGTATTAATAAATTTATGAATTCGTCTACTCAAATAGGTAGGGTATTGATAAATTTATAAATTCGTCTACCCAAATAGGTAGGGTATTAATAAATTTATAAATTCGTCTACCCAAATAGGTTGGGTACTAATAAATTTATGAATTCGTCTACTCAAATAGGTAGGGTATTGATAAATTTATAAATTCGTCTATCCATATACGTAGGGTATTAATAAATTTATGAATTCGTCTACCCAAATAGGTAGGGTATTAATAAGTTTATGAAATCGTCTACTCAAATAGGTAGGGTATTAATAAATTTATAAATTCGTCTACCCAAATAGGTAGGGTATTAATAAATTTATGAATTCGTCTACCCAAATATGTAGGGTATTAATAAATTTATGAATTCGTCTACTCAAATAGGTAGGGTATTGATAAATTTATAAATTCGTCTACCCAAATAGGTAGGGTATTAATAAATTTATGAATTCGTCTACTCAAATAGGTAGGGTATTGATAAATTTATAAATTCGTCTACCCAAATAGGTAGGGTATTAATAAATTTATGAATTCGTCTACTCAAATAGGTAGGGTATTAATAAATTTATAAATTCGTCTACCCAAATAGGTAGGGTATTAATAAATTTATGAATTCGTCTACCCAAATAGGTAGGGTATTAATAAATTTATGAATTCGTCTACCCAAATAGGTAGGGTATTGATAAATTTATAAATTCGTCTACCCAAATAGGTAGGGTATTAATAAATTTATGAATTCGTCTACTCAAATAGGTAGGGTATTGATAAATTTATAAATTGGTCTACCCAAATAGGTAGGGTATTAATAAATTTATGAATTCGTCTATCCAAATAGGTAGGGTATTAATAAATTTATAAATTCGTCTACTCAAATAATTAGGGTATCGATAAATTTATAAATTCGTCTACCCAAATAGGTAGGGTATTAATAAATTTATAAATTCGTCTACCCAAATAGGTAGGGTATTGATAAATTTATGAATTCGTCTCTCCAAATAGGTAGGGTATTGATAAATTTATAAATTCGTCTACCCAAATAGGTAGGGTGTTAATAAATTTATAAATTCGTCTACCCAAATAAGTAGGGAATTAATAAATTTATAAATTCGTCTACCCAAATAGGTTGGGTATTGATAAATTTATGAATTCGTCTCTCCAAGCAAATAGGTAGGGTATTGATAAATTTATAAATTCGTCTACCCAAATAGGTAGGGTATTAATAAATTTATGAATTCGTCTACCCAAATAGGTAGGGTATTAATAAATTTATGAATTCGTCTACTCAAATAGGTAGGGTATTAATAAATTTATGAATTCGTCTACTCAAATAGGTAGGGTATTAATAAATTTATGAATTCGTCTACCCAAATAGGTAGGGTATTAATAAATTTATGAATTCGTCTACTCAAATAGGTAGGGTATCGATAAATTTATAAATTCGTCTACCCAAATAGGTAGGGTATTAATAAATTTATGAATTCGTTTACTCAAATAGGTAGGGTATTAATAAATTTATAAATTCGTCTACTCAAATAGGTAGGGTATCGATAAATTTATAAATTCGTCTACCCATATACGTAGGGTATTAATAAATTTATGAATTCGTCTACCGAAATAGGTAGAGTATTAATAAATTTATAAATTCGTCTACCCAAATAGGTAGGGTATTAATAAATTTATGAATTCGTCTATCCAAATAGGTAGGGTATTAATAAGTTTATGAAATCGTCTACTCAAATAGGTAGGGTATTAATAAATTTATAAATTCGTCTACCCAAATAGGTAGGGTATTAATAAATTTATGAATTCGTCTACCCAAATAGGTAGGGTATTTATAAATTTATGAATTCGTCTACTCAGATAGGTAGGGTATTGATAAATTTATAAATTCGTCTACCCAAATAGGTAGGGTATTAATAAATTTATAAATTCGTCTACCCAAATAGGTTGGGTACTAATAAATTTATGAATTCGTCTACTCAAATAGGTAGGGTATTGATAAATTTATAAATTCGTGTACCCAAATAGGTAGGGTATTAATAAATTTATGAATTCGTCTATCCAAGCAAATAGGTAGGGTATTGATAAATTTATAAATTCGTCTACCCAAATAGGTAGGGTATTAAGAAATTTATGAATTCGTCTACCCAAATAGGTAGGGTATTTATAAATTTATGAATTCGTCTACTCAAATAGGTAGGGTATTGATAAATTTATAAATTCGTGTACCCAAATAGGTAGGGTATTAATAAATTTATGAATTCGTCTATCCAAGCAAATAGGTAGGGTATTGATAAATTTATAAATTCGTCTACCCAAATAGGTAGGGTATTAATAAATTTATGAATTCGTCTACCCAAATAGGTAGGGTATTAATAAATTTATGAATTCGTCTCTCCAAGCAAATAGGTAGGGTATTGATAAATTTATAAATTCGTCTACCCAAATAGGTAGGGTGTTAATAAATTTATGAATTCGTCTACCCAAATAGGTAGGGTATTAATAAATTTATGAATTCGTCTACTCAAATAGGTAGGGTATTAATAAATTTATGAATTCGTCTACCCAAATAGGTAGGGTATTAATAAATTTATAAATTCGTCTACCCAAATAGGTAGGGTATTAATAAATTTATGAATTCGTTTACTCAAATAGTAGGGTATTAATAAATTTATAAATTCGTCTACCCATATACGTAGGGTATTAATAAATTTATGAATTCGTCTACCGAAATAGGTAGAGTATTAATAAATTCATAAATTCGTCTACCCAAATAGGTAGGGTATTAATAAATTTATGAATTCGTCTACTCAAATAGGTAGGGTATTAATAAATTTATGAAATCGTCTACTCAAATAGGTAGGGTATTAATAAATTTATAAATTCGTCTACCCAAATAGGTAGGGTATTAATAAATTTATGAATTCGTCTACCCAAATAGGTAGGGTATTAATAAATTTATGAATTCGTCTACTCAGATAGGTAGGGTATTGATAAATTTATAAATTCGTCTACCCAAATAGGTAGGGTATTAATAAATTTATAAATTCGTCTACCCAAATAGGTTGGGTACTAATAAATTTATGAATTCGTCTACTCAAATAGGTAGGGTATTGATAAATTTATAAATTCGTGTACCCAAATAGGTAGGGTATTAATAAATTTATGAATTCGTCTATCCAAGCAAATAGGTAGGGTATTGATAAATTTATAAATTCGTCTACCCAAATAGGTAGGGTATTAAGAAATTTATGAATTCGTCTACCCAAATAGGTAGGGTATTTATAAATTTATGAATTCGTCTACTCAAATAGGTAGGGTATTGATAAATTTATAAATTCGTGTACCCAAATAGGTAGGGTATTAATAAATTTATGAATTCGTCTATCCAAGCAAATAGGTAGGGTATTGATAAATTTATAAATTCGTCTACCCAAATAGGTAGGGTATTAATAAATTTATGAATTCGTCTACCCAAATAGGTAGGGTATTTATAAATTTATGAATTCGTCTCTCCAAGCAAATAGGTAGGGTATTGATAAATTTATGAATTCGTCTACCCAAATAGGTAGGGTATTAATAAGTTTATGAAATCGTCTACCCAAATAGGTAGGGTATTAATAAATTTATAAATTCGTCTACTCAAATAGGTAGGGTATTAATAAATTTATAAATTCGTCTACCCAAATAGGTAGGGTATTAATAAATTTATGAATTCGTCTACTCAAATAGGTAGGGTATTGATAAATTTATAAATTCGTCTACCCAAATAGGTAGGGTATTAATAAATTTATGAATTCGTCTATCCAAGCAAATAGGTAGGGTATCGATAAATTAATAAATTCGTCTACCCAAATAGGTAGGGTATTAATAAATTTATAAATTCGTCTACCCAAATAGGTAGGGTATTAATAAATTTATGAATTCGTCTACTCAAATAGGTAGGGTATTGATAAATTTATAAATTCGTCTACCCAAATAGGTAGGGTATTAATAAATTTATGAATTCGTCTACTCAAATAGGTACGGTATTGATAAATTTATAAATTCGTCTACCCAAATAGGTAGGATATTAAGAAATTTATGAATTCGTCTATCCAAATAGGTAGGGTATTAATAAATTTATGAATTCGTTTACTCAAATATAGGGTATTAATAAATTTATAAATTTCTTCTACCCATATACGTAGGGTATTAATAAATTTATGAATTCGTCTACCGAAATAGGTAGAGTATTAATAAATTTATAAATTCGTCTACCCAAATAGGTAGGGTATTAATAAATTTATGAATTCGTCTACTCAAATAGGTAGGGTATTAATAAATTTATGAATGCGTTTACTCAAATAGGTAGGGTATTAATAAATTTATGAATGCGTTTACTCAAATAGGTAGGGTATTAATAAATTTATGAATTCGTCTATCCAAATAGGTAGGGTATTAATAAATTTATGAATTCGTCTACTCAAATAGGTAGGGTATTAATAAATTTATGAATTCGTCTACCCAAGTAGGTAGGGTATTAATAAATTTATGAATTCGTCTACCAAATAGGTAGAGTATTAATAAATTTATAAATTCGTCTACCCAAATAGGTAGGGTATTAATAAATTTATGAATTCGTCTACCCAAATAGGTAGGGTATTAATAAGTTTATGAAATCGTCTACTCAAATAGGTAGGGTATTAATAAATTTATAAATTTGTCTACCCAAATAGGTAGGGTATTAATAAATTTATGAATTCGTCTACTCAAATAGGTAGGGTATTAATAAATTTATGAATTCGTCTACCCAAATAGGTAGGGTATTAATAAATTTATGAATTCGTCTACTCAAATAGGTAGGGTATTAATAAATTTATAAATTCGTCTACCCAAATAGGTAGGGTATTAATAAATTTATGAATTCGTCTACTCAAATAGGTAGGGTATTAATAAATTTATAAATTCGTCTACTCAAATAGGTAGGGTATTAATAAATTTATAAATTCGTCTACCCAAATAGGTAGGGTATTAATAAATTTATGAATTCGTCTACCAAATAGGTAGGGTATTAATAAATTTATAAATTCGTCTACCCAAATAGGTAGGGTATTAATAAATTTATGAATTCGTCTCTCCAAATAGGTAGGGTATTGATAAATTTATAAATTCGTCTACCCAAATAGGTAGGGTATTAATAAATTTATGAATTCGTCTACCCAAATAGGTAGGGTATTAATAAATTTATGAATTCGTCTACTCAAATAGGTAGGGTATTAATAAATTTATGAAATCGTCTACCCAAATAGGTAGGGTATTAATAAATTTATGAATTCGTCTACTCAAATAGGTAGGGTATTAATAAATTTATAAATTCGTCTACCCAAATAGGTAGGGTATTAATAAATTTATGAATTCGTCTACTCAAATAGGTAGGGTATTAATAAATTTATAAATTCGTCTACTCAAATAGGTAGGGTATTAATAAATTTATAAATTCGTCTACCCAAATAGGTAGGGTATTAATAAATTTATGAATTCGTCTACCAAATAGGTAGGGTATTAATAAATTTATAAATTCGTCTACCCAAATAGGTAGGGTATTAATAAATTTATGAATTCGTCTACCCAAATAGGTAGGGTATTAATAAGTTTATGAAATCGTCTACTCAAATAGGTAGGGTATTAATAAATTTATAAATTCGTCTACCCAAATAGGTAGGGTATTAATAAATTTATGAATTCGTCTACTCAAATAGGTAGGGTATTAATAAATTTATGAATTCGTCTACCCAAATAGGTAGGGTATTAATAAATTTATGAATTCGTCTACTCAAATAGGTAGGGTATTAATAAATTTATAAATTCGTCTACCCAAATAGGTAGGGTATTAATAAATTTATGAATTCGTCTACTCAAATAGGTAGGGTATTAATAAATTTATGAATTCGTCTACCGAAATAGGTAGAGTATTAATAAATTTATAAATTCGTCTACCCAAATAGGTAGCGTATTAATAAATTTATGAATTCGTCTACTCAAATAGGTACGGTATTGATAAATTTATAAATTCGTCTACCCAAATAGGTAGGATATTAAGAAATTTATGAATTCGTCTATCCAAATAGGTAGGGTATTAATAAATTTATGAATTCGTTTACTCAAATATAGGGTATTAATAAATTTATAAATTTCTTCTACCCATATACGTAGGGTATTAATAAATTTATGAATTCGTCTACCAAATAGGTAGGGTATTAATAAATTTATAAATTCGTCTACCCAAATAGGTAGGGTATTAATAAATTTATGAATTCGTCTACTCAATAGGTAGGGTATTAATAAATTTATGAATGCGTTTACTCAAATAGGTAGGGTATTAATAAATTTATGAATGCGTTTACTCAAATAGGTAGGGTATTAATAAATTTATGAATTCGTCTATCCAAATAGGTAGGGTATTAATAAATTTATGAATTCGTCTACTCAAATAGGTAGGGTGTTAATAAATTTATGAATTCGTCTACCCAAGTAGGTAGGGTATTAATAAATTTATGAATTCGTCTACCAAATAGGTAGGGTATTAATAAATTTATAAATTCGTCTACCCAAATAGGTAGGGTATTAATAAATTTATGAACTCGTCTACCCAAATAGGTAGGGTATTAATAAGTTTATGAAATCGTCTACTCAAATAGGTAGGGTATTAATAAATTTATAAATTTGTCTACCCAAATAGGTAGGGTATTAATAAATTTATGAATTCGTCTACTCAAATAGGTAGGGTATTAATAAATTTATGAATTCGTCTACCCAAATAGGTAGGGTATTAATAAATTTATGAATTCGTCTACTCAAATAGGTAGGGTATTAATAAATTTATAAATTCGTCTACCCAAATAGGTAGGGTATTAATAAATTTATGAATTCGTCTACTCAAATAGGTAGGGTATTAATAAATTTATAAATTCGTCTACTCAAATAGGTAGGGTATTAATAAATTTATAAATTCGTCTACCCAAATAGGTAGGGTATTAATAAATTTATGAATTCGTCTACCAAATAGGTAGGGTATTAATAAATTTATAAAT
This sequence comes from Baylisascaris procyonis, assembly GCA_037389465.1. NCBI lineage: Eukaryota > Metazoa > Nematoda > Chromadorea > Rhabditida > Ascarididae > Baylisascaris > Baylisascaris procyonis. The sequence continues at coordinate 3,229,776 of JAZARR010000200.1, forward strand.
TCGTCTACCCAAATAGGTAGGGTATTAATAAATTTATGAATTCGTCTACCCAAATAGGTAGGGTATTAATAAATTTATAAATTCGTCTACCCAAATAGGTAGGGTATTAATAAATTTATGAATTCGTCTACCCAAATAGGTAGGGTATTAATAAATTTATGAATTCGTCTACTCAAATAGGTAGGGTATTAATAAATTTATGAATTCGTCTACCCAAATAGGTAGGGTATTAATAAATTTATGAATTCGTCTACTCAAATAGGTAGGGTATTAATAAATTTATAAATTCGTCTACCCAAATAGGTAGGGTATTAATAAATTTATGAATTCGTCTACTCAAATAGGTAGGGTATTAATAAATTTATAAATTCGTCTACTCAAATAGGTAGGGTATTAATAAATTTATAAATTCGTCTACCCAAATAGGTAGGGTATTAATAAATTTATGAATTCGTCTACCCAAATAGGTAGGGTATTAATAAATTTATAAATTCGTCTACCCAAATAGGTAGGGTATTAATAAATTTATGAATTCGTCTACCCAAATAGGTAGGGTATTAATAAATTTATGAATTCGTCTACTCAAATAGGTAGGGTATTAATAAATTTATAAATTCGTCTACCCAAATAGGTAGGGTATTAATAAATTTATGAATTCGTCTACTCAAATAGGTAGGGTATTAATAAATTTATAAATTCGTCTACTCAAATAGGTAGGGTATTAATAAATTTATAAATTCGTCTACCCAAATAGGTAGGGTATTAATAAATTTATGAATTCGTCTACCCAAATAGGTAGGGTATTAATAAATTTATAAATTCGTCTACCCAAATAGGTAGGGTATTAATAAATTTATGAATTCGTCTATCCAAATAGGTAGGGTATTAATAAGTTTATGAAATCGTCTACTCAAATAGGTAGGGTATTAATAAATTTATAAATTCGTCTACCCAAATAGGTAGGGTATTAATAAATTTATGAATTCGTCTACCCAAATAGGTAGGGTATTAATAAATTTATGAATTCGTCTACTCAAATAGGTAGGGTATTAATAAATTTATAAATTCGTCTACCCAAATAGGTAGGGTATTAATAAATTTATAAATTCGTCTACCCAAATAGGTAGGGTATTAATAAATTTATGAATTCGTCTACTCAAATAGGTAGGGTATTAATAAATTTATAAATTCGTCTACCCAAATAGGTAGGGTATTAATAAATTTATGAATTCGTCTATCCCAAATAGGTAGGGTATTAATAAATTTATAAATTCGTCTACCCAAATAGGTAGGGTATTAATAAATTTATGAATTCGTCTACCCAAATAGGTAGGGTATTAATAAATTTATGAATTCGTCTACTCAAATAGGTAGGGTATTAATAAATTTATAAATTCGTCTACCCAAATAGGTAGGGTATTAATAAATTTATGAATTCGTCTACCCAAATAGGTAGGGTATTGATAAATTTATAAATTCGTCTACCCAAATAGGTAGGGTATTAATAAATTTATGAATTCGTCTACCCAAATAGGTAGGGTATTAATAAATTTATGAATTCGTCTCTCCAACAAATAGGTAGGGTATTAATAAATTTATAAATTCGTCTACCCAAATAGGTAGGGTATTAATAAATTTATGAATTCGTCTACCCAAATAGGTAGGGTATTAATAAATTTATGAATTCGTCTACTCAAATAGGTAGGGTATTAATAAATTTATGAATTCGTCTACCCAAATAGGTAGGGTATTAATAAATTTATAAATTCGTCTACCCAAATAGGTAGGGTATTAATAAATTTATGAATTCGTCTACTCAAATAGGTAGGGTATTAATAAATTTATAAATTCGTCTACCCAAATAGGTAGGGTATTAATAAATTTATGAATTCGTCTACCAAATAGGTAGGGTATTAATAAATTTATAAATTCGTCTACCCAAATAGGTAGGGTATTAATAAATTTATGAATTCGTCTACTCAAATAGGTAGGGTATTAATAAATTTATGAAATCGTCTACTCAAATAGGTAGGGTATTAATAAATTTATAAATTCGTCTACCCAAATAGGTAGGGTATTAATAAATTTATGAATTCGTCTACCCAAATAGGTAGGGTATTTATAAATTTATGAATTCGTCTACTCAGATAGGTAGGGTATTGATAAATTTATAAATTCGTCTACCCAAATAGGTAGGGTATTAATAAATTTATAAATTCGTCTACCCAAATAGGTTGGGTACTAATAAATTTATGAATTCGTCTACTCAAATAGGTAGGGTATTGATAAATTTATAAATTCGTCTACCCAAATAGGTAGGGTATTAATAAATTTATGAATTCGTCTATCCAAATAGGTAGGGTATTGATAAATTTATAAATTCGTCTACCCAAATAGGTAGGGTATTAATAAATTTATGAATTCGTCTACCCAAATAGGTAGGGTATTAATAAATTTATGAATTCGTCTACTCAAATAGGTAGGGTATTGATAAATTTATAAATTCGTCTACCCAAATAGGTAGGGTATTAATAAATTTATGAATTCGTCTACCCAAATAGGTAGGGTATTGATAAATTTATAAATTCGTCTACCCAAATAGGTAGGGTATTAATAAATTTATGAATTCGTCTACCCAAATAGGTAGGGTATTAATAAATTTATGAATTCGTCTCTCAAGCAAATAGGTAGGGTATTGATAAATTTATGAATTCGTCTACCCAAATAGGTAGGGTATTAATAAATTTATGAAATCGTCTACCCAAATAGGTAGGGTATTAATAAATTTATAAATTCGTCTACTCAAATAGGTAGGGTATTAATAAATTTATAAATTCGTCTACCCAAATAGGTAGGGTATTAATAAATTTATGAATTCGTCTACTCAAATAGGTAGGGTATTAATAAATTTATAAATTCGTCTACCCAAATAGGTAGGGTATTAATAAATTTATGAATTCGTCTATCCCAAATAGGTAGGGTATTGATAAATTTATAAATTCGTCTACCCAAATAGGTAGGGTATTAATAAATTTATAAATTCGTCTACCCAAATAGGTAGGGTATTAATAAATTTATGAATTCGTCTACTCAAATAGGTAGGGTATTGATAAATTTATAAATTCGTCTACCCAAATAGGTAGGGTATTAATAAATTTATGAATTCGTCTACTCAAATAGGTAGGGTATTGATAAATTTATAAATTCGTCTACCCAAATAGGTAGGATATTAAGAAATTTATGAATTCGTCTATCCAAATAGGTAGGGTATTAATAAATTTATGAATTCGTTTACTCAAATATAGGGTATTAATAAATTTATAAATTTCTTCTACCCAAATAGGTAGGGTATTAATAAATTTATGAATTCGTCTACCAAATAGGTAGGGTATTAATAAATTTATAAATTCGTCTACCCAAATAGGTAGGGTATTAATAAATTTATGAATTCGTCTACTCAAATAGGTAGGGTATTAATAAATTTATGAATGCGTTTACTCAAATAGGTAGGGTATTAATAAATTTATGAATGCGTTTACTCAAATAGGTAGGGTATTAATAAATTTATGAATTCGTCTATCCAAATAGGTAGGGTATTAATAAATTTATGAATTCGTCTACTCAAATAGGTAGGGTATTAATAAATTTATGAATTCGTCTACCCAAATAGGTAGGGTATTAATAAATTTATGAATTCGTCTACCAAATAGGTAGGGTATTAATAAATTTATAAATTCGTCTACCCAAATAGGTAGGGTATTAATAAATTTATGAATTCGTCTACCCAAATAGGTAGGGTATTAATAAGTTTATGAAATCGTCTACTCAAGTAGGTAGGGTATTAATAAATTTATAAATTTGTCTACCCAAATAGGTAGGGTATTAATAAATTTATGAATTCGTCTACTCAAATAGGTAGGGTATTAATAAATTTATGAATTCGTCTACCCAAATAGGTAGGGTATTAATAAATTTATGAATTCGTCTACTCAAATAGGTAGGGTATTAATAAATTTATAAATTCGTCTACCCAAATAGGTAGGGTATTAATAAATTTATGAATTCGTTTACTCAAATAGGTAGGGTATTAATAAATTTATAAATTCGTCTACTCAAATAGGTAGGGTATCGATAAATTTATAAATTCGTCTACCCATATACGTAGGGTATTAATAAATTTATGAATTCGTCTACCGAAATAGGTAGAGTATTAATAAATTTATAAATTCGTCTACCCAAATAGGTAGGGTATTTATAAATTTATGAATTCGTCTCTCCAAGCAAATAGGTAGGGTATTGATAAATTTATAAATTCGTCTACCCAAATAGGTAGGGTGTTAATAAATTTATGAATTCGTCTACCCAAATAGGTAGGGTATTAATAAATTTATGAATTCGTCTACTCAAATAGGTAGGGTATTAATAAATTTATGAAATCGTCTACCCAAATAGGTAGGGTATTAATAAATTTATGAATTCGTCTACTCAAATAGGTAGGGTATTAATAAATTTATAAATTCGTCTACCCAAATAGGTAGGGTATTAATAAATTTATGAATTCGTTTACTCAAATAGTAGCGTATTAATAAATTTATAAATTCGTCTACTCAAATAGGTAGGGTATTAATAAATTTATAAATTCGTCTACCCAAATAGGTAGGGTATTAATAAATTTATGAATTCGTCTACCAAATAGGTAGGGTATTAATAAATTTATAAATTCGTCTACCCAAATAGGTAGGGTATTAATAAATTTATGAATTCGTCTACCCAAATAGGTAGGGTATTAATAAATTTATGAAATCGTCTACTCAAATAGGTAGGGTATTAATAAATTTATAAATTCGTCTACCCAAATAGGTAGGGTATTAATAAATTTATGAATTCGTCTACTCAAATAGGTAGGGTATTAATAAATTTATGAATTCGTCTACCCAAATAGGTAGGGTATTAATAAATTTATGAATTCGTCTACTCAAATAGGTAGGGTATCGATAAATTTATAAATTCGTCTACCCAAATAGGTAGGGTATTAATAAATTTATGAATTCGTTTACTCAAATAGGTAGGGTATTAATAAATTTATGAATTCGTCTACCGAAATAGGTAGAGTATTAATAAATTTATAAATTCGTCTACCCAAATAGGTAGCGTATTAATAAATTTATGAATTCGTCTACTCAAATAGGTACGGTATTGATAAATTTATAAATTCGTCTACCCAAATAGGTAGGATATTAAGAAATTTATGAATTCGTCTATCCAAATAGGTAGGGTATTAATAAATTTATGAATTCGTTTACTCAAATATAGGGTATTAATAAATTTATAAATTTCTTCTACCCATATACGTAGGGTATTAATAAATTTATGAATTCGTCTACCAAATAGGTAGGGTATTAATAAATTTATAAATTCGTCTACCCAAATAGGTAGGGTATTAATAAATTTATGAATTCGTCTACTCAATAGGTAGGGTATTAATAAATTTATGAATGCGTTTACTCAAATAGGTAGGGTATTAATAAATTTATGAATGCGTTTACTCAAATAGGTAGGGTATTAATAAATTTATGAATTCGTCTATCCAAATAGGTAGGGTATTAATAAGTTTATGAAATCGTCTACTCAAATAGGTAGGGTATTAATAAATTTATAAATCTGTCTACCCAAATAGGTAGGGTATTAATAAATTTATGAATTCGTCTACTCAAATAGGTAGGGTATTAATAAATTTATGAATTCGTCTACCCAAATAGGTAGGGTATTAATAAATTTATGAATTCGTCTACTCAAATAGGTAGGGTATTAATAAATTTATAAATTCGTCTACCCAAATAGGTAGGGTATTAATAAATTTATGAATTCGTCTACTCAAATAGGTAGGGTATTAATAAATTTATAAATTCGTCTACTCAAATAGGTAGGGTATTAATAAATTTATAAATTCGTCTACCCAAATAGGTAGGGTATTAATAAATTTATGAATTCGTCTACCAAATAGGTAGGGTATTAATAAATTTATAAATTCGTCTACCCAAATAGGTAGGGTATTAATAAATTTATGAATTCGTCTACTCAAATAGGTAGGGTATTAATAAATTTATAAATTCGTCTACCCAAATAGGTAGGGTATTAATAAATTTATGAATTCGTCTACCCAAATAGGTAGGGTATTAATAAATTTATGAATTCGTCTACTCAAATAGGTAGGGTATTAATAAATTTATGAATTCGTCTACCCAAATAGGTAGGGTATTAATAAATTTATGAATTCGTCTACTCAAATAGGTAGGGTATTAATAAATTTATAAATTCGTCTACCCAAATAGGTAGGGTATTAATAAATTTATGAATTCGTCTATCGAAATAGGTAGAGTATTAATAAATTTATAAATTCGTCTACCCAAATAGGTAGGGTATTAATAAATTTATGAATTCGTCTACCCAAATAGGTAGGGTATTAATAAGTTTATGAAATCGTCTACTCAAATAGGTAGGGTATTAATAAATTTATAAATTCGTCTACCCAAATAGGTAGGGTATTAATAAATTTATGAATTCGTCTACTCAAATAGGTAGGGTATTAATAAATTTATGAATTCGTCTACCCAAATAGGTAGGGTATTAATAAATTTATGAATTCGTCTACTCAAATAGGTAGGGTATTAATAAATTTATAAATTCGTCTACCCAAATAGGTAGGGTATTAATAAATTTATGAATTCGTTTACTCAAATAGGTAGGGTATTAATAAATTTATGAATTCGTCTACCCAAATAGGTAGGGTATTAATAAATTTATAAATTCGTCTACCCAAATAGGTAGGGTATTAATAAATTTATGAATTCGTCTACTCAAATAGGTAGGGTATTGATAAATTTATAAATTCGTCTACCCAAATAGGTAGGGTATTAATAAATTTATGAATTCGTCTATCCAAATAGGTAGGCTATTGATAAATTTATAAATTCGTCTACCCAAATAGGTAGGGTATTAATAAATTTATGAATTCGTCTACCCAAATAGGTAGGGTATTAATAAATTTATGAATTCGTCTACTCAAATAGGTAGGGTATTGATAAATTTATAAATTCGTCTACCCAAATAGGTAGGGTATTAATAAATTTATGAATTCGTCTACCCAAATAGGTAGGGTATTGATAAATTTATAAATTCGTCTACCCAAATAGGTAGGGTATTAAGAAATTTATGAATTCGTCTACCCAAATAGGTAGGGTATTTATAAATTTATGAATTCGTCTCTCCAAGCAAATAGGTAGGGTATTGATAAATTTATAAATTCGTCTACCCAAATAGGTAGGGTATTAATAAATTTATGAATTCGTCTACCCAAATAGGTAGGGTATTAATAAATTTATGAATTCGTCTACTCAAATAGGTAGGGTATTAATAAATTTATGAATTCGTCTACCCAAATAGGTAGGGTATTAATAAATTTATGAATTCGTCTACTCAAATAGGTAGGGTATTAATAAATTTATGAATTCGTCTACCCAAATAGGTAGGGTATTAATAAATTTATGAATTCGTCTACCCAAATAGGTAGGGTATTAATAAATTTATAAATTCGTCTACTCAAATAGGTAGGGTATTGATAAATTTATAAATTCGTCTACCCAAATAGGTAGGGTATTAATAAATTTATGAATTCGTCTACCCAAATAGGTAGGGTATTAATAAGTTTATGAAATCGTCTACTCAAATAGGTAGGGTATTAATAAATTTATAAATTCGTCTACCCAAATAGGTAGGGTATTAATAAATTTATGAATTCGTCTACTCAAATAGGTAGGGTATTAATAAATTTATGAATTCGTCTACCCAAATAGGTAGGGTATTAATAAATTTATGAATTCGTCTACTCAAATAGGTAGGGTATTAATAAATTTATAAATTCGTCTACCCAAATAGGTAGGGTATTAATAAATTTATGAATTCGTCTACTCAAATAGGTAGGGTATTAATAAATTTATAAATTCGTCTACTCAAATAGGTAGGGTATTAATAAATTTATAAATTCGTCTACCCAAATAGGTAGCGTATTAATAAATTTATGAATTCGTCTACTCAAATAGGTAGGGTATTGATAAATTTATAAATTCGTCTACCCAAATAGGTAGGATATTAAGAAATTTATGAATTCGTCTATCCAAATAGGTAGGGTATTAATAAATTTATGAATTCGTTTACTCAAATATAGGGTATTAATAAATTTATAAATTTCTTCTACCCATATACGTAGGGTATTAATAAATTTATGAATTCGTCTACCGAAATAGGTAGAGTATTAATAAATTTATAAATTCGTCTACCCAAATAGGTAGGGTATTAATAAATTTATGAATTCGTCTACTCAATAGGTAGGGTATTAATAAATTTATGAATGCGTTTACTCAAATAGGTAGGGTATTAATAAATTTATGAATTCGTCTACTCAAATAGGTAGGGTATTAATAAATTTATGAATTCGTCTACCCAAATAGGTAGGGTATTAATAAATTTATGAATTCGTCTACTCAAATAGGTAGGGTATTAATAAATTTATGAATTCGTCTACCCAAATAGGTAGGGTATTAATAAATTTATGAATTCGTCTACTCAAATAGGTAGGGTATTAATAAATTTATAAATTCGTCTACCCAAATAGGTAGGGTATTAATAAATTTATGAATTCGTCTACTCAAATAGGTAGGGTATTAATAAATTTATAAATTCGTCTACTCAAATAGGTAGGGTATTAATAAATTTATAAATTCGTCTACCCAAATAGGTAGGGTATTAATAAATTTATGAATTCGTCTACCAAATAGGTAGGGTATTAATAAATTTATAAATTCGTCTACCCAAATAGGTAGGGTATTAATAAATTTATGAATTCGTCTCTCCCAAATAGGTAGGGTATTAATAAATTTATAAATTCGTCTACCCAAATAGGTAGGGTATTAATAAATTTATGAATTCGTCTACTCAAATAGGTAGGGTATTAATAAATTTATAAATTCGTCTACCCAAATAGGTAGGGTATTAATAAATTTATGAATTCGTCTATCAAATAGGTAGGGTATTAATAAATTTATAAATTCGTCTACCCAAATAGGTAGGGTATTAATAAATTTATGAATTCGTCTACCCAAATAGGTAGGGTATTAATAAGTTTATGAAATCTTCTACTCAAATAGGTAGGGTATTAATAAATTTATAAATTCGTCTACCCAAATAGGTAGGGTATTAATAAATTTATGAATTCGTCTACTCAAATAGGTAGGGTATTAATAAATTTATGAATTCGTCTACCCAAATAGGTAGGGTATTAATAAATTTATGAATTCGTCTACTCAAATAGGTAGGGTATTAATAAATTTATAAATTCGTCTACCCAAATAGGTAGGGTATTAATAAATTTATGAATTCGTCTACTCAAATAGGTAGGGTATTAATAAATTTATAAATTCGTCTACTCAAATAGGTAGGGTATTAATAAATTTATAAATTCGTCTACCCAAATAGGTAGGGTATTAATAAATTTATGAATTCGTCTACCCAAATAGGTAGGGTATTTATAAATTTATGAATTCGTCTACTCAAATAGGTAGGGTATTAATAAATTTATGAATTCGTCTACCCAAATAGGTAGGGTATTAATAAATTTATAAATTCGTCTACCCAAATAGGTAGGGTATTAATAAATTTATGAATTCGTCTACTCAAATAGGTAGGGTATTAATAAATTTATAAATTCGTCTACCCAAATAGGTAGGGTATTAATAAATTTATGAATTCGTCTACCCAAATAGGTAGGGTATTGATAAATTTATAAATTCGTCTACCCAAATAGGTAGGGTATTAAGAAATTTATGAATTCGTCTACCCAAATAGGTAGGGTATTTATAAATTTATGAATTCGTCTACTCAAATAGGTAGGGTATTGATAAATTTATAAATTCGTCTACCCAAATAGGTAGGGTATTAATAAATTTATGAATTCGTCTATCCCAAATAGGTAGGGTATTGATAAATTTATAAATTCGTCTACCCAAATAGGTAGGGTATTAATAAATTTATGAATTCGTCTACCCAAATAGGTAGGGTATTTATAAATTTATGAATTCGTCTCTCCAAGCAAATAGGTAGGGTATTGATAAATTTATAAATTCGTCTACCCAAATAGGTAGGGTGTTAATAAATTTATGAATTCGTCTACCCAAATAGGTAGGGTATTAATAAATTTATGAATTCGTCTACTCAAATAGGTAGGGTATTAATAAATTTATGAATTCGTCTACCCAAATAGGTAGGGTGTTAATAAATTTATGAATTCGTCTACTCAAATAGGTAGGGTATTAATAAATTTATAAATTCGTCTACCCAAATAGGTAGGGTATTAATAAATTTATGAATTCGTCTACCCAAATAGGTAGGGTATTAATAAATTTATGAATTCGTCTACTCAAATAGGTAGGGTATTAATAAATTTATAAATTCGTCTACCCAAATAGGTAGGGTATTAATAAATTTATGAATTCGTCTACTCAAATAGGTAGGGTATTAATAAATTTATAAATTCGTCTACTCAAATAGGTAGGGTATTAATAAATTTATAAATTCGTCTACCCAAATAGGTAGGGTATTAATAAATTTATGAATTCGTCTACCAAATAGGTAGGGTATTAATAAATTTATAAATTCGTCTACCCAAATAGGTAGGGTATTAATAAATTTATGAATTCGTCTACCCAAATAGGTAGGGTATTAATAAATTTATAAATTCGTCTACCCAAATAGGTAGGGTATTAATAAATTTATGAATTCGTCTACTCAAATAGGTAGGGTATTAATAAATTTATAAATTCGTCTACCCAAATAGGTAGGGTATTAATAAATTTATGAATTCGTCTACCAAATAGGTAGGGTATTAATAAATTTATAAATTCGTCTACCCAAATAGGTAGGGTATTAATAAATTTATGAATTCGTCTACCCAAATAGGTAGGGTATTAATAAATTTATGAAATCGTCTACTCAAATAGGTAGGGTATTAATAAATTTATAAATTCGTCTACCCAAATAGGTAGGGTATTAATAAATTTATGAATTCGTCTACTCAAATAGGTAGGGTATTAATAAATTTATGAATTCGTCTACCCAAATAGGTAGGGTATTAATAAATTTATGAATTCGTCTACTCAAATAGGTAGGGTATTAATAAATTTATAAATTCGTCTACCCAAATAGGTAGGGTATTAATAAATTTATGAATTCGTCTACTCAAATAGGTAGGGTATTAATAAATTTATAAATTCGTCTACTCAAATAGGTAGGGTATTAATAAATTTATAAATTCGTCTACCCAAATAGGTAGGGTATTAATAAATTTATGAATTCGTCTACCCAAATAGGTAGGGTATTAATAAATTTATGAATTCGTCTACTCAAATAGGTAGGGTATTAATAAATTTATAAATTCGTCTACCCAAATAGGTAGGGTATTAATAAATTTATAAATTCGTCTACCCAAATAGGTAGGGTATTAATAAATTTATGAATTCGTCTACTCAAATAGGTAGGGTATTGATAAATTTATAAATTCGTGTACCCAAATAGGTAGGGTATTAATAAATTTATGAATTCGTCTACCCAAATAGGTAGGGTATTGATAAATTTATAAATTCGTCTACCCAAATAGGTAGGGTATTAATAAATTTATGAATTCGTCTACCCAAATAGGTAGGGTATTAATAAATTTATGAATTCGTCTACTCAAATAGGTAGGGTATTAATAAATTTATAAATTCGTCTACCCAAATAGGTAGGGTATTAATAAATTTATGAATTCGTCTACCAAATAGGTAGGGTATTAATAAATTTATAAATTCGTCTACCCAAATAGGTAGGGTATTAATAAATTTATGAATTCGTCTACCCAAATAGGTAGGGTATTAATAAATTTATGAATTCGTCTCTCCAAAAATAGGTAGGGTATTAATAAATTTATGAATTCGTCTACCCAAATAGGTAGGGTATTAATAAATTTATGAATTCGTCTACCCAAATAGGTAGGGTATTAATAAATTTATAAATTCGTCTACTCAAATAGGTAGGGTATTAATAAATTTATAAATTCGTCTACCCAAATAGGTAGGGTATTAATAAATTTATGAATTCGTCTACTCAAATAGGTAGGGTATTAATAAATTTATAAATTCGTCTACCCAAATAGGTAGGGTATTAATAAATTTATGAATTCGTCTACCCAAATAGGTAGGGTATTAATAAATTTATAAATTCGTCTACCCAAATAGGTAGGGTATTAATAAATTTATAAATTCGTCTACCCAAATAGGTAGGGTATTAATAAATTTATGAATTCGTCTACTCAAATAGGTAGGGTATTGATAAATTTATAAATTCGTCTACCCAAATAGGTAGGGTATTAATAAATTTATGAATTCGTCTACTCAAATAGGTAGGGTATTAATAAATTTATAAATTCGTCTACCCAAATAGGTAGGGTATTAATAAATTTATGAATTCGTCTATCCAAATAGGTAGGGTATTAATAAATTTATGAATTCGTCTACTCAAATAGGTAGGGTATTAATAAATTTATAAATTCGTCTACCCAAATAGGTAGGGTATTAATAAATTTATGAATTCGTCTACCCAAATAGGTAGGGTATTAATAAATTTATAAATTCGTCTACCCAAATAGGTAGGGTATTAATAAATTTATGAATTCGTCTACTCAAATAGGTAGGGTATTAATAAATTTATGAATTCGTCTACTCAAATAGGTAGGGTATTAATAAATTTATGAATTCGTCTACCCAAATAGGTAGGGTATTAATAAATTTATGAATTCGTCTACCCAAATAGGTAGGGTATTAATAAATTTATGAATTCGTCTACTCAAATAGGTAGGGTATTAATAAATTTATGAATTCGTCTACCCAAATAGGTAGGGTATTAATAAATTTATGAATTCGTCTACCCAAATAGGTAGGGTATTAATAAATTTATAAATTCGTCTACCCAAATAGGTAGGGTATTAATAAATTTATGAATTCGTCTACCCAAATAGGTAGGGTATTAATAAGTTTATGAAATCGTCTACTCAAATAGGTAGGGTATTAATAAATTTATAAATTCGTCTACCCAAATAGGTAGGGTATTAATAAATTTATGAATTCGTCTACTCAAATAGGTAGGGTATTAATAAATTTATGAATTCGTCTACCCAAATAGGTAGGGTATTAATAAATTTATGAATTCGTCTACTCAAATAGGTAGGGTATTAATAAATTTATAAATTCGTCTACCCAAATAGGTAGGGTATTAATAAATTTATGAATTCGTCTACTCAAATAGGTAGGGTATTAATAAATTTATAAATTCGTCTACTCAAATAGGTAGGGTATTAATAAATTTATAAATTCGTCTACCCAAATAGGTAGGGTATTAATAAATTTATGAATTCGTCTACCAAATAGGTAGGGTATTAATAAATTTATAAATTCGTCTACCCAAATAGGTAGGGTATTAATAAATTTATGAATTCGTCTACCCAAATAGGTAGGGTATTAATAAATTTATAAATTCGTCTACCCAAATAGGTAGGGTATTAATAAATTTATGAATTCGTCTACCCAAATAGGTAGGGTATTAATAAATTTATGAATTCGTCTACTCAAATAGGTAGGGTATTAATAAATTTATGAATTCGTCTACCCAAATAGGTAGGGTATTAATAAATTTATGAATTCGTCTACTCAAATAGGTAGGGTATTAATAAATTTATAAATTCGTCTACCCAAATAGGTAGGGTATTAATAAATTTATGAATTCGTCTACTCAAATAGGTAGGGTATTAATAAATTTATAAATTCGTCTACTCAAATAGGTAGGGTATTAATAAATTTATAAATTCGTCTACCCAAATAGGTAGGGTATTAATAAATTTATGAATTCGTCTACCCAAATAGGTAGGGTATTAATAAATTTATAAATTCGTCTACCCAAATAGGTAGGGTATTAATAAATTTATGAATTCGTCTACCCAAATAGGTAGGGTATTAATAAGTTTATGAAATCGTCTACTCAAATAGGTAGGGTATTAATAAATTTATAAATTCGTCTACCCAAATAGGTAGGGTATTAATAAATTTATGAATTCGTCTACTCAAATAGGTAGGGTATTAATAAATTTATGAATTCGTCTACCCAAATAGGTAGGGTATTAATAAATTTATGAATTCGTCTACTCAAATAGGTAGGGTATTAATAAATTTATAAATTCGTCTACCCAAATAGGTAGGGTATTAATAAATTTATGAATTCGTCTACTCAAATAGGTAGGGTATTAATAAATTTATGAATTCGTCTACCAAATAGGTAGGGTATTAATAAATTTATAAATTCGTCTACCCAAATAGGTAGGGTATTAATAAATTTATGAATTCGTCTACTCAAATAGGTAGGGTATTAATAAATTTATAAATTCGTCTACCCAAATAGGTAGGGTATTAATAAATTTATGAATTCGTCTACCCAAATAGGTAGGGTATTAATAAATTTATGAATTCGTCTACTCAAATAGGTAGGGTATTAATAAATTTATAAATTCGTCTACCCAAATAGGTAGGGTATTAATAAATTTATGAATTCGTCTACCCAAATAGGTAGGGTATTAATAAATTTATAAATTCGTCTACCCAAATAGGTAGGGTATTAATAAATTTATGAATTCGTCTACTCAAATAGGTAGGGTATTAATAAATTTATGAATTCGTCTACTCAAATAGGTAGGGTATTAATAAATTTATGAATTCGTCTACCCAAATAGGTAGGGTATTAATAAATTTATGAATTCGTCTACCCAAATAGGTAGGGTATTAATAAATTTATGAAATCGTCTACCCAAATAGGTAGGGTATTAATAAATTTATAAATTCGTCTACCCAAATAGGTAGGGTATTAATAAATTTATGAATTCGTCTACTCAAATAGGTAGGGTATTAATAAATTTATGAATTCGTCTACCCAAATAGGTAGGGTATTAATAAATTTATGAATTCGTCTACTCAAATAGGTAGGGTATTAATAAATTTATAAATTCGTCTACCCAAATAGGTAGGGTATTAATAAATTTATGAATTCGTCTACTCAAATAGGTAGGGTATTAATAAATTTATAAATTCGTCTACTCAAATAGGTAGGGTATTAATAAATTTATAAATTCGTCTACCCAAATAGGTAGGGTATTAATAAATTTATGAATTCGTCTACCCAAATAGGTAGGGTATTAATAAATTTATAAATTCGTCTACCCAAATAGGTAGGGTATTAATAAATTTATGAATTCGTCTACCCAAATAGGTAGGGTATTAATAAATTTATAAATTCGTCTACCCAAATAGGTAGGGTATTAATAAATTTATGAATTCGTCTACCCAAATAGGTAGGGTATTAATAAATTTATGAATTCGTCTACTCAAATAGGTAGGGTATTAATAAATTTATGAATTCGTCTACCCAAATAGGTAGGGTATTAATAAATTTATGAATTCGTCTACTCAAATAGGTAGGGTATTAATAAATTTATAAATTCGTCTACCCAAATAGGTAGGGTATTAATAAATTTATGAATTCGTCTACCAAATAGGTAGGGTATTAATAAATTTATAAATTCGTCTACCCAAATAGGTAGGGTATTAATAAATTTATGAATTCGTCTACCCAAATAGGTAGGGTATTAATAAATTTATGAATTCGTCTACTCAAATAGGTAGGGTATTAATAAATTTATAAATTCGTCTACCCAAATAGGTAGGGTATTAATAAATTTATGAATTCGTCTACTCAAATAGGTAGGGTATTAATAAATTTATGAATTCGTCTACCCAAATAGGTAGGGTATTAATAAATTTATGAATTCGTCTACTCAAATAGGTAGGGTATTAATAAATTTATAAATTCGTCTACCCAAATAGGTAGGGTATTAATAAATTTATGAATTCGTCTACTCAAATAGGTAGGGTATTAATAAATTTATGAATTCGTCTACCCAAATAGGTAGGGTATTAATAAATTTATAAATTCGTCTACCCAAATAGGTAGGGTATTAATAAATTTATGAATTCGTCTACTCAAATAGGTAGGGTATTAATAAATTTATAAATTCGTCTACCCAAATAGGTAGGGTATTAATAAATTTATGAATTCGTCTACCCAAATAGGTAGGGTATTAATAAATTTATAAATTCGTCTACCCAAATAGGTAGGGTATTAATAAATTTATGAATTCGTCTACCCAAATAGGTAGGGTATTAATAAATTTATGAATTCGTCTACTCAAATAGGTAGGGTATTAATAAATTTATAAATTCGTCTACCCAAATAGGTAGGGTATTAATAAATTTATGAATTCGTCTACCCAAATAGGTAGGGTATTAATAAATTTATAAATTCGTCTACCCAAATAGGTAGGGTATTAATAAATTTATGAATTCGTCTACCCAAATAGGTAGGGTATTAATAAATTTATGAATTCGTCTACCAAATAGGTAGGGTATTAATAAATTTATAAATTCGTCTACCCAAATAGGTAGGGTATTAATAAATTTATGAATTCGTCTACCCAAATAGGTAGGGTATTAATAAATTTATGAATTCGTCTACTCAAATAGGTAGGGTATTAATAAATTTATGAATTCGTCTACCCAAATAGGTAGGGTATTAATAAATTTATGAATTCGTCTACTCAAATAGGTAGGGTATTAATAAATTTATGAATTCGTCTACCCAAATAGGTAGGGTATTAATAAATTTATGAATTCGTCTACCCAAATAGGTAGGGTATTAATAAATTTATAAATTCGTCTACTCAAATAGGTAGGGTATCGATAAATTTATAAATTCGTCTACCCAAATAGGTAGGGTATTAATAAATTTATGAATTCGTCTACCCAAATAGGTAGGGTATTAATAAGTTTATGAAATCGTCTACTCAAATAGGTAGGGTATTAATAAATTTATAAATTCGTCTACCCAAATAGGTAGGGTATTAATAAATTTATGAATTCGTCTACTCAAATAGGTAGGGTATTAATAAATTTATGAATTCGTCTACCCAAATAGGTAGGGTATTAATAAATTTATGAATTCGTCTACTCAAATAGGTAGGGTATTAATAAATTTATAAATTCGTCTACCCAAATAGGTAGGGTATTAATAAATTTATGAATTCGTCTACTCAAATAGGTAGGGTATTAATAAATTTATAAATTCGTCTACTCAAATAGGTAGGGTATTAATAAATTTATAAATTCGTCTACCCAAATAGGTAGGGTATTAATAAATTTATGAATTCGTCTACTCAAATAGGTAGGGTATTAATAAATTTATAAATTCGTCTACCCAAATAGGTAGGATATTAATAAATTTATGAATTCGTCTATCCAAATAGGTAGGGTATTAATAAATTTATGAATTCGTTTACTCAAATATAGGGTATTAATAAATTTATAAATTTCTTCTACCCATATACGTAGGGTATTAATAAATTTATGAATTCGTCTACCAAATAGGTAGGGTATTAATAAATTTATAAATTCGTCTACCCAAATAGGTAGGGTATTAATAAATTTATGAATTCGTCTACTCAAATAGGTAGGGTATTAATAAATTTATGAATTCGTCTACTCAAATAGGTAGGGTATTAATAAATTTATGAATTCGTCTACTCAAATAGGTAGGGTATTAATAAATTTATGAATTCGTCTACCCAAATAGGTAGGGTATTAATAAATTTATGAATTCGTCTACTCAAATAGGTAGGGTATTAATAAATTTATGAATTCGTCTACCCAAATAGGTAGGGTATTAATAAATTTATGAATTCGTCTACTCAAATAGGTAGGGTATTAATAAATTTATAAATTCGTCTACCCAAATAGGTAGGGTATTAATAAATTTATGAATTCGTCTACTCAAATAGGTAGGGTATTAATAAATTTATAAATTCGTCTACTCAAATAGGTAGGGTATTAATAAATTTATAAATTCGTCTACCCATATACGTAGGGTATTAATAAATTTATGAATTCGTCTACCCAAATAGGTAGAGTATTAATAAATTTATAAATTCGTCTACCCAAATAGGTAGGGTATTAATAAATTTATGAATTCGTCTCTCCCAAATAGGTAGGGTATTAATAAATTTATAAATTCGTCTACCCAAATAGGTAGGGTATTAATAAATTTATGAATTCGTCTACTCAAATAGGTAGGGTATTAATAAATTTATAAATTCGTCTACCCAAATAGGTAGGGTATTAATAAATTTATGAATTCGTCTACCCAAATAGGTAGGGTATTAATAAATTTATAAATTCGTCTACCCAAATAGGTAGGGTATTAATAAATTTATGAATTCGTCTACCCAAATAGGTAGGGTATTAATAAATTTATGAAATCGTCTACTCAAATAGGTAGGGTATTAATAAATTTATAAATTCGTCTACCCAAATAGGTAGGGTATTAATAAATTTATGAATTCGTCTACTCAAATAGGTAGGGTATTAATAAATTTATGAATTCGTCTACCCAAATAGGTAGGGTATTAATAAATTTATGAATTCGTCTACTCAAATAGGTAGGGTATTAATAAATTTATAAATTCGTCTACCCAAATAGGTAGGGTATTAATAAATTTATGAATTCGTTTACTCAAATAGGTAGGGTATTAATAAATTTATAAATTCGTCTACTCAAATAGGTAGGGTATTAATAAATTTATAAATTCGTCTACCCAAATAGGTAGGGTATTAATAAATTTATGAATTCGTCTACCCAAATAGGTAGGGTATTTATAAATTTATGAATTCGTCTACTCAAATAGGTAGGGTATTAATAAATTTATGAATTCGTCTACCCAAATAGGTAGGGTATTAATAAATTTATAAATTCGTCTACCCAAATAGGTTGGGTACTAATAAATTTATGAATTCGTCTACTCAAATAGGTAGGGTATTGATAAATTTATAAATTCGTGTACCCAAATAGGTAGGGTATTAATAAATTTATGAATTCGTCTATCCAAATAGGTAGGGTATTGATAAATTTATAAATTCGTCTACCCAAATAGGTAGGGTATTAATAAATTTATGAATTCGTCTACCCAAATAGGTAGGGTATTAATAAATTTATGAATTCGTCTACTCAAATAGGTAGGGTATTGATAAATTTATAAATTCGTGTACCCAAATAGGTAGGGTATTAATAAATTTATGAATTCGTCTATCCAAGCAAATAGGTAGGGTATTGATAAATTTATAAATTCGTCTACCCAAATAGGTAGGGTATTAAGAAATTTATGAATTCGTCTACCCAAATAGGTAGGGTATTTATAAATTTATGAATTCGTCTCTCAAGCAAATAGGTAGGGTATTGATAAATTTATAAATTCGTCTACCCAAATAGGTAGGGTATTAATAAATTTATGAATTCGTCTACCCAAATAGGTAGGGTATTAATAAATTTATGAATTCGTCTACTCAAATAGGTAGGGTATTAATAAATTTATGAATTCGTCTACCCAAATAGGTAGGGTGTTAATAAATTTATGAATTCGTCTACTCAAATAGGTAGGGTATTAATAAATTTATAAATTCGTCTACCCAAATAGGTAGGGTATTAATAAATTTATGAATTCGTCTACCCAAATAGGTAGGGTATTAATAAATTTATGAATTCGTCTACTCAAATAGGTAGGGTATTAATAAATTTATAAATTCGTCTACCCAAATAGGTAGGGTATTAATAAATTTATGAATTCGTCTACTCAAATAGGTAGGGTATTAATAAATTTATAAATTCGTCTACTCAAATAGGTAGGGTATTAATAAATTTATAAATTCGTCTACCCAAATAGGTAGGGTATTAATAAATTTATGAATTCGTCTACCAAATAGGTAGGGTATTAATAAATTTATAAATTCGTCTACCCAAATAGGTAGGGTATTAATAAATTTATGAATTCGTCTCTCCCAAATAGGTAGGGTATTAATAAATTTATAAATTCGTCTACCCAAATAGGTAGGGTATTAATAAATTTATGAATTCGTCTACTCAAATAGGTAGGGTATTAATAAATTTATAAATTCGTCTACCCAAATAGGTAGGGTATTAATAAATTTATGAATTCGTCTATCGAAATAGGTAGAGTATTAATAAATTTATAAATTCGTCTACCCAAATAGGTAGGGTATTAATAAATTTATGAATTCGTCTACCCAAATAGGTAGGGTATTAATAAATTTATGAAATCGTCTACTCAAATAGGTAGGGTATTAATAAATTTATAAATTCGTCTACCCAAATAGGTAGGGTATTAATAAATTTATGAATTCGTCTACTCAAATAGGTAGGGTATTAATAAATTTATGAATTCGTCTACCCAAATAGGTAGGGTATTAATAAATTTATGAATTCGTCTACTCAAATAGGTAGGGTATTAATAAATTTATAAATTCGTCTACCCAAATAGGTAGGGTATTAATAAATTTATGAATTCGTCTACTCAAATAGGTAGGGTATTAATAAATTTATAAATTCGTCTACTCAAATAGGTAGGGTATTAATAAATTTATAAATTCGTCTACCCAAATAGGTAGGGTATTAATAAATTTATGAATTCGTCTACCCAAATAGGTAGGGTATTGATAAATTTATAAATTCGTCTACCCAAATAGGTAGGGTATTAATAAATTTATGAATTCGTCTACCCAAATAGGTAGGGTATTAATAAATTTATGAATTCGTCTACTCAAATAGGTAGGGTATTAATAAATTTATAAATTCGTCTACCCAAATAGGTAGGGTATTAATAAATTTATGAATTCGTCTACCAAGCAAATAGGTAGGGTATTGATAAATTTATAAATTCGTCTACCCAAATAGGTAGGGTATTAATAAATTTATGAATTCGTCTACCCAAATAGGTAGGGTATTTATAAATTTATGAATTCGTCTCTCCAAGCAAATAGGTAGGGTATTGATAAATTTATAAATTGGTCTACCCAAATAGGTAGGGTGTTAATAAATTTATGAATTCGTCTACCCAAATAGGTAGGGTATTAATAAATTTATGAATTCGTCTACTCAAATAGGTAGGGTATTAATAAATTTATGAATTCGTCTACCCAAATAGGTAGGGTGTTAATAAATTTATGAATTCGTCTACTCAAATAGGTAGGGTATTAATAAATTTATGAATTCGTCTACCCAAATAGGTAGGGTATTAATAAATTTATGAAATCGTCTACCCAAATAGGTAGGGTATTAATAAATTTATAAATTCGTCTACTCAAATAGGTAGGGTATCGATAAATTTATAAATTCGTCTACCCAAATAGGTAGGGTATTAATAAATTTATGAATTCGTCTACCCAAATAGGTAGGGTATTAATAAATTTATGAAATCGTCTACTCAAATAGGTAGGGTATTAATAAATTTATAAATTCGTCTACCCAAATAGGTAGGGTATTAATAAATTTATAAATTCGTCTACTCAAATAGGTAGGGTATTAATAAATTTATGAATTCGTCTACCCAAATAGGTAGGGTATTAATAAATTTATGAATTCGTCTACTCAAATAGGTAGGGTATTAATAAATTTATAAATTCGTCTACCCAAATAGGTAGGGTATTAATAAATTTATGAATTCGTCTACTCAAATAGGTAGGGTATTAATAAATTTATAAATTCGTCTACTCAAATAGGTAGGGTATTAATAAATTTATAAATTCGTCTACCCAAATAGGTAGGGTATTAATAAATTTATGAATTCGTCTACCCAAATAGGTAGGGTATTTATAAATTTATGAATTCGTCTACTCAAATAGGTAGGGTATTAATAAATTTATGAATTCGTCTACCCAAATAGGTAGGGTATTAATAAATTTATAAATTCGTCTACCCAAATAGGTAGGGTACTAATAAATTTATGAATTCGTCTACTCAAATAGGTAGGGTATTGATAAATTTATAAATTCGTGTACCCAAATAGGTAGGGTATTAATAAATTTATGAATTCGTCTATCCCAAATAGGTAGGGTATTGATAAATTTATAAATTCGTCTACCCAAATAGGTAGGGTATTAAGAAATTTATGAATTCGTCTACCCAAATAGGTAGGGTATTAATAAATTTATGAATTCGTCTACTCAAATAGGTAGGGTATTGATAAATTTATAAATTCGTCTACCCAAATAGGTAGGGTATTAATAAATTTATGAATTCGTCTACCCAAATAGGTAGGGTATTAATAAATTTATAAATTCGTCTACCCAAATAGGTAGGGTATTAATAAATTTATGAATTCGTCTACCCAAATAGGTAGGGTATTAATAAATTTATGAATTCGTCTCTCCCAAATAGGTAGGGTATTGATAAATTTATAAATTCGTCTACCCAAATAGGTAGGGTATTAATAAATTTATGAATTCGTCTACCCAAATAGGTAGGGTATTAATAAATTTATGAATTCGTCTACTCAAATAGGTAGGGTATTAATAAATTTATGAATTCGTCTACCCAAATAGGTAGGGTATTAATAAATTTATGAATTCGTCTACTCAAATAGGTAGGGTATTAATAAATTTATGAATTCGTCTACCCAAATAGGTAGGGTATTAATAAATTTATGAATTCGTCTACTCAAATAGGTAGGGTATTAATAAATTTATGAATTCGTCTACCCAAATAGGTAGGGTATTAATAAGTTTATGAAATCGTCTACCCAAATAGGTAGGGTATTAATAAATTTATAAATTCGTCTACTCAAATAGGTAGGGTATTAATAAATTTATAAATTCGTCTACCCAAATAGGTAGGGTATTAATAAATTTATGAATTCGTCTACCCAAATAGGTAGGGTATTAATAAGTTTATGAAATCGTCTACTCAAATAGGTAGGGTATTAATAAATTTATAAATTCGTCTACCCAAATAGGTAGGGTATTAATAAATTTATGAATTCGTCTACTCAAATAGGTAGGGTATTAATAAATTTATGAATTCGTCTACCCAAATAGGTAGGGTATTAATAAATTTATGAATTCGTCTACTCAAATAGGTAGGGTATTAATAAATTTATAAATTCGTCTACCCAAATAGGTAGGGTATTAATAAATTTATGAATTCGTTTACTCAAATAGGTAGGGTATTAATAAATTTATAAATTCGTCTACTCAAATAGGTAGGGTATTAATAAATTTATAAATTCGTCTACCCAAATAGGTAGGGTATTAATAAATTTATGAATTCGTCTACCCAAATAGGTAGGGTATTAATAAATTTATGAATTCGTCTACTCAAATAGGTAGGGTATTAATAAATTTATGAATTCGTCTACCCAAATAGGTAGGGTATTAATAAATTTATAAATTCGTCTACCCAAATAGGTAGGGTATTAATAAATTTATGAATTCGTCTACTCAAATAGGTAGGGTATTGATAAATTTATAAATTCGTCTACCCAAATAGGTAGGGTATTAATAAATTTATGAATTCGTCTACCCAAATAGGTAGGGTATTGATAAATTTATAAATTCGTCTACCCAAATAGGTAGGGTATTAATAAATTTATGAATTCGTCTACCCAAATAGGTAGGGTATTGATAAATTTATAAATTCGTCTACCCAAATAGGTAGGGTATTAATAAATTTATGAATTCGTCTACCCAAATAGGTAGGGTATTAATAAATTTATGAATTCGTCTCTCCCAAATAGGTAGGGTATTGATAAATTTATAAATTCGTCTACCCAAATAGGTAGGGTATTAATAAATTTATGAATTCGTCTACCCAAATAGGTAGGGTATTAATAAATTTATGAATTCGTCTACTCAAATAGGTAGGGTATTAATAAATTTATGAATTCGTCTACCCAAATAGGTAGGGTATTAATAAATTTATGAATTCGTCTACTCAAATAGGTAGGGTATTAATAAATTTATGAATTCGTCTACCCAAATAGGTAGGGTATTAATAAATTTATGAATTCGTCTACTCAAATAGGTAGGGTATTAATAAATTTATGAATTCGTCTACCCAAATAGGTAGGGTATTAATAAATTTATGAAATCGTCTACCCAAATAGGTAGGGTATTAATAAATTTATAAATTCGTCTACTCAAATAGGTAGGGTATTAATAAATTTATAAATTCGTCTACCCAAATAGGTAGGGTATTAATAAATTTATGAATTCGTCTACTCAAATAGGTAGGGTATTAATAAATTTATAAATTCGTCTACCCAAATAGGTAGGGTATTAATAAATTTATGAATTCGTCTACCCAAATAGGTAGGGTATCGATAAATTTATGAATTCGTCTACCCAAATAGGTGGGGTGTTAATAAATTTATAAATTCGTCTACCCAAATAGGTAGGGTATTAATAAATTTATGAATTCGTCTACTCAAATAGGTAGGGTATTGATAAATTTATAAATTCGTCTACCCAAATAGGTAGGGTATTAATAAATTTATGAATTCGTCTACTCAAATAGGTAGGGTATTGATAAATTTATAAATTCGTCTACCCAAATAGGTAGGATATTAAGAAATTTATGAATTCGTCTATCCAAATAGGTAGGGTATTAATAAATTTATGAATTCGTCTACTCAAATATAGGGTATTAATAAATTTATAAATTCGTCTACCCAAATAGGTAGGGTATTAATAAATTTATGAATTCGTCTACCCAAATAGGTAGGGTATTAATAAATTTATAAATTCGTCTACCCAAATAGGTAGGGTATTAATAAATTTATGAATTCGTCTACTCAAATAGGTAGGGTATTAATAAATTTATGAATTCGTCTACTCAAATAGGTAGGGTATTAATAAATTTATGAATTCGTCTACTCAAATAGGTAGGGTATTAATAAATTTATGAATTCGTCTACCCAAATAGGTAGGGTATTAATAAATTTATGAATTCGTCTACTCAAATAGGTAGGGTATTAATAAATTTATGAATTCGTCTACCCAAGTAGGTAGGGTATTAATAAATTTATGAATTCGTCTACCGAAATAGGTAGAGTATTAATAAATTTATAAATTCGTCTACCCAAATAGGTAGGGTATTAATAAATTTATGAATTCGTCTACCCAAATAGGTAGGGTATTTATAAATTTATGAATTCGTCTCTCCAAGCAAATAGGTAGGGTATTGATAAATTTATAAATTCGTCTACCCAAATAGGTAGGGTATTAATAAATTTATGAATTCGTCTACCCAAATAGGTAGGGTATTAATAAATTTATGAATTCGTCTACTCAAATAGGTAGGGTATTAATAAATTTATGAATTCGTCTACCCAAATAGGTAGGGTATTAATAAATTTATGAATTCGTCTACTCAAATAGGTAGGGTATTAATAAATTTATGAATTCGTCTACCCAAATAGGTAGGGTATTAATAAATTTATGAATTCGTCTACTCAAATAGGTAGGGTATTAATAAATTTATGAATTCGTCTACCCAAATAGGTAGTGTATTAATAAGTTTATGAAATCGTCTACCCAAATAGGTAGGGTATTAATAAATTTATAAATTCGTCTACTCAAATAGGTAGGGTATTAATAAATTTATAAATTCGTCTACCCAAATAGGTAGGGTATTAATAAATTTATGAATTCGTCTACTCAAATAGGTAGGGTATTGATAAATTTATAAATTCGTCTACCCAAATAGGTAGGGTATTAATAAATTTATGAATTCGTCTATCCCAAATAGGTAGGGTATCGATAAATTTATAAATTCGTCTACCCAAATAGGTAGGGTATTAATAAATTTATAAATTCGTCTACCCAAATAGGTAGGGTATTAATAAATTTATGAATTCGTCTACTCAAATAGGTAGGGTATTGATAAATTTATAAATTCGTCTACCCAAATAGGTAGGGTATTAATAAATTTATGAATTCGTCTACTCAAATAGGTAGGGTATTGATAAATTTATAAATTCGTCTACCCAAATAGGTAGGGTATTAATAAATTTATGAATTCGTCTATCCAAATAGGTAGGGTATTAATAAATTTATGAATTCGTCTACTCAAATATAGGGTATTAATAAATTTATAAATTCGTCTACCCAAATAGGTAGGGTATTAATAAATTTATGAATTCGTCTACCCAAATAGGTAGGGTATTAATAAATTTATAAATTCGTCTACCCAAATAGGTAGGGTATTAATAAATTTATGAATTCGTCTACTCAAATAGGTAGGGTATTAATAAATTTATGAATGCGTTTACTCAAATAGGTAGGGTATTAATAAATTTATGAATGCGTTTACTCAAATAGGTAGGGTATTAATAAATTTATGAATTCGTCTATCCAAATAGGTAGGGTATTAATAAATTTATGAATTCGTCTACTCAAATAGGTAGGGTGTTAATAAATTTATGAATTCGTCTACCCAAGTAGGTAGGGTATTAATAAATTTATGAATTCGTCTACCGAAATAGGTAGAGTATTAATAAATTTATAAATTCGTCTACCCAAATAGGTAGGGTATTAATAAATTTATGAACTCGTCTACCCAAATAGGTAGGGTATTAATAAGTTTATGAAATCGTCTACTCAAATAGGTAGGGTATTAATAAATTTATAAATTCGTCTACCCAAATAGGTAGGGTATTAATAAATTTATGAATTCGTCTACTCAAATAGGTAGGGTATTAATAAATTTATGAATTCGTCTACCCAAATAGGTAGGGTATTAATAAATTTATGAATTCGTCTACTCAAATAGGTAGGGTATCGATAAATTTATAAATTCGTCTACCCAAATAGGTAGGGTATTAATAAATTTATGAATTCGTTTACTCAAATAGGTAGGGTATTAATAAATTTATAAATTCGTCTACTCAAATAGGTAGGGTATTAATAAATTTATAAATTCGTCTACCCAAATAGGTAGGGTATTAATAAATTTATGAATTCGTCTACCCAAATAGGTAGGGTATTAATAAATTTATAAATTCGTCTACCCAAATAGGTAGGGTATTAATAAATTTATGAATTCGTCTATCCAAATAGGTAGGGTATTAATAAATTTATGAAATCGTCTACTCAAATAGGTAGGGTATTAATAAATTTATAAATTCGTCTACCCAAATAGGTAGGGTATTAATAAATTTATGAATTCGTCTACCCAAATAGGTAGGGTATTAATAAATTTATGAATTCGTCTACTCAAATAGGTAGGGTATTGATAAATTTATAAATTCGTCTACCCAAATAGGTAGGGTATTAATAAATTTATGAATTCGTCTACCCAAATAGGTAGGGTATTAATAAATTTATGAATTCGTCTACTCAAATAGGTAGGGTATTAATAAATTTATAAATTCGTCTACCCAAATAGGTAGGGTATTAATAAATTTATGAATTCGTCTACTCAAATAGGTAGGGTATTAATAAATTTATAAATTCGTCTACTCAAATAGGTAGGGTATTAATAAATTTATAAATTCGTCTACCCAAATAGGTAGGGTATTAATAAATTTATGAATTCGTCTACCCAAATAGGTAGGGTATTAATAAATTTATAAATTCGTCTACCCAAATAGGTAGGGTATTAATAAATTTATGAATTCGTCTACCCAAATAGGTAGGGTATTAATAAGTTTATGAAATCGTCTACTCAAATAGGTAGGGTATTAATAAATTTATAAATTCGTCTACCCAAATAGGTAGGGTATTAATAAATTTATGAATTCGTCTACTCAAATAGGTAGGGTATTGATAAATTTATAAATTCGTCTACCCATATACGTAGGGTATTAATAAATTTATGAATTCGTCTACCCATATACGTAGGGTATTAATAAATTTATGAATTCGTCTACCGAAATAGGTAGAGTATTAATAAATTTATAAATTCGTCTACCCAAATAGGTAGGGTATTAATAAATTTATGAATTCGTCTATCCAAATAGGTAGGGTATTAATAAGTTTATGAAATCGTCTACTCAAATAGGTAGGGTATTAATAAATTTATGAATTCGTCTACCCAAATAGGTAGGGTATTAATAAATTTATGAATTCGTCTACCCAAATAGGTAGGGTATTTATAAATTTATGAATTCGTCTACTCAGATAGGTAGGGTATTGATAAATTTATAAATTCGTCTACCCAAATAGGTAGGGTATTAATAAATTTATAAATTCGTCTACCCAAATAGGTTGGGTACTAATAAATTTATGAATTCGTTTACTCAAATAGTAGGGTATTAATAAATTTATAAATTCGTCTACCCATATACGTAGGGTATTAATAAATTTATGAATTCGTCTACCGAAATAGGTAGAGTATTAATAAATTTATAAATTCGTCTACCCAAATAGGTAGGGTATTAATAAATTTATGAATTCGTCTATCCAAATAGGTAGGGTATTAATAAGTTTATGAAATCGTCTACTCAAATAGGTGGGGTATTAATAAATTTATAAATTCGTCTACCCAAATAGGTAGGGTATTAATAAATTTATGAATTCGTCTACCCAAATAGGTAGGGTATTAATAAATTTATGAATTCGTCTACTCAAATAGGTAGGGTATTAATAAATTTATAAATTCGTCTACCCAAATAGGTAGGGTATTAATAAATTTATGAATTCGTCTACTCAAATAGGTAGGGTATTAATAAATTTATAAATTCGTCTACTCAAATAGGTAGGGTATTAATAAATTTATAAATTCGTCTACCCAAATAGGTAGGGTATTAATAAATTTATGAATTCGTCTACCCAAATAGGTAGGGTATTAATAAATTTATAAATTCGTCTACCCAAATAGGTAGGGTATTAATAAATTTATGAATTCGTCTACCCAAATAGGTAGGGTATTAATAAGTTTATGAAATCGTCTACTCAAATAGGTAGGGTATTAATAAATTTATAAATTCGTCTACCCAAATAGGTAGGGTATTAATAAATTTATAAATTCGTCTACCCAAATAGGTAGGGTATTAATAAATTTATGAATTCGTCTACCAAATAGGTAGGGTATTAATAAATTTATAAATTCGTCTACCCAAATAGGTAGGGTATTAATAAATTTATGAATTCGTCTATCCAAATAGGTAGGGTATTAATAAGTTTATGAAATCGTCTACTCAAATAGGTAGGGTATTAATAAATTTATAAATTCGTCTACCCAAATAGGTAGGGTATTAATAAATTTATGAATTCGTCTACCCAAATAGGTAGGGTATTAATAAATTTATGAATTCGTCTACTCAGATAGGTAGGGTATTGATAAATTTATAAATTCGTCTACCCAAATAGGTAGGGTATTAATAAATTTATAAATTCGTCTACCCAAATAGGTAGGGTATTAATAAATTTATGAATTCGTCTACTCAAATAGGTAGGGTATTGATAAATTTATAAATTCGTCTACCCAAATAGGTAGGGTATTAATAAATTTATGAATTCGTCTACCCAAATAGGTAGGGTATTGATAAATTTATAAATTCGTCTACCCAAATAGGTAGGGTATTAATAAATTTATGAATTCGTCTACCCAAATAGGTAGGGTATTAATAAATTTATGAATTCGTCTACTCAAATAGGTAGGGTATTGATAAATTTATAAATTCGTCTACCCAAATAGGTAGGGTATTAATAAATTTATGAATTCGTCTATCCCAAATAGGTAGGGTATTGATAAATTTATAAATTCGTCTACCCAAATAGGTAGGGTATTAATAAATTTATGAATTCGTCTACCCAAATAGGTAGGGTATTAATAAATTTATGAATTCGTCTACCCAAGCAAATAGGTAGGGTATTAATAAATTTATGAATTCGTCTACTCAAATAGGTAGGGTATTAATAAATTTATAAATTCGTCTACCCAAATAGGTAGGGTATTAATAAATTTATGAATTCGTCTACCCAAATAGGTAGGGTATTAATAAATTTATGAATTCGTCTACTCAAATAGGTAGGGTATTAATAAATTTATGAATTCGTCTACCAAATATGTAGGGTATTGATAAATTTATAAATTCGTCTACCCAAATAGGTAGGGTATTAATAAATTTATGAATTCGTCTACTCAAATAGGTAGGGTATTAATAAATTTATAAATTCGTCTACTCAAATAGGTAGGGTATCGATAAATTTATAAATTCGTCTACCCATATACGTAGGGTATTAATAAATTTATGAATTCGTCTACCGAAATAGGTAGAGTATTAATAAATTTATAAATTCGTCTACCCAAATAGGTAGGGTATTAATAAATTTATGAATTCGTCTACCCAAATAGGTAGGGTATTAATAAGTTTATGAAATCGTCTACTCAAATAGGTAGGGTATTAATAAATTTATAAATTCGTCTACCCAAATAGGTAGGGTATTAATAAATTTATGAATTCGTCTACTCAAATAGGTAGGGTATTAATAAATTTATGAATTCGTCTACCCAAATAGGTAGGGTATTAATAAATTTATGAATTCGTCTACTCAAATAGGTAGGGTATCGATAAATTTATAAATTCGTCTACCCAAATAGGTAGGGTATTAATAAATTTATGAATTCGTCTACTCAAATAGGTAGGGTATTAATAAATTTATAAATTCGTCTACTCAAATAGGTAGGGTATCGATAAATTTATAAATTCGTCTACCCAAATAGGTAGGGTATTAATAAATTTATGAATTCGTCTACCCAAATAGGTAGGGTATTAATAAATTTATAAATTCGTCTACCCAAATAGGTAGGGTATTAATAAATTTATGAATTCGTCTATCCAAATAGGTAGGGTATTAATAAGTTTATGAAATCGTCTACTCAAATAGGTAGGGTATTAATAAATTTATAAATTCGTCTACCCAAATAGGTAGGGTATTAATAAATTTATGAATTCGTCTACCCAAATAGGTAGGGTATTTATAAATTTATGAATTCGTCTACTCAGATAGGTAGGGTATTGATAAATTTATAAATTCGTCTACCCAAATAGGTAGGGTATTAATAAATTTATGAATTCGTCTACCCAAATAGGTAGGGTATTAATAAATTTATGAATTCGTCTACTCAAATAGGTAGGGTATTGATAAATTTATAAATTCGTCTACCCAAATAGGTAGGGTATTAATAAATTTATGAATTCGTTTACTCAAATAGTAGGATATTAATAAATTTATAAATTCGTCTACTCAAATAGGTAGGGTATTAATAAATTTATAAATTCGTCTACCCAAATAGGTAGGGTATTAATAAATTTATGAATTCGTCTACCAAATAGGTAGGGTATTAATAAATTTATAAATTCGTCTACCCAAATAGGTAGGGTATTAATAAATTTATGAATTCGTCTACCCAAATAGGTAGGGTATTAATAAGTTTATGAAATCGTCTACTCAAATAGGTAGGGTATTAATAAATTTATAAATTCGTCTACCCAAATAGGTAGGGTATTAATAAATTTATAAATTCGTCTACCCAAATAGGTAGGGTATTAATAAATTTATGAATTCGTCTACCCAAATAGGTAGGGTATTAATAAATTTATAAATTCGTCTACCCAAATAGGTAGGGTATTAATAAATTTATGAATTCGTCTATCCAAATAGGTAGGGTATTAATAAGTTTATGAAATCGTCTACTCAAATAGGTAGGGTATTAATAAATTTATAAATTCGTCTACCCAAATAGGTAGGGTATTAATAAATTTATGAATTCGTCTACCCAAATAGGTAGGGTATTAATAAATTTATGAATTCGTCTACTCAAATAGGTAGGGTATTGATAAATTTATAAATTCGTCTACCCAAATAGGTAGGGTATTAATAAATTTATAAATTCGTCTACCCAAATAGGTAGGGTATTAATAAATTTATGAATTCGTCTACTCAAATAGGTAGGGTATTGATAAATTTATAAATTCGTGTACCCAAATAGGTAGGGTATTAATAAATTTATGAATTCGTCTATCCAAGCAAATAGGTAGGGTATTGATAAATTTATAAATTCGTCTACCCAAATAGGTAGGGTATTAATAAATTTATGAATTCGTCTACCCAAATAGGTAGGGTATTAATAAATTTATGAATTCGTCTACTCAAATAGGTAGGGTATTGATAAATTTATAAATTCGTCTACCCAAATAGGTAGGGTATTAATAAATTTATGAATTCGTCTACCCAAATAGGTAGGGTATTAATAAATTTATAAATTCGTCT
This sequence comes from Baylisascaris procyonis, assembly GCA_037389465.1. Classification (NCBI taxonomy): domain Eukaryota; kingdom Metazoa; phylum Nematoda; class Chromadorea; order Rhabditida; family Ascarididae; genus Baylisascaris; species Baylisascaris procyonis. The sequence goes on from JAZARR010000200.1 coordinate 3,262,073, forward strand.
ACCCAAATAGGTAGGGTATTAAGAAATTTATGAATTCGTCTACCCAAATAGGTAGGGTATTTATAAATTTATGAATTCGTCTATCCAAGCAAATAGGTAGGGTATTTATAAATTTATGAATTCGTCTACTCAAATAGGTAGCGTATTGATAAATTTATAAATTCGTGTACCCAAATAGGTAGGGTGTTAATAAATTTATGAATTCGTCTACCCAAATAGGGAGGGTATTAATAAATTTATGAATTCGTCTACTCAAATAGGTAGGGTATTAATAAATTTATGAATTCGTCTACCAAATATGTAGGGTATTGATAAATTTATAAATTCGTCTACCCAAATAGGTAGGGTATTAATAAATTTATGAATTCGTTTACTCAAATAGTAGGGTATTAATAAATTTATAAATTCGTCTACTCAAATAGGTAGGGTATCGATAAATTTATAAATTCGTCTACCCATATACGTAGGGTATTAATAAATTTATGAATTCGTCTACCGAAATAGGTAGAGTATTAATAAATTTATAAATTCGTCTACCCAAATAGGTAGGGTATTAATAAATTTATGAATTCGTCTACCCAAATAGGTAGGGTATTAATAAGTTTATGAAATCGTCTACTCAAATAGGTAGGGTATTAATAAATTTATAAATTCGTCTACCCAAATAGGTAGGGTATTAATAAATTTATGAATTCGTCTACTCAAATAGGTAGGGTATTAATAAATTTATGAATTCGTCTACCCAAATAGGTAGGGTATTAATAAATTTATGAATTCGTCTACTCAAATAGGTAGGGTATCGATAAATTTATAAATTCGTCTACCCAAATAGGTAGGGTATTAATAAATTTATGAATTCGTCTACTCAAATAGGTAGGGTATTAATAAATTTATAAATTCGTCTACTCAAATAGGTAGGGTATTAATAAATTTATAAATTCGTCTACCCAAATAGGTAGGGTATTAATAAATTTATGAATTCGTCTACCGAAATAGGTAGAGTATTAATAAATTTATAAATTCGTCTACCCAAATAGGTAGGGTATTAATAAATTTATGAATTCGTCTATCCAAATAGGTAGGGTATTAATAAGTTTATGAAATCGTCTACTCAAATAGGTAGGGTATTAATAAATTTATAAATTCGTCTACCCAAATAGGTAGGGTATTAATAAATTTATGAATTCGTCTACCCAAATAGGTAGGGTATTAATAAATTTATGAATTCGTCTACTCAAATAGGTAGGGTATTGATAAATTTATAAATTCGTCTACCCAAATAGGTAGGGTATTAATAAATTTATAAATTCGTCTACCCAAATAGGTTGGGTACTAATAAATTTATGAATTCGTCTACTCAAATAGGTAGGGTATTGATAAATTTATAAATTCGTGTACCCAAATAGGTAGGGTATTAATAAATTTATGAATTCGTCTATCCAAGCAAATAGGTAGGGTATTGATAAATTTATAAATTCGTCTACCCAAATAGGTAGGGTATTAATAAATTTATGAATTCGTCTACCCAAATAGGTAGGGTATTAATAAATTTATGAATTCGTCTACTCAAATAGGTAGGGTATTGATAAATTTATAAATTCGTCTACCCAAATAGGTAGGGTATTAATAAATTTATGAATTCGTCTATCCAAAATAGGTAGGGTATTGATAAATTTATAAATTCGTCTACCCAAATAGGTAGGGTATTAATAAATTTATGAATTCGTCTACCCAAATAGGTAGGGTATTTATAAATTTATGAATTCGTCTCTCCAAGCAAATAGGTAGGGTATTGATAAATTTATAAATTCGTCTACCCAAATAGGTAGGGTATTAATAAATTTATAAATTCGTCTACCCAAATAGGTAGGGTATTAATAAATTTATGAATTCGTCTACTCAAATAGGTAGGGTATTAATAAATTTATGAATTCGTCTACCCAAATAGGTAGGGTATTAATAAATTTATGAATTCGTCTACTCAAATAGGTAGGGTATTAATAAATTTATGAATTCGTCTACCCAAATAGGTAGGGTATTAATAAGTTTATGAAATCGTCTACCCAAATAGGTAGGGTATTAATAAATTTATAAATTCGTCTACTCAAATAGGTAGGGTATTGATAAATTTATAAATTCGTCTACCCAAATAGGTAGGCTATTAATAAATTTATGAATTCGTCTACTCAGATAGGTAGGGTATTAATAAATTTATAAATTCGTCTACCCAAATAGGTAGGGTATTAATAAATTTATGAATTCGTCTATCCCAAATAGGTAGGGTATTAATAAATTTATAAATTCGTCTACCCAAATAGGTAGGGTATTAATAAATTTATAAATTCGTCTACCCAAATAGGTAGGGTATTAATAAATTTATGAATTCGTCTACTCAAATAGGTAGGGTATTAATAAATTTATAAATTCGTCTACCCAAATAGGTAGGGTATTAATAAATTTATGAATTCGTCTACTCAAATAGGTAGGGTATTGATAAATTTATAAATTCGTCTACCCAAATAGGTAGGGTATTAATAAATTTATGAATTCGTCTATCCAAATAGGTAGGGTATTAATAAATTTATGAATTCGTTTACTCAAATAGGTAGGGTATTAATAAATTTATAAATTTCGTCTACCCAAATACGTAGGGTATTAATAAATTTATGAATTCGTCTACTCAAATAGGTAGAGTATTAATAAATTTATAAATGCGTTTACTCAAATAGGTAGGGTATTAATAAATTTATGAATGCGTTTACTCAAATAGGTAGGGTATTAATAAATTTATGAATTCGTCTACTCAAATAGGTAGGGTATTAATAAGTTTATGAAATCGTCTACTCAAATAGGTAGGGTATTAATAAATTTATAAATTCGTCTACCCAAATAGGTAGGGTATTAATAAATTTATGAATTCGTTTACTCAAATAGGTAGGGTATTAATAAATTTATAAATTCGTCTACTCAAATAGGTAGGGTATTAATAAATTTATAAATTCGTCTACCCAAATAGGTAGGGTATTAATAAATTTATGAATTCGTCTACCGAAATAGGTAGAGTATTAATAAATTTATAAATTCGTCTACCCAAATAGGTAGGGTATTAATAAATTTATGAATTCGTCTATCCAAATAGGTAGGGTATTAATAAATTTATGAATTCGTCTACTCAAATAGGTAGAGTATTAATAAATTTATAAATGCGTTTACTCAAATAGGTAGGGTATTAATAAATTTATGAATGCGTTTACTCAAATAGGTAGGGTATTAATAAATTTATGAATTCGTCTACCCAAATAGGTAGGGTATTAATAAGTTTATGAAATCGTCTACTCAAATAGGTAGGGTATTAATAAATTTATAAATTCGTCTACCCAAATAGGTAGGGTATTAATAAATTTATGAATTCGTCTACCGAAATAGGTAGAGTATTAATAAATTTATAAATTCGTCTACCCATATACGTAGGGTATTAATAAATTTATGAATTCGTCTACCGAAATAGGTAGAGTATTAATAAATTTATAAATTCGTCTACCCAAATAGGTAGGGTATTAATAAATTTATGAATTCGTCTATCCAAATAGGTAGGGTATTAATAAGTTTATGAAATCGTCTACTCAAATAGGTAGGGTATTAATAAATTTATGAATTCGTCTACCCAAATAGGTAGGGTATTGATAAATTTATAAATTCGTCTACCCAAATAGGTAGGGTATTAATAAATTTATAAATTCGTCTACCCAAATAGGTAGGGTATTAATAAATTTATGAATTCGTCTACTCAAATAGGTAGGGTATTAATAAATTTATAAATTCGTCTACCCAAATAGGTAGGGTATTAATAAATTTATGAATTCGTCTACTCAAATAGGTAGGGTATTAATAAATTTATAAATTCGTCTACCCAAATAGGTAGGATATTAATAAATTTATGAATTCGTCTATCCAAATAGGTAGGGTATTAATAAATTTATGAATTCGTTTACTCAAATATAGGGTATTAATAAATTTATAAATTTCTTCTACCCATATACGTAGGGTATTAATAAATTTATGAATTCGTCTACTCAAATAGGTAGAGTATTAATAAATTTATAAATGCGTTTACTCAAATAGGTAGGGTATTAATAAATTTATGAATGCGTTTACTCAAATAGGTAGGGTATTAATAAATTTATGAATTCGTCTACCCAAATAGGTAGGGTATTAATAAATTTATGAATTCGTCTATCCAAGCAAATAGGTAGGGTATCGATAAATTAATAAATTCGTCTACCCAAATAGGTAGGGTATTAATAAATTTATAAATTCGTCTACCCAAATAGTTTGGGTACTAATAAATTTATGAATTCGTCTACTCAAATAGGTAGGGTATTGATAAATTTATAAATTCGTCTACCCAAATAGGTAGGGTATTAATAAATTTATGAATTCGTCTACTCAAATAGGTACGGTATTGATAAATTTATAAATTCGTCTACCCAAATAGGTAGGATATTAAGAAATTTATGAATTCGTCTATCCAAATAGGTAGGGTATTAATAAATTTATGAATTCGTTTACTCAAATATAGGGTATTAATAAATTTATAAATTTCTTCTACCCATATACGTAGGGTATTAATAAATTTATGAATTCGTCTACTCAAATAGGTAGAGTATTAATAAATTTATAAATGCGTTTACTCAAATAGGTAGGGTATTAATAAATTTATGAATGCGTTTACTCAAATAGGTAGGGTATTAATAAATTTATGAATTCGTCTACTCAAATAGGTAGGGTATTAATAAGTTTATGAAATCGTCTACTCAAATAGGTAGAGTATTAATAAATTTATAAATTCGTCTACCCAAATAGGTAGGGTATTAATAAATTTATGAATTCGTCTATCCAAATAGGTAGGGTATTAATAAATTTATGAATTCGTCTACCGAAATAGGTAGAGTATTAATAAATTTATAAATTCGTCTACCCAAATAGGTAGGGTATTAATAAATTTATGAATTCGTCTACCCAAATAGGTAGGGTATTAATAAATTTATGAATTCGTCTACTCAAATAGGTAGAGTATTAATAAATTTATAAATTCGTTTACTCAAATAGGTAGGGTATTAATAAATTTATGAATGCGTTTACTCAAATAGGTAGGGTATTAATAAATTTATGAATTCGTCTACCCAAATAGGTAGGGTATTAATAAATTTATGAAATCGTCTACTCAAATAGGTAGGGTATTAATAAATTTATAAATTCGTCTACCCAAATAGGTAGGGTATTAATAAATTTATGAATTCGTTTACTCAAATAGGTAGGGTATTAATAAATTTATAAATTCGTCTACTCAAATAGGTAGGGTATTAATAAATTTATAAATTCGTCTACCCAAATAGGTAGGGTATTAATAAATTTATGAATTCGTCTACCAAATAGGTAGGGTATTAATAAATTTATAAATTCGTCTACCCAAATAGGTAGGGTATTAATAAATTTATGAATTCGTCTATCCAAATAGGTAGGGTATTAATAAATTTATGAAATCGTCTACTCAAATAGGTAGGGTATTAATAAATTTATAAATTCGTCTACCCAAATAGGTAGGGTATTAATAAATTTATGAATTCGTCTACCCAAATAGGTAGGGTATTAATAAATTTATGAATTCGTCTACTCAAATAGGTGGGGTATTGATAAATTTATAAATTCGTCTACCCAAATAGGTAGGGTATTAATAAATTTATAAATTCGTCTACCCAAATAGGTAGGGTATTAATAAATTTATGAATTCGTTTACTCAAATAGTAGGGTATTAATAAATTTATAAATTCGTCTACCCAAATAAGTAGGGTATTAATAAATTTATGAATTCGTCTACCAAATAGGTAGGGTATTAATAAATTTATAAATTCGTCTACCCAAATAGGTAGGGTATTAATAAATTTATGAATTCGTCTATCCAAATAGGTAGGGTATTAATAAGTTTATGAAATCGTCTACTCAAATAGGTGGGGTATTAATAAATTTATAAATTCGTCTACCCAAATAGGTAGGGTATTAATAAATTTATGAATTCGTCTACCCAAATAGGTAGGGTATTAATAAATTTATGAATTCGTCTACTCAAATAGGTAGGGTATTAATAAATTTATAAATTCGTCTACCCAAATAGGTAGGGTATTAATAAATTTATGAATTCGTTTACTCAAATAGTAGGGTATTAATAAATTTATAAATTCGTCTACTCAAATAGGTAGGGTATTAATAAATTTATGAATGCGTTTACTCAAATAGGTAGGGTATTAATAAATTTATGAATTCGTCTACTCAAATAGGTAGGGTATTAATAAGTTTATGAAATCGTCTACTCAAATAGGTAGGGTATTAATAAATTTATAAATTCGTCTACCCAAATAGGTAGGGTATTAATAAGTTTATGAAATCGTCTACTCAAATAGGTAGGGTATTAATAAATTTATAAATTCGTCTACCCAAATAGGTAGGGTATCGATAAATTTATAAATTCGTCTACCCATATACGTAGGGTATTAATAAATTTATGAATTCGTCTACCAAATAGGTAGGGTATTAATAAATTTATAAATTCGTCTACCCAAATAGGTAGGGTATTAATAAATTTATGAATTCGTCTATCCAAATAGGTAGGGTATTAATAAGTTTATGAAATCGTCTACTCAAATAGGTAGGGTATTAATAAATTTATAAATTCGTCTACCCAAATAGGTAGGGTATTAATAAATTTATGAATTCGTCTACCCAAATAGGTAGGGTATTAATAAATTTATGAATTCGTCTACTCAAATAGGTAGGGTATTAATAAATTTATAAATTCGTCTACCCAAATAGGTAGGGTATTAATAAATTTATAAATTCGTCTACCCAAATAGGTAGGGTATTAATAAATTTATGAATTCGTCTACTCAAATAGGTAGGGTATTGATAAATTTATAAATTCGTCTACCCAAATAGGTAGGGTATTAATAAATTTATGAATTCGTCTACCCAAATAGGTAGGGTATTAATAAATTTATGAATTCGTCTACTCAAATAGGTAGGGTATTAATAAATTTATAAATTCGTCTACCCAAATAGGTAGGGTATTAATAAATTTATGAATTCGTCTACCCAAATAGGTAGGGTATTAATAAATTTATAAATTCGTCTACCCAAATAGGTAGGGTATTAATAAATTTATGAATTCGTCTACCCAAATAGGTAGGGTATTAATAAATTTATGAATTCGTCTACCCAAATAGGTAGGGTATTAATAAATTTATGAATTCGTCTACTCAAATAGGTAGGGTATTAATAAATTTATAAATTCGTCTACCCAAATAGGTAGGGTATTAATAAATTTATGAATTCGTCTACCCAAATAGGTAGGGTATTAATAAATTTATGAATTCGTCTACTCAAATAGGTAGGGTATTAATAAATTTATGAATTCGTCTACCAAATAGGTAGGGTATTAATAAATTTATAAATTCGTCTACCCAAATAGGTAGGGTATTAATAAATTTATGAATTCGTTTACTCAAATAGTAGGGTATTAATAAATTTATAAATTCGTCTACTCAAATAGGTAGGGTATCGATAAATTTATAAATTCGTCTACCCATATACGTAGGGTATTAATAAATTTATGAATTCGTCTACCAAATAGGTAGGGTATTAATAAATTTATAAATTCGTCTACCCAAATAGGTAGGGTATTAATAAATTTATGAATTCGTCTACCCAAATAGGTAGGGTATTAATAAGTTTATGAAATCGTCTACTCAAATAGGTAGGGTATTAATAAATTTATAAATTCGTCTACCCAAATAGGTAGGGTATTAATAAATTTATGAATTCGTCTACCCAAATAGGTAGGGTATTAATAAGTTTATGAAATCGTCTACTCAAATAGGTAGGGTATTAATAAATTTATAAATTCGTCTACCCAAATAGGTAGGGTATTAATAAATTTATGAATTCGTCTACTCAAATAGGTAGGGTATTAATAAATTTATGAATTCGTCTACCCAAATAGGTAGGGTATTAATAAATTTATGAATTCGTCTACTCAAATAGGTAGGGTATTAATAAATTTATAAATTCGTCTACCCAAATAGGTAGGGTATTAATAAATTTATGAATTCGTCTACTCAAATAGGTAGGGTATTAATAAATTTATAAATTCGTCTACTCAAATAGGTAGGGTATTGATAAATTTATAAATTCGTCTACCCAAATAGGTAGGGTATTAATAAATTTATGAATTCGTCTACCAAATAGGTAGGGTATTAATAAATTTATAAATTCGTCTACCCAAATAGGTAGGGTATTAATAAATTTATGAATTCGTCTATCCAAATAGGTAGGGTATTAATAAGTTTATGAAATCGTCTACTCAAATAGGTAGGGTATTAATAAATTTATAAATTCGTCTACCCAAATAGGTAGGGTATTAATAAATTTATGAATTCGTCTACCCAAATAGGTAGGGTATTAATAAATTTATGAATTCGTCTACTCAGATAGGTAGGGTATTGATAAATTTATAAATTCGTCTACCCAAATAGGTAGGGTATTAATAAATTTATAAATTCGTCTACCCAAATAGGTTGGGTACTAATAAATTTATGAATTCGTCTACTCAAATAGGTAGGGTATTGATAAATTTATAAATTCGTCTACCCAAATAGGTAGGGTATTAATAAATTTATGAATTCGTCTACCCAAATAGGTAGGGTATTGATAAATTTATAAATTCGTCTACCCAAATAGGTAGGGTATTAATAAATTTATGAATTCGTCTACCCAAATAGGTAGGGTATTAATAAATTTATGAATTCGTCTACTCAAATAGGTAGGGTATTGATAAATTTATAAATTCGTGTACCCAAATAGGTAGGGTATTAATAAATTTATGAATTCGTCTATCCAAAATAGGTAGGGTATTGATAAATTTATAAATTCGTCTACCCAAATAGGTAGGGTATTAATAAATTTATGAATTCGTCTACCCAAATAGGTAGGGTATTTATAAATTTATGAATTCGTCTCTCCAAGCAAATAGGTAGGGTATTGATAAATTTATAAATTCGTCTACCCAAATAGGTAGGGTATTAATAAATTTATAAATTCGTCTACCCAAATAGGTAGGGTATTAATAAATTTATGAATTCGTCTACTCAAATAGGTAGGGTATTAATAAATTTATGAATTCGTCTACCCAAATAGGTAGGGTATTAATAAATTTATGAATTCGTCTACTCAAATAGGTAGGGTATTAATAAATTTATGAATTCGTCTACCCAAATAGGTAGGGTATTAATAAATTTATGAAATCGTCTACCCAAATAGGTAGGGTATTAATAAATTTATAAATTCGTCTACTCAAATAGGTAGGGTATTAATAAATTTATAAATTCGTCTACCCAAATAGGTAGGGTATTAATAAATTTATGAATTCGTCTACTCAAATAGGTAGGGTATTAATAAATTTATAAATTCGTCTACCCAAATAGGTAGGGTATTAATAAATTTATGAATTCGTCTATCCCAAATAGGTAGGGTATTAATAAATTTATAAATTCGTCTACCCAAATAGGTAGGGTATTAATAAATTTATAAATTCGTCTACCCAAATAGGTAGGGTATTAATAAATTTATGAATTCGTCTACTCAAATAGGTAGGGTATTGATAAATTTATAAATTCGTCTACCCAAATAGGTAGGGTATTAATAAATTTATGAATTCGTCTACTCAAATAGGTACGGTATTGATAAATTTATAAATTCGTCTACCCAAATAGGTAGGATATTAAGAAATTTATGAATTCGTCTATCCAAATAGGTAGGGTATTAATAAATTTATGAATTCGTTTACTCAAATATAGGGTATTAATAAATTTATAAATTTCTTCTACCCATATACGTAGGGTATTAATAAATTTATGAATTCGTCTACTCAAATAGGTAGAGTATTAATAAATTTATAAATGCGTTTACTCAAATAGGTAGGGTATTAATAAATTTATGAATGCGTTTACTCAAATAGGTAGGGTATTAATAAATTTATGAATTCGTCTACTCAAATAGGTAGGGTGTTAATAAATTTATGAATTCGTCTACCCAATTAGGTAGGGTATTAATAAATTTATGAATTCGTTTACTCAAATAGTAGGGTATTAATAAATTTATAAATTCGTCTACTCAAATAGGTAGGGTATTAATAAATTTATAAATTCGTCTACCCAAATAGGTAGGGTATTAATAAATTTATGAATTCGTCTACCAAATAGGTAGGGTATTAATAAATTTATAAATTCGTCTACCCAAATAGGTAGGGTATTAATAAATTTATGAATTCGTCTACCCAAATAGGTAGGGTATTAATAAGTTTATGAAATCGTCTACTCAAATAGGTAGGGTATTAATAAATTTATAAATTCGTCTACCCAAATAGGTAGGGTATTAATAAATTTATGAATTCGTCTACTCAAATAGGTAGGGTATTAATAAATTTATGAATTCGTCTACCCAAATAGGTAGGGTATTAATAAATTTATGAATTCGTCTACTCAAATAGGTAGGGTATCGATAAATTTATAAATTCGTCTACCCAAATAGGTAGGGTATTAATAAATTTATGAATTCGTCTACTCAAATAGGTAGGGTATTAATAAATTTATAAATTCGTCTACTCAAATAGGTAGGGTATCGATAAATTTATAAATTCGTCTACCCATATACGTAGGGTATTAATAAATTTATGAATTCGTCTACCGAAATAGGTAGAGTATTAATAAATTTATAAATTCGTCTACCCAAATAGGTAGGGTATTAATAAATTTATGAATTCGTCTATCCAAATAGGTAGGGTATTAATAAGTTTATGAAATCGTCTACTCAAATAGGTAGGGTATTAATAAATTTATAAATTCGTCTACCCAAATAGGTAGGGTATTAATAAATTTATGAATTCGTCTACCCAAATAGGTAGGGTATTAATAAATTTATGAATTCGTCTACCCAAATAGGTAGGGTATTAATAAATTTATGAATTCGTCTACTCAAATAGGTAGGGTATTAATAAATTTATAAATTCGTCTACCCAAATAGGTAGGGTATTAATAAATTTATGAATTCGTCTACCCAAATAGGTAGCGTATTAATAAGTTTATGAAATCGTCTACTCAAATAGGTAGGGTATTAATAAATTTATAAATTCGTCTACCCAAATAGGTAGGGTATTAATAAATTTATGAATTCGTCTACTCAAATAGGTAGGGTATTAATAAATTTATAAATTCGTCTACTCAAATAGGTAGGGTATTAATAAATTTATAAATTCGTCTACCCAAATAGGTAGGGTATTAATAAATTTATGAATTCGTCTACCAAATAGGTAGGGTATTAATAAATTTATAAATTCGTCTACCCAAATAGGTAGGGTATTAATAAATTTATGAATTCGTCTATCCAAATAGGTAGGGTATTAATAAGTTTATGAAATCGTCTACTCAAATAGGTAGGGTATTAATAAATTTATGAATTCGTCTACCCAAATAGGTAGGGTATTAATAAATTTATGAATTCGTCTACTCAAATAGGTAGGGTATTAATAAATTTATAAATTCGTCTACCCAAATAGGTAGGCTATTAATAAATTTATGAATTCGTCTACTCAAATAGGTAGGGTATTAATAAATTTATAAATTCGTCTACCCAAATAGGTAGGGTATTAATAAATTTATGAATTCGTCTACCCAAATAGGTAGGGTATTAATAAATTTATAAATTCGTCTACCCAAATAGGTAGGGTATTAATAAATTTATAAATTCGTCTACCCAAATAGGTAGGGTATTAATAAATTTATGAATTCGTCTACTCAAATAGGTAGGGTATTGATAAATTTATAAATTCGTCTACCCAAATAGGTAGGGTATTAATAAATTTATGAATTCGTCTACTCAAATAGGTAGGGTATTGATAAATTTATAAATTCGTCTACCCAAATAGGTAGGATATTAAGAAATTTATGAATTCGTCTATCCAAATAGGTAGGGTATTAATAAATTTATGAATTCGTTTACTCAAATATAGGGTATTAATAAATTTATAAATTTCTTCTACCCATATACGTAGGGTATTAATAAATTTATGAATTCGTCTACCAAATAGGTAGGGTATTAATAAATTTATAAATTCGTCTACCCAAATAGGTAGGGTATTAATAAATTTATGAATTCGTCTACTCAAATAGGTAGGGTATTAATAAATTTATGAATGCGTTTACTCAAATAGGTAGGGTATTAATAAATTTATGAATGCGTTTACTCAAATAGGTAGGGTATTAATAAATTTATGAATTCGTCTATCCAAATAGGTAGGGTATTAATAAATTTATGAATTCGTCTACTCAAATAGGTAGGGTATTAATAAATTTATGAATTCGTCTACCCAAATAGGTAGGGTATTAATAAATTTATGAATTCGTCTACTCAAATAGGTAGGGTATTGATAAATTTATAAATTCGTCTACCCAAATAGGTAGGGTATTAATAAATTTATGAATTCGTTTACTCAAATAGGTAGGGTATTAATAAATTTATAAATTCGTCTACTCAAATAGGTAGGGTATTAATAAATTTATAAATTCGTCTACCCAAATAGGTAGGGTATTAATAAATTTATGAATTCGTCTACCAAATAGGTAGGGTATTAATAAATTTATAAATTCGTCTACCCAAATAGGTAGGGTATTAATAAATTTATGAATTCGTCTACCCAAATAGGTAGGGTATTAATAAATTTATGAAATCGTCTACTCAAATAGGTAGGGTATTAATAAATTTATAAATTCGTCTACCCAAATAGGTAGGGTATTAATAAATTTATGAATTCGTCTACTCAAATAGGTAGGGTATTAATAAATTTATGAATTCGTCTACCCAAATAGGTAGGGTATTAATAAATTTATGAATTCGTCTACTCAAATAGGTAGGGTATTAATAAATTTATAAATTCGTCTACCCAAATAGGTAGGGTATTAATAAATTTATGAATTCGTCTACTCAAATAGGTAGGGTATTAATAAATTTATAAATTCGTCTACTCAAATAGGTAGGGTATTAATAAATTTATAAATTCGTCTACCCAAATAGGTAGGGTATTAATAAATTTATGAATTCGTCTACCCAAATAGGTAGGGTATTAATAAATTTATAAATTCGTCTACCCAAATAGGTAGGGTATTAATAAATTTATGAATTCGTCTATCCAAATAGGTAGGGTATTAATAAATTTATGAAATCGTCTACTCAAATAGGTAGGGTATTAATAAATTTATAAATTCGTCTACCCAAATAGGTAGGGTATTAATAAATTTATGAATTCGTCTACCCAAATAGGTAGGGTATTAATAAATTTATGAATTCGTCTACTCAAATAGGTAGGGTATTGATAAATTTATAAATTCGTCTACCCAAATAGGTAGGGTATTAATAAATTTATGAATTCGTCTACCCAAATAGGTAGGGTATTAATAAATTTATGAATTCGTCTACTCAAATAGGTAGGGTATTAATAAATTTATAAATTCGTCTACCCAAATAGGTAGGGTATTAATAAATTTATGAATTCGTCTACTCAAATAGGTAGGGTATTAATAAATTTATAAATTCGTCTACTCAAATAGGTAGGGTATTAATAAATTTATAAATTCGTCTACCCAAATAGGTAGGGTATTAATAAATTTATGAATTCGTCTACCAAATAGGTAGGGTATTAATAAATTTATAAATTCGTCTACCCAAATAGGTAGGGTATTAATAAATTTATGAATTCGTCTATCCAAATAGGTAGGGTATTAATAAGTTTATGAAATCGTCTACTCAAATAGGTGGGGTATTAATAAATTTATAAATTCGTCTACCCAAATAGGTAGGGTATTAATAAATTTATGAATTCGTCTACCCAAATAGGTAGGGTATTAATAAATTTATGAATTCGTCTACTCAAATAGGTAGGGTATTGATAAATTTATAAATTCGTCTACCCAAATAGGTAGGGTATTAATAAATTTATAAATTCGTCTACCCAAATAGGTTGGGTACTAATAAATTTATGAATTCGTTTACTCAAATAGTAGGGTATTAATAAATTTATAAATTCGTCTACCCATATACGTAGGGTATTAATAAATTTATGAATTCGTCTACCCAAATAGGTAGAGTATTAATAAATTTATAAATTCGTCTACCCAAATAGGTAGGGTATTAATAAATTTATGAATTCGTCTATCCAAATAGGTAGGGTATTAATAAGTTTATGAAATCGTCTACTCAAATAGGTAGGGTATTAATAAATTTATAAATTCGTCTACCCAAATAGGTAGGGTATTAATAAATTTATGAATTCGTCTACCCAAATAGGTAGGGTATTAATAAATTTATGAATTCGTCTACTCAAATAGGTAGGGTATTGATAAATTTATAAATTCGTCTACCCAAATAGGTAGGGTATTAATAAATTTATGAATTCGTCTACTCAAATAGTAGGGTATTAATAAATTTATAAATTCGTCTACTCAAATAGGTAGGGTATCGATAAATTTATAAATTCGTCTACCCAAATAGGTAGGGTATTAATAAATTTATGAATTCGTCTACCAAATAGGTAGGGTATTAATAAATTTATAAATTCGTCTACCCAAATAGGTAGGGTATTAATAAATTTATGAATTCGTCTACCCAAATAGGTAGGGTATTAATAAGTTTATGAAATCGTCTACTCAAATAGGTAGGGTATTAATAAATTTATAAATTCGTCTACCCAAATAGGTAGGGTATTAATAAATTTATGAATTCGTCTACCCAAATAGGTAGGGTATTAATAAATTTATGAATTCGTCTACTCAAATAGGTAGGGTATTGATAAATTTATAAATTCGTCTACCCAAATAGGTAGGGTATTAATAAATTTATGAATTCGTCTACTCAAATAGGTAGGGTATTGATAAATTTATAAATTCGTCTACCCAAATAGGTAGGGTATTAATAAATTTATGAATTCGTCTACCCAAATAGGTAGGGTATTAATAAATTTATGAATTCGTCTACCCAAATAGGTAGGGTATTGATAAATTTATAAATTCGTCTACCCAAATAGGTAGGGTATTAATAAATTTATGAATTCGTCTACTCAAATAGGTAGGGTATTGATAAATTTATAAATTCGTCTACCCAAATAGGTAGGGTATTAATAAATTTATGAATTCGTCTATCCAAATAGGTAGGGTATTGATAAATTTATAAATTCGTCTACCCAAATAGGTAGGGTATTAATAAATTTATGAATTCGTCTATCCAAATAGGTAGGGTATTAATAAATTTATAAATTCGTCTACTCAAATAGGTAGGGTATTAATAAATTTATAAATTCGTCTACCCAAATAGGTAGGGTATTAATAAATTTATAAATTCGTCTACCCAAATAGGTAGGGTATTAATAAATTTATGAATTCGTCTACTCCAAATAGGTAGGGTATTGATAAATTTATAAATTCGTCTACCCAAATAGGTAGGGTATTAATAAATTTATGAATTCGTCTACCCAAATAGGTAGGGTATTAATAAATTTATGAATTCGTCTACTCAAATAGGTAGGGTATTAATAAATTTATGAATTCGTCTACCCAAATAGGTAGGGTATTAATAAATTTATGAATTCGTCTACTCAAATAGGTAGGGTATTAATAAATTTATAAATTCGTCTACTCAAATAGGTAGGGTATTAATAAATTTATAAATTCGTCTACCCAAATAGGTAGGGTATTAATAAATTTATGAATTCGTCTACCAAATAGGTAGGGTATTAATAAATTTATAAATTCGTCTACCCAAATAGGTAGGGTATTAATAAATTTATGAATTCGTCTACCCAAATAGGTAGGGTATTAATAAGTTTATGAAATCGTCTACTCAAATAGGTAGGGTATTAATAAATTTATAAATTCGTCTACCCAAATAGGTAGGGTATTAATAAATTTATGAATTCGTCTACTCAAATAGGTAGGGTATTAATAAATTTATGAATTCGTCTACCCAAATAGGTAGGGTATTAATAAATTTATGAATTCGTCTACTCAAATAGGTAGGGTATCGATAAATTTATAAATTCGTCTACCCAAATAGGTAGGGTATTAATAAATTTATGAATTCGTTTACTCAAATAGGTAGGGTATTAATAAATTTATAAATTCGTCTACTCAAATAGGTAGGGTATCGATAAATTTATAAATTCGTCTACCCATATAGGTAGGGTATTAATAAATTTATGAATTCGTCTACCAAATAGGTAGGGTATTAATAAATTTATAAATTCGTCTACCCAAATAGGTAGGGTATTAATAAATTTATGAATTCGTCTATCCAAATAGGTAGGGTATTAATAAGTTTATGAAATCGTCTACTCAAATAGGTAGGGTATTAATAAATTTATAAATTCGTCTACCCAAATAGGTAGGGTATTAATAAATTTATGAATTCGTCTACTCAGATAGGTAGGGTATTGATAAATTTATAAATTCGTCTACCCAAATAGGTAGGGTATTAATAAATTTATAAATTCGTCTACCCAAATAGGTAGGGTATTAATAAATTTATGAATTCGTCTACTCAAATAGGTAGGGTATTGATAAATTTATAAATTCGTGTACCCAAATAGGTAGGGTATTAATAAATTTATGAATTCGTCTATCCAAGCAAATAGGTAGGGTATTGATAAATTTATAAATTCGTCTACCCAAATAGGTAGGGTATTAAGAAATTTATGAATTCGTCTACCCAAATAGGTAGGGTATTAATAAATTTATGAATTCGTCTACTCAAATAGGTAGGGTATTGATAAATTTATAAATTCGTCTACCCAAATAGGTAGGGTATTAATAAATTTATGAATTCGTCTACCCAAATAGGTAGGGTATTGATAAATTTATAAATTCGTCTACCCAAATAGGTAGGGTATTAATAAATTTATGAATTCGTCTACCCAAATAGGTAGGGTATTAATAAATTTATGAATTCGTCTCTCCAAATAGGTAGGGTATTGATAAATTTATAAATTCGTCTACCCAAATAGGTAGGGTGTTAATAAATTTATGAATTCGTCTACCCAAATAGGTGGGGTATTAATAAATTTATAAATTCGTCTACCCAAATAGGTTGGGTACTAATAAATTTATGAATTCGTTTACTCAAATAGTAGGGTATTAATAAATTTATAAATTCGTCTACCCATATACGTAGGGTATTAATAAATTTATGAATTCGTCTACCGAAATAGGTAGAGTATTAATAAATTTATAAATTCGTCTACCCAAATAGGTAGGGTATTAATAAATTTATGAATTCGTCTACCCAAATAGGTAGGGTATTAATAAGTTTATGAAATCGTCTACTCAAATAGGTAGGGTATTAATAAATTTATAAATTCGTCTACCCAAATAGGTAGGGTATTAATAAATTTATGAATTCGTCTACCCAAATAGGTAGGGTATTAATAAATTTATGAATTCGTCTACTCAAATAGGTAGGGTATCGATAAATTTATAAATTCGTCTACCCAAATAGGTAGGGTATTAATAAATTTATGAATTCGTCTACTCAAATAGGTAGGGTATTAATAAATTTATAAATTCGTCTACTCAAATAGGTAGGGTATTAATAAATTTATAAATTCGTCTACCCAAATAGGTAGGGTATTAATAAATTTATGAATTCGTCTACCAAATAGGTAGGGTATTAATAAATTTATAAATTCGTCTACCCAAATAGGTAGGGTATTAATAAATTTATGAATTCGTCTACCCAAATAGGTAGGGTATTAATAAGTTTATGAAATCGTCTACTCAAATAGGTAGGGTATTAATAAATTTATAAATTCGTCTACCCAAATAGGTAGGGTATTAATAAATTTATGAATTCGTCTACCCAAATAGGTAGGGTATTAATAAATTTATGAATTCGTCTACTCAAATAGGTAGGGTATTAATAAATTTATAAATTCGTCTACCCAAATAGGTAGGGTATTAATAAATTTATGAATTCGTCTACTCAAATAGGTAGGGTATTAATAAATTTATAAATTCGTCTACCCAAATAGGTAGGGTATTAATAAATTTATGAATTCGTCTACTCAAATAGGTAGGGTATTGATAAATTTATAAATTCGTCTACCCAAATAGGTAGGGTATTAATAAATTTATGAATTCGTCTACTCAAATAGGTAGGGTATTAATAAATTTATAAATTCGTCTACCCAAATAGGTAGGGTATTAATAAATTTATGAATTCGTCTACCCAAATAGGTAGGGTATTAATAAATTTATGAATTCGTCTACCCAAATAGGTAGGGTATTAATAAATTTATAAATTCGTCTACCCAAATAGGTAGGGTATTAATAAATTTATGAATTCGTCTACTCAAATAGGTAGGGTATTGATAAATTTATAAATTCGTCTACCCAAATAGGTAGGGTATTAATAAATTTATGAATTCGTCTATCCAAATAGTTAGGGTATTGATAAATTTATAAATTGGTCTACCCAAATAGGTAGGGTATTAATAAATTTATGAATTCGTCTATCCAAATAGGTAGGGTATTAATAAATTTATAAATTCGTCTACTCAAATAGGTAGGGTATTAATAAATTTATAAATTCGTCTACCCAAATAGGTAGGGTATTAATAAATTTATAAATTCGTCTACCCAAATAGGTAGGGTATTAATAAATTTATGAATTCGTCTACCCAAATAGGTAGGGTATTAATAAATTTATGAATTCGTCTACCCAAATAGGTAGGGTATTAATAAATTTATGAATTCGTCTACCCAAATAGGTAGGGTATTAATAAATTTATAAATTCGTCTACCCAAATAGGTAGGGTATTAATAAATTTATGAATTCGTCTACTCAAATAGGTAGGGTATTAATAAATTTATGAATTCGTCTACCCAAATAGGTAGGGTATTAATAAATTTATGAAATCGTCTACTCAAATAGGTAGGGTATTAATAAATTTATAAATTCGTCTACCCAAATAGGTAGGGTATTAATAAATTTATGAATTCGTCTACCCAAATAGGTAGGGTATTAATAAATTTATGAATTCGTCTACTCAAATAGGTAGGGTATTAATAAATTTATAAATTCGTCTACCCAAATAGGTAGGGTATTAATAAATTTATAAATTCGTCTACCCAAATAGGTAGGGTATTAATAAATTTATGAATTCGTCTACTCAAATAGGTAGGGTATTAATAAATTTATGAATTCGTCTACTCAAATAGGTAGGGTATTAATAAATTTATAAATTCGTCTACCCAAATAGGTAGGGTATTAATAAATTTATGAATTCGTCTACCCAAATAGGTAGGGTATTAATAAATTTATGAATTCGTCTACTCAAATAGGTAGGGTATTAATAAATTTATAAATTCGTCTACCCAAATAGGTTGGGTATTAATAAATTTATGAATTCGTCTACCCAAATAGGTAGGGTATTAATAAATTTATGAATTCGTATACCCAAATAGGTAGGGTGTTAATAAATTTATGAATTCGTCTACCCAAATAGGTAGGGTATTGATAAATTTATAAATTCGTCTACCCAAATAGGTAGGGTATTAATAAATTTATGAATTCGTCTACTCAAATAGGTAGGGTATTAATAAATTTATGAATTCGTCTATCCAAATAGGTAGGGTATTAATAAGTTTATGAAATCGTCTACTCAAATAGGTGGGGTATTAATAAATTTATAAATTCGTCTACCCAAATAGGTAGGGTATTAATAAATTTATGAATTCGTCTACCCAAATAGGTAGGGTATTTATAAATTTATGAATTCGTCTACTCAGATAGGTAGGGTGTTGATAAATTTATAAATTCGTCTACCCAAATAGGTAGGGTATTAATAAATTTATAAATTCGTCTACCCAAATAGGTTGGGTACTAATAAATTTATGAATTCGTTTACTCAAATAGTAGGGTATTAATAAATTTATAAATTCGTCTACCCAAATAGGTAGGGTATTAATAAATTTATGAATTCGTCTACCAAATAGGTAGGGTATTAATAAATTTATAAATTCGTCTACCCAAATAGGTAGGGTATTAATAAATTTATGAATTCGTCTATCCAAATAGGTAGGGTATTAATAAGTTTATGAAATCGTCTACTCAAATAGGTAGGGTATTAATAAATTTATAAATTCGTCTACCCAAATAGGTAGGGTATTAATAAATTTATGAATTCGTCTACCCAAATAGGTAGGGTATTAATAAATTTATGAATTCGTCTACTCAAATAGGTAGGGTATTAATAAATTTATAAATTCGTCTACCCAAATAGGTAGGGTATTAATAAATTTATGAATTCGTCTACTCAAATAGGTAGGGTATTAATAAATTTATAAATTCGTCTACTCAAATAGGTAGGGTATTAATAAATTTATAAATTCGTCTACCCAAATAGGTAGGGTATTAATAAATTTATGAATTCGTCTACCAAATAGGTAGGGTATTAATAAATTTATAAATTCGTCTACCCAAATAGGTAGGGTATTAATAAATTTATGAATTCGTCTACCCAAATAGGTAGGGTATTAATAAGTTTATGAAATCGTCTACTCAAATAGGTAGGGTATTAATAAATTTATAAATTCGTCTACCCAAATAGGTAGGGTATTAATAAATTTATGAATTCGTCTACCCAAATAGGTAGGGTATTAATAAATTTATGAATTCGTCTACTCAAATAGGTAGGGTATTGATAAATTTATAAATTCGTCTACCCAAATAGGTAGGGTATTAATAAATTTATGAATTCGTCTACTCAAATAGGTAGGGTATTGATAAATTTATAAATTCGTCTACCCAAATAGGTAGGGTATTAATAAATTTATGAATTCGTCTACCCAAATAGGTAGGGTATTAATAAATTTATGAATTCGTCTACCCAAATAGGTAGGGTATTGATAAATTTATAAATTCGTCTACCCAAATAGGTAGGGTATTAATAAATTTATGAATTCGTCTACTCAAATAGGTAGGGTATTGATAAATTTATAAATTCGTCTACCCAAATAGGTAGGGTATTAATAAATTTATGAATTCGTCTATCCAAATAGGTAGGGTATTGATAAATTTATAAATTCGTCTACCCAAATAGGTAGGGTATTAATAAATTTATGAATTCGTCTATCCAAATAGGTAGGGTATTAATAAATTTATAAATTCGTCTACTCAAATAGGTAGGGTATTAATAAATTTATAAATTCGTCTACCCAAATAGGTAGGGTATTAATAAATTTATAAATTCGTCTACCCAAATAGGTAGGGTATTTATAAATTTATGAATTCGTCTCTCCAAGCAAATAGGTAGGGTATTGATAAATTTATAAATTCGTCTACCCAAATAGGTAGGGTGTTAATAAATTTATGAATTCGTCTACCCAAATAGGTAGGGTATTAATAAATTTATGAATTCGTCTACTCAAATAGGTAGGGTATTAATAAATTTATGAATTCGTCTACCCAAATAGGTAGGGTATTAATAAATTTATGAATTCGTCTACTCAAATAGGTAGGGTATTAATAAATTTATAAATTCGTCTACTCAAATAGGTAGGGTATTAATAAATTTATAAATTCGTCTACCCAAATAGGTAGGGTATTAATAAATTTATGAATTCGTCTACCAAATAGGTAGGGTATTAATAAATTTATAAATTCGTCTACCCAAATAGGTAGGGTATTAATAAATTTATGAATTCGTCTACCCAAATAGGTAGGGTATTAATAAGTTTATGAAATCGTCTACTCAAATAGGTAGGGTATTAATAAATTTATAAATTCGTCTACCCAAATAGGTAGGGTATTAATAAATTTATGAATTCGTCTACTCAAATAGGTAGGGTATTAATAAATTTATGAATTCGTCTACCCAAATAGGTAGGGTATTAATAAATTTATGAATTCGTCTACTCAAATAGGTAGGGTATTAATAAATTTATAAATTCGTCTACCCAAATAGGTAGGGTATTAATAAATTTATGAATTCGTCTACTCAAATAGGTAGGGTATTAATAAATTTATAAATTCGTCTACTCAAATAGGTAGGGTATTAATAAATTTATAAATTCGTCTACCCAAATAGGTAGGGTATTAATAAATTTATGAATTCGTCTACCAAATAGGTAGGGTATTAATAAATTTATAAATTCGTCTACCCAAATAGGTAGGGTATTAATAAATTTATGAATTCGTCTATCCAAATAGGTAGGGTATTAATAAGTTTATGAAATCGTCTACTCAAATAGGTAGGGTATTAATAAATTTATAAATTCGTCTACCCAAATAGGTAGGGTATTAATAAATTTATGAATTCGTCTACTCAGATAGGTAGGGTATTGATAAATTTATAAATTCGTCTACCCAAATAGGTAGGGTATTAATAAATTTATAAATTCGTCTACCCAAATAGGTTGGGTACTAATAAATTTATGAATTCGTCTACTCAAATAGGTAGGGTATTGATAAATTTATAAATTCGTCTACCCAAATAGGTAGGGTATTAATAAATTTATGAATTCGTCTATCCCAAATAGGTAGGGTATTGATAAATTTATAAATTCGTCTACCCAAATAGGTAGGGTATTAATAAATTTATGAATTCGTCTACCCAAATAGGTAGGGTATTAATAAATTTATGAATTCGTCTACTCAAATAGGTAGGGTATTGATAAATTTATAAATTCGTCTACCCAAATAGGTAGGGTATTAATAAATTTATGAATTCGTCTACCCAAATAGGTAGGGTATTAATAAATTTATAAATTCGTCTACCCAAATAGGTAGGGTATTAATAAATTTATGAATTCGTCTACCCAAATAGGTAGGGTATTAATAAATTTATGAATTCGTCTCTCCCAAATAGGTAGGGTATTGATAAATTTATAAATTCGTCTACCCAAATAGGTAGGGTGTTAATAAATTTATGAATTCGTCTACCCAAATAGGTGGGGTATTAATAAATTTATAAATTCGTCTACCCAAATAGGTTGGGCACTAATAAATTTATGAATTCGTTTACTCAAATAGTAGGGTATTAATAAATTTATAAATTCGTCTACCCAAATACGTAGGGTATTAATAAATTTATGAATTCGTCTACCAAATAGGTAGGGTATTAATAAATTTATAAATTCGTCTACCCAAATAGGTAGGGTATTAATAAATTTATGAATTCGTCTATCCAAATAGGTAGGGTATTAATAAGTTTATGAAATCGTCTACTCAAATAGGTGGGGTATTAATAAATTTATAAATTCGTCTACCCAAATAGGTAGGGTATTAATAAATTTATGAATTCGTCTACCCAAATAGGTAGGGTATTAATAAATTTATGAATTCGTCTACTCAAATAGGTAGGGTATTGATAAATTTATAAATTCGTCTACCCAAATAGGTAGGGTATTAATAAATTTATGAATTCGTCTACTCAAATAGGTAGGGTATTAATAAATTTATAAATTCGTCTACTCAAATAGGTAGGGTATTAATAAATTTATAAATTCGTCTACCCAAATAGGTAGGGTATTAATAAATTTATGAATTCGTCTACCAAATAGGTAGGGTATTAATAAATTTATAAATTCGTCTACCCAAATAGGTAGGGTATTAATAAATTTATGAATTCGTCTACCCAAATAGGTAGGGTATTAATAAGTTTATGAAATCGTCTACTCAAATAGGTAGGGTATTAATAAATTTATAAATTCGTCTACCCAAATAGGTAGGGTATTAATAAATTTATGAATTCGTCTACCCAAATAGGTAGGGTATTAATAAATTTATGAATTCGTCTACTCAAATAGGTAGGGTATTAATAAATTTATAAATTCGTCTACCCAAATAGGTAGGGTATTAATAAATTTATGAATTCGTCTACTCAAATAGGTAGGGTATTAATAAATTTATAAATTCGTCTACCCAAATAGGTAGGGTATTAATAAATTTATGAATTCGTCTACTCAAATAGGTAGGGTATTGATAAATTTATAAATTCGTCTACCCAAATAGGTAGGGTATTAATAAATTTATGAATTCGTCTACTCAAATAGGTAGGGTATTGATAAATTTATAAATTCGTCTACCCAAATAGGTAGGGTATTAATAAATTTATGAATTCGTCTACCCAAATAGGTAGGGTATTAATAAATTTATGAATTCGTCTACCCAAATAGGTAGGGTATTGATAAATTTATAAATTCGTCTACCCAAATAGGTAGGGTATTAATAAATTTATGAATTCGTCTACTCAAATAGGTAGGGTATTGATAAATTTATAAATTCGTCTACCCAAATAGGTAGGGTATTAATAAATTTATGAATTCGTCTATCCAAATAGGTAGGGTATTGAAAATTTATAAATTCGTCTACCCAAATAGGTAGGGTATTAATAAATTTATGAATTCGTCTATCCAAATAGGTAGGGTATTAATAAATTTATAAATTCGTCTACTCAAATAGGTAGGGTATTAATAAATTTATAAATTCGTCTACCCAAATAGGTAGGGTATTAATAAATTTATAAATTCGTCTACCCAAATAGGTAGGGTATTGATAAATTTATGAATTCGTCTCTCCAAGCAAATAGGTAGGGTATTGATAAATTTATAAATTCGTCTACCCAAATAGGTAGGGTGTTAATAAATTTATGAATTCGTCTACCCAAATAGGTAGGGTATTAATAAATTTATGAATTCGTCTACTCAAATAGGTAGGGTATTAATAAATTTATGAATTCGTCTACCCAAATAGGTAGGGTATTAATAAATTTATGAATTCGTCTACTCAAATAGGTAGGGTATCGATAAATTTATAAATTCGTCTACCCAAATAGGTAGGGTATTAATAAATTTATGAATTCGTTTACTCAAATAGGTAGGGTATTAATAAATTTATAAATTCGTCTACTCAAATAGGTAGGGTATCGATAAATTTATAAATTCGTCTACCCAAATACGTAGGGTATTAATAAATTTATGAATTCGTCTACCGAAATAGGTAGGGTATTAATAAATTTATAAATTCGTCTACCCAAATAGGTAGGGTATTAATAAATTTATGAATTCGTCTACCCAAATAGGTAGGGTATTAATAAGTTTATGAAATCGTCTACTCAAATAGGTAGGGTATTAATAAATTTATAAATTCGTCTACCCAAATAGGTAGGGTATTAATAAATTTATGAATTCGTCTACTCAAATAGGTAGGGTATTAATAAATTTATGAATTCGTCTACCCAAATAGGTAGGGTATTAATAAATTTATGAATTCGTCTACTCAAATAGGTAGGGTATCGATAAATTTATAAATTCGTCTACCCAAATAGGTAGGGTATTAATAAATTTATGAATTCGTTTACTCAAATAGGTAGGGTATTAATAAATTTATAAATTCGTCTACTCAAATAGGTAGGGTATCGATAAATTTATAAATTCGTCTACCCATATACGTAGGGTATTAATAAATTTATGAATTCGTCTACCGAAATAGGTAGAGTATTAATAAATTTATAAATTCGTCTACCCAAATAGGTAGGGTATTAATAAATTTATGAATTCGTCTATCCAAATAGGTAGGGTATTAATAAGTTTATGAAATCGTCTACTCAAATAGGTAGGGTATTAATAAATTTATAAATTCGTCTACCCAAATAGGTAGGGTATTAATAAATTTATGAATTCGTCTACCCAAATAGGTAGGGTATTAATAAATTTATGAATTCGTCTACTCAAATAGGTAGGGTATTGATAAATTTATAAATTCGTCTACCCAAATAGGTAGGGTATTAATAAATTTATAAATTCGTCTACCCAAATAGGTTGGGTACTAATAAATTTATGAATTCGTCTACTCAAATAGGTAGGGTATTGATAAATTTATAAATTCGTGTACCCAAATAGGTAGGGTATTAATAAATTTATGAATTCGTCTATCCAAGCAAATAGGTAGGGTATTGATAAATTTATAAATTCGTCTACCCAAATAGGTAGGGTATTAATAAATTTATGAATTCGTCTACCCAAATAGGTAGGGTATTAATAAATTTATGAATTCGTCTACTCAAATAGGTAGGGTATTGATAAATTTATAAATTCGTGTACCCAAATAGGTAGGGTATTAATAAATTTATGAATTCGTCTATCCAAGCAAATAGGTAGGGTATTGATAAATTTATAAATTCGTCTACCCAAATAGGTAGGGTATTAATAAATTTATGAATTCGTCTACCCAAATAGGTAGGGTATTTATAAATTTATGAATTCGTCTCTCCAAGCAAATAGGTAGGGTATTGATAAATTTATAAATTCGTCTACCCAAATAGGTAGGGTATTAATAAATTTATGAATTCGTCTACCCAAATAGGTAGGGTATTAATAAATTTATGAATTCGTCTACTCAAATAGGTAGGGTATTAATAAATTTATGAATTCGTCTACCCAAATAGGTAGGGTATTAATAAATTTATAAATTCGTCTACCCAAATAGGTAGGGTATTAATAAATTTATGAATTCGTCTACTCAAATAGGTAGGGTATTAATAAATTTATAAATTCGTCTACTCAAATAGGTAGGGTATCGATAAATTTATAAATTCGTCTACCCAAATAGGTAGGGTATTAATAAATTTATGAATTCGTCTACCCAAATAGGTAGGGTATTAATAAATTTATAAATTCGTCTACCCAAATAGGTAGGGTATTAATAAATTTATGAATTCGTCTACCCAAATAGGTAGGGTATTAATAAATTTATGAAATCGTCTACTCAAATAGGTAGGGTATTAATAAATTTATAAATTCGTCTACCCAAATAGGTAGGGTATTAATAAATTTATGAATTCGTCTACTCAAATAGGTAGGGTATTAATAAATTTATGAATTCGTCTACCCAAATAGGTAGGGTATTAATAAATTTATGAATTCGTCTACTCAAATAGGTAGGGTATCGATAAATTTATAAATTCGTCTACCCAAATAGGTAGGGTATTAATAAATTTATGAATTCGTCTACTCAAATAGGTAGGGTATTAATAAATTTATAAATTCGTCTACTCAAATAGGTAGGGTATCGATAAATTTATAAATTCGTCTACCCAAATAGGTAGGGTATTAATAAATTTATGAATTCGTCTACCAAATAGGTAGGGTATTAATAAATTTATAAATTCGTCTACCCAAATAGGTAGGGTATTAATAAATTTATGAATTCGTCTACCCAAATAGGTAGGGTATTAATAAGTTTATGAAATCGTCTACTCAAATAGGTAGGGTATTAATAAATTTATAAATTCGTCTACCCAAATAGGTAGGGTATTAATAAATTTATGAATTCGTCTACCCAAATAGGTAGGGTATTAATAAATTTATGAATTCGTCTACTCAAATAGGTAGGGTATTGATAAATTTATAAATTCGTCTACCCAAATAGGTAGGGTATTAATAAATTTATGAATTCGTCTACCCAAATAGGTAGGGTATTAATAAATTTATGAATTCGTCTACTCAAATAGGTAGGGTATTGATAAATTTATAAATTCGTCTACCCAAATAGGTAGGGTATTAATAAATTTATGAATTCGTCTACCAAGCAAATAGGTAGGGTATTGATAAATTTATAAATTCGTCTACCCAAATAGGTAGGGTATTAATAAATTTATGAATTCGTCTACCCAAATAGGTAGGGTATTAATAAATTTATGAATTCGTCTCTCCAAAAATAGGTAGGGTATTGATAAATTTATAAATTCGTCTACCCAAATAGGTAGGGTATTAATAAATTTATGAATTCGTCTACCCAAATAGGTAGGGTATTAATAAATTTATGAATTCGTCTACCCAAATAGGTAGGGTATTAATAAATTTATGAATTCGTCTACTCAAATAGGTAGGGTATTAATAAATTTATGAATTCGTCTACCCAAATAGGTAGGGTATTAATAAGTTTATGAAATCGTCTACCCAAATAGGTAGGGTATTAATAAATTTATAAATTCGTCTACTCAAATAGGTAGGGTATTAATAAATTTATAAATTCGTCTACCCAAATAGGTAGGGTATTAATAAATTTATGAATTCGTCTACTCAAATAGGTAGGGTATTAATAAATTTATAAATTCGTCTACCCAAATAGGTAGGGTATTAATAAATTTATGAATTCGTCTACCCAAATAGGTAGGGTATTAATAAATTTATAAATTCGTCTACCCAAATAGGTAGGGTATTAATAAATTTATAAATTCGTCTACCCAAATAGGTAGGGTATTAATAAATTTATGAATTCGTCTACTCAAATAGGTAGGGTATTGATAAATTTATAAATTCGTCTACCCAAATAGGTAGGGTATTAATAAATTTATGAATTCGTCTACTCAAATAGGTAGGGTATTGATAAATTTATAAATTCGTCTACCCAAATAGGTAGGGTATTAATAAATTTATGAATTCGTCTATCCAAATAGGTAGGGTATTAATAAATTTATGAATTCGTTTACTCAAATATAGGGTATTAATAAATTTATAAATTCGTCTACCCAAATAGGTAGGGTATTAATAAATTTATGAATTCGTCTACCAAATAGGTAGGGTATTAATAAATTTATAAATTCGTCTACCCAAATAGGTAGGGTATTAATAAATTTATGAATTCGTCTACTCAAATAGGTAGGGTATTGATAAATTATAAATTCGTCTACCCAAATAGGTAGGGTATTAATAAATTTATGAATGCGTTTACTCAAATAGGTAGGGTATTAATAAATTTATGAATTCGTCTATCCAAATAGGTAGGGTATCGATAAATTTATGAATTCGTCTACCCAAATAGGTGGGGTGTTAATAAATTTATGAATTCGTCTACCCAAGTAGGTAGGGTATTAATAAATTTATGAATTCGTCTACTCAAATAGGTAGGGTATTGATAAATTAATAAATTCGTCTACCCAAATAGGTAGGGTATTAATAAATTTATGAATTCGTCTACTCAAATAGGTAGGGTATTGATAAATTTATAAATTCGTCTACCCAAATAGGTAGGGTATTAATAAATTTATGAATTCGTCTATCCAAATAGGTAGGGTATTAATAAATTTATAAATTCGTCTACCCAAATAGGTAGGGTATTAATAAATTTATGAATTCGTCTACCCAAATAGGTAGGGTATTAATAAATTTATAAATTCGTCTACTCAAATAGGTAGGGTATCGATAAATTTATAAATTCGTCTACCCAAATAGGTAGGGTATTAATAAATTTATAAATTCGTCTACCCAAATAGGTAGGGTATTTATAAATTTATGAATTCGTCTCTCCAAGCAAATAGGTAGGGTATTGATAAATTTATAAATTCGTCTACCCAAATAGGTAGGGTATTAATAAATTTATGAATTCGTCTACCCAAATAGGTAGGGTATTAATAAATTTATGAATTCGTCTACTCAAATAGGTAGGGTATTAATAAATTTATGAATTCGTCTACCCAAATAGGTAGGGTATTAATAAATTTATGAATTCGTCTACTCAAATAGGTAGGGTATTAATAAATTTATAAATTCGTCTACCCAAATAGGTAGGGTATTAATAAATTTATGAATTCGTTTACTCAAATAGGTAGGGTATTAATAAATTTATAAATTCGTCTACTCAAATAGGTAGGGTATCGATAAATTTATAAATTCGTCTACCCATATACGTAGGGTATTAATAAATTTATGAATTCGTCTACCAAATAGGTAGGGTATTAATAAATTTATAAATTCGTCTACCCAAATAGGTAGGGTATTGATAAATTTATGAATTCGTCTACCCAAATAGGTAGGGTATTAATAAGTTTATGAAATCGTCTACTCAAATAGGTAGGGTATTAATAAATTTATAAATTCGTCTACCCAAATAGGTCGGGTATTAATAAATTTATGAATTCGTCTACTCAAATAGGTAGGGTATTAATAAATTTATGAATTCGTCTACCCAAATAGGTAGGGTATTAATAAATTTATGAATTCGTCTACTCAAATAGGTAGGGTATCGATAAATTTATAAATTCGTCTACTCAAATAGGTAGGGTATTAATAAATTTATGAATTCGTCTACCCAAATAGGTAGGGTATTAATAAGTTTATGAAATCGTCTACCCAAATAGGTAGGGTATTAATAAATTTATAAATTCGTCTACTCAAATAGGTAGGGTATTAATAAATTTATAAATTCGTCTACCCAAATAGGTAGGGTATTAATAAATTTATGAATTCGTCTACTCAAATAGGTAGGGTATTAATAAATTTATAAATTCGTCTACCCAAATAGGTAGGGTATTAATAAATTTATGAATTCGTCTATCCCAAATAGGTAGGGTATTGATAAATTTATAAATTCGTCTACCCAAATAGGTAGGGTATTAATAAATTTATAAATTCGTCTACCCAAATAGGTAGGGTATTAATAAATTTATGAATTCGTCTACTCAAATAGGTAGGGTATTGATAAATTTATAAATTCGTCTACCCAAATAGGTAGGGTATTAATAAATTTATGAATTCGTCTACTCAAATAGGTAGGGTATTGATAAATTTATAAATTCGTCTACCCAAATAGGTAGGATATTAATAAATTTATGAATTCGTCTATCCAAATAGGTAGGGTATTAATAAATTTATGAATTCGTTTACTCAAATATAGGGTATTAATAAATTTATAAATTTCTTCTACCCATATACGTAGGGTATTAATAAATTTATGAATTCGTCTACCAAATAGGTAGGGTATTAATAAATTTATAAATTCGTCTACCCAAATAGGTAGGGTATTAATAAATTTATGAATTCGTCTACTCAAATAGGTAGGGTATTGATAAATTATAAATTCGTCTACCCAAATAGGTAGGGTATTAATAAATTTATGAATGCGTCTACTCAAATAGGTAGGGTATTAATAAATTTATGAATTCGTCTATCCAAATAGGTAGGGTATTGATAAATTTATGAATTCGTCTACCCAAATAGGTGGGGTGTTAATAAATTTATGAATTCGTCTACCCAAGTAGGTAGGGTATTAATAAATTTATGAATTCGTCTACTCAAATAGGTAGGGTATTGATAAATTAATAAATTCGTCTACCCAAATAGGTAGGGTATTAATAAATTTATGAATTCGTCTACTCAAATAGGTAGGGTATTGATAAATTTATAAATTCGTCTACCCAAATAGGTAGGGTATTAATAAATTTATGAATTCGTCTATCCAAATAGGTAGGGTATTAATAAATTTATAAATTCGTCTACTCAAATAGGTAGGGTATTAATAAATTTATAAATTCGTCTACCCAAATAGGTAGGGTATTAATAAATTTATAAATTCGTCTACCCAAATAGGTAGGGTATTAATAAATTTATGAATTCGTCTACCCAAATAGGTAGGGTATTAATAAATTTATAAATTCGTCTACTCAAATAGGTAGGGTATTAATAAATTTATGAATTCGTCTACCCAAATAGGTAGGGTATTAATAAATTTATGAATTCGTCTACTCAAATAGGTAGGGTATTAATAAATTTATAAATTCGTCTACCCAAATAGGTAGGGTATTAATAAATTTATGAATTCGTCTATCCAAATAGGTAGGGTATTAATAAATTTATGAATTCGTCTACCCAAATAGGTAGGGTATTAATAAATTTATGAATTCGTCTACTCAAATAGGTAGGGTATTAATAAATTTATAAATTCGTCTACCCAAATAGGTAGGGTATTAATAAATTTATGAATTCGTCTACTCAAATAGGTAGGGTATTAATAAATTTATAAATTCGTCTACTCAAATAGGTAGGGTATTAATAAATTTATAAATTCGTCTACCCAAATAGGTAGGGTATTAATAAATTTATGAATTCGTCTACCAAATAGGTAGGGTATTAATAAATTTATAAATTCGTCTACCCAAATAGGTAGGGTATTAATAAATTTATGAATTCGTCTACCCAAATAGGTAGGGTATTAATAAATTTATGAAATCGTCTACTCAAATAGGTAGGGTATTAATAAATTTATAAATTCGTCTACCCAAATAGGTAGGGTATTAATAAATTTATGAATTCGTCTACTCAAATAGGTAGGGTATTAATAAATTTATGAATTCGTCTACCCAAATAGGTAGGGTATTAATAAATTTATGAATTCGTCTACTCAAATAGGTAGGGTATTAATAAATTTATAAATTCGTCTACCCAAATAGGTAGGGTATTAATAAATTTATGAATTCGTCTACTCAAATAGGTAGGGTATTAATAAATTTATAAATTCGTCTACCCAAATAGGTAGGGTATTAATAAATTTATGAATGCGTTTACTCAAATAGGTAGGGTATTAATAAATTTATGAATTCGTCTATCCAAATAGGTAGGGTATTGATAAATTTATGAATTCGTCTACCCAAATAGGTAGGGTATTAATAAATTTATGAATTCGTCTACCCAAATAGGTAGGGTATTAATAAATTTATGAATTCGTCTACTCAAATAGGTAGGGTATTAATAAATTTATAAATTCGTCTACCCAAATAGGTAGGGTATTAATAAATTTATGAATTCGTCTACTCAAATAGGTAGGGTATTAATAAATTTATAAATTCGTCTACCCAAATAGGTAGGGTATTAATAAATTTATGAATTCGTCTATCCAAATAGGTAGGGTATTAATAAATTTATAAATTCGTCTACCCAAATAGGTAGGGTATTAATAAATTTATGAATTCGTCTATCCAAATAGGTAGGGTATTAATAAATTTATAAATTCGTCTACTCAAATAGGTAGGGTATTAATAAATTTATAAATTCGTCTACCCAAATAGGTAGGGTATTAATAAATTTATAAATTCGTCTACCCAAATAGGTAGGGTATTAATAAATTTATGAATTCGTCTACCCAAATAGGTAGGGTATTAATAAATTTATGAATTCGTCTACTCAAATAGGTAGGGTATTAATAAATTTATAAATTCGTCTACCCAAATAGGTAGGGTATTAATAAATTTATGAATTCGTCTACTCAAATAGGTAGGGTATTAATAAATTTATAAATTCGTCTACTCAAATAGGTAGGGTATTAATAAATTTATAAATTCGTCTACCCAAATAGGTAGGGTATTAATAAATTTATGAATTCGTCTACCAAATAGGTAGGGTATTAATAAATTTATAAATTCGTCTACCCAAATAGGTAGGGTATTAATAAATTTATGAATTCGTCTACCCAAATAGGTAGGGTATTAATAAGTTTATGAAATCGTCTACTCAAATAGG
This sequence comes from Baylisascaris procyonis, assembly GCA_037389465.1. Lineage (NCBI taxonomy): Eukaryota > Metazoa > Nematoda > Chromadorea > Rhabditida > Ascarididae > Baylisascaris > Baylisascaris procyonis. The sequence goes on from JAZARR010000200.1 coordinate 3,295,513, forward strand.
TAGGGTATTAATAAATTTATAAATTCGTCTACCCATATAGGTAGGGTATTAATAAATTTATGAATTCGTCTACCCAAATAGGTAGGGTATTAATAAATTTATAAATTCGTCTACCCAAATAGGTAGGGTATTAATAAATTTATGAATTCGTCTACCCAAATAGGTAGGGTATTAATAAGTTTATGAAATCGTCTACTCAAATAGGTAGGGTATTAATAAATTTATAAATTCGTCTACCCAAATAGGTAGGGTATTAATAAATTTATGAATTCGTCTACTCAAATAGGTAGGGTATTAATAAATTTATGAATTCGTCTACCCAAATAGGTAGGGTATTAATAAATTTATGAATTCGTCTACTCAAATAGGTAGGGTATTAATAAATTTATAAATTCGTCTACCCAAATAGGTAGGGTATTAATAAATTTATGAATTCGTCTACTCAAATAGGTAGGGTATTAATAAATTTATAAATTCGTCTACCCAAATAGGTAGGGTATTAATAAATTTATGAATGCGTTTACTCAAATAGGTAGGGTATTAATAAATTTATGAATTCGTCTATCCAAATAGGTAGGGTATCGATAAATTTATGAATTCGTCTACCCAAATAGGTAGGGTATTAATAAATTTATGAATTCGTCTACCCAAATAGGTAGGGTATTAATAAATTTATGAATTCGTCTACTCAAATAGGTAGGGTATTAATAAATTTATAAATTCGTCTACCCAAATAGGTAGGGTATTAATAAATTTATGAATTCGTCTACTCAAATAGGTAGGGTATTGATAAATTTATAAATTCGTCTACCCAAATAGGTAGGGTATTAATAAATTTATGAATTCGTCTATCCAAATAGGTAGGGTATTAATAAATTTATAAATTCGTCTACCCAAATAGGTAGGGTATTAATAAATTTATGAATTCGTCTATCCAAATAGGTAGGGTATTAATAAATTTATAAATTCGTCTACTCAAATAGGTAGGGTATTAATAAATTTATAAATTCGTCTACCCAAATAGGTAGGGTATTAATAAATTTATAAATTCGTCTACCCAAATAGGTAGGGTATTAATAAATTTATGAATTCGTCTCTCCAACAAATAGGTAGGGTATTGATAAATTTATAAATTCGTCTACCCAAATAGGTAGGGTGTTAATAAATTTATGAATTCGTCTACCCAAATAGGTAGGGTATTAATAAATTTATGAATTCGTCTACTCAAATAGGTAGGGTATTAATAAATTTATGAATTCGTCTACCCAAATAGGTAGGGTATTAATAAATTTATGAATTCGTCTACCCAAGTAGGTAGGGTATTAATAAATTTATGAATTCGTCTACTCAAATAGGTAGGGTATTGATAAATTAATAAATTCGTCTACCCAAATAGGTAGGGTATTAATAAATTTATGAATTCGTCTACTCAAATAGGTAGGGTATTGATAAATTTATAAATTCGTCTACCCAAATAGGTAGGGTATTAATAAATTTATGAATTCGTCTATCCAAATAGGTAGGGTATTGATAAATTTATAAATTCGTCTACCCAAATAGGTAGGGTATTAATAAATTTATGAATTCGTCTATCCAAATAGGTAGGGTATTAATAAATTTATAAATTCGTCTACTCAAATAGGTAGGGTATTAATAAATTTATAAATTCGTCTACCCAAATAGGTAGAGTATTAATAAATTTATAAATTCGTCTACCCAAATAGGTAGGGTATTTATAAATTTATGAATTCGTCTCTCCAAGCAAATAGGTAGGGTATTGATAAATTTATAAATTCGTCTACCCAAATAGGTAGGGTGTTAATAAATTTATGAATTCGTCTACTCAAATAGGTAGGGTATTAATAAATTTATGAATTCGTCTACCCAAATAGGTAGGGTATTAATAAATTTATGAATTCGTCTACCCAAATAGGTAGGGTATTAATAAATTTATAAATTCGTCTACCCAAATAGGTAGGGTATTAATAAATTTATGAATTCGTCTACTCAAATAGGTAGGGTATTAATAAATTTATAAATTCGTCTACTCAAATAGGTAGGGTATTAATAAATTTATAAATTCGTCTACCCATATACGTAGGGTATTAATAAATTTATGAATTCGTCTACCGAAATAGGTAGAGTATTAATAAATTTATAAATTCGTCTACCCAAATAGGTAGGGTATTAATAAATTTATGAATTCGTCTACCCAAATAGGTAGGGTATTAATAAATTTATGAAATCGTCTACTCAAATAGGTAGGGTATTAATAAATTTATAAATTCGTCTACCCAAATAGGTAGGGTATTAATAAATTTATGAATTCGTCTACTCAAATAGGTAGGGTATTAATAAATTTATGAATTCGTCTACCCAAATAGGTAGGGTATTAATAAATTTATGAATTCGTCTACTCAAATAGGTAGGGTATTAATAAATTTATAAATTCGTCTACCCAAATAGGTAGGGTATTAATAAATTTATGAATTCGTCTACTCAAATAGGTAGGGTATTGATAAATTATAAATTCGTCTACCCAAATAGGTAGGGTATTAATAAATTTATGAATGCGTCTACTCAAATAGGTAGGGTATTAATAAATTTATGAATTCGTCTATCCAAATAGGTAGGGTATTGATAAATTTATGAATTCGTCTACCCAAATAGGTAGGGTATTAATAAATTTATGAATTCGTCTACCCAAATAGGTAGGGTATTAATAAATTTATGAATTCGTCTACTCAAATAGGTAGGGTATTGATAAATTTATAAATTCGTCTACCCAAATAGGTAGGGTATTAATAAATTTATGAATTCGTCTACTCAAATAGGTAGGGTATTGATAAATTTATAAATTCGTCTACCCAAATAGGTAGGGTATTAATAAATTTATGAATTCGTCTATCCAAATAGGTAGGGTATTAATAAATTTATAAATTCGTCTACCCAAATAGGTAGGGTATTAATAAATTTATGAATTCGTCTATCCAAATAGGTAGGGTATTAATAAATTTATAAATTCGTCTACTCAAATAGGTAGGGTATTAATAAATTTATAAATTCGTCTACCGAAATAGGTAGAGTATTAATAAATTTATAAATTCGTCTACCCAAATAGGTAGGGTATTTATAAATTTATGAATTCGTCTCTCCAAGCAAATAGGTAGGGTATTGATAAATTTATAAATTCGTCTACCCAAATAGGTAGGGTATTAATAAATTTATGAATTCGTCTACCCAAATAGGTAGGGTATTAATAAATTTATGAATTCGTCTACTCAAATAGGTAGGGTATTAATAAATTTATGAATTCGTCTACCCAAATAGGTAGGGTATTAATAAATTTATGAATTCGTCTACTCAAATAGGTAGGGTATTAATAAATTTATAAATTCGTCTACCCAAATAGGTAGGGTATTAATAAATTTATGAATTCGTCTACTCAAATAGGTAGGGTATTAATAAATTTATAAATTCGTCTACTCAAATAGGTAGGGTATTAATAAATTTATAAATTCGTCTACCCAAATAGGTAGGGTATTAATAAATTTATGAATTCGTCTACCAAATAGGTAGGGTATTAATAAATTTATAAATTCGTCTACCCAAATAGGTAGGGTATTAATAAATTTATGAATTCGTCTACCCAAATAGGTAGGGTATTAATAAGTTTATGAAATCGTCTACTCAAATAGGTAGGGTATTAATAAATTTATAAATTCGTCTACCCAAATAGGTAGGGTATTAATAAATTTATGAATTCGTCTACTCAAATAGGTAGGGTATTAATAAATTTATGAATTCGTCTACCCAAATAGGTAGGGTATTAATAAATTTATGAATTCGTCTACTCAAATAGGTAGGGTATTAATAAATTTATAAATTCGTCTACCCAAATAGGTAGGGTATTAATAAATTTATGAATTCGTCTACTCAAATAGGTAGGGTATTAATAAATTTATAAATTCGTCTACCCAAATAGGTAGGGTATTAATAAATTTATGAATTCGTCTACCCAAATAGGTAGGGTATTAATAAATTTATGAATTCGTCTATCCAAATAGGTAGGGTATTAATAAATTTATGAATTCGTCTACCCAAATAGGTAGGGTATTAATAAATTTATGAATTCGTCTACCCAAATAGGTAGGGTATTAATAAATTTATGAATTCGTCTACTCAAATAGGTAGGGTATTGATAAATTTATAAATTCGTCTACCCAAATAGGTAGGGTATTAATAAATTTATGAATTCGTCTACTCAAATAGGTAGGGTATTGATAAATTTATAAATTCGTCTACCCAAATAGGTAGGGTATTAATAAATTTATGAATTCGTCTATCCAAATAGGTAGGGTATTGATAAATTTATAAATTCGTCTACCCAAATAGGTAGGGTATTAATAAATTTATGAATTCGTCTACCCAAATAGGTAGGGTATTAATAAATTTATAAATTCGTCTACTCAAATAGGTAGGGTATTAATAAATTTATAAATTCGTCTACCCAAATAGGTAGGGTATTAATAAATTTATGAATTCGTCTACCCAAATAGGTAGGGTATTAATAAGTTTATGAAATCGTCTACTCAAATAGGTAGGGTATTAATAAATTTATAAATTCGTCTACCCAAATAGGTAGGGTATTAATAAATTTATGAATTCGTCTACTCAAATAGGTAGGGTATTAATAAATTTATGAATTCGTCTACCCAAATAGGTAGGGTATTAATAAATTTATGAATTCGTCTACTCAAATAGGTAGGGTATTAATAAATTTATAAATTCGTCTACCCAAATAGGTAGGGTATTAATAAATTTATGAATTCGTCTACTCAAATAGGTAGGGTATTAATAAATTTATAAATTCGTCTACCCAAATAGGTAGGGTATTAATAAATTTATGAATTCGTTTACTCAAATAGGTAGGGTATTAATAAATTTATGAATTCGTCTATCCAAATAGGTAGGGTATCGATAAATTTATGAATTCGTCTACCCAAATAGGTAGGGTGTTAATAAATTTATGAATTCGTCTACCCAAATAGGTAGGGTATTAATAAATTTATGAATTCGTCTACTCAAATAGGTAGGGTATTAATAAATTTATAAATTCGTCTACCCAAATAGGTAGGGTATTAATAAATTTATGAATTCGTCTACTCAAATAGGTAGGGTATTGATAAATTTATAAATTCGTCTACCCAAATAGGTAGGGTATTAATAAATTTATGAATTCGTCTATCCAAATAGGTAGGGTATTGATAAATTTATAAATTCGTCTACCCAAATAGGTAGGGTATTAATAAATTTATGAATTCGTCTATCCAAATAGGTAGGGTATTAATAAATTTATAAATTCGTCTACTCAAATAGGTAGGGTATTAATAAATTTATAAATTCGTCTACCCAAATAGGTAGGGTATTAATAAATTTATAAATTCGTCTACCCAAATAGGTAGGGTATTAATAAATTTATGAATTCGTCTCTCCAAGCAAATAGGTAGGGTATTGATAAATTTATAAATTCGTCTACCCAAATAGGTAGGGTATTAATAAATTTATGAATTCGTCTACCCAAATAGGTAGGGTATTAATAAATTTATGAATTCGTCTACTCAAATAGGTAGGGTATTAATAAATTTATGAATTCGTCTACCCAAATAGGTAGGGTATTTATAAATTTATGAATTCGTCTACTCAGATAGGTAGGGTATTGATAAATTTATAAATTCGTCTACCCAAATAGGTAGGGTATTAATAAATTTATGAATTCGTCTACTCAAATAGGTAGGGTATTAATAAATTTATAAATTCGTCTACTCAAATAGGTAGGGTATTAATAAATTTATAAATTCGTCTACCCAAATAGGTAGGGTATTAATAAATTTATGAATTCGTCTACCAAATAGGTAGGGTATTAATAAATTTATAAATTCGTCTACCCAAATAGGTAGGGTATTAATAAATTTATGAATTCGTCTACCCAAATAGGTAGGGTATTAATAAATTTATGAAATCGTCTACTCAAATAGGTAGGGTATTAATAAATTTATAAATTCGTCTACCCATATAGGTAGGGTATTAATAAATTTATGAATTCGTCTACCAAATAGGTAGGGTATTAATAAATTTATAAATTCGTCTACCCAAATAGGTAGGGTATTAATAAATTTATGAATTCGTCTACCCAAATAGGTAGGGTATTAATAAATTTATGAAATCGTCTACTCAAATAGGTAGGGTATTAATAAATTTATAAATTCGTCTACCCAAATAGGTAGGGTATTAATAAATTTATGAATTCGTCTACTCAAATAGGTAGGGTATTAATAAATTTATGAATTCGTCTACTCAAATAGGTAGGGTATTAATAAATTTATAAATTCGTCTACCCAAATAGGTAGGGTATTAATAAATTTATGAATTCGTCTACTCAAATAGGTAGGGTATTAATAAATTTATGAATTCGTCTACCCAAATAGGTAGGGTATTAATAAATTTATGAATTCGTCTACTCAAATAGGTAGGGTATTAATAAATTTATAAATTCGTCTACCCAAATAGGTAGGGTATTAATAAATTTATGAATTCGTCTACTCAAATAGGTAGGGTATTAATAAATTTATAAATTCGTCTACCCAAATAGGTAGGGTATTAATAAATTTATGAATGCGTTTACTCAAATAGGTAGGGTATTAATAAATTTATGAATTCGTCTATCCAAATAGGTAGGGTATTAATAAATTTATGAATTCGTCTACCCAAATAGGTGGGGTGTTAATAAATTTATGAATTCGTCTACCCAAATAGGTAGGGTATTAATAAATTTATGAATTCGTCTACTCAAATAGGTAGGGTATTGATAAATTAATAAATTCGTCTACCCAAATAGGTAGGGTATTAATAAATTTATGAATTCGTCTACTCAAATAGGTAGGGTATTGATAAATTTATAAATTCGTCTACCCAAATAGGTAGGGTATTAATAAATTTATGAATTCGTCTATCCAAATAGGTAGGGTATTAATAAATTTATAAATTCGTCTACCCAAATAGGTAGGGTATTAATAAATTTATGAATTCGTCTATCCAAATAGGTAGGGTATTAATAAATTTATAAATTCGTCTACTCAAATAGGTAGGGTATTAATAAATTTATAAATTCGTCTACCCAAATAGGTAGGGTATTAATAAATTTATAAATTCGTCTACCCAAATAGGTAGGGTATTAATAAATTTATGAATTCGTCTCTCCCAAATAGGTAGGGTATTGATAAATTTATAAATTCGTCTACCCAAATAGGTAGGGTATTAATAAATTTATGAATTCGTCTACCCAAATAGGTAGGGTATTAATAAATTTATGAATTCGTCTACTCAAATAGGTAGGGTATTAATAAATTTATGAATTCGTCTACCCAAATAGGTAGGGTATTAATAAATTTATGAATTCGTCTACTCAAATAGGTAGGGTATTAATAAATTTATAAATTCGTCTACCCAAATAGGTAGGGTATTAATAAATTTATGAATTCGTCTACTCAAATAGGTAGGGTATTAATAAATTTATAAATTCGTCTACTCAAATAGGTAGGGTATTAATAAATTTATAAATTCGTCTACCCAAATAGGTAGGGTATTAATAAATTTATGAATTCGTCTACCAAATAGGTAGGGTATTAATAAATTTATAAATTCGTCTACCCAAATAGGTAGGGTATTAATAAATTTATGAATTCGTCTACCCAAATAGGTAGGGTATTAATAAGTTTATGAAATCGTCTACTCAAATAGGTAGGGTATTAATAAATTTATAAATTCGTCTACCCAAATAGGTAGGGTATTAATAAATTTATGAATTCGTCTACCAAATAGGTAGGGTATTAATAAATTTATAAATTCGTCTACCCAAATAGGTAGGGTATTAATAAATTTATGAATTCGTCTACCCAAATAGGTAGGGTATTAATAAGTTTATGAAATCGTCTACTCAAATAGGTAGGGTATTAATAAATTTATAAATTCGTCTACCCAAATAGGTCGGGTATTAATAAATTTATGAATTCGTCTACTCAAATAGGTAGGGTATTAATAAATTTATGAATTCGTCTACCCAAATAGGTAGGGTATTAATAAATTTATGAATTCGTCTACTCAAATAGGTAGGGTATTGATAAATTTATAAATTCGTCTACCCAAATAGGTAGGGTATTAATAAATTTATGAATTCGTCTACTCAAATAGGTAGGGTATTGATAAATTATAAATTCGTCTACCCAAATAGGTAGGGTATTAATAAATTTATGAATGCGTTTACTCAAATAGGTAGGGTATTAATAAATTTATGAATTCGTCTATCCAAATAGGTAGGGTATCGATAAATTTATGAATTCGTCTACCCAAATAGGTGGGGTGTTAATAAATTTATGAATTCGTCTACCCAAGTAGGTAGGGTATTAATAAATTTATGAATTCGTCTACTCAAATAGGTAGGGTATTAATAAATTTATAAATTCGTCTACCCAAATAGGTAGGGTATTAATAAATTTATGAATTCGTCTACTCAAATAGGTAGGGTATTGATAAATTTATAAATTCGTCTACCCAAATAGGTAGGGTATTAATAAATTTATGAATTCGTCTATCCAAATAGGTAGGGTATTGATAAATTTATAAATTCGTCTACCCAAATAGGTAGGGTATTAATAAATTTATGAATTCGTCTATCCAAATAGGTAGGGTATTAATAAATTTATAAATTCGTCTACTCAAATAGGTAGGGTATTAATAAATTTATAAATTCGTCTACCCAAATAGGTAGGGTATTGATAAATTTATGAATTCGTCTCTCCAAGCAAATAGGTAGGGTATTGATAAATTTATAAATTCGTCTACCCAAATAGGTAGGGTATTAATAAATTTATGAATTCGTCTACCCAAATAGGTAGGGTATTAATAAATTTATGAATTCGTCTACTCAAATAGGTAGGGTATTAATAAATTTATGAATTCGTCTACCCAAATAGGTAGGGTATTAATAAATTTATGAATTCGTCTACTCAAATAGGTAGGGTATTAATAAATTTATAAATTCGTCTACCCAAATAGGTAGGGTATTAATAAATTTATGAATTCGTCTACTCAAATAGGTAGGGTATTAATAAATTTATAAATTCGTCTACTCAAATAGGTAGGGTATTAATAAATTTATAAATTCGTCTACCCAAATAGGTAGGGTATTAATAAATTTATGAATTCGTCTACCAAATAGGTAGGGTATTAATAAATTTATAAATTCGTCTACCCAAATAGGTAGGGTATTAATAAATTTATGAATTCGTCTACCCAAATAGGTAGGGTATTAATAAGTTTATGAAATCGTCTACTCAAATAGGTAGGGTATTAATAAATTTATAAATTCGTCTACCGAAATAGGTAGAGTATTAATAAATTTATAAATTCGTCTACCCAATTAGGTAGGGTATTAATAAATTTATGAATTCGTCTACCCAAATAGGTAGGGTATTAATAAGTTTATGAAATCGTCTACTCAAATAGGTAGGGTATTAATAAATTTATAAATTCGTCTACCCAAATAGGTAGGGTATTAATAAATTTATCAATTCGTCTACCCAAATAGGTAGGGTATTAATAAATTTATGAATTCGTCTACTCAAATAGGTAGGGTATTGATAAATTTATAAATTCGTCTACCCAAATAGGTAGGGTATTAATAAATTTATGAATTCGTCTACCCAAATAGGTAGGGTATTTATAAATTTATGAATTCGTCTACTCAAATAGGTAGGGTATTGATAAATTTATAAATTCGTGTACCCAAATAGGTAGGGTATTAATAAATTTATGAATTCGTCTATCCAAGCAAATAGGTAGGGTATTGATAAATTTATAAATTCGTCTACCCAAATAGGTAGGGTATTAAGAAATTTATGAATTCGTCTACCCAAATAGGTAGGGTATTAATAAATTTATGAATTCGTCTCTCAAGCAAATAGGTAGGGTATTGATAAATTTATAAATTCGTCTACCCAAATAGGTAGGGTATTAATAAATTTATGAATTCGTCTACCCAAATAGGTAGGGTATTAATAAATTTATGAATTCGTCTACTCAAATAGGTAGGGTATTAATAAATTTATGAATTCGTCTACCCAAATAGGTAGGGTATTAATAAATTTATAAATTCGTCTACCCAAATAGGTAGGGTATTAATAAATTTATGAATTCGTCTACTCAAATAGGTAGGGTATTAATAAATTTATAAATTCGTCTACTCAAATAGGTAGGGTATCGATAAATTTATAAATTCGTCTACCCAAATAGGTAGGGTATTAATAAATTTATGAATTCGTCTACCCAAATAGGTAGGGTATTAATAAATTTATAAATTCGTCTACCCAAATAGGTAGGGTATTAATAAATTTATGAATTCGTCTACCCAAATAGGTAGGGTATTAATAAGTTTATGAAATCGTCTACTCAAATAGGTAGGGTATTAATAAATTTATAAATTCGTCTACCCAAATAGGTAGGGTATTAATAAATTTATGAATTCGTCTACTCAAATAGGTAGGGTATTAATAAATTTATGAATTCGTCTACCCAAATAGGTAGGGTATTAATAAATTTATGAATTCGTCTACTCAAATAGGTAGGGTATTAATAAATTTATAAATTCGTCTACCCAAATAGGTAGGGTATTAATAAATTTATGAATTCGTCTACTCAAATAGGTAGGGTATTAATAAATTTATAAATTCGTCTACTCAAATAGGTAGGGTATTAATAAATTTATAAATTCTTCTACCCATATACGTAGGGTATTAATAAATTTATGAATTCGTCTACCGAAATAGGTAGAGTATTAATAAATTTATAAATTCGTCTACCCAAATAGGTAGGGTATTAATAAATTTATGAATTCGTCTACCCAAATAGGTAGGGTATTAATAAATTTATGAAATCGTCTACTCAAATAGGTAGGGTATTAATAAATTTATAAATTCGTCTACCCAAATAGGTAGGGTATTAATAAATTTATGAATTCGTCTACCCAAATAGGTAGGGTATTAATAAATTTATGAATTCGTCTACCCAAATAGGTAGGGTATTAATAAATTTATAAATTCGTCTACCCAAATAGGTAGGGTATTAATAAATTTATGAATTCGTCTACCCAAATAGGTAGGGTATTAATAAATTTATGAATTCGTCTACCCAAATAGGTAGGGTATTAATAAATTTATAAATTCGTCTACCCAAATAGGTAGGGTATTAATAAATTTATGAATTCGTCTACTCAAATAGGTAGGGTATTAATAAATTTATAAATTCGTCTACTCAAATAGGTAGGGTATTAATAAATTTATAAATTCGTCTACCCAAATAGGTAGGGTATTAATAAATTTATGAATTCGTCTACCCAAATAGGTAGGGTATTAATAAATTTATGAATTCGTCTACCCAAATAGGTAGGGTATTAATAAATTTATGAATTCGTCTACCCAAATAGGTAGGGTATTAATAAATTTATGAATTCGTCTACTCAAATAGGTAGGGTATTGATAAATTTATAAATTCGTCTACCCAAATAGGTAGGGTATTAATAAATTTATGAATTCGTCTACCCAAATAGGTAGGGTATTAATAAATTTATAAATTCGTCTACCCAAATAGGTAGGGTATTAATAAATTTATGAATTCGTCTACTCAAATAGGTAGGGTATTAATAAATTTATGAATTCGTCTACCCAAATAGGTAGGGTATTAATAAATTTATGAATTCGTCTACCCAAATAGGTAGGGTATTAATAAATTTATGAATTCGTCTACTCAAATAGGTAGGGTATTAATAAATTTATAAATTCGTCTACCCAAATAGGTAGGGTATTAATAAATTTATGAATTCGTCTATCCAAATAGGTAGGGTATTGATAAATTTATAAATTCGTCTACCCAAATAGGTAGGGTATTAATAAATTTATGAATTCGTCTATCCAAATAGGTAGGGTATTAATAAATTTATAAATTCGTCTACTCAAATAGGTAGGGTATCGATAAATTTATAAATTCGTCTACCCAAATAGGTAGGGTATTAATAAATTTATGAATTCGTCTACCCAAATAGGTAGGGTATTAATAAATTTATAAATTCGTCTACCCAAATAGGTAGGGTATTAATAAATTTATGAATTCGTCTACTCAAATAGGTAGGGTATTAATAAATTTATGAATTCGTCTACCCAAATAGGTAGGGTATTAATAAATTTATGAATTCGTCTACTCAAATAGGTAGGGTATTAATAAATTTATAAATTCGTCTACCCAAATAGGTAGGGTATTAATAAATTTATGAATTCGTCTACTCAAATAGGTAGGGTATTAATAAATTTATAAATTCGTCTACCCAAATAGGTAGGGTATTAATAAATTTATGAATTCGTCTACTCAAATAGGTAGGGTATTAATAAATTTATAAATTCGTCTACCCAAATAGGTAGGGTATTAATAAATTTATGAATTCGTCTACTCAAATAGGTAGGGTATTAATAAATTTATAAATTCGTCTACCCAAATAGGTAGGGTATTAATAAATTTATGAATTCGTCTACTCAAATAGGTAGGGTATTAATAAATTTATAAATTCGTCTACCCAAATAGGTAGGGTATTAATAAATTTATGAATTCGTCTACTCAAATAGGTAGGGTATTAATAAATTTATAAATTCGTCTACCCAAATAGGTAGGGTATTAATAAATTTATGAATTCGTCTACTCAAATAGGTAGGGTATTAATAAATTTATGAATTCGTCTATCCAAATAGGTAGGGTATTGATAAATTTATGAATTCGTCTACCCAAATAGGTAGGGTATTAATAAATTTATGAATTCGTCTACCCAAATAGGTAGGGTATTAATAAATTTATGAATTCGTCTACTCAAATAGGTAGGGTATTAATAAATTTATAAATTCGTCTACCCAAATAGGTAGGGTATTAATAAATTTATGAATTCGTCTACTCAAATAGGTAGGGTATTGATAAATTTATAAATTCGTCTACCCAAATAGGTAGGGTATTAATAAATTTATGAATTCGTCTATCCAAATAGGTAGGGTATTGATAAATTTATAAATTCGTCTACCCAAATAGGTAGGGTATTAATAAATTTATGAATTCGTCTACCCAAATAGGTAGGGTATTAATAAATTTATAAATTCGTCTACTCAAATAATTAGGGTATCGATAAATTTATAAATTCGTCTACCCAAATAGGTTGGGTATTGATAAATTTATGAATTCGTCTCTCCAAGCAAATAGGTAGGGTATTGATAAATTTATAAATTCGTCTACCCAAATAGGTAGGGTATTAATAAATTTATGAATTCGTCTACCCAAATAGGTAGGGTATTAATAAATTTATGAATTCGTCTACTCAAATAGGTAGGGTATTAATAAATTTATGAATTCGTCTACCCAAATAGGTAGGGTATTAATAAATTTATGAATTCGTCTACTCAAATAGGTAGGGTATCGATAAATTTATAAATTCGTCTACCCAAATAGGTAGGGTATTAATAAATTTATGAATTCGTTTACTCAAATAGTAGGGTATTAATAAATTTATAAATTCGTCTACTCAAATAGGTAGGGTATCGATAAATTTATAAATTCGTCTACCCAAATAGGTAGGGTATTAATAAATTTATGAATTCGTCTACCAAATAGGTAGGGTATTAATAAATTTATAAATTCGTCTACCCAAATAGGTAGGGTATTAATAAATTTATGAATTCGTCTACCCAAATAGGTAGGGTATTAATAAGTTTATGAAATCGTCTACTCAAATAGGTAGGGTATTAATAAATTTATAAATTCGTCTACCCAAATAGGTAGGGTATTAATAAATTTATGAATTCGTCTACTCAAATAGGTAGGGTATTAATAAATTTATGAATTCGTCTACCCAAATAGGTAGGGTATTAATAAATTTATGAATTCGTCTACTCAAATAGGTAGGGTATCGATAAATTTATAAATTCGTCTACCCAAATAGGTAGGGTATTAATAAATTTATGAATTCGTCTACTCAAATAGGTAGGGTATTAATAAATTTATAAATTCGTCTACTCAAATAGGTAGGGTATTAATAAATTTATAAATTCGTCTACCCAAATAGGTAGGGTATTAATAAATTTATGAATTCGTCTACCAAATAGGTAGGGTATTAATAAATTTATAAATTCGTCTACCCAAATAGGTAGGGTATTAATAAATTTATGAATTCGTTTACTCAAATAGGTAGGGTATTAATAAATTTATAAATTCGTCTACTCAAATAGGTAGGGTATTAATAAATTTATAAATTCGTCTACCCAAATAGGTAGGGTATTAATAAATTTATGAATTCGTCTACCAAATAGGTAGGGTATTAATAAATTTATAAATTCGTCTACCCAAATAGGTAGGGTATTAATAAATTTATGAATTCGTCTATCCAAATAGGTAGGGTATTAATAAGTTTATGAAATCGTCTACTCAAATAGGTAGGGTATTAATAAATTTATAAATTCGTCTACCCAAATAGGTAGGGTATTAATAAATTTATGAATTCGTCTACCCAAATAGGTAGGGTATTAATAAATTTATGAATTCGTCTACTCAAATAGGTAGGGTATTGATAAATTTATAAATTCGTCTACCCAAATAGGTAGGGTATTAATAAATTTATAAATTCGTCTACCCAAATAGGTAGGGTATTAATAAATTTATGAATTCGTCTACTCAAATAGGTAGGGTATTGATAAATTTATAAATTCGTGTACCCAAATAGGTAGGGTATTAATAAATTTATGAATTCGTCTATCCAAGCAAATAGGTAGGGTATTGATAAATTTATAAATTCGTCTACCCAAATAGGTAGGGTATTAAGAAATTTATGAATTCGTCTACCCAAATAGGTAGGGTATTAATAAATTTATGAATTCGTCTACTCAAATAGGTAGGGTATTGATAAATTTATAAATTCGTCTACCCAAATAGGTAGGGTATTAATAAATTTATGAATTCGTCTACCCAAATAGGTAGGGTATTGATAAATTTATAAATTCGTCTACCCAAATAGGTAGGGTATTAATAAATTTATGAATTCGTCTACCCAAATAGGTAGGGTATTAATAAATTTATGAATTCGTCTACTCAAATAGGTAGGGTATTGATAAATTTATAAATTCGTCTACCCAAATAGGTAGGGTATTAATAAATTTATAAATTCGTCTACCCAAATAGGTAGGGTATTAATAAATTTATGAATTCGTCTACTCAAATAGGTAGGGTATTAATAAATTTATAAATTCGTCTACCCAAATAGGTAGGGTATTAATAAATTTATGAATTCGTCTACCCAAATAGGTAGGGTATTGATAAATTTATAAATTCGTCTACCCAAATAGGTAGGGTATTAATAAATTTATGAATTCGTCTACCCAAATAGGTAGGGTATTAATAAATTTATGAATTCGTCTACTCAAATAGGTAGGGTATTAATAAATTTATAAATTCGTCTACCCAAATAGGTAGGGTATTAATAAATTTATGAATTCGTCTACCAAATAGGTAGGGTATTAATAAATTTATAAATTCGTCTACCCAAATAGGTAGGGTATTAATAAATTTATGAATTCGTCTACCCAAATAGGTAGGGTATTAATAAATTTATGAAATCGTCTACTCAAATAGGTAGGGTATTAATAAATTTATGAATTCGTCTACTCAAATAGGTAGGGTATTAATAAATTTATAAATTCGTCTACCCAAATAGGTAGGGTATTAATAAATTTATAAATTCGTCTACCCAAATAGGTAGGGTATTAATAAATTTATGAATTCGTCTACTCAAATAGGTAGGGTATTGATAAATTTATAAATTCGTCTACCCAAATAGGTAGGGTATTAATAAATTTATGAATTCGTCTACCCAAATAGGTAGGGTATTAATAAATTTATAAATTCGTCTACCCAAATAGGTAGGGTATTAATAAATTTATGAATTCGTCTACCCAAATAGGTAGGGTATTAATAAATTTATGAATTCGTCTACTCAAATAGGTAGGGTATTGATAAATTTATAAATTCGTCTACCCAAATAGGTAGGGTATTAATAAATTTATAAATTCGTCTACCCAAATAGGTAGGGTATTAATAAATTTATGAATTCGTCTACTCAAATAGGTAGGGTATTAATAAATTTATAAATTCGTCTACCCAAATAGGTAGGGTATTAATAAATTTATGAATTCGTCTACCCAAATAGGTAGGGTATTGATAAATTTATAAATTCGTCTACCCAAATAGGTAGGGTATTAATAAATTTATGAATTCGTCTACCCAAATAGGTAGGGTATTAATAAATTTATGAATTCGTCTACTCAAATAGGTAGGGTATTGATAAATTTATAAATTCGTGTACCCAAATAGGTAGGGTATTAATAAATTTATGAATTCGTCTATCCAAGCAAATAGGTAGGGTATTGATAAATTTATAAATTCGTCTACCCAAATAGGTAGGGTATTAAGAAATTTATGAATTCGTCTACCCAAATAGGTAGGGTATTTATAAATTTATGAATTCGTCTACTCAGATAGGTAGGGTATTGATAAATTTATAAATTCGTCTACCCAAATAGGTAGGGTATTAATAAATTTATAAATTCGTCTACCCAAATAGGTAGGGTATTAATAAATTTATGAATTCGTCTACTCAAATAGGTAGGGTATTAATAAATTTATAAATTCGTCTACCCAAATAGGTAGGGTATTAATAAATTTATGAATTCGTCTACCAAGCAAATAGGTAGGGTATTGATAAATTTATAAATTCGTCTACCCAAATAGGTAGGGTATTAATAAATTTATGAATTCGTCTACCCAAATAGGTAGGGTATTAATAAATTTATGAATTCGTCTACTCAAATAGGTAGGGTATTAATAAATTTATAAATTCGTCTACCCAAATAGGTCGGGTATTAATAAATTTATGAATTCGTCTACTCAAATAGGTAGGGTATTAATAAATTTATGAATTCGTCTACCCAAATAGGTAGGGTATTAATAAATTTATGAATTCGTCTACTCAAATAGGTAGGGTATTAATAAATTTATAAATTCGTCTACCCAAATAGGTAGGGTATTAATAAATTTATGAATTCGTCTACCAAATAGGTAGGGTATTAATAAATTTATAAATTCGTCTACCCAAATAGGTAGGGTATTAATAAATTTATGAATTCGTCTACCCAAATAGGTAGGGTATTAATAAGTTTATGAAATCGTCTACTCAAATAGGTAGGGTATTAATAAATTTATAAATTCGTCTACCCAAATAGGTAGGGTATTAATAAATTTATGAATTCGTCTACTCAAATAGGTAGGGTATTAATAAATTTATGAATTCGTCTACCCAAATAGGTAGGGTATTAATAAATTTATGAATTCGTCTACTCAAATAGGTAGGGTATTAATAAATTTATAAATTCGTCTACCCAAATAGGTAGGGTATTAATAAATTTATGAATTCGTCTACTCAAATAGGTAGGGTATTAATAAATTTATAAATTCGTCTACTCAAATAGGTAGGGTATTAATAAATTTATAAATTCGTCTACCCAAATAGGTAGGGTATTAATAAATTTATGAATTCGTCTACCAAATAGGTAGGGTATTAATAAATTTATAAATTCGTCTACCCAAATAGGTAGGGTATTAATAAATTTATGAATTCGTCTACTCAAATAGGTAGGGTATTAATAAATTTATAAATTCGTCTACTCAAATAGGTAGGGTATTAATAAATTTATAAATTCGTCTACCCAAATAGGTAGGGTATTAATAAATTTATGAATTCGTCTACCAAATAGGTAGGGTATTAATAAATTTATAAATTCGTCTACCCAAATAGGTAGGGTATTAATAAATTTATGAATTCGTCTACCCAAATAGGTAGGGTATTAATAAATTTATGAAATCGTCTACTCAAATAGGTAGGGTATTAATAAATTTATAAATTCGTCTACCCAAATAGGTAGGGTATTAATAAATTTATGAATTCGTCTACCCAAATAGGTAGGGTATTAATAAATTTATGAATTCGTCTACTCAAATAGGTAGGGTATTGATAAATTTATAAATTCGTCTACCCAAATAGGTAGGGTATTAATAAATTTATAAATTCGTCTACCCAAATAGGTAGGGTATTAATAAATTTATGAATTCGTCTACTCAAATAGGTAGGGTATTAATAAATTTATAAATTCGTCTACCCAAATAGGTAGGGTATTAATAAATTTATGAATTCGTCTATCCCAAATAGGTAGGGTATTGATAAATTTATAAATTCGTCTACCCAAATAGGTAGGGTATTAATAAATTTATGAATTCGTCTACCCAAATAGGTAGGGTATTAATAAATTTATGAATTCGTCTACTCAAATAGGTAGGGTATTGATAAATTTATAAATTCGTCTACCCAAATAGGTAGGGTATTAATAAATTTATGAATTCGTCTACCAAGCAAATAGGTAGGGTATTGATAAATTTATAAATTCGTCTACCCAAATAGGTAGGGTATTAATAAATTTATGAATTCGTCTACCCAAATAGGTAGGGTATTAATAAATTTATGAATTCGTCTACTCAAATAGGTAGGGTATTGATAAATTTATAAATTCGTCTACCCAAATAGGTAGGGTATTAATAAATTTATAAATTCGTCTACCCAAATAGGTAGGGTATTAATAAATTTATGAATTCGTCTACTCAAATAGGTAGGGTATTAATAAATTTATAAATTCGTCTACCCAAATAGGTAGGGTATTAATAAATTTATGAATTCGTCTACCCAAATAGGTAGGGTATTAATAAATTTATAAATTCGTCTACCCAAATAGGTAGGGTATTAATAAATTTATGAATTCGTCTACCCAAATAGGTAGGGTATTAATAAATTTATGAATTCGTCTACTCAAATAGGTAGGGTATTAATAAATTTATAAATTCGTCTACCCAAATAGGTAGGGTATTAATAAATTTATGAATTCGTCTACCAAATAGGTAGGGTATTAATAAATTTATAAATTCGTCTACCCAAATAGGTAGGGTATTAATAAATTTATGAATTCGTCTACCCAAATAGGTAGGGTATTAATAAATTTATGAAATCGTCTACTCAAATAGGTAGGGTATTAATAAATTTATAAATTCGTCTACCCAAATAGGTAGGGTATTAATAAATTTATAAATTCGTCTACCCAAATAGGTAGGGTATTAATAAATTTATGAATTCGTCTACCCAAATAGGTAGGGTATTAATAAATTTATGAATTCGTCTCTCCAAATAGGTAGGGTATTAATAAATTTATAAATTCGTCTACCCAAATAGGTAGGGTATTAATAAATTTATGAATTCGTCTACCCAAATAGGTAGGGTATTAATAAATTTATGAATTCGTCTACTCAAATAGGTAGGGTATTAATAAATTTATGAATTCGTCTACCCAAATAGGTAGGGTATTAATAAATTTATAAATTCGTCTACCCAAATAGGTAGGGTATTAATAAATTTATGAATTCGTCTACTCAAATAGGTAGGGTATTAATAAATTTATAAATTCGTCTACTCAAATAGGTAGGGTATTAATAAATTTATAAATTCGTCTACCCAAATAGGTAGGGTATTAATAAATTTATGAATTCGTCTACCAAATAGGTAGGGTATTAATAAATTTATAA
This sequence comes from Baylisascaris procyonis, assembly GCA_037389465.1. NCBI lineage: Eukaryota > Metazoa > Nematoda > Chromadorea > Rhabditida > Ascarididae > Baylisascaris > Baylisascaris procyonis. The sequence goes on from JAZARR010000200.1 coordinate 3,315,325, forward strand.
ATTCGTCTACCCAAATAGGTAGGGTATTAATAAATTTATGAATTCGTCTACCCAAATAGGTAGGGTATTAATAAATTTATGAATTCGTCTACTCAAATAGGTAGGGTATTGATAAATTTATAAATTCGTCTACCCAAATAGGTAGGGTATTAATAAATTTATGAATTCGTCTACCCAAATAGGTAGGGTATTGATAAATTTATAAATTCGTCTACCCAAATAGGTAGGGTATTAATAAATTTATGAATTCGTCTACCCAAATAGGTAGGGTATTAATAAATTTATGAATTCGTCTACTCAAATAGGTAGGGTATTGATAAATTTATAAATTCGTCTACCCAAATAGGTAGGGTATTAATAAATTTATGAATTCGTCTACCCAAATAGGTAGGGTATTAATAAATTTATGAATTCGTCTACTCAAATAGGTAGGGTATTGATAAATTTATAAATTCGTCTACCCAAATAGGTAGGGTATTAATAAATTTATGAATTCGTCTACCAAGCAAATAGGTAGGGTATTGATAAATTTATAAATTCGTCTACCCAAATAGGTAGGGTATTAATAAATTTATGAATTCGTCTACCCAAATAGGTAGGGTATTAATAAATTTATGAATTCGTCTACTCAAATAGGTAGGGTATAATAAATTTATAAATTCGTCTACCCAAATAGGTAGGGTATTAATAAATTTATGAATTCGTCTACCCAAATAGGTAGGGTATTGATAAATTTATAAATTCGTCTACCCAAATAGGTAGGGTATTAATAAATTTATGAATTCGTCTACCCAAATAGGTAGGGTATTAATAAATTTATGAATTCGTCTCTCCAAGCAAATAGGTAGGGTATTAATAAATTTATAAATTCGTCTACCCAAATAGGTAGGGTATTAATAAATTTATGAATTCGTCTACCCAAATAGGTAGGGTATTAATAAATTTATGAATTCGTCTACTCAAATAGGTAGGGTATTAATAAATTTATGAATTCGTCTACCCAAATAGGTAGGGTATTAATAAATTTATGAAATCGTCTACCCAAATAGGTAGGGTATTAATAAATTTATGAATTCGTCTACTCAAATAGGTAGGGTATTAATAAATTTATAAATTCGTCTACCCAAATAGGTAGGGTATTAATAAATTTATGAATTCGTCTATCCAAATAGGTAGGGTATTAATAAATTTATAAATTCGTCTACCCAAATAGGTAGGGTATTAATAAATTTATGAATTCGTCTACCCAAATAGGTAGGGTATTAATAAATTTATGAATTCGTCTCTCCAAGCAAATAGGTAGGGTATTAATAAATTTATAAATTCGTCTACCCAAATAGGTAGGGTATTAATAAATTTATGAATTCGTCTACCCAAATAGGTAGGGTATTAATAAATTTATGAATTCGTCTACTCAAATAGGTAGGGTATTAATAAGTTTATGAAATCGTCTACTCAAATAGGTAGGGTATTAATAAATTTATAAATTCGTCTACCCAAATAGGTAGGGTATTAATAAATTTATGAATTCGTCTACTCAAATAGGTAGGGTATTAATAAATTTATGAATTCGTCTACCCAAATAGGTAGGGTATTAATAAATTTATGAATTCGTCTACTCAAATAGGTAGGGTATTGATAAATTTATAAATTCGTCTACCCAAATAGGTAGGGTATTAATAAATTTATGAATTCGTTTACTCAAATAGGTAGGGTATTAATAAATTTATAAATTCGTCTACTCAAATAGGTAGGGTATTGATAAATTTATAAATTCGTCTACCCAAATAGGTAGGGTATTAATAAATTTATGAATTCGTCTACCCAAATAGGTAGGGTATTAATAAATTTATAAATTCGTCTACCCAAATAGGTAGGGTATTAATAAATTTATGAATTCGTCTATCCAAATAGGTAGGGTATTAATAAGTTTATGAAATCGTCTACTCAAATAGGTAGGGTATTAATAAATTTATAAATTCGTCTACCCAAATAGGTAGGGTATTAATAAATTTATGAATTCGTCTACCCAAATAGGTAGGGTATTAATAAATTTATGAATTCGTCTACTCAAATAGGTAGGGTATTGATAAATTTATAAATTCGTCTACCCAAATAGGTAGGGTATTAATAAATTTATAAATTCGTCTACCCAAATAGGTAGGGTATTAATAAATTTATGAATTCGTCTACTCAAATAGGTAGGGTATTGATAAATTTATAAATTCGTGTACCCAAATAGGTAGGGTATTAATAAATTTATGAATTCGTCTATCCAAGCAAATAGGTAGGGTATTGATAAATTTATAAATTCGTCTACCCAAATAGGTAGGGTATTAATAAATTTATGAATTCGTCTACCCAAATAGGTAGGGTATTAATAAATTTATGAATTCGTCTACTCAAATAGGTAGGGTATTGATAAATTTATAAATTCGTGTACCCAAATAGGTAGGGTATTAATAAATTTATGAATTCGTCTATCCAAGCAAATAGGTAGGGTATTGATAAATTTATAAATTCGTCTACCCAAATAGGTAGGGTATTAATAAATTTATGAATTCGTCTACCCAAATAGGTAGGGTATTTATAAATTTATGAATTCGTCTACTCAGATAGGTAGGGTATTGATAAATTTATAAATTCGTCTACCCAAATAGGTAGGGTATTAATAAATTTATAAATTCGTCTACCCAAATAGGTTGGGTACTAATAAATTTATGAATTCGTCTACTCAAATAGGTAGGGTATTGATAAATTTATAAATTCGTGTACCCAAATAGGTAGGGTATTAATAAATTTATGAATTCGTCTATCCAAGCAAATAGGTAGGGTATTGATAAATTTATAAATTCGTCTACCCAAATAGGTAGGGTATTAATAAATTTATGAATTCGTCTACCCAAATAGGTAGGGTATTAATAAATTTATGAATTCGTCTACTCAAATAGGTAGGGTATTGATAAATTTATAAATTCGTCTACCCAAATAGGTAGGGTATTAATAAATTTATGAATTCGTCTATCCAAGCAAATAGGTAGGGTATTGATAAATTTATAAATTCGTCTACCCAAATAGGTAGGGTATTAAGAAATTTATGAATTCGTCTACCCAAATAGGTAGGGTATTTATAAATTTATGAATTCGTCTCTCCAAGCAAATAGGTAGGGTATTGATAAATTTATAAATTCGTCTACCCAAATAGGTAGGGTGTTAATAAATTTATGAATTCGTCTACCCAAATAGGTAGGGTATTAATAAATTTATGAATTCGTCTACTCAAATAGGTAGGGTATTAATAAATTTATGAATTCGTCTACCCAAATAGGTAGGGTATCGATAAATTTATAAATTCGTCTACCCAAATAGGTAGGGTATTAATAAATTTATGAATTCGTTTACTCAAATAGGTAGGGTATTAATAAATTTATAAATTCGTCTACTCAAATAGGTAGGGTATCGATAAATTTATAAATTCGTCTACCCAAATAGGTAGGGTATTAATAAATTTATGAATTCGTCTACCGAAATAGGTAGGGTATTAATAAATTTATAAATTCGTCTACCCAAATAGGTAGGGTATTAATAAATTTATGAATTCGTCTACCCAAATAGGTAGGGTATTAATAAATTTATGAAATCGTCTACTCAAATAGGTAGGGTATTAATAAATTTATAAATTCGTCTACCCAAATAGGTAGGGTATTAATAAATTTATGAATTCGTCTACTCAAATAGGTAGGGTATTAATAAATTTATGAATTCGTCTACCCAAATAGGTAGGGTATTAATAAATTTATGAATTCGTCTACTCAAATAGGTAGGGTATCGATAAATTTATAAATTCGTCTACCCAAATAGGTAGGGTATTAATAAATTTATGAATTCGTCTACTCAAATAGGTAGGGTATTAATAAATTTATAAATTCGTCTACTCAAATAGGTAGGGTATCGATAAATTTATAAATTCGTCTACCCATATACGTAGGGTATTAATAAATTTATGAATTCGTCTACCGAAATAGGTACGGTATTAATAAATTTATGAATTCGTCTACTCAAATAGGTAGGGTATTAATAAATTTATAAATTCGTCTACCCAAATAGGTAGGGTATTAATAAATTTATGAATTCGTCTACCCAAATAGGTAGGGTATTGATAAATTTATAAATTCGTCTACCCAAATAGGTAGGGTATTAATAAATTTATGAATTCGTCTACCCAAATAGGTAGGGTATTAATAAATTTATGAATTCGTCTACTCAAATAGGTAGGGTATTGATAAATTTATAAATTCGTCTACCCAAATAGGTAGGGTATTAATAAATTTATGAATTCGTCTACCCAAATAGGTAGGGTATTAATAAATTTATGAATTCGTCTACTCAAATAGGTAGGGTATTGATAAATTTATAAATTCGTCTACCCAAATAGGTAGGGTATTAATAAATTTATGAATTCGTCTATCCAAGCAAATAGGTAGGGTATTGATAAATTTATAAATTCGTCTACCCAAATAGGTAGGGTATTAATAAATTTATGAATTCGTCTACCCAAATAGGTAGGGTATTTATAAATTTATGAATTCGTCTACTCAAATAGGTAGGGTATAGATAAATTTATAAATTCGTCTACCCAAATAGGTAGGGTATTAATAAATTTATGAATTCGTCTATCCCAAATAGGTAGGGTATTGATAAATTTATAAATTCGTCTACCCAAATAGGTAGGGTATTAATAAATTTATGAATTCGTCTACCCAAATAGGTAGGGTATTTATAAATTTATGAATTCGTCTCTCCAAGCAAATAGGTAGGGTATTGATAAATTTATAAATTCGTCTACCCAAATAGGTAGGGTGTTAATAAATTTATGAATTCGTCTACCCAAATAGGTAGGGTATTAATAAATTTATGAATTCGTCTACTCAAATAGGTAGGGTATTAATAAATTTATGAATTCGTCTACCCAAATAGGTAGGGTATTAATAAGTTTATGAAATCGTCTACCCAAATAGGTAGGGTATTAATAAATTTATAAATTCGTCTACCCAAATAGGTAGGGTATTAATAAATTTATGAATTCGTCTACCCAAATAGGTAGGGTATTTATAAATTTATGAATTCGTCTACTCAGATAGGTAGGGTATTGATAAATTTATAAATTCATCTACCCAAATAGGTAGGGTATTAATAAATTTATAAATTCGTCTACCCAAATAGGTTGGGTACTAATAAATTTATGAATTCGTCTACTCAAATAGGTAGGGTATTAATAAATTTATAAATTCGTCTACCCAAATAGGTAGGGTATTAATAAATTTATGAATTCGTCTACCAAGCAAATAGGTAGGGTATTGATAAATTTATAAATTCGTCTACCCAAATAGGTAGGGTATTAATAAATTTATGAATTCGTCTACCCAAATAGGTAGGGTATTAATAAATTTATGAATTCGTCTACTCAAATAGGTAGGGTATTGATAAATTTATAAATTCGTGTACCCAAATAGGTAGGGTATTAATAAATTTATGAATTCGTCTATCCAAGCAAATAGGTAGGGTATTGATAAATTTATAAATTCGTCTACCCAAATAGGTAGGGTATTAAGAAATTTATGAATTCGTCTACCCAAATAGGTAGGGTATTTATAAATTTATGAATTCGTCTACTCAAATAGGTAGGGTATTGATAAATTTATAAATTCGTCTACCCAAATAGGTAGGGTATTAATAAATTTATAAATTCGTCTACCCAAATAGGTTCGGTACTAATAAATTTATGAATTCGTCTACTCAAATAGGTAGGGTATTGATAAATTTATAAATTCGTCTACCCAAATAGGTAGGGTATTAATAAATTTATGAATTCGTCTATCCCAAATAGGTAGGGTATTGATAAATTTATAAATTCGTCTACCCAAATAGGTAGGGTATTAATAAATTTATGAATTCGTCTACCCAAATAGGTAGGGTATTAATAAATTTATGAATTCGTCTACTCAAATAGGTAGGGTATTGATAAATTTATAAATTCGTCTACCCAAATAGGTAGGGTATTAATAAATTTATGAATTCGTCTACCCAAATAGGTAGGGTATTGATAAATTTATAAATTCGTCTACCCAAATAGGTAGGGTATTAATAAATTTATGAATTCGTCTACCCAAATAGGTAGGGTATTAATAAATTTATGAATTCGTCTCTCCAAGCAAATAGGTAGGGTATTGATAAATTTATAAATTCGTCTACCCAAATAGGTAGGGTGTTAATAAATTTATGAATTCGTCTACCCAAATAGGTAGGGTATTAATAAATTTATGAATTCGTCTACTCAAATAGGTAGGGTATTAATAAATTTATGAATTCGTCTACCCAAATAGGTAGGGTATTAATAAATTTATAAATTCGTCTACCCAAATAGGTAGGGTATTAATAAATTTATGAATTCGTCTACTCAAATAGGTAGGGTATTAATAAATTTATAAATTCGTCTACTCAAATAGGTAGGGTATTAATAAATTTATAAATTCGTCTACCCATATAGGTAGGGTATTAATAAATTTATGAATTCGTCTACCGAAATAGGTAGAGTATTAATAAATTTATAAATTCGTCTACCCAAATAGGTAGGGTATTAATAAATTTATGAATTCGTCTACCCAAATAGGTAGGGTATTAATAAATTTATGAAATCGTCTACTCAAATAGGTAGGGTATTAATAAATTTATAAATTCGTCTACCCAAATAGGTAGGGTATTAATAAATTTATGAATTCGTCTACTCAAATAGGTAGGGTATTAATAAATTTATGAATTCGTCTACCCAAATAGGTAGGGTATTAATAAATTTATGAATTCGTCTACTCAAATAGGTAGGGTATTAATAAATTTATAAATTCGTCTACCCAAATAGGTAGGGTATTAATAAATTTATGAATTCGTTTACTCAAATAGGTAGGGTATTAATAAATTTATGAATTCGTCTACTCAGATAGGTAGGGTATTGATAAATTTATAAATTCATCTACCCAAATAGGTAGGGTATTAATAAATTTATAAATTCGTCTACCCAAATAGGTTGGGTACTAATAAATTTATGAATTCGTCTACTCAAATAGGTAGGGTATTGATAAATTTATAAATTCGTGTACCCAAATAGGTAGGGTATTAATAAATTTATGAATTCGTCTATCCAAGCAAATAGGTAGGGTATTGATAAATTTATAAATTCGTCTACCCAAATAGGTAGGGTATTAAGAAATTTATGAATTCGTCTACCCAAATAGGTAGGGTATTAATAAATTTATGAATTCGTCTACTCAAATAGGTAGGGTATTGATAAATTTATAAATTCGTCTACCCAAATAGGTAGGGTATTAATAAATTTATGAATTCGTCTATCCCAAATAGGTAGGGTATTGATAAATTTATAAATTCGTCTACCCAAATAGGTAGGGTATTAATAAATTTATGAATTCGTCTACCCAAATAGGTAGGGTATTAATAAATTTATGAATTCGTCTACTCAAATAGGTAGGGTATTGATAAATTTATAAATTCGTCTACCCAAATAGGTAGGGTATTAATAAATTTATAAATTCGTCTACCCAAATAGGTTGGGTACTAATAAATTTATGAATTCGTCTACTCAAATAGGTAGGGTATTGATAAATTTATAAATTCGTGTACCCAAATAGGTAGGGTATTAATAAATTTATGAATTCGTCTATCCAAGCAAATAGGTAGGGTATTGATAAATTTATAAATTCGTCTACCCAAATAGGTAGGGTATTAAGAAATTTATGAATTCGTCTACCCAAATAGGTAGGGTATTAATAAATTTATGAATTCGTCTACTCAAATAGGTAGGGTATTGATAAATTTATAAATTCGTCTACCCAAATAGGTAGGGTATTAATAAATTTATGAATTCGTCTACCAAGCAAATAGGTAGGGTATTGATAAATTTATAAATTCGTCTACCCAAATAGGTAGGGTATTAATAAATTTATGAATTCGTCTACCCAAATAGGTAGGGTATTAATAAATTTATGAATTCGTCTCTCCAAGCAAATAGGTAGGGTATTAATAAATTTATAAATTCGTCTACCCAAATAGGTAGGGTATTAATAAATTTATGAATTCGTCTACCCAAATAGGTAGGGTATTAATAAATTTATGAATTCGTCTACTCAAATAGGTAGGGTATTAATAAATTTATGAATTCGTCTACCCAAATAGGTAGGGTATTAATAAATTTATAAATTCGTCTACCCAAATAGGTAGGGTATTAATAAATTTATGAATTCGTCTACTCAAATAGGTAGGGTATTAATAAATTTATAAATTCGTCTACTCAAATAGGTAGGGTATTAATAAATTTATAAATTCGTCTACCCAAATAGGTAGGGTATTAATAAATTTATGAATTCGTCTACCGAAATAGGTAGAGTATTAATAAATTTATAAATTCGTCTACCCAAATAGGTAGGGTATTAATAAATTTATGAATTCGTCTACCCAAATAGGTAGGGTATTAATAAGTTTATGAAATCGTCTACTCAAATAGGTAGGGTATTAATAAATTTATAAATTCGTCTACCCAAATAGGTAGGGTATTAATAAATTTATGAATTCGTCTACTCAAATAGGTAGGGTATTAATAAATTTATGAATTCGTCTACCCAAATAGGTAGGGTATTAATAAATTTATGAATTCGTCTACTCAAATAGGTAGGGTATTAATAAATTTATAAATTCGTCTACCCAAATAGGTAGGGTATTAATAAATTTATGAATTCGTCTACTCAAATAGGTAGGGTATTAATAAATTTATAAATTCGTCTACTCAAATAGGTAGGGTATCGATAAATTTATAAATTCGTCTACCCAAATAGGTAGGGTATTAATAAATTTATGAATTCGTCTACCCAAATAGGTAGGGTATTAATAAATTTATGAATTCGTCTACTCAAATAGGTAGGGTATTGATAAATTTATAAATTCGTCTACCCAAATAGGTAGGGTATTAATAAATTTATGAATTCGTCTACCCAAATAGGTAGGGTATTGATAAATTTATGAATTCGTCTACCCAAATAGGTAGGGTGTTAATAAATTTATGAATTCGTCTACCCAAATAGGTAGGGTATTAATAAATTTATGAATTCGTCTACTCAAATAGGTAGGGTATTGATAAATTTATAAATTCGTCTACCCAAATAGGTAGGGTATTAATAAATTTATGAATTCGTCTACCCAAATAGGTAGGGTATTAATAAATTTATAAATTCGTCTACCCAAATAGGTAGGGTATTAATAAATTTATGAATTCGTCTACCCAAATAGGTAGGGTATTAATAAATTTATGAATTCGTCTAAGCAAATAGGTAGGGTATTGATAAATTTATAAATTCGTCTACCCAAATAGGTAGGGTATTAATAAATTTATAAATTCGTCTACCCAAATAGGTAGGGTATTAATAAATTTATGAATTCGTCTACCCAAATAGGTAGGGTATTTATAAATTTATGAATTCGTCTACTCAGATAGGTAGGGTATTGATAAATTTATAAATTCGTCTACCCAAATAGGTAGGGTATTAATAAATTTATAAATTCGTCTACCCAAATAGGTAGGGTATTAATAAATTTATGAATTCGTCTACTCAAATAGGTAGGGTATTGATAAATTTATAAATTCGTCTACCCAAATAGGTAGGGTATTAATAAATTTATGAATTCGTCTACCCAAATAGGTAGGGTATTGATAAATTTATAAATTCGTCTACCCAAATAGGTAGGGTATTAATAAATTTATGAATTCGTCTACCCAAATAGGTAGGGTATTAATAAATTTATGAATTCGTCTACTCAAATAGGTAGGGTATTGATAAATTTATAAATTCGTCTACCCAAATAGGTAGGGTATTAATAAATTTATGAATTCGTCTACCCAAATAGGTAGGGTATTAATAAATTTATAAATTCGTCTACCCAAATAGGTAGGGTATTAATAAATTTATGAATTCGTCTACCCAAATAGGTAGGGTATTAATAAATTTATGAATTCGTCTACTCAAATAGGTAGGGTATTGATAAATTTATAAATTCGTCTACCCAAATAGGTAGGGTATTAATAAATTTATAAATTCGTCTACCCAAATAGGTTGGGTACTAATAAATTTATGAATTCGTCTACTCAAATAGGTAGGGTATTGATAAATTTATAAATTCGTGTACCCAAATAGGTAGGGTATTAATAAATTTATGAATTCGTCTATCCAAGCAAATAGGTAGGGTATTGATAAATTTATAAATTCGTCTACCCAAATAGGTAGGGTATTAATAAATTTATGAATTCGTCTACCCAAATAGGTAGGGTATTTATAAATTTATGAATTCGTCTACTCAAATAGGTAGGGTATTGATAAATTTATAAATTCGTGTACCCAAATAGGTAGGGTATTAATAAATTTATGAATTCGTCTATCCAAGCAAATAGGTAGGGTATTGATAAATTTATAAATTCGTCTACCCAAATAGGTAGGGTATTAATAAATTTATGAATTCGTCTACCCAAATAGGTAGGGTATTTATAAATTTATGAATTCGTCTCTCCAAGCAAATAGGTAGGGTATTGATAAATTTATAAATTCGTCTACCCAAATAGGTAGGGTGTTAATAAATTTATGAATTCGTCTACCCAAATAGGTAGGGTATTAATAAATTTATGAATTCGTCTACTCAAATAGGTAGGGTATTAATAAATTTATGAATTCGTCTACCCAAATAGGTAGGGTATCGATAAATTTATAAATTCGTCTACCCAAATAGGTAGGGTATTAATAAATTTATGAATTCGTTTACTCAAATAGTAGGGTATTAATAAATTTATAAATTCGTCTACTCAAATAGGTAGGGTATCGATAAATTTATAAATTCGTCTACCCATATACGTAGGGTATTAATAAATTTATGAATTCGTCTACCGAAATAGGTAGAGTATTAATAAATTTATAAATTCGTCTACCCAAATAGGTAGGGTATTAATAAATTTATGAATTCGTCTACCCAAATAGGTAGGGTATTAATAAGTTTATGAAATCGTCTACTCAAATAGGTAGGGTATTAATAAATTTATAAATTCGTCTACCCAAATAGGTAGGGTATTAATAAATTTATGAATTCGTCTACTCAAATAGGTAGGGTATTAATAAATTTATGAATTCGTCTACCCAAATAGGTAGGGTATTAATAAATTTATGAATTCGTCTACTCAAATAGGTAGGGTATCGATAAATTTATAAATTCGTCTACCCAAATAGGTAGGGTATTAATAAATTTATGAATTCGTCTACTCAAATAGGTAGGGTATTAATAAATTTATAAATTCGTCTACTCAAATAGGTAGGGTATCGATAAATTTATAAATTCGTCTACCCATATACGTAGGGTATTAATAAATTTATGAATTCGTCTACCGAAATAGGTACGGTACTAATAAATTTATGAATTCGTCTACTCAAATAGGTAGGGTATTGATAAATTTATAAATTCGTGTACCCAAATAGGTAGGGTATTAATAAATTTATGAATTCGTCTATCCAAGCAAATAGGTAGGGTATTGATAAATTTATAAATTCGTCTACCCAAATAGGTAGGGTATTAATAAATTTATGAATTCGTCTACCCAAATAGGTAGGGTATTTATAAATTTATGAATTCGTCTACTCAAATAGGTAGGGTATTGATAAATTTATAAATTCGTCTACCCAAATAGGTAGGGTATTAATAAATTTATGAATTCGTCTACCCAAATAGGTAGGGTATTAATAAATTTATGAATTCGTCTACTCAAATAGGTAGGGTATTGATAAATTTATAAATTCGTGTACCCAAATAGGTAGGGTATTAATAAATTTATGAATTCGTCTATCCAAGCAAATAGGTAGGGTATTGATAAATTTATAAATTCGTCTACCCAAATAGGTAGGGTATTAATAAATTTATGAATTCGTCTACCCAAATAGGTAGGGTATTAATAAATTTATGAATTCGTCTACTCAAATAGGTAGGGTATAGATAAATTTATAAATTCGTCTACCCAAATAGGTAGGGTATTAATAAATTTATGAATTCGTCTATCCAAGCAAATAGGTAGGGTATTGATAAATTTATAAATTCGTCTACCCAAATAGGTAGGGTATTAATAAATTTATGAATTCGTCTACCCAAATAGGTAGGGTATTTATAAATTTATGAATTCGTCTCTCCAAGCAAATAGGTAGGGTATTGATAAATTTATAAATTCGTCTACCCAAATAGGTAGGGTGTTAATAAATTTATGAATTCGTCTACCCAAATAGGTAGGGTATTAATAAATTTATGAATTCGTCTACTCAAATAGGTAGGGTATTAATAAATTTATGAATTCGTCTACCCAAATAGGTAGGGTATTAATAAATTTATGAAATCGTCTACCCAAATAGGTAGGGTATTAATAAATTTATAAATTCGTCTACTCAAATAGGTAGGGTATTAATAAATTTATAAATTCGTCTACCCAAATAGGTAGGGTATTAATAAATTTATGAATTCGTCTACTCAAATAGGTAGGGTATTGATAAATTTATAAATTCGTCTACCCAAATAGGTAGGGTATTAATAAATTTATGAATTCGTCTACTCAAATAGGTAGGGTATTGATAAATTTATAAATTCGTCTACCCAAATAGGTAGGGTATTAATAAATTTATGAATTCGTCTATCCAAATAGGTAGGGTATTAATAAATTTATGAATTCGTCTACTCAAATAGGTAGGGTATTAATAAATTTATAAATTCGTCTACCCAAATAGGTAGGGTATTAATAAATTTATGAATTCGTCTACCAAATAGGTAGGGTATTAATAAATTTATAAATTCGTCTACCCAAATAGGTAGGGTATTAATAAATTTATAAATTCGTCTACTCAAATAGGTAGGGTATTAATAAATTTATGAATTCGTCTCTCCAAGCAAATAGGTAGGGTATTGATAAATTTATAAATTCGTCTACCCAAATAGGTAGGGTATTAATAAATTTATAAATTCGTCTACCCAAATAGGTAGGGTATTAATAAATTTATGAATTCGTCTATCCAAATAGGTAGGGTATTAATAAATTTATAAATTCGTCTACCCAAATAGGTAGGGTATTAATAAATTTATGAATTCGTCTACTCAAATAGGTAGGGTATTGATAAATTTATAAATTCGTCTACCCAAATAGGTAGGGTATTAATAAATTTATGAATTCGTCTATCCAAATAGGTAGGGTATTAATAAATTTATAAATTCGTCTACTCAAATAGGTAGGGTATTAATAAATTTATAAATTCGTCTACCCAAATAGGTAGGGTATTAATAAATTTATGAATTCGTCTACTCAAATAGGTAGGGTATTAATAAATTTATAAATTCGTCTACTCAAATAGGTAGGGTATCGATAAATTTATAAATTCGTCTACCCAAATAGGTAGGGTATTAATAAATTTATGAATTCGTCTACCCAAATAGGTAGGGTATTAATAAATTTATGAATTCGTCTACTCAAATAGGTAGGGTATTGATAAATTTATAAATTCGTCTACCCAAATAGGTAGGGTATTAATAAATTTATGAATTCGTCTACTCAAATAGGTAGGGTATTAATAAATTTATAAATTCGTCTACTCAAATAGGTAGGGTATTAATAAATTTATAAATTCGTCTACCCAAATAGGTAGGGTATTAATAAATTTATGAATTCGTCTACCCAAATAGGTAGGGTATTTATAAATTTATGAATTCGTCTACTCAAATAGGTAGGGTATTAATAAATTTATGAATTCGTCTACTCAAATAGGTAGGGTATTGATAAATTTATAAATTCGTCTACCCAAATAGGTAGGGTATTAATAAATTTATGAATTCGTCTACCCAAATAGGTAGGGTATTAATAAATTTATGAATTCGTCTACTCAAATAGGTAGGGTATTAATAAATTTATGAATTCGTCTACCCAAATAGGTAGGGTATTAATAAGTTTATGAAATCGTCTACTCAAATAGGTAGGGTATTAATAAATTTATAAATTCGTCTACCCAAATAGGTAGGGTATTAATAAATTTATGAATTCGTCTACTCAAATAGGTAGGGTATTAATAAATTTATGAATTCGTCTACCCAAATAGGTAGGGTATTAATAAATTTATGAATTCGTCTACTCAAATAGGTAGGGTATTAATAAATTTATAAATTCGTCTACCCAAATAGGTAGGGTATTAATAAATTTATGAATTCGTTTACTCAAATAGGTAGGGTATTAATAAATTTATAAATTCGTCTACTCAAATAGGTAGGGTATTAATAAATTTATAAATTCGTCTACCCAAATAGGTAGGGTATTAATAAATTTATGAATTCGTCTACCAAATAGGTAGGGTATTAATAAATTTATGAATTCGTCTACTCAAATAGGTAGGGTATTAATAAATTTATAAATTCGTCTACCCAAATAGGTAGGGTATTAATAAATTTATAAATTCGTCTACCCAAATAGGTAGGGTATTAATAAATTTATGAATTCGTCTACCCAAATAGGTAGGGTATTAATAAATTTATGAATTCGTCTACTCAAATAGGTAGGGTATTGATAAATTTATGAATTCGTCTACCCAAATAGGTAGGGTATTAATAAATTTATGAATTCGTCTATCCCAAATAGGTAGGGTATTAATAAATTTATGAATTCGTCTACTCAAATAGGTAGGGTATTGATAAATTTATAAATTCGTGTACCCAAATAGGTAGGGTATTAATAAATTTATGAATTCGTCTATCCAAGCAAATAGGTAGGGTATTGATAAATTTATAAATTCGTCTACCCAAATAGGTAGGGTATTAATAAATTTATGAATTCGTCTACCCAAATAGGTAGGGTATTAATAAATTTATGAATTCGTCTACTCAAATAGGTAGGGTATAGATAAATTTATAAATTCGTGTACCCAAATAGGTAGGGTATTAATAAATTTATGAATTCGTCTATCCAAGCAAATAGGTAGGGTATTGATAAATTTATAAATTCGTCTACCCAAATAGGTAGGGTATTAATAAATTTATGAATTCGTCTACCCAAATAGGTAGGGTATTTATAAATTTATGAATTCGTCTCTCCAAGCAAATAGGTAGGGTATTGATAAATTTATAAATTCGTCTACCCAAATAGGTAGGGTGTTAATAAATTTATGAATTCGTCTACCCAAATAGGTAGGGTATTAATAAATTTATGAATTCGTCTACTCAAATAGGTAGGGTATTAATAAATTTATGAATTCGTCTACCCAAATAGGTAGGGTATTAATAAATTTATGAATTCGTCTACCCAAATAGGTAGGGTATTAATAAATTTATAAATTCGTCTACTCAAATAGGTAGGGTATTAATAAATTTATAAATTCGTCTACCCAAATAGTTTGGGTATTAATAAATTTATGAATTCGTCTACTCAAATAGGTAGGGTATTGATAAATTTATAAATTCGTCTACCCAAATAGGTAGGGTATTAATAAATTTATGAATTCGTCTACTCAAATAGGTAGGGTATTGATAAATTTATAAATTCGTCTACCCAAATAGGTAGGGTATTAATAAATTTATGAATTCGTCTATCCAAATAGGTAGGGTATTAATAAATTTATGAATTCGTCTACTCAAATAGGTAGGGTATTAATAAATTTATAAATTCGTCTACCCAAATAGGTAGGGTATTAATAAATTTATGAATTCGTCTACCAAATAGGTAGGGTATTAATAAATTTATAAATTCGTCTACCCAAATAGGTAGGGTATTAATAAATTTATAAATTCGTCTACTCAAATAGGTAGGGTATTAATAAATTTATGAATTCGTCTCTCCAAGCAAATAGGTAGGGTATTAATAAATTTATAAATTCGTCTACCCAAATAGGTAGGGTATTAATAAATTTATAAATTCGTCTACCCAAATAGGTAGGGTATTAATAAATTTATGAATTCGTCTATCCAAATAGGTAGGGTATTAATAAATTTATAAATTCGTCTACCCAAATAGGTAGGGTATTAATAAATTTATGAATTCGTCTACTCAAATAGGTAGGGTATTAATAAATTTATAAATTCGTCTACCCAAATAGGTAGGGTATTAATAAATTTATGAATTCGTCTATCCAAATAGGTAGGGTATTAATAAATTTATAAATTCGTCTACTCAAATAGGTAGGGTATTAATAAATTTATAAATTCGTCTACCCAAATAGGTAGGGTATTAATAAATTTATGAATTCGTCTACTCAAATAGGTAGGGTATTAATAAATTTATAAATTCGTCTACTCAAATAGGTAGGGTATTAATAAATTTATAAATTCGTCTACCCAAATAGGTAGGGTATTAATAAATTTATGAATTCGTCTACCCAAATAGGTAGGGTATTAATAAATTTATGAATTCGTCTACTCAAATAGGTAGGGTATTGATAAATTTATAAATTCGTCTACCCAAATAGGTAGGGTATTAATAAATTTATGAATTCGTCTACTCAAATAGGTAGGGTATTAATAAATTTATAAATTCGTCTACTCAAATAGGTAGGGTATTAATAAATTTATAAATTCGTCTACCCAAATAGGTAGGGTATTAATAAATTTATGAATTCGTCTACCCAAATAGGTAGGGTATTAATAAATTTATGAATTCGTCTACTCAAATAGGTAGGGTATTAATAAATTTATGAATTCGTCTACTCAAATAGGTAGGGTATTGATAAATTTATAAATTCGTCTACCCAAATAGGTAGGGTATTAATAAATTTATGAATTCGTCTACCCAAATAGGTAGGGTATTAATAAATTTATGAATTCGTCTACTCAAATAGGTAGGGTATTAATAAATTTATGAATTCGTCTACTCAAATAGGTAGGGTATTAATAAATTTATAAATTCGTCTACCCAAATAGGTAGGGTATTAATAAATTTATGAATTCGTCTACTCAAATAGGTAGGGTATTAATAAATTTATGAATTCGTCTACTCAAATAGGTAGGGTATTAATAAATTTATGAATTCGTCTACCCAAATAGGTAGGGTATTAATAAATTTATGAATTCGTCTACCCAAATAGGTAGGGTATTAATAAATTTATGAATTCGTCTACCCAAATAGGTAGGGTATTAATAAATTTATGAATTCGTCTACTCAAATAGGTAGGGTATTAATAAATTTATAAATTCGTCTACCCAAATAGGTAGGGTATTAATAAATTTATGAATTCGTCTACTCAAATAGGTAGGGTATTGATAAATTTATAAATTCGTCTACCCAAATAGGTAGGGTATTAATAAATTTATGAATTCGTCTACCCAAATAGGTAGGGTATTAATAAATTTATGAATTCGTCTACCCAAATAGGTAGGGTATTGATAAATTTATAAATTCGTCTACCCAAATAGGTAGGGTATTAATAAATTTATGAATTCGTCTACTCAAATAGGTAGGGTATTGATAAATTTATAAATTCGTCTACCCAAATAGGTAGGGTATTAATAAATTTATGAATTCGTCTATCCAAATAGGTAGGGTATTAATAAATTTATAAATTCGTCTACCCAAATAGGTAGGGTATTAATAAATTTATGAATTCGTCTACTCAAATAGGTAGGGTATTGATAAATTTATAAATTCGTCTACCCAAATAGGTAGGGTATTAATAAATTTATGAATTCGTCTACCCAAATAGGTAGGGTATTAATAAATTTATGAATTCGTCTACTCAAATAGGTAGGGTATTAATAAATTTATAAATTCGTCTACCCAAATAGGTAGGGTATTAATAAATTTATGAATTCGTCTACTCAAATAGGTAGGGTATTGATAAATTTATAAATTCGTCTACCCAAATAGGTAGGGTATTAATAAATTTATGAATTCGTCTACTCAAATAGGTAGGGTATTAATAAATTTATGAATTCGTCTACCCAAATAGGTAGGGTATCGATAAATTTATAAATTCGTCTACCCAAATAGGTAGGGTATTAATAAATTTATGAATTCGTTTACTCAAATAGTAGGGTATTAATAAATTTATAAATTCGTCTACTCAAATAGGTAGGGTATCGATAAATTTATAAATTCGTCTACCCATATACGTAGGGTATTAATAAATTTATGAATTCGTCTACCGAAATAGGTAGAGTATTAATAAATTTATAAATTCGTCTACCCAAATAGGTAGGGTATTAATAAATTTATGAATTCGTCTACCCAAATAGGTAGGGTATTAATAAGTTTATGAAATCGTCTACTCAAATAGGTAGGGTATTAATAAATTTATAAATTCGTCTACCCAAATAGGTAGGGTATTAATAAATTTATGAATTCGTCTACTCAAATAGGTAGGGTATTAATAAATTTATGAATTCGTCTACCCAAATAGGTAGGGTATTAATAAATTTATGAATTCGTCTACTCAAATAGGTAGGGTATCGATAAATTTATAAATTCGTCTACCCAAATAGGTAGGGTATTAATAAATTTATGAATTCGTTTACTCAAATAGGTAGGGTATTAATAAATTTATAAATTCGTCTACTCAAATAGGTAGGGTATCGATAAATTTATAAATTCGTCTACCCATATACGTAGGGTATTAATAAATTTATGAATTCGTCTACCGAAATAGGTACGGTACTAATAAATTTATGAATTCGTCTACTCAAATAGGTAGGGTATTGATAAATTTATAAATTCGTGTACCCAAATAGGTAGGGTATTAATAAATTTATGAATTCGTCTATCCAAGCAAATAGGTAGGGTATTGATAAATTTATAAATTCGTCTACCCAAATAGGTAGGGTATTAATAAATTTATGAATTCGTCTACCCAAATAGGTAGGGTATTTATAAATTTATGAATTCGTCTACTCAAATAGGTAGGGTATTGATAAATTTATAAATTCGTGTACCCAAATAGGTAGGGTATTAATAAATTTATGAATTCGTCTATCCAAGCAAATAGGTAGGGTACTAATAAATTTATGAATTCGTCTACTCAAATAGGTAGGGTATTGATAAATTTATAAATTCGCGTACCCAAATAGGTAGGGTATTAATAAATTTATGAATTCGTCTATCCAAGCAAATAGGTAGGGTATTGATAAATTTATAAATTCGTCTACCCAAATAGGTAGGGTATTAAGAAATTTATGAATTCGTCTACCCAAATAGGTAGGGTATTTATAAATTTATGAATTCGTCTACTCAAATAGGTAGGGTATAGATAAATTTATAAATTCGTGTACCCAAATAGGTAGGGTATTAATAAATTTATGAATTCGTCTATCCAAGCAAATAGGTAGGGTATTGATAAATTTATAAATTCGTCTACCCAAATAGGTAGGGTATTAAGAAATTTATGAATTCGTCTACCCAAATAGGTAGGGTATTTATAAATTTATGAATTCGTCTCTCCAAGCAAATAGGTAGGGTATTGATAAATTTATAAATTCGTCTACCCAAATAGGTAGGGTGTTAATAAATTTATGAATTCGTCTACCCAAATAGGTAGGGTATTAATAAATTTATGAATTCGTCTACTCAAATAGGTAGGGTATTAATAAATTTATGAATTCGTCTACCCAAATAGGTAGGGTATTAATAAGTTTATGAAATCGTCTACCCAAATAGGTAGGGTATTAATAAATTTATAAATTCGTCTACTCAAATAGGTAGGGTATTAATAAATTTATAAATTCGTCTACCCAAATAGGTAGGGTATTAATAAATTTATGAATTCGTCTACTCAAATAGGTAGGGTATTGATAAATTTATAAATTCGTGTACCCAAATAGGTAGCGTATTAATAAATTTATGAATTCGTCTACTCAAATAGGTACGGTATTGATAAATTTATAAATTCGTCTACCCAAATAGGTAGGATATTAATAAATTTATGAATTCGTCTATCCAAATAGGTAGGGTATTAATAAATTTATGAATTCGTTTACTCAAATAGTAGGGTATTAATAAATTTATAAATTTCTTCTACCCATATACGTAGGGTATTAATAAATTTATGAATTCGTCTACCGAAATAGGTAGAGTATTAATAAATTTATAAATTCGTCTACCCAAATAAGTAGGGAATTAATAAATTTATAAATTCGTCTACTCAAATAATTAGGGTATCGATAAATTTATGAATTCGTCTCTCCAAGCAAATAGGTAGGGTATTGATAAATTTATAAATTCGTCTACCCAAATAGGTAGGGTGTTAATAAATTTATAAATTGGTCTACCCAAATAGGTGGGATAATAATAAATTTATGAATTCTTCTATCCAAATAGGTAGGGTATTAATAAATTTATAAATTGGTCTACCCAAATAGGTAGGGTATTAATAAATTTATGAATTCGTCTACTCAAATAGTTAGGGTATTGATAAATTTATAAATTCGTCTACCCAAATAGGTAGGTTATTAATAAATTTATGAATTCGTCTATCCAAATAGGTAGGGTATTAATAAATTTATAAATTCGTCTACTCAAATAGGTAGGGTCTTAATAAATTTATAAATTCGTCTACGCAAATAGGTAGGGTATTAATAAATTTATGAATTCGTCTACTCAAATAGGTAGGGTATTAATAAATTTATAAATTCGTCTACTCAAATAGGTAGGGTATCGATAAATTTATAAATTCGTCTACCCAAATAGGTAGGGTATTAATAAATTTATGAATTCGTCTACCCAAATAGGTAGGGTATTAATAAATTTATGAATTCGTCTACTCAAATAGGTAGGGTATTGATAAATTATAAATTCGTCTACCCAAATAGGTATAGTATTAATAAATTTATGAATTCGTTTACTCAAATAGGTAGGGTATTAATAAATTTATAAATTCGTCTAGTCAAATAGGTAGGGTATCAATAAATTTATAAATTCGTCTACCCAGATAGGTAGGGTATTAATAAGTTTATGAATTCGTCTACCCAAATAGGTAGGGTATTAATAAATCTATGAATTCGTCTACTCAAATGGGTAGGGTATTAATAAATTTATGAATTCGTCTGCTCAAATAGGTAGGGTATTGATAAATTTATAAATTCGTCTACCCAAGTAGGTAGGGTATTAATAAATTTATGAATTCGTCTACCCAAATAGGTAGGGTATTAATAAATTTATGAATTCGTCTACTCAAATAGGTAGGGTATTAATAAATTTATGAATTCGTCTACCCAAATAGGTAGGGTATTAATAAGTTTATGAAATCGTCTACTCAAATAGGTAGGGTATTAATAAATTTATAAATTCGTCTACCCAAATAGGTAGGGTATTAATAAATTTATGAATTCGTCTACTCAAATAGGTAGGGTATTAATAAATTTATGAATTCGTCTACCCAAATAGGTAGGGTATTAATAAATTTATGAATTCGTCTACTCAAATAGGTAGGGTATCGATAAATTTATAAATTCGTCTACCCAAATAGGTAGGGTATTAATAAATTTATGAATTCGTTTACTCAAATAGGTAGGGTATTAATAAATTTATAAATTCGTCTACTCAAATAGGTAGGGTATCGATAAATTTATAAATTCGTCTACCCATATACGTAGGGTATTAATAAATTTATGAATTCGTCTACCGAAATAGGTACGGTACTAATAAATTTATGAATTCGTCTACTCAAATAGGTAGGGTATTGATAAATTTATAAATTCGTGTACCCAAATAGGTAGGGTATTAATAAATTTATAAATTCGTCTACCCAAATAGGTAGGGTATTAATAAATTTATGAATTCGTCTACCCAAATAGGTAGGGTATTTATAAATTTATGAATTCGTCTACTCAAATAGGTAGGGTATTGATAAATTTATAAATTCGTGTACCCAAATAGGTAGGGTATTAATAAATTTATGAATTCGTCTATCCAAGCAAATAGGTAGGGTACTAATAAATTTATGAATTCGTCTACTCAAATAGGTAGGGTATTGATAAATTTATAAATTCGTGTACCCAAATAGGTAGGGTATTAATAAATTTATGAATTCGTCTATCCAAGCAAATAGGTAGGGTATTGATAAATTTATAAATTCGTCTACCCAAATAGGTAGGGTATTAAGAAATTTATGAATTCGTCTACCCAAATAGGTAGGGTATTTATAAATTTATGAATTCGTCTACTCAAATAGGTAGGGTATAGATAAATTTATAAATTCGTGTACCCAAATAGGTAGGGTATTAATAAATTTATGAATTCGTCTATCCAAGCAAATAGGTAGGGTATTGATAAATTTATAAATTCGTCTACCCAAATAGGTAGGGTATTAATAAATTTATGAATTCGTCTACCCAAATAGGTAGGGTATTAATAAATTTATGAATTCGTCTCTCCAAGCAAATAGGTAGGGTATTGATAAATTTATAAATTCGTCTACCGAAATAGGTAGGGTGTTAATAAATTTATAAATTCGTGTACCCAAATAGGTAGCGTATTAATAAATTTATGAATTCGTCTACTCAAATAGGTACGGTATTGATAAATTTATAAATTCGTCTACCCAAATAGGTAGGATATTAATAAATTTATGAATTCGTCTATCCAAATAGGTAGGGTATTAATAAATTTATGAATTCGTTTACTCAAATATAGGGTATTAATAAATTTATAAATTTCTTCTACCCATATACGTAGGGTATTAATAAATTTATGAATTCGTCTACCGAAATAGGTAGAGTATTAATAAATTTATAAATTCGTCTACCCAAATAAGTAGGGAATTAATAAATTTATAAATTCGTCTACTCAAATAATTAGGGTATCGATAAATTTATGAATTCGTCTCTCCAAGCAAATAGGTAGGGTATTGATAAATTTATAAATTCGTCTACCCAAATAGGTAGGGTATTAATAAATTTATAAATTCGTCTACCCAAATAGGTGGGTATTAATAAATTTATGAATTCGTCTATCCAAATAGGTAGGGTATTAATAAATTTATAAATTCGTCTACCCAAATAGGTAGGGTATTAATAAATTTATGAATTCGTCTACTCAAATAGGTAGGGTATTGATAAATTATAAATTCGTCTACCCAAATAGGTAGGGTATTAATAAATTTATGAATTCGTCTATCCAAATAGGTAGGGTATTAATAAATTTATAAATTCGTCTACTCAAATAGGTAGGGTATTAATAAATTTATAAATTCGTCTACGCAAATAGGTAGGGTATTAATAAATTTATGAATTCGTCTACTCAAATAGGTAGGGTATTAATAAATTTATAAATTCGTCTACTCAAATAGGTAGGGTATCGATAAATTTATAAATTCGTCTACCCAAATAGGTAGGGTATTAATAAATTTATGAATTCGTCTACCCAAATAGGTAGGGTATTAATAAATTTATGAATTCGTCTACTCAAATAGGTAGGGTATTAATAAATTTATAAATTCGTCTAAATAGGTCAAATAGGTAGGGTATCGATAAATTTATAAATTCGTCTACCCAGATAGGTAGGGTATTAATAAATTTATGAATTCGTCTACCCAAATAGGTAGGGTATTAATAAATTTATGAATTCGTCTACTCAAATAGGTAGGGTATTAATAAATTTATGAATTCGTCTACTCAAATAGGTAGGGTATTGATAAATTTATAAATTCGTCTCCCAAATAGGTAGGGTATTAATAAATTTATGAATTCGTCTGCCCAAATAGGTAGGGTATTAATAAATTTATGAATTCGTCTACTCAAATAGGTAGGGTATTAATAAATTTATGAATTCGTCTACTCAAATAGGTAGGGTATTGATAAATTTATAAATTCGTCTACCCAAATAGGTAGGGTATTAATAAATTTATCAATTCGTCTACTCAAATAGGTAGGGTATTAATAAATTTATGAATTCGTCTACTCAAATAGGTAGGGTATTAATAAATTTATCAATTCGTCTACCCAAATAGGTAGGGTATTAATAAATTTATGAATTCGTCTACCCAAATAGGTAGGGTATTAATAAATTTATGAATTCGTCTACCCAAATAGGTAGGGTATTAATAAATTTATGAATTCGTCTACTCAAATAGGTAGGGTATTAATAAATTTATAAATTCGTCTACCCAAATAGGTAGGGTATTAATAAATTTATGAATTCGTCTACTCAAATAGGTAGGATATTGATAAATTTATAAATTCGTCTACCCAAATAGGTAGGGTATTAATAAATTTATGAATTCGTCTACCCAAATAGGTAGGGTATTAATAAATTTATGAATTCGTCTACCCAAATAGGTAGGGTATTGATAAATTTATAAATTCGTCTACCCAAATAGGTAGGGTATTAATAAATTTATGAATTCGTCTACTCAAATAGGTAGGGTATTGATAAATTTATAAATTCGTCTACCCAAATAGGTGGGATAATAATAAATTTATGAATTCTTCTATCCAAATAGTTAGGGTATTGATAAATTTATAAATTGGTCTACCCAAATAGGTAGGGTATTAATAAATTTATGAATTCGTCTATCCAAATAGGTAGGGTATTAATAAATTTATAAATTCGTCTACTCAAATAATTAGGGTATCGATAAATTTATAAATTCGTCTACCCAAATAAGTAGGGAATTAATAAATTTATAAATTCGTCTACTCAAATAATTAGGGTATCGATAAATTTATGAATTCGTCTCTCCAAGCAAATAGGTAGGGTATTGATAAATTTATAAATTCGTCTACCCAAATAGGTAGGGTGTTAATAAATTTATAAATTGGTCTACCCAAATAGGTGGGATAATAATAAATTTATGAATTCTTCTATCCAAATAGGTAGGGTATTAATAAATTTATAAATTCGTCTACCCAAATAGGTAGGGTATTAATAAATTTATGAATTCGTCTACTCAAATAGTTAGGGTATTGATAAATTTATAAATTCGTCTACCCAAATAGGTAGGTTATTAATAAATTTATGAATTCGTCTATCCAAATAGGTAGGGTATTAATAAATTTATAAATTCGTCTACTCAAATAGGTAGGGTCTTAATAAATTTATAAATTCGTCTACGCAAATAGGTATCGTATTAATAAATTTATGAATTGGTTTACTCAAATAGGTAGGGTATTAATAAATTCATAAATTCGTCTACTCAAAGAGGTAGGGTATCGATAAATTTATAAATTCGTCTACCCAAATAGGTGGGGTATTAATAAATTTATGAATTCGTCTACCCAAATAGGTAGGGTATTAATAAATTTATGAATTCGTCTACTCAAATAGGTAGGGTATTGATAAATTATAAATTCGTCTACCCAAATAGGTATAGTATTAATAAATTTATGAATGCGTTTACTCAAATAGGTAGGGTATTAATAGATTTATAAATTCGTCTAGTCGAATAGGTGGGGTATCGATAAACTTATAAATTCGTCTACCCAGATAGGTAGGGTATTAATAAGTTTATGAATTCGTCTACCCAAATAGGTAGGGTATTAATAAATTTATGAATTCGTCTACTCAAATAGGTAGGGTATTAATAAATTTATGAATTCGTCTACTCAAATAGGTAGGGTATTGATAAATTTATAAATTCGTCTCCCCAAATAGGTAGGGTATTAATAAATTTATGAATTCGTCTACCCAAATAGGTAGGGTATTAATAAATTTATGAATTCGTCTACTCAAATAGGTAGGGTATTAATAAATTTATGAATTCGTCCACTCAAATAGGTAGGGTATTGATAAATTTATAAATTCGTCTACCCAAATAGGTAGGGTATTAATAAATTTATCAATTCGTCTACTCAAATAGGTAGGGTATTAATAAATTTATGAATTCGTCTACTCAAATAGGTGGGGTATCGATAAATTTATCAATTCGTCTACCCAAGTAGGTAGGGTATTAATAAATTTATGAATTCGTCTACCCAAATAGGTAGGGTATTAATAAATTTATGAATTCGTCTACTCAAATAGGTAGGGTATTGATAAATTTATAAATTCGTCTACCCAAATAGGTAGGGTATTAATAAATTTATGAATTCGTCTACTCAAATAGGTAGAGTATTGATAAATTTATAAATTCGTCTACCCAAATAGGTAGGGTATTAATAAATTTATGAATTCGTCTACTCAAATAGGTAGGATATTGATAAATTTATAAATTCGTCTACCCAAATAGGTAGGGTATTAATAAATTTATGAATTCGTCTACCCAAATAGGTAGGGTATTAATAAATTTATGAATTCGTCTACCCAAATAGGTAGGGTATTGATAAATTTATAAATTCGTCTACCCAAATAGGTAGGGTATTAATAAATTTATGAATTCGTCTACTCAAATAGGTAGGGTATTGATAAATTTATGAATTCGTCTACCCAAATAGGTGGGATAATAATAAATTTATGAATTCTTCTATCCAAATAGTTAGGGTATTGATAAATTTATAAATTCGTCTACCCAAATAGGTACGGTATTAATAAATTTATGAATTCGTCTATCCAAATAGGTAGGGTATTAATAAATTTATAAATTCGTCTACTCAAATAATTAGGGTATCGATAAATTTATAAATTCGTCTACCCAAATAAGTAGGGAATTAATAAATTTATAAATTCGTCTACCCAAATAGGTTGGGTATTGATAAATTTATGAATTCGTCTCTCCAAGCAAATAGGTAGGGTATTGATAAATTTATAAATTCGTCTACCCAAATAGGTAGGGTGTTAATAAATTTATGAATTCGTCTACCCAAATAGGTAGGGTATTAATAAATTTATAAATTCGTCTACCCAAATAGGTTGGATAATAATAAATTTATGAATTCGTCTACTCAAATAGGTGGGGTATCGATGAATTTATCAATTCGTCTACCCAAGTAGGTAGGGTATTAATAAATTTATGAATTCGTCTGCCCAAATATGTAGGGTATTAATAAATTTATGAATTCGTCTACCCAAATAGGTAGGGTATTAATAAATTTATGAATTCGTCTACTCAAATAGGTAGGGTATTGATAAATTTATAAATTCGTCTACCCAAATAGGTAGGGTATTAATAAATTTATGAATTCGTCTACTCAAATAGGTAGGATATTGATAAATTTATAAATTCGTCTACCCAAATAGGTAGGGTATTAATAAATTTATGAATTCGTCTACCCAAATAGGTAGGGTGTTAATAAATTTATGAATTCGTCTACCCAAATAGGTAGGGTATTGATAAATTTATAAATTCGTCTACCCAAATAGGTAGGGTATTAATAAATTTATGAATTCGTCTACTCAAATAGGTAGGGTATTGATAAATTTATAAATTGGTCTACCCAAATAGGTGGGATAATAATAAATTTATGAATTCTTCTATCCAAATAGTTAGGGTATTGATAAATTTATAAATTGGTCTACCCAAATAGGTAGGTTATTAATAAATTTATGAATTCGTCTATCCAAATAGGTAGGGTATTAATAAATTTATAAATTCGTCTACTCAAATAATTAGCGTATCGATAAATTTATAAATTCGTCTACCCAAATAAGTAGGGAATTAATAAATTTATAAATTCGTCTACTCAAATAATTAGGGTATCGATAAATTTATGAATTCGTCTCTCCAAGCAAATAGGTAGGGTATTGATAAATTTATAAATTCGTCTACCCAAATAGGTAGGGTGTTAATAAATTTATAAATTGGTCTACCCAAATAGGTGGGATAATAATAAATTTATGAATTCTTCTATCCAAATAGGTAGGGTATTAATAAATTTATAAATTCGTCTACTCAAATAGGTAGGGTCTTAATAAATTTATAAATTCGTCTACGCAAATAGGTATCGTATTAATAAATTTATCAATTGGTTTACTCAAATAGGTAGGGTATTAATAAATTCATAAATTCGTCTACTCAAAGAGGTAGGGTATCGATAAATTTATAAATTCGTCTACCCAAATAGGTGGGGTATTAATAAATTTATGAATTCGTCTACCCAAATAGGTAGGGTATTAATAAATTTATGAATTCGTCTACTCAAATAGGTAGGGTATTGATAAATTTATAAATTCGTCTACCCAAATAGGTATAGTATTAATAAATTTATGAATGCGTTTACTCAAATAGGTAGGGTATTAATAAATTTATAAATTCGTCTAGTCGAATAGGTGGGGTATCGATAAACTTATAAATTCGACTACCCAGATAGGTAGGGTATTAATAAGTTTATGAATTCGTCTACCCAAATAGGTAGGGTATTAATAAATTTATGAATTCGTCTACTCAAATGGGTAGGGTATTAATAAATTTATGAATTCGTCTGCTCAAATAGGTAGGGTATTGATAAATTTATAAATTCGTCTCCCCAAGTAGGTAGGGTATTAATAAATTTATGAATTCGTCTGCCCAAATAGGTAGGGTATTAATAAATTTATGAATTCGTCTACTCAAATAGGTAGGGTATTAATAAATTTATGAATTCGTCCACTCAAATAGGTAGGGTATTGATAAATTTATAAATTCGTCTACCCAAATAGGTAGGGTATTAATAAATTTATCAATTCGTCTACTCAAATAGGTAGGGTATTAATAAATTTATGAATTCGTCTACTCAAATAGGTGGGGTATCGATGAATTTATCAATTCGTCTACCCAAGTAGGTAGGGTATTAATAAATTTATGAATTCGTCTGCCCAAATATGTAGGGTATTAATAAATTTATGAATTCGTCTACTCAAATAGGTAGGGTATTGATAAATTTATAAATTCGTCTACCCAAATAGGTAGGGTATTAATAAATTTATGAATTCGTCTACTCAAATAGGTAGAGTATTGATAAATTTATAAATTCGTCTACCCAAATGGGTAGGGTATTAATAAATTTATGAATTCGTCTACTCAAATAGGTAGGATATTGATAAATTTATAAATTCGTCTACCCAAATAGGTAGGGTATTAATAAATTTATGAATTCGTCTACCCAAATAGGTAGGGTGTTAATAAATTTATGAATTCGTCTACCCAAATAGGTAGGGTATTGATAAATTTATAAATTCGTCTACCCAAATAGGTAGGGTATTAATAAATTTATGAATTCGTCTACTCAAATAGGTAGGGTATTGATAAATTTATAAATTGGTCTACCCAAATAGGTGGGATAATAATAAATTTATGAATTCTTCTATCCAAATAGTTAGGGTATTGATAAATTTATAAATTGGTCTACCCAAATAGGTACGGTATTAATAAATTTATGAATTCGTCTATCCAAATAGGTAGGGTATTAATAAATTTATAAATTCGTCTACTCAAATAATTAGGGTATCGATAAATTTATAAATTCGTCTACCCAAATAAGTAGGGAATTAATAAATTCATAAATTCGTCTACCCAAATAGGTTGGGTATTGATAAATTTATGAATTCGTCTCTCCAAGCAAATAGGTAGGGTATTGATAAATTTATAAATTCGTCTACCCAAATAGGTAGGGTGTTAATAAATTTATGAATTCGTCTACCCAAATAGGTAGGGTATTAATAAATTTATAAATTGGTCTACCCAAATAGGTGGGATAATAATAAATTTATGAATTCGTCTACTCAAATAGGTGGGGTATCGATGAATTTATCAATTCGTCTACCCAAGTAGGTAGGGTATTAATAAATTTATGAATTCGTCTGCCCAAATTTGTAGGGTATTAATAAATTTATGAATTCGTCTGCCCAAATATGTAGGGTATTAATAAATTTATGAATTCGTCTACTCAAATAGGTAGGGTATTGATAAATTTATAAATTCGTCTACCCAAATAGGTAGGGTATTAATAAATTTATGAATTCGTCTACTCAAATAGGTAGGATATTGATAAATTTATAAATTCGTCTACCCAAATAGGTAGGGTATTAATAAATTTATGAATTCGTCTACCCAAATAGGTAGGGTGTTAATAAATTTATGAATTCGTCTACCCAAATAGGTAGGGTATTGATAAATTTATAAATTCGTCTACCCAAATAGGTAGGGTATTAATAAATTTATGAATTCGTCTACTCAGATAGGTAGGGTATTGATAAATTTATAAATTGGTCTACCCAAATAGGTGGGATAATAATAAATTTATGAATTCTTCTATCCAAATAGTTAGGGTATTGATAAATTTATAAATTGGTCTACCCAAATAGGTAGGTTATTAATAAATTTATGAATTCGTCTATCCAAATAGGTAGGGTATTAATAAATTTATAAATTCGTCTACTCAAATAATTAGCGTATCGATAAATTTATAAATTCGTCTACCCAAATAAGTAGGGAATTAATAAATTTATAAATTCGTCTACTCAAATAATTAGGGTATCGATAAATTTATGAATTCGTCTCTCCAAGCAAATAGGTAGGGTATTGATAAATTTATAAATTCGTCTACCCAAATAGGTAGGGTGTTAATAAATTTATAAATTGGTCTACCCAAATAGGTGGGATAATAATAAATTTATGAATTCTTCTATCCAAATAGGTAGGGTATTAATAAGTTTATAAATTCATCTACTCAAATAGGTAGGGTCTTAATAAATTTATAAATTCGTCTACGCAAATAGGTATCGTATTAATAAATTTATGAATTGGTTTACTCAAATAGGTAGGGTATTAATAAATTCATAAATTCGTCTACTCAAAGAGGTAGGGTATCGATAAATTTATAAATTCGTCTACCCAAATAGGTGGGGTATTAATAAATTTATGAATTCGTCTACCCAAATAGGTAGGGTATTAATAAATTTATGAATTCGTCTACTCAAATAGGAAGGGTATTGATAAATTATAAATTCGTCTACCCAAATAGGTATAGTATTAATAAATTTATGAATGCGTTTACTCAAATAGGTAGGGTATTAATAAATTTATAAATTCGTCTAGTCGAATAGGTGGGGTATCGATAAACTTATAAATTCGACTACCCAGATAGGTAGGGTATTAATAAGTTTATGAATTCGTCTACCCAAATAGGTAGGGTATTAATAAATCTATGAATTCGTCTACTCAAATGGGTAGGGTATTAATAAATTTATGAATTCGTCTGCTCAAATAGGTAGGGTATTGATAAATTTATAAATTCGTCTCCCCAAGTAGGTAGGGTATTAATAAATTTATGAATTCGTCTGCCCAAATAGGTAGGGTATTGATAAATTTATAAATTGGTCTACCCAAATAGGTACGGTATTAATAAATTTATGAATTCGTCTATCCAAATAGGTAGGGTATTAATAAATTTATAAATTCGTCTACTCAAATAATTAGGGTATTGATAAATTTATAAATTCGTCTACCCAAATAGGTAGGGTATTAATAAATTTATGAATTCGTCTACTCAAATAGGTAGGGTATTGATAAATTTATAAATTGGTCTACCCAAATAGGTGGGATAATAATAAATTTATGAATTCTTCTATCCAAATAGTTAGGGTATTGATAAATTTATAAATTGGTCTACCCAAATAGGTACGGTATTAATAAATTTATGAATTCGTCTATCCAAATAGGTAGGGTATTAATAAATTTATAAATTCGTCTACTCAAATAATTAGGGTATCGATAAATTTATAAATTCGTCTACCCAAATAAGTAGGGAATTAATAAATTCATAAATTCGTCTACCCAAATAGGTTGGGTATTGATAAATTTATGAATTCGTCTCTCCAAGCAAATAGGTAGGGTATTGATAAATTTATAAATTCGTCTACCCAAATAGGTAGGGTGTTAATAAATTTATGAATTCGTGTACCCAAATAGGTAGGGTATTAATAAATTTATAAATTGGTCTACCCAAATAGGTGGGATAATAATAAATTTATGAATTCGTCTACTCAAATAGGTGGGGTATCGATGAATTTATCAATTCGTCTACCCAAGTAGGTAGGGTATTAATAAATTTATGAATTCGTCTGCCCAAATTTGTAGGGTATTAATAAATTTATGAATTCGTCTGCCCAAATATGTAGGGTATTAATAAATTTATGAATTCGTCTACTCAAATAGGTAGGGTATTGATAAATTTATAAATTCGTCTACCCAAATAGGTAGGGTATTAATAAATTTATGAATTCGTCTACTCAAATAGGTAGGATATTGATAAATTTATAAATTCGTCTACCCAAATAGGTAGGGTATTAATAAATTTATGAATTCGTCTACCCAAATAGGTAGGGTGTTAATAAATTTATGAATTCGTCTACCCAAATAGGTAGGGTATTGATAAATTTATAAATTCGTCTACCCAAATAGGTAGGGTATTAATAAATTTATGAATTCGTCTACTCAGATAGGTAGGGTATTGATAAATTTATAAATTGGTCTACCCAAATAGGTGGGATAATAATAAATTTATGAATTCTTCTATCCAAATAGTTAGGGTATTGATAAATTTATAAATTGGTCTACCCAAATAGGTAGGTTATTAATAAATTTATGAATTCGTCTATCCAAATAGGTAGGGTATTAATAAATTTATAAATTCGTCTACTCAAATAATTAGCGTATCGATAAATTTATAAATTCGTCTACCCAAATAAGTAGGGAATTAATAAATTTATAAATTCGTCTACTCAAATAATTAGGGTATCGATAAATTTATGAATTCGTCTCTCCAAGCAAATAGGTAGGGTATTGATAAATTTATAAATTCGTCTACCCAAATAGGTAGGGTGTTAATAAATTTATAAATTGGTCTACCCAAATAGGTGGGATAATAATAAATTTATGAATTCTTCTATCCAAATAGGTAGGGTATTAATAAGTTTATAAATTCATCTACTCAAATAGGTAGGGTCTTAATAAATTTATAAATTCGTCTACGCAAATAGGTATCGTATTAATAAATTTATGAATTGGTTTACTCAAATAGGTAGGGTATTAATAAATTCATAAATTCGTCTACTCAAAGAGGTAGGGTATCGATAAATTTATAAATTCGTCTACCCAAATAGGTGGGGTATTAATAAATTTATGAATTCGTCTACCCAAATAGGTATAGTATTAATAAATTTATGAATGCGTTTACTCAAATAGGTAGGGTATTAATAAATTTATAAATTCGTCTAGTCGAATAGGTGGGGTATCGATAAACTTATAAATTCGACTACCCAGATAGGTAGGGTATTAATAAGTTTATGAATTCGTCTACCCAAATAGGTAGGGTATTAATAAATCTATGAATTCGTCTACTCAAATGGGTAGGGTATTAATAAATTTATGAATTCGTCTGCTCAAATAGGTAGGGTATTGATAAATTTATAAATTCGTCTCCCCAAGTAGGTAG
The DNA here is from genome assembly GCA_037389465.1 of Baylisascaris procyonis. Taxonomy (NCBI): domain Eukaryota; kingdom Metazoa; phylum Nematoda; class Chromadorea; order Rhabditida; family Ascarididae; genus Baylisascaris; species Baylisascaris procyonis. Next base: position 3,348,697 of record JAZARR010000200.1, read on the forward strand.
GGTATTAATAAATTTATGAATTCGTCTGCCCAAATAGGTAGGGTATTAATAAATTTATGAATTCGTCTACTCAAATAGGTAGGGTATTAATAAATTTATGAATTCGTCCACTCAAATAGGTAGGGTATTGATAAATTTATAAATTCGTCTACCCAAATAGGTAGGGTATTAATAAATTTATCAATTCGTCTACTCAAATAGGTAGGGTATTAATAAATTTATGAATTCGTCTACTCAAATAGGTGGGGTATCGATGAATTTATCAATTCGTCTACCCAAGTAGGTAGGGTATTAATAAATTTATGAATTCGTCTGCCCAAATATGTAGGGTATTAATAAATTTATGAATTCGTCTACTCAAATAGGTAGGGTATTGATAAATTTATAAATTCGTCTACCCAAATAGGTAGGGTATTAATAAATTTATGAATTCGTCTACTCAAATAGGTAGAGTATTGATAAATTTATAAATTCGTCTACCCAAATGGGTAGGGTATTAATAAATTTATGAATTCGTCTACTCAAATAGGTAGGATATTGATAAATTTATAAATTCGTCTACCCAAATAGGTAGGGTATTAATAAATTTATGAATTCGTCTACCCAAATAGGTAGGGTGTTAATAAATTTATGAATTCGTCTACCCAAATAGGTAGGGTATTGATAAATTTATAAATTCGTCTACCCAAATAGGTAGGGTATTAATAAATTTATGAATTCGTCTACTCAAATAGGTAGGGTATTGATAAATTTATAAATTGGTCTACCCAAATAGGTGGGATAATAATAAATTTATGAATTCTTCTATCCAAATAGTTAGGGTATTGATAAATTTATAAATTGGTCTACCCAAATAGGTACGGTATTAATAAATTTATGAATTCGTCTATCCAAATAGGTAGGGTATTAATAAATTTATAAATTCGTCTACTCAAATAATTAGGGTATCGATAAATTTATAAATTCGTCTACCCAAATAAGTAGGGAATTAATAAATTCATAAATTCGTCTACCCAAATAGGTTGGGTATTGATAAATTTATGAATTCGTCTCTCCAAGCAAATAGGTAGGGTATTGATAAATTTATAAATTCGTCTACCCAAATAGGTAGGGTGTTAATAAATTTATGAATTCGTCTACCCAAATAGGTAGGGTATTAATAAATTTATAAATTGGTCTACCCAAATAGGTGGGATAATAATAAATTTATGAATTCGTCTACTCAAATAGGTGGGGTATCGATGAATTTATCAATTCGTCTACCCAAGTAGGTAGGGTATTAATAAATTTATGAATTCGTCTGCCCAAATTTGTAGGGTATTAATAAATTTATGAATTCGTCTGCCCAAATATGTAGGGTATTAATAAATTTATGAATTCGTCTACTCAAATAGGTAGGGTATTGATAAATTTATAAATTCGTCTACCCAAATAGGTAGGGTATTAATAAATTTATGAATTCGTCTACTCAAATAGGTAGGATATTGATAAATTTATAAATTCGTCTACCCAAATAGGTAGGGTATTAATAAATTTATGAATTCGTCTACCCAAATAGGTAGGGTGTTAATAAATTTATGAATTCGTCTACCCAAATAGGTAGGGTATTGATAAATTTATAAATTCGTCTACCCAAATAGGTAGGGTATTAATAAATTTATGAATTCGTCTACTCAGATAGGTAGGGTATTGATAAATTTATAAATTGGTCTACCCAAATAGGCGGGATAATAATAAATTTATGAATTCTTCTATCCAAATAGTTAGGGTATTGATAAATTTATAAATTGGTCTACCCAAATAGGTAGGTTATTAATAAATTTATGAATTCGTCTATCCAAATAGGTAGGGTATTAATAAATTTATAAATTCGTCTACTCAAATAATTAGCGTATCGATAAATTTATAAATTCGTCTACCCAAATAAGTAGGGAATTAATAAATTTATAAATTCGTCTACTCAAATAATTAGGGTATCGATAAATTTATGAATTCGTCTCTCCAAGCAAATAGGTAGGGTATTGATAAATTTATAAATTCGTCTACCCAAATAGGTAGGGTGTTAATAAATTTATAAATTGGTCTACCCAAATAGGTGGGATAATAATAAATTTATGAATTCTTCTATCCAAATAGGTAGGGTATTAATAAGTTTATAAATTCATCTACTCAAATAGGTAGGGTCTTAATAAATTTATAAATTCGTCTACGCAAATAGGTATCGTATTAATAAATTTATGAATTGGTTTACTCAAATAGGTAGGGTATTAATAAATTCATAAATTCGTCTACTCAAAGAGGTAGGGTATCGATAAATTTATAAATTCGTCTACCCAAATAGGTGGGGTATTAATAAATTTATGAATTCGTCTACCCAAATAGGTAGGGTATTAATAAATTTATGAATTCGTCTACTCAAATAGGAAGGGTATTGATAAATTATAAATTCGTCTACCCAAATAGGTATAGTATTAATAAATTTATGAATGCGTTTACTCAAATAGGTAGGGTATTAATAAATTTATAAATTCGTCTAGTCGAATAGGTGGGGTATCGATAAACTTATAAATTCGACTACCCAGATAGGTAGGGTATTAATAAGTTTATGAATTCGTCTACCCAAATAGGTAGGGTATTAATAAATCTATGAATTCGTCTACTCAAATGGGTAGGGTATTAATAAATTTATGAATTCGTCTGCTCAAATAGGTAGGGTATTGATAAATTTATAAATTCGTCTCCCCAAGTAGGTAGGGTATTAATAAATTTATGAATTCGTCTGCCCAAATAGGTAGGGTATTAATAAATTTATGAATTCGTCTACTCAAATAGGTAGGGTATTAATAAATTTATGAATTCGTCCACTCAAATAGGTAGGGTATTGATAAATTTATAAATTCGTCTACCCAAATAGGTAGGGTATTAATAAATTTATCAATTCGTCTACTCAAATAGGTAGGGTATTAATAAATTTATGAATTCGTCTACTCAAATAGGTGGGGTATCGATGAATTTATCAATTCGTCTACCCAAGTAGGTAGGGTATTAATAAATTTATGAATTCGTCTGCCCAAATATGTAGGGTATTAATAAATTTATGAATTCGTCTACTCAAATAGGTAGGGTATTGATAAATTTATAAATTCGTCTACCCAAATAGGTAGGGTATTAATAAATTTATGAATTCGTCTACTCAAATAGGTAGAGTATTGATAAATTTATAAATTCGTCTACCCAAATGGGTAGGGTATTAATAAATTTATGAATTCGTCTACTCAAATAGGTAGGATATTGATAAATTTATAAATTCGTCTACCCAAATAGGTAGGGTATTAATAAATTTATGAATTCGTCTACCCAAATAGGTAGGGTGTTAATAAATTTATGAATTCGTCTACCCAAATAGGTAGGGTATTGATAAATTTATAAATTCGTCTACCCAAATAGGTAGGGAATTAATAAATTTATGAATTCGTCTACTCAAATAGGTAGGGTATTGATAAATTTATAAATTGGTCTACCCAAATAGCTGGGATAATAATAAATTTATGAATTCTTCTATCCAAATAGTTAGGGTATTGATAAATTTATAAATTGGTCTACCCAAATAGGTACGGTATTAATAAATTTATGAATTCGTCTATCCAAATAGGTAGGGTATTAATAAATTTATAAATTCGTCTACTCAAATAATTAGGGTATCGATAAATTTATAAATTCGTCTACCCAAATAAGTAGGGAATTAATAAATTCATAAATTCGTCTACCCAAATAGGTTGGGTATTGATAAATTTATGAATTCGTCTCTCCAAGCAAATAGGTAGGGTATTGATAAATTTATAAATTCGTCTACCCAAATAGGTAGGGCGTTAATAAATTTATGAATTCGTCTACCCAAATACGTAGGGTATTAATAAATTTATGAATTCGTCTACTCAAATAGGTAGGGTATTAATAAATTTATGAATTCGTCTACCCAAATAGGTAGGGTATTAATAAATTTATGAATTCGTCTACTCAAATAGGTAGGATATTGATAAATTTATAAATTCGTCTACCCAAATAGGTAGGGTATTAATAAATTTATGAATTCGTCTACCCAAATAGGTAGGGTGTTAATAAATTTATGAATTCGTCTACCCAAATAGGTAGCGTATTGATAAATTTATAAATTCGTCTACCCAAATAGGTAGGGTATTAATAAATTTATGAATTCGTCTACTCAAATAGGTAGGGTATTGATAAATTTATAAATTGGTCTACCCAAATAGGTGGGATAATAATAAATTTATGAATTCTTCTATCCAAATAGTTAGGGTATTGATAAATTTATCAATTGGTCTACCCAAATAGGTAGGGTATTAATAAATTTATGAATTCGTCTATCCAAATAGGTAGGGTATTAATAAATTTATAAATTCGTCTACTCAAATAATTAGGGTATCGATAAATTTATAAATTCGTCTACCCAAATAAGTAGGGAATTAATAAATTCATAAATTCGTCTACCCAAATAGGTTGGGTATTGATAAATTTATGAATTCGTCTCTCCAAGCAAATAGGTAGGGTATTGATAAATTTATAAATTCGTCTACCCAAATAGGTAGGGTGTTAATAAATTTATGAATTCGTCTACCCAAATAGGTAGGGTATTAATAAATTTATGAATTCGTCTACTCAAATAGGTAGGGTATTAATAAATTTATGAATTCGTCTACCCAAATAGGTAGGGTATTAATAAATTTATGAATTCGTCTACTCAAATAGGTAGGGTATTAATAAATTTATGAATTCGTCTACCCAAATAGGTAGGGTATTAATAAGTTTATGAAATCGTCTACCCAAATAGGTAGGGTATTAATAAATTTATAAATTCGTCTACTCAAATAGGTAGGGTATTGATAAATTTATAAATTCGTCTACCCAAATAGGTAGGCTATTAATAAATTTATGAATTCGTCTACTCAGATAGGTAGGGTATTGGTAAATTTATAAACTCTTGTACCCAAATAGGTAGGGTATTAATAAATTTATGAATTCGTCTATCCAAGCAAATAGGTAGGGTATCGATAAATTAATAAATTCGTCTACCCAAATAGGTAGGGTATTAATAAATTTATAAATTCGTCTACCCAAATACTTTGGGTACTAATAAATTTATGAATTCGTCTACTCAAATAGGTAGGGTATTGATAAATTTATAAATTCGTGTACCCAAATAGGTAGCGTATTAATAAATTTATGAATTCGTCTACTCAAATAGGTACGGTATTGATAAATTTATAAATTCGTCTACCCAAATAGGTAGGATATTAATAAATTTATAAATTCGTCTACTCAAACAGGTAGGGTATCGATAAACTTATAAATTCGTCTACCCAAATAGGTAGGGTATTAATAAATTTATAAATTCGTCTATCCAAGCAAATAGGTAGGGTATTGATAAATTTATAAATTCGTCTACCCAAATATGTAGGGTATTAATAAATTTATGAATTCGTCTACTCAAATAGGTAGGTATTGATAAATTTATAAATTCTTGTACCCAAATAGGTAGGGTATTAATAAATTTATGCATCCGTCTATCCAAGCAAATAGGTAGGGTATCGATAAATTTATAAATTCCTCTACCCAAATAGGTAGGGTATTAATAAATTTATAAATTCGTCTACCCAAATAGGTTGGGTACTAATAAATTTATGAATTCGTCTACTCAAATAGGTAGGGTATTGATAAATTTATAAATTCGTGTACCCAAATAGGTAGGGTATTAATAAATTTATGAATTCGTCTATCCAAGCAAATAGGTTGGGTATTGATAAATTTATAAATTCGTCTACCCAAATAGGTAGGGTATTAATAAATTTGTAAATTCGTCTACCCAAATAGGTTGGGTATTAATAAATTTATGAATTCGTCTACTCAAATAGGTAGAGTATTGATAAATTTATAAATTCGTGTACCCAAATAGGTAGCGTATTAATAAATTTATGAATTCGTCTACTCAAATAGGTACGGTATTGATAAATTTATAAATTCGTCTACCCAAATAGGTAGGATATTAATAAATTTATGAATTCGTCTATCCAAATAGGTACGGTATTAATAAATTTATGAATTCGTCTACTCAAATAGGTAGGGTATTGATAAATTTATAAATTCGTCTACCCAAATAGGTAGGGTATTAATAAATTTATAAATTCGTCTATCCAAATAGGTAGGGTATTAATAAATTTATGAATTCGTCTACTCAAATAGGTAGGGTATTGACAAATTTATAAATTCGTCTACCCAAATAGGTAGGGTATTAATAAATTTATGAATTGGTCTGCTCAAATAGGTAGGGTAGTGATAAATTTATAAATTCGTCTACCCAAATAGGTATCGTATTAATAAATTTATGAATTCGTTTACTCAAATAGGTAGGCTATTAATAAATTTATGAATTCTTGTACCCAAATAGGTAGGGTATTAATAAATTTATGAATTCGTCTATCCAAGCAAATAGGTAGGGTATTGACAAATTTATAAATTCGTCTACCCAAATAGGTTGGGTACTAATAAATTTATGAATTGGTCTGCTCAAATAGGTAGGGTATTGATAAATTTATAAATTCGTGTACCCAAATAGGTAGGGTATTAATAAATTTATGAATTCGTCTATCCAAGCAAATAGGTAGGGTATTGATAAATTTATAAATTCGTCTACCCAAATAGGTAGCGTATTAATAAATTTGTAAATTCGTCTACCCAAATAGGTTGGGTATTAATAAATTTATGAATTCGTCTACTCAAATAGGTAGGGTATTGATAAATTTATAAATTCGTGTACCCAAATAGGTAGCGTATTAATAAATTTATGAATTCGTCTACTCAAATAGGTACGGTATTGATAAATTTATAAATTCGTCTACCCAAATAGGTAGGATATTAATAAATTTATGAATTCGTCTATCCAAATAGGTAGGGTATTAATAAATTTATGAATTCGTCTACTCAAATAGGTAGGGTATTGATAAATTTATAAATTCGTCTACCCAAATAGGTAGGGTATTAATAAATTTATAAATTCGTCTATCCAAATAGGTAGGGTATTAATAAATTTATGAATTCGTCTACTCAAATAGGTAGGGTATTGACAAATTTATAAATTCGTCTACCCAAATAGGTAGGGTATTAATAAATTTATGAATTGGTCTGCTCAAATAGGTAGGGTATTGATAAATTTATAAATTCGTCTACCCAAATAGGTATCGTATTAATAAATTTATGAATTCGTTTACTCAAATAGGTAGGCTATTAATAAATTTATGAATTCGTCTATCCAAGCAAATAGGTAGGGTATTGATAAATTTATAAATTCGTCTACCCAAATAGGTAGGGTATTAATAAATTTGTAAATTCGTCTACCCAAATAGGTTGGGTATTAATAAATTTATGAATTCGTCTACTCAAATAGGTAGGGTATTGATAAATTTATAAATTCGTGTACCCAAATAGGTAGCGTATTAATAAATTTATGAATTCGTCTACTCAAATAGGTACGGTATTGATAAATTTATAAATTCGTCTACCCAAATAGGTAGGATATTAATAAATTTATGAATTCGTCTATCCAAATAGGTAGGGTATTAATAAATTTATGAATTCGTCTACTCAAATAGGTAGGGTATTGATAAATTTATAAATTCGTCTACCCAAATAGGTAGGGTATTAATAAATTTATAAATTCGTCTATCCAAATAGGTAGGGTATTAATAAATTTATGAATTCGTCTACTCAAATAGGTAGGGTATTGACAAATTTATAAATTCGTCTACCCAAATAGGTAGGGTATTAATAAATTTATGAATTGGTCTGCTCAAATAGGTAGGGTATTGATAAATTTATAAATTCGTCTACCCAAATAGGTATCGTATTAATAAATTTATGAATTCGTTTACTCAAATAGGTAGGCTATTAATAAATTTATGAATTCTTGTACCCAAATAGGTAGGGTATTAATAAATTTATGAATTCGTCTATCCAAGCAAATAGGTAGGGTATCGATAAATTTATAAATTCGTCTACCCAAATAGGTAGGGTATTAATAAATTTATAAATTCGTCTACTCAAATAGGTAGGGTATTGATAAATTTATAAATTCGTGTACCCAAATAGGTAGCGTATTAATAAATTTATGAATTCCTCTACTCAAATAGGTAGGGTATTGATAAATTTATAAATTCGTCTACCCAAATAGGTAGGGTATTAATAAATTTATAAATTCGTCTATCCAAATAGGTAGGGTATTAATAAATTTATGAATTCGTCTACTCAAATAGGTAGGGTATTGATAAATTTATAAATTCGTCTACCCAAATAGGTAGGGTATTAATAAATTTATAAATTCGTTTATCCAAATAGGTAGGGTATTAATAAATTTATGAATTCGTCTACTAAAATAGGTAGGGTATTGACAAATTTATAAATTCGTCTACCCAAATAGGTATCGTATTAATAAATTTATGAATTCGTTTACTCAAATAGGTAGGCTATTAATAAATTTATGAATTCTTGTACCCAAATAGGTAGGGTATTAATAAATTTATGAATTCGTCTATCCAAGCAAATAGGTAGGGTATCGATAAATTTATAAATTCGTCTACCCAAATAGGTAGGGTATTAATAAATTTATAAATTCGTCTACCCAAATAGGTTGGGTACTAATAAATTTATGAACTCGTCTGCTCAAATAGGTAGGGTATTGATAAATTTATAAATTCGTGTACCCAAATAGGTAGGGTATCAATAAATTTATGAATTCGTCTATCCAAGCAAATAGGTAGGGTATTGATAAATTTATAAATTCGTCTACCCATATAGGTAGGGTATTAATAAATTTATAAATTCGTCTACCCAAATAGGTAGGGTATTAATAAATTTATAAATTCGTCTACCCAAATAGGTTGGGTACTAATAAATTTATGAACTCGTCTGCTCAAATAGGTAGGGTATTGATAAATTTATAAATTCGTGTACCCAAATAGGTAGGGTATCAATAAATTTATGAATTCGTCTATCCAAGCAAATAGGTAGGGTATTGATAAATTTATAAATTCGTCTACCCATATAGGTAGGGTATTAATAAATTTGTAAATTCGTCTACCCAAATAGGTTGGGTATTAATAAATTTATGAATTCGTCTACTCAAATAGGTAGGGTATTGATAAATTTATAAATTCGTCTACCCAAATAGGTAGGATATTAATAAATTTATGAATTCGTCTATCCAAATAGGTAGGGTATTGATAAATTTATAAATTCGTCTACCCAAATAGGTAGGATATTAATAAATTTATGAATTCGTCTATCCAAATAGGTAGGGTATTAATAAATTTATGAATTCGTCTACTCAAATAGGTAGGGTATTGATAAATTTATGAATTCGTCTACTCAAATAGGTAGGGTATTGATAAATTTATGAATTCGTCTACTCAGATAGGTAGGGTATTGATAAATTTATTAATTCGTCTACCCAAATAGGTAGGGTATTAATAAATTTATGAATTCGTCTACCCAAATAGGTAGGGTGTTAATAAATTTATGAACTCGTCTGCTCAAATAGGTAGGGTATTGATAAATTTATAAATTCGTGTACCCAAATAGGTAGGGTATCAATAAATTTATGAATTCGTCTATCCAAGCAAATAGGTAGGGTATTGATAAATTTATAAATTCGTCTACCCAAATAGGTAGGATATTAATAAATTTATGAATTCGTCTATCCAAATAGGTAGGGTATTAATAAATTTATGAATTCGTCTACTCAAATAGGTAGGGTATTGATAAATTTATGAATTCGTCTACTCAAATAGGTAGGGTATTGATAAATTTATGAATTCGTCTACTCAGATAGGTAGGGTATTGATAAATTTATTAATTCGTCTACCCAAATAGGTAGGGTATTAATAAATTTATGAATTCGTCTACCCAAATAGGTAGGGTGTTAATAAATTTATGAATTCGTCTGCTCAAATAGGTAGGGTATTGATAAATTTATAAATTCGTCTACCCAAATAGGTAGGGTATTAATAAATTTATGAATTCGTCTGCTCAAATAGGTAGGGTATTGATAAATTTATAAATTCGTCTACCCAAATAGGTAGGGTATTAATAAATTTATGAATTCGTCTATCCAAATAGGTAGGGTATTAATAAATTTATAAATTCGTATTTATTATCGATGGGCACAATTACCGAAATCGCAAACGACGTTCATTTAGGATCAATGTATATAAAACAAACAAGAAACGATCGTAGTCACTAACTCACCGACGATTATCCATGTGAATACCTTCATAAAGGTGATGAAATTTGCCGAGCAAGTGAGCAATGCTGTCAAAAAGACGACAAGTAATGTGAGGTATGGGAATATGGGTGTTTTGCTTTTCCGTCGTGATATATTATCATTAGTAATTTGACGTCCAGCAAGTAGCATTAAAATAATCAATGCTATTATAAGTATCGATGCAGGTAGAAGAGCATGTAACTGAAATTATTACAATTGAGGATATCACAAAGATTAGTAATGATGTGTCTCGAATATTTTCTTCAACAAATACCTTTAATAAAATTTATAGCATACCTGGAATTTTCTCAGCAAAAAAAAAAAAAAAAAACTGTCCTCAGTTGGTAGCCTTTAATCGATTCACCCTTAATACCTTAATCTATTAGCAAATTGATGTTAAACTATTCAGCTTTCAGTGGTTTACTTACCCAAGTTTGGGGACGACATTATCTAATGCACACATTTTTGTATCGTAATGCGCAAATGAAATTAAGTGAGAGGAAAGAGAGTATATACCATGAAGAAATTTTCCGCTTTCAAAGCCAATAAACTGACAGCAAAAGAAGCGAGAATAAATGCGATGAGAATATTAATGGCTCGTCGATAGCCACTTCTATCTTGCGTTGGTGAATCGCATTGTTCACGCGAGAATCGTTCATAATATGGAAGTTCGGGAACTTCGCGCTCAAAGAGATGGAAGCGATGACGTTCATAAGCTGCAAAAAATGCAGAAATTTTTTCTTAACCGTATAGACTTTCGTTTTCTTTGATTTTTTTTTTCGAGAATTCCGTCGCCTTCGGTTGCCAAAGAACATAGCAACATTACGCCGAGAGAGTATCACTAGAGAAACGATACAGAAATTAAGTGGAGAAAAAAATAGAAATGATGTCATATCAGTAGATCAGAGCGACAAAGACACAGCGCTGAAAAACTTTCGACATATTCTTGATTATTTTCTATATAAATTTTTATTTAAATGTCTATAAGTAGGCTCATTGAACATCGGCTGACATCTAATAGGTATTAGTTCTGACAAAGAAAAAACTTAAATGCAGTTTTATCAATTTCTCAATTAATAAGTTAGACAACTTTAACTGTGAGATGTATAATTCGGGGTTAGTGGAACCTATATCAATAGGTACGTTTGGCATGTTGGGTTGGCAGTACAGGTATGAGATGGACAGGTATTCGGCGTTAAACAGCGTTAAGAGTGTTAAATGCCAACCATGTTAGAACGAGCAGTGTTAAATATGAATCTGTAAATATTCATAAATTCGTTACCGCTTAGACAATTGATACCAATACGTATGGTTTTCGATCACAACTATGCGAAATTTTAATGAAGAGCAAAATATTTTACCAGTGAAAGCAGTTCAATGACTCAAGGAGTTTCCTCATTAAGAATATTTAAGTATTTAATTTTGCAGAGAAGTAAAGCTCCATAATCTTCTGAACGTATTGTCATTCTAATTTCTGAGGGATTTTTACAACTATCCGAGAAGAATTCCTCAGCAATGACGGCAACAATCTATCAGAAACACTATCAAGGTAACAATAAAGAGAAGAATATCAAATCAAACAATATAAGTAAGAACATCAAATCTGTAATCATACTGCTAGAATTTCATTTTCAGGCCACTTATTTGAAGAAATATTTAAGCGTGCATTCATAAAAAAAAAACGAGAAGCGCTTTAGAGAAATTTGTACGGTGTTTTTTTTTTCACCTGACTAGTTAAGCTCACAATTAACGAGTCATTAAAAAATGAAAATAATCGCATTCATAATGTAGCTAACATCCCCTTTCCCCTGTTAGAACAGAATTTTCACAAAAAGATTCTTTTTTTTTTCTGACGTCATCGTTGTAAAGCGCAATCTTATAAATTGCAAAAATCACGCAATTATCAAGTGCTTATGAGTTGTTTCAAAGCTAATGACGTAATTTGAAAATTGGGACAGGAGATCGTTCATGTGAGCGTTTAATGCATCAAATTTCACTATCACATTTCTTTAAGTTTCCGACACACAGACAAGCAGAAAGACAAACAGACAGACAAATGTAGTGCATATAAGATTTTGTGACCATGTTGGTCACGAAAATTGCTTTCCCTCAAATGTGAAAACAACTCTTACAGTTATTTTCATCAATCGGCGAGCATGGTGATCGAATGCAATTATGGCCATGATTGCATGCTTCAAATGACGTCAACGATTGCAGTGAACTTTCATCGGGTGAGCTTGCTTCCATTACAGCGTGTTGTTGCATTCGCGTTGAAACTTTCTGCAAACTGGAATAGTGAACGGAGTCAATCTGTAATATTCGAACTCTTCGAACTTTTCAATTTCAATTTAAAATATAGAAGAAAAATAACCTTTCAATTAATTATCTTTAACTACAAATAAAAGAAAACGGCTAATGAATTTTATAGATCAAAGTTGAAGAAATCAAAAAAATACGTAGCGAGGCACTATTGCTCGACAGTTCGATATATGCTCAACTAATATATTGGAATTTCACAGATCGAAAACACGGTAAAAAAAATTTTTTTTTCAAATTTGCTATGCCCGATGAACTTCCGCCAAAATTGGCGATAAGGACGAAAAATTTGAAAAATTTACGCAACTTTTTTTTCCATCAAATGAAATAGGAATGTCAAATGCATTCAAATCTTATATTAGCAAAAGTTAGTCAAGTATATGGCTAATAAAAGATTTTTAAAAAATCTTTAAATATTCGTTTAGCTTGCAAAATTCAACTTAAAATTTGAATATTACATAAGCTGTTTGAGTAGCGCAAAGAACAAAACGTGGGAAATTAGTTAATGCAATTGCATATTGGGATATTACTTATACTAAGATTATCTTTTCACAATAAAAGCCATGAAAAATGGAATAATAAAATTTGCGCAGAATAAACTCTGCCATATACACTCTCATCTTACTATAACAGTGATAAGGGGGGAGTATAATGCGTTCTTTTCATACAACCATTGCACTGAAATAACTGGAGAACTGATCGAATTTCCGCTTATCATCTCTCTCAATAAATATATTAATGAAATATAAAATGATAGGAATTGAATGGAATTACCACCGGGAATTGGATAGGAATTGACTCATAACAATATTGTTAGAGAATTCTTAAGCAAAAATTTGAGAAAGCATACATTATTAACAGATTGATATTGTGAAATAGAATGAGGAATCGAGAGATCGAGATTTGTCTCTTTTGTTGATGAATTCGTTAGTGCATCGACATTCGAATATAACAACGAAGATTTCTCATTCGCTGTTCGAGATAACTAAAATTTTACAAATTAAAAATATTTTCGAATATTTTCGAATAAAATAAAAAATTCGGAAATTCAAACGGATTTGATATATCGCTGGAAATTTGTCAACGACGTGTAATTTTGAATTTTTATTCGTATTAAAACAAAAAATTTGTCCTTCGATGATATATTTTTAATATTTGATTAATAACTTTTCACTGGTTTATTATTTGATTTTTTGAAAATACTTCTTAAAGAGTTGCAGCAATAATTCTAAATTAGTAAGCGAAGGCAAAAAAGAATAAGAATTGGTTTCTCGGCGCTAAATAAATTACTGGAAGAAATTCAACCGTTTAACTGGTACCTTATATTCTTCGATCTATTGATCTATTCAATCACTACAGTCTCAATTTGGTGCATTGGACGAAATAGCCAAAATTATCGACTTTTCCACCACAAAATGTAAAACCCAATAAAAAGTGCCTCAACTAAGGTTTGGGTAGTTTTTTGAATGAGCTGCAAAACTGCCGCTGACATTTCTAAGTCTGTTTCTAGGTCTTAAAGTGGAATTTTCCCATCTATTTTTCTTTGGAATTTAAATTTCCATTAAAAAAATTGCTAAGAAATGTAAACTTTTTCGAGTCGATGTTGGAGTTTTGCGGATTCTTGTTGCGAAAAATAAATCTGAAGGAATTCGGAGCTTGTCATACTATCCTCATCATCCTCTTCATCGCTTGCACATCTGAAAATTTCGAAAGTGCAATTCGTTCATTTCAGATCCTTTCCATCTTATTGACCAAAACAGTGAAATTTTTTATGCTAAAATAAAATCTTTGAAAAAAATTTTCTAATTGAAATACATTTATTGACTTCTCCAAAGAAAAAAAAAAATTCCCCGAAAAGATCACTTTTTTGCCGGTAAAAGACCTTCACGAAATAGATGCTCATACTTTTCATGATATCACGCTCTCTAACCCCTCTCCTCTCTTCCCTACCGCTTCACCCCGTCCCTCCCTAATAAACGGCAAATAAATTAATTGAACCAGTTAAATCGACTACAAATTGCAGTCATTCCAAAGGAGTATACAAATTTCATATAGAGAAAGAGAGTATGATCTGAATTACTTTGCGGTAATAACGGAGCCTTTATCGTCAAGATAGCTCGCCAATGAATAGGTCCTGAAGCGTTTCCGCCCGATTTCGTGATATTTCGCAGTTTCTCGTAATAATCCTATCGGATCGGATCGATAATGCTGCACATAAACAAGGCAAGCCTAAAATGATTTATTCAAATCAAACATAAATTCTTGGAATTTGCAAAATCTTCCGAAAAAAAAAGGAGAAAAGAGAGGAAAGAAATTGCAATAGCATTTTTGAAAACGAAGAAATTTTTAAATTCATATCGCACTTAATAAATACCTTATAAAGCCCTCATTAAGGCTATAAACGTCTTTTTCCCCATAAAATCATTTCTGAAGTCATTTTGTAAGACTTGGAACCAATTATATTTATTTGGATTACTTTTAAAAGCATGCAAAGGAATTATGGATTCCTTTTATTTTATTATTACTATTTATCTTCCAAAATTAATCGAAAATTACCACCTTATCCTCTGAATATTTGCACAAAATTCTTTACAAATTTTCATAGTAGTTTGCTGACTTATTCCCATCACTGATGTGTTTTTATGATATAATAGATAAATGATAATGTCGAAAATCACATAGTGATGAGAGCAGCCGACTCGTTCTAACGATCATCGCGATGACGTCATTAGCGACAACATTACGGCATCCATGTTTCTCGGATTTCCAGGTATGTTATGATCAAAACTTTGGTGCAAAGGTAATTACTAAACGCTTCTGATCAAATATTCAAATTTTTTGCAACGTTATTCATATTATCAGCTCGATTACTACTGAAAAAAAATAAAATTTGATGCGTTGTTTTGGGGCGCCATATGTAACTGCAACGCCACCTCGAAACATAATATCACTTCTGCTATCGCTATTTCCGTCTCTGAATAACTGATGGGTGGAGGGGAGGGGAGGGAGCGAGGGATAGGGAGAGGGAGAAAGGAGGGAGAACGTACTATGACTTAACGCTCTTACTTTCGAATGTTGGGTGGTGTAAATGAGGTAACCTTCGGTACATAAGAATGTGGAAGGGTTAAGCACGGCATTGAAGGTGTCCAAAATCTAAGATGAAATGATCCAACAAGTTTTCTTCTCTTCATTTGACTTCTGTTAAGTAGAATAGAACATAAAATACGTTAAAATGTGCTGCACTAAAATGTTTCGCAATAAGATTCCTTTTTTAAACACTTTTTTTTGAAGGAAGGACCTGAATTAAAAGCTTTGTGCTATATTCTATACCGTGTTTACCTTTCCGCTCTACCAACCCCCTTTCCCCCTCCCCTTACCCATTCCTATCTCCCATCCTTCTAGCATTATGCATATGTCAGGATATTTTAGAGTACTTCATTTATACATACCAGAAGAAGCATTCTTATAGGAATATTGAATGCGATCACATCGAAGAACGCATCTCGTTTTAGTGGAATAAGTGCGCACGAAAATATTGCAATAATCGAAACTGCTAGATAGGGAATGCCCCTCTTCTTGCTTCTATGCGAAACGCAATGACATGGTAAAAGACGATCGAATGCCAACGATGAGAGTAAACGTGATGCGGGCAGAAAAACCACCAACATTGCACCAGAGAGGCCACATACTGCACCAACCGCCATTATATACCTATGAAATGAAGCAATAAGATAAGCATTCAACGGGTTGTTGCCAGCAGTGTATGTGGGCATATAAATTTCTGAGATTTTCATTACGACAATACGGTGACATTAATGAAAACAGATTGACAAAAATATTGCGTGATGAAATGCCTTACATTATCAGGTACGAGTACATCTATATATATATATATATATATATATATATATATATATATATATATATATATATATATATATATATATATATATATATATATATATATATATATATATATATATATATATATATATATATACTTATTTATATACTTACAGGCAAACTTCAATTCCATTCTGCACCATGACGAACAACCAACCACTATTCAACTTCATCAATTTTTTGACTTTTTTGGCAACTTTTGATACTAAGACCTATTATAACTGTTTAAGATTATATTGAATCATAACATTACGCACCTTGCAGAGGGCATTTTAATAGCACCGAAAACATCAGGTAACAGCATTGTAGTAGGGAATTTACTAAAGTCGGTTGTCATCGTGAATACCATCGTAACAAGAAAGATGAATAATGTGAATGTAAAAACGATAAATGGTAATATAAGTGGTATACGTATACGTGGTGCATGTGTCTCTTCAAACAAATAGGTGAGTGCTTCAACGCCTGCATAAACACACATGAAACATGATGCACCACAAATTACCTGCAATTTATTAAGCATGTTTCAGTATATCCCACCTTCATATATAATAGCATCTGGAAAGTTTAAATAATCAAATAATTCAAGTTGAAATGGATTCCATTTTTCAATAATGCTATAAATTGTTGGTTGTGTGAATGTCTTGGCAATCGTAATTCACAATGTTCCTCACTTAGAGCACTTTCATTGTCTCCACTGTATTTTATTCACTTCATCCTTAAGGCTAAGCGACCACATTATCGCTTCTATAATATATCTTGTAGACAATTCGAGAAATATCACTATTTTTCACTTTCTAGATGACTTAGAATATGAAAATCTTGGTAGTCATGCGAAATATTTTGCAAATATTTCAATTGCGAACAAACTGATTGATATTTTGGTATGGAATACTTGATAATGTTACACCTGCAATGATTAATTCGTAGAATGTGACTATTTCAAAATAGAACGTTGGCTTTTCGGGCATTTCGAACTTGCGGACCCTACAGGAAATTTTTTTGTGGACGCCAACCCTAGTATCAGTACTATCGGATATGCAAGAAACTAGCAGCAAATAAATGAAACTTCGAGGATTGAACGTTTCTGCTTTCTTATGCAACAAAAACCGTTTTGATCGAAACAGCCGCAAGTTTAGGTTCAAGTTCGGGCTCATGCTCAAATCTGCTCTTATTTGATACGCCGATCCTCGAGAAACCGTCGAAAAAAAAGAGTCATAATATACAATATACATTGCTCACTCCAGTCGTGCCATCCTTGAAGAAACCGGATGCTACCCAACGACGGGGATCAGCATGAAAGAATCCAACCACTACCGTACTACTCGTCGTAAGTACTGTTACAACTGCCATTACCACCGATATAGTTGCAGTTACCTAAAATATTACAACAAAATAAACTTGAGTTAAGATAGTTAAAATTCTTCTATCTGCTAGGAATTAGCGATGGCTAAGTATAAAGATAATCTGTGAATCGTCTTGCAGATACTGGTTGGAGATTTTCATTTCTCTTCCTCTCACTTAATACTTATACTATTTTATTTTCAAGTTCACTTACTTCTATATTCTTCTTCGATATCACTGATAATCTGAGTTAGGATTCCATGTGGTAAGGTAAATTATAACATTATAACCTAAATTTTTATTATCAAATAGGAAGAGAAACTACTGAAGTTGTAGATGATTCACTAGGAGTTAATTAGCTTCTCTTTCATATATTTGTGACAACAATATCATCTACTAACAGTAATGTTATTTTCTATAGTATGAAAGAGTTCTAAAATGGGTATCATTTCGTATTTTCAAAAAATAACTTGACAAGGACACAGATCAGCGGAAACCTTCTGGCGAAGAGGTACAGGTGAAAAGGTTTTCTGTAAATTACAATCAACTATGAAGTGTCACGCTCGACGAGTCTAATAAGTTGGAAATTTTTTGTCACTTTATGAAAGTCATACGTCTGCATGGATCGTGCATCTGTTGCTGCGAATATAGCCTGAAGGGATAAGTGGATGGAAGGGGTTAACGATTCAACATCTCTACAAGTTATAACAATTCATAAAATATGAAGTTAATAATCAATAATTTCAACATTAGCAACCCTACTTCATGAAAATATATGTGATCCATGCAAAAATCCATGCAAAAAAAAATTTTTTTTACTGTCAACTCCAATAGTAATGTATTGATGTATAACGAATTTTTAAAATCTTTTTTGCCTTGAAAAAATCCAGCAGAAATTCGAAAATCATCAAACAAATCCATACAATCGATTCGTCGTTTGGCATATCCGTCCCCCTCCCCCTCCCCTCCCTCCAAGTGTACCATCAAAGAAAACATTTCTCCCACAAATACTTCATCGCTTTATGTTCGTTATCCGACAACACTATCGACATTACTCGTAACAAAGTTCAATGAATATCTACCCGTATACTGCAGCACAATATAATTGTTGAGCAGAGTATAACCATCATTGCACATCCATCGTATTTCTCGTCAACGAACGACACTTTCAACGCTTGTGGTATATTGAATATTAAATATTTATGAATTTGACCACGAAATAAAAGATTCTGAAGAATGTGAAAATATTTGTCGAATTTTTTTTTAATTTTTCAGAGATATTTCGTTTTTTTCTCCGCTGTTCTATTATCGTATTTTCGAACGTATTTTACTGGACCAATTTTTAAGAATCCTTAACGAAAATTTTCAGATATCTGCTAAATATTGATTTTTAAATATCAGTATATTTTGTTAGTTGTTGAAATTTATTTCAGCATCTTATATTTCTCAACTTCAACAATTACCAGTAATTGCCCGTACAGGGCATAATCTCCCACCTGTATTACCCGCACAAATCTTCTCATTGACGTTTCTTTTTCTATGGGTTCCAATAGTTCTTTCAAAAAAATGCCTGATAAAAACTGGATGGTTAAGGAGTAAGCAGATAGAATATTCCTCACCGAACGGCGCATTGGCCATGAAATATTTTGTTGCCTAAAGGATGAGAGATTTTTGTTATACTGCTTACTAATAACAGTTAAAAAAGTCTAAGGTGGATCAAATATGAAAGTTTTGTCACTCTATAGAAATTTAGATATCAGCAACGAAAATAATAGCAGCTAAGATTTATCCACACAACGATTGTTTGCAGTCATTACAATATTTTGCCTGGACAATACGTTTGTAAACACTTTTATAAAGATAAATGTTCATGGATCCATAGAGACATGACTGCAAAACTAATAATTGTGCTTCGATTATAATGACAGGGTTATATTTTCTGTGCAAAACACTTTACCGTAAAGACTCGATTTAAATCTCTCTTTAAGGATATCCTTTTTTAAAGATTTGGTACAAACATCG
This sequence comes from Baylisascaris procyonis, assembly GCA_037389465.1. Classification (NCBI taxonomy): domain Eukaryota; kingdom Metazoa; phylum Nematoda; class Chromadorea; order Rhabditida; family Ascarididae; genus Baylisascaris; species Baylisascaris procyonis. The sequence continues at coordinate 3,368,609 of JAZARR010000200.1, forward strand.
AACTTTAACGGTTGCCGTTCATGTTGCCAAAACTATTGCGCAGCCTATCATAACATATTTTCATGTATAAGTGATTCATTCAGAAAGTGATTAAAACAAAATACAAATACACATTAAAAATAACTAGAAAATGTAAATATTTTATAATGTAAAATATTTAATACCACATGTTCACTCCATGCATGTGCAACCGTAGTGATAGCAATAGTGAAATCTAATAGTGATGCCCAACCGACCGTATATGCGGGCAATTCACCAAAACTTGCATAGAGAAAATTATATAGAAGACAATTTTTCGGCATAGAACATAATAATTCATTTATATGAAGACCTGAAAATCATTAAAACTTACGAAGCATTGAAATATACCTTATATATGCCTCCACAGAATATGAACTATCGAATTTTTGAGTCTTAAAGAGTTTTTATTCATATTAAAATTCTTCGATAAATATAGCCAATTTAATCTGCGTGCATTCTCACGAGAGCAAATGATAAATGACGAGTTGTTATTTATTATGTGGCTATAGAGGTTTCTATAGATGGTGGAATATTTCTGCATGCAAAAAAAGAAACGCATTTGTGTCTGACAATTGGTGGTACAAGAATAAGATTATGAATACACCTGAAATTGCTTAATAATTTGGTTGATATGACAACGATGAAAATCACCTCAAGGTTTCGAAGACGACAACCGTGGGTGGTAAATGGCTTAATTTCAACTAAGGTTTCAGACATTCAGACAAACAGACAGACGAAAGGTTCTTAAAATTGCTTTCGCCATCAAAATATGTGAAAATACTTCCGCAATTGCAATAGCAACCTCTTCTACGATCCGGAATGTAGTATACGAAATTGCATATCTGCTGAGAATGAAACTGATTCAGTAAATGTCATAAACAATAATCCTCTTCTCCCTTTTCAGCAGGAAATACAACAAATGCTTTTTTCCTATAGATCTATATTTATGGAATAGTGTAATTTGTTAAATTTCAAAGATAAAAAATTTCTATCATTGCAATAAAACTCTTCTTCTCAATTAAATCTTCAACTTTTAAGTCCTTAGAAATTACAAGTATGTAGGCTTGTTTTAAAGGAAATAACGCATTAGGAGTGAAAACGCTTCCGTTTGGGATGTAAAGGGCATTTTCCTGATCAACAACTTGATTTTATTTCCGCCTCTTATATGACTTTTATTAATCAAAATCGTCAACTAGAGTTCGCAAGCGAATGAAGATTGTTATTTGTGTAAGGGTTTTATTATTTTTAAATGGATTCTTATGCAGCTAAGATGTGTTGATCGGATATGGTTATTTAATTGTTAGGGCTTCATTGGTCGCTTGCCCTTCACATCTTTGTTAATAACTAGTCTTTATGGGATCGGTCACTCACTTCCTTGCAACATCACTCAATTGGCCATAATTGACGGGGAATTAAGTGAAGTCAGTTGGCACTTTCCTAAATATGTAAATCTCTTTGGCCGAGATACGTCAAAGATCGTTAGATCAATTTCATTGCCTCTGCAAAATACCTCTGATGGATAATGCGATAATTGCCTAGCTAACATGGTAAGATACACAGACTGACAGAATCTATTTGCAGAATGAACTGCTATGGTGCACGATAACCCACCCGAAGGGAAGCGATTTCCCTGTTTGGGCTTTTTCTCCTTAGTCATTCTTGACAAATCGGCCTTTGATGGGCTTCCCATCTGACCAAAAAACGTTACCACTGTAGGAAGTAGAGTATTTAAGCTGCAGGATCACTAATTTCGATGTCATGCCATCTAAATTTGCCTCCTCAACGAGGCAATCACTCGTCGAGTTGCTTGATTATAGGCAGAAAAAAACAATCTTTGAGCGACATTTAGCCATTTTTCACTGATCTATAGAATAATTATGCCTACATTACCGTATATGGAACAATTACGTATATGTACAGTATTCTATGAAATTCTACTTGTAGTATTTGATTCGAAATGATGTGAGTACTATCAATAAAAACACAAAGCATACTTGAAGATTCGTTTCGAAACCCTCTTTAAGTAAACTTGCCATCTTTGATCAAATGAGTCTAAATGATGGAAAATTTATCAATTCATCAATAACCTGATAATATCATAACAATAGACGCCAATAGCAACGAAAGTAGCGCAGAAGGACCAGTGATAGCGGTTATCGTATATGGGACAATTATATAGACACCAAGAGGAATACTAAGTGCACCAGCTGAAAAAAAAAAAAGAGAAGTTGCAAATTTATGCAAATATTTTAGTGATCTGCATATAAGTTTATTGGTGATCTTTCATTCTTGCTGAGAATATCATTTATGAGTATTTTTCATAATCACTATCAACATATTAAGAAATTTTCGAATAATTTTCTATGGCCAGCACAAATCATTCGTTTCTCTCATTTCCTCTCCATAATATTCATGGTAATTTATGAGTAAAAATATTATTTATTATTTACAATTTGTTTCTTTACTATTCATTGAAATTCATTACTCGTTATGCCGTATATTTAAATGCATATAAAATTAAATTTTAAAATTTTCCACTGAAATGAAATTTGCATAATCGCCAATGCGATAATCAATATAAAATATTCCATGTGAAAATTTATAGCAATAAATATTATATTTGCATTGATAATGTTTTTATTTTTTATTTTTTCAAAATGTCTTTAGAGTGTTAGTTGAAGTTCATTTCTCTTTATACGATAAAAAATATTGAAATTCAATATTCATTTAGCGCATTTTTGTTTTATTGAGCTTTAATTTATGAAGATAGAAATCAAGAAAATCGAAACGATTCGAAATTTCCGCATTTCTATATTAATTAAAACTTACTCTTATACTCGCTATTTTCTTTGAAACTTATTAAAAGATCAAAAAAAAGCTTTAAAATTTTGTTTATTTCACTAATCAAAAATGTTAGAAGTATATTATACTGTGACTGCTGATTATATTTTGGCCCAATGAACTACTTTTTGGCTAATTTTGATCATTTCATTTTTGTGCATTAACTAATTTAAAGAATAAACAAATAAATAAATTATATTATTTCGAATAGGAATATATGAATCATTAACTTTCAGTGATTTATTAATGGAATTTTTTTTTGCATAAGAATGACTCTAAATGAAAAGGAGAAAAAGTTCAATGAGATGTTAGCGCTACTGTTTAGTTGGTAAATAAATAGGTGAAACAAACCAATGCCAATGAGTGAAGCAGCTCCCAATTTGCGTATCCATTCGGAATGGTTCAAAAATTCGTCATCAACCGTTTTAAGACGACTAATTCCATGAAGAATGTTGAACATATCGATAAAACTGCACTAAGATGATAGTTAACTGCAAAAGAATATAGTCATTCATCGCTGAAGTCATTGAAGTGAACACTGCTCATGCCATCGTTTATATTAGTTTGCTTATTATAAGATATTTGAATTACATGTAAGCCTATTCATCCTCCTCCCCCCTCCCTCTCACAGCAATCCACCATTCTTGAGAAGCGGCGGTGTGGAAAATTTTCTAAATCGAGGAAATTAACTTCTTTTTTTGACAATAAGCGTTTAATTTGACAGCAGTGCGCTAAGAAAGTATGCAATTTCCAAGCCGGACGATAGTTTCAATGCGTTTAGGCATCTATTTTTTTGCGTGAGAAATGGCGGCATATGTCTAACGAAAATAATTACCAAACTTTTAGCTGCAATAGAAGGTCATTGTAGAGATATGAGCACAGTATGTCAAATTGGTTTCTTGTCATCGGCTACATTGCAAAACCATCATCGTTTACCATGATATCGTGCATATCATTATGATACAACAAAGTTCTCGTAGCGAAAGGTGCTATGATATGGTAGTAGGGCAATTGAATTAGGCAACTTGTGCAGCACATTATAGTATTCTTGAGAAAGAATATATTTACGATAGAATAAAAGAATATATTTACGATAGAATAAACTTGAAAAACGTACGGTAACCGTACAACTGATATATGAAACCTTAGATGTTTACGTTAGCAATAATATATGTAAACAATTATTTCCTACTAGAACATCAAAGAGCACGTAATGCAAAGTATCATTTCAAGTGAATACTAAGAAATCATATAATAACAGCACTCTAAAGTAAACTTCCGTTATTAGGTAGTAGTGATTTTCGATTACATAAACAAATTACATAAACAATTCCAAGGAAAGGTCTGAGAATTGTTCCCTTATTTTCACCGATTCTACTTAATGAATTCGATTTTAAAAAAAAAAGCTTTCTTCACTAAGTGTGCGTAAATATGTACTCAAATTTTTATGTCCATTTCTATCAATGCAACTGATAGTTTTAATCTTTGCATCATCCACTCACAATATATATATTGGTGATTTTCATCACGATTGCCTATCGATTATAAATCGGAAATATGCGCATAAATTAGAGTTGATTCAATACAGCATCATGTAACAATATGGAGGCACAAATTGTGTAATGTTTAATGAAATTTGTGGATTGGATGTTGCATTTATTTGCACTAGAATTCATTGAAAGTATTTCTTCAAGTGATTCGATTATCTCTTAAGTGAAACTTTTTGGGGAAAAAAAGAAGGGCGAAATAATTCGTATTTTAAAAAACAAAACTTCCAGAAACAAAAGAAAAAACTTCCTCTGTGCTAGCAATGTGAAAAAAGACAACTAGTTTGATGAAATATTCATATTAATTTACATATTTGAATCAATCTAAAAAAAAATTCGCAACAATTTTATTCCTTTTCATCGATACTTGATGCTAATTAAAAAATTTTTTTCAAAGTACTGAGTTCATGTACTTTTCTATCACCAATATTCATTTATTTCTTTATTATTTTTGCATATTTTTTGAGATTATTGTGTAATCACAAAATGATAAGATCACCTCTCCATAGTCATCTACATACGATCATCACTATAGCTGCAAATACAATTATCACCAAACTAGCCGTAAATAGGTGTTTTGATCGGCAAAATTAATTGAACTTGTTTTAATTGAAATCGAAAACAACTTGTTTGATGTAATCTTTCTTATTCACTAATAAATTCTAAATAAATCAGGAAATCGTCGATTTGTTTATGAATTTGTTAAATAGCAATAAAGGAAATCGCAAATTTATTGACAAAGGTATAGAATCAAATTTCTGAGTGTCTCTTCACGCAATATATCTTTTATAACAAAGCTTTAAATATCAGTCTACATAAATGAAAGCTATACGAATAATTTGCAAGTGAGAAACTTGTTTAGCACATTTCTTTAGTGTTTAAGAAACGAATAATACGAAGAAAGACAAACTACCCATAGGTTTTGTACCGGGTAAATTTTATGCTGAGATCGTAAAGCTTTCTTTGCATAAAGTCGTACAATTTTTTTTCTTTTTTTTTTGATATCCACTATGTAAACCTGCTTTCACTCATCATCTATATACTCTTTCCCATATGTGAGGAAATAACTCCTCAATTATATTTTTACTAAAATCTGATCAATACGTTGTTTTTTATCTATTTCTATAGTGATTATCGCATTTTAATCGAGTATGAGGGGTTGGAAAGACGATGTGAATGAATTCCCATGGGATCTTGAAAAGAAGAAAGAAAGTTATCTGATTTAAAGATTCGCTTCTGGCATTAGGGGTGCTGAAAGTAACTCACAAACTATGTGTCTTTCTAGCGTGTTAATGCATTCATCTAAAATTAAAAATTAAAAAAAAAAAGAAATTCAACATGACTTGTTCTAATCGCTGAGCATACATATAAACCGACTTATGTTTCTTCTTAAATGGAATGGGATATCGATTATAAATAAAATGCAAAGTGTTATTTAAATATTAATCGATTTTGTTGATATTAGTATTACAAATGAAAATTAGTGCAACGATGGAACTTAAGAAATATATACTGTAATTTGCATAAATCGTGTAAAATGCAGAATTTTTGCTTTTCCGTTCACCCGAATAGGAACTAAGTTCTGATTGTTAGTTCTGATTCAAAATAGTTCTGATTCTAAAAAAAAAAATAAATGAAATCGGGGTATCTCAAAGTCGCACTAAAAATACACTCAGAAAACAATACGAAAATAATAAAGAGCATTCAATATATTCAACGTCCATAGTTGGTTTCAACAACATAGGTAATAACAGACAGATATCATGATATTCCATGACATGATATGGAGTTAAATGGTGATAATATAACAGACATCATACTGAACATCACACCAAAATTTTATATTAATTCAAGTATTCTCTTAGTTGTGATATTTGTTGATAAAGAGAAGTCAATGCTGTCTACTGCAGCAAGTCAAGGCAAATGTTGGAGGTAACAGAGATGATAATTTCAACAGAAATCATCTAAGACGAATCAATCCAGGAACCAAAAGGGCAAACACGAATTTCCTCAGATAACGGCTTTGTTTTAGTGCACTTGCAACGTTCTCTAACGGAAGCGGAAATGACAATTAAGTAATGCAAGTGGTTCATATTCCTTCTATTAATGCATGTGTACAAACCTCATCTCCACTTAAACTCCACCTCAAAGAAATCGTGCAAACAATACGGCAAATGAAAAAAAAAATATGTTAAATTGTTGATGAGTGTTAAAACGTTTATAGTAATATTTGAAATGAAGCAAGTCAAAAATAAGCCTAAGTTTTAAATTGGGACCACTCACTGAGGAGGGATATTCTCGCATAAGATAAAATTTGACTTGAGGTGGCATTAATTTGTTCATTTCACATTCAGTGAAGAGGATGAATGAGCCATTACCAAAAAAATTCATATTTAACCACAAAAAAAGGCCAATCAAAATGAAAGGGCCATAGAAATAATCCTTTGATATAGAATTTACTAATACACGAGGCAGATTTAGTCACCAAAACTACTTCGATTTGCTCCGTTAGCAGGTTGCCAAATTCCGTACATATGTATATATATATGCATAAATGTATATTATATATATATATATATATATATATATATATATATATATATATATATATATATGCGCATGCATAAATGAGCAATGACTGTGCCACAATATATTATAGGAAATATTTACATCACCATAAAAAGAATTAGAGAGGGTTGTAAGGGAAGATACACAAGCAGCAGCTTGCAAGGAAGCGAATGCGCAAAAAAATAAATGCATTATCACAAATTTCGAAGCACGAAATCATTAATCTCATTGACTTTCAAAACCTCTTCAATATAATTATCTGCATCATTAGTGTTGTCCGACTTGAGGATCGTGGCTTGATGAGATACGGCATTTTTCGACTTGTTAAGAATATCGGTTAACTGATTTCTATGCTCACAATTGATAGAATTTTGGCTAAAAAATGATCCTTGATGCGTATTATTCATATTTCATATTTTTTGCACAAAAATGCGATAAAAATAGCAGTTGAGATTATTGGCAATAATGGCATGGGCTATCCAAGTATAATATTCAAATAAACTCACATAAATAAGGTCAACAAATTTAGGCACTACATGAGATGGAGGAATGATATAGATATGGTTGTAAAAATCCTCGAGGAATTGCAATCAGTCGTTGTTGAATAGGACATTTAAGAAATGCAAGAAGCATCATGTTCGATATGCAATTCCACTGGGGAAATAATGTGCCGTCAATGTAAAGATTGATGAGAAAATTTGTTGATTTGTGAAAGGATGAAATGCTAGCTGCAAGAGTGCAATTGCAACAATCGGAAATCGAATACAATGCTTTCGACTAAGTGGAATATTTACAATGAAAATATAATGCTAATAAGTTCAACTTATTTCTAATAATAAATCCAGCATTAATACCACTATCAATAAAATTATTATAAAAGAATTTCGAAATAATCAGCATATTTTGCAAAGTTGTTAATTAAGTTGGAATAATAATAAATATCATGCTTTACAAAGAAACTGAAAAACAAACTGCCTACTGAAATATAATCACTTCTTATCACTATAAAACTTGATAATGTGATTTGTATCAAAATTACAGCACACATACTTCCCATTATGTACACCTATTTATACACTCAATTCATACGAAATCTTTTTCAACTATATTAATTCTATATCGTTTATAGTATTCCAAGGAGCGTAAACGAAAAAAATCTACCCACTGTATTAGAGATCCCATATAAATAAAAAGTTTATATAGATACTGGTCAACTAAATCAACATCATTCAACAACTGATAACGCTTTCTTATTCTGCAATAATGGTAATAGATCATATCATTTTTTTTCATTCATTTTATGCTCAATGAGTTTATGAATTTGACATAGAATTGGCTCGAAGAACCTATTTCTTAGAAGGCAATATTTTCTCAATTAGAGGATTCTGATCTTTTATATTTCTTAATTTTGGCACAGACGCTTTCAATTCGAAAGAAAAAAAAATGTTCTTCTCGATGGATCTTCTACATAAGAATCAATCCTCTCCATCATCTCTTCCTTTTTCCAAATATTGAGTTTTTTGAAGTCTTAGAAAGCGGACGCCTTCTGTTCAGCCAGACTCCTCCATTCGAAAATAACTTTCTAACTATATATATATATATACATATATATATATATATATATATATATATATATATATATATATATATATATATATATATATATATATATGGCATGCGAATTGATAGTGACACTACAATCCATAGAATTTTTTTCTTCATAGAAAAGATTCTGATACTCCACGAAACTACTTTTTGATGGCGTGTTGCTCAGCATAGTCATCTTTCGACAAGGTAACATCGCTAAAGTTTCTTCTGTGAATCAATACCCTTAGATCAATGATTAATGCTTTCGCTACCATAGCAAATATAAAGCATAACAAAAAAAATTTTTTTTCTACATTCAATAAAATTCGAGCGATTTGCCGACAAAAAGGCAATAGAAAAAAGCTGAAAATTTGACATTTCACGCAGCTATGTTTTTCTTCGACAAGAGTCATTGCTGTATTTTTTTTTTCTTAAATCAGTGAGTGAGCGGTAAAGGTTTTGACGTGGGCATAATTTGTGATGAAGCAAACGAATACAAAGAATGAATGATTCAGTTGACATGACGATAGAAGTTGATCAGATAATTTGATTGCGTTTCTATTCGGCATTCACCGAATTTTATTTCCGTTGCAATGCGGCAACAATTCAACAGCTACATCAATCAACTCAAAAATTTTTATGTCTCAGCAAGCATTTTGCATATATATATTCAACGATGTATGAAAAATGACAAATTCTATGTGAAAAATATATGAAAATTATTGAAATCATTTAGGATTCCATTTAGGAATTGTATAAATTTTTGACATTATGAATTTTGCATGATTTCATGAAAAATTTAGAGAAGAAATGGCTACTCATCCGAATAAGAAAACGACGAAAATGGATAGGCAACATTCGAAAAGTTGGCAGAACATATCCTAGTTTGATGGTTGAAAAATTAAAACTATCGATCGCATAGATAGAAATGAACATCGAGATTTGCGTACATATTTGCGCACACTCATTGAAGACAGCCTTAATTGCTTTTTAGACCTAGTTCATTAATGTGTAATGTTTCATTTAAACTTACAACACGGAACAATAAATTAATTAATACCTATATAGATGGAAAAGTAATATACTGAATCGATGAAGATACCGCAATACTTCTCGCATTTTTCTCGAAAATTGTTTACATGATCGAAAGTCCCCACTACCGTAGTAACGGAAGTTCGAGCCACTCGGAGAAATTTACTCGTAACAAGACAACAGTAGTGATATGATTCTTTGAACGTCGAAATAGATACAAAAACAAATAAGCGAGAAATTACACCACGAAAATGTTGCACTATGCTCTCCCCCTATTCCATTGGTCAGAGCAATTTGATGCATGATTTAACAACACATGATACAATATATGAAAATGAATCAATATTTTATTTGATCCAACCCAACCACTCTTGCAAACTTTTAATAAAAAATGAATTTCATTAAGACTCGACCGAAAATCCGACCGCTTACAAAAATGCCGACAAGTCTTTTGCTGTGATCGTATGCCGCCTCCTTGGATGTAATGGATATTCCTTTAAGCATACTATATTCACCAAATATCCTCATTTTCGATACTGATTTCCGGATTAAAATCACACATTAGATAGACAGATAGACAGACAGACATCATAAATATTTGGACTACATAACAGCAGTTTCACTACCAGGTTAAAATCCTACTTTAGGAATCACTGAAATATCAAAGACACATATTGACTTGCTTGTTCATCTTAAGGCCGTGACTCGCTTCTCCAGCATTCTCTTTCCAAAACTATTTCAGCCGCCTCTCTAGTAAAAAATAAAAGCATCAATCAGTTTTAAAGCATTCGTTTAAAAATCCTTGCATTAGAAATAATATTTGAATACGTTGTTTTCCTATTTGTTGTTGTTATATTATTGTCGTTTCTTCAATTACCTCTCGTTCTATTTGTATTTATTTATGATCAAAGTTCTTCCCACATACAAATTAGTCGAAACGCATAAAAATTCTAGTCAACCAAAATCAAATCGAAGTAAAGTTTTATTTTGAAGAGACAATTATTCGCAAATGTTTTTTTCTAAAGAGAACTTTTTCAACGATCAACGATGAAAATAATTTATGCCTCACGAGCATAACAATAGAAAACTGAGTAAGTCTAAACAGTGCTTGAGCAGAACATTTTAAGATAGATGAGAAAATGTGCTATCGAAGATAGCTTGATAAGCACTATTGCAGTCCTGCCCTTTACAGAACTATTTTTTTAAACTTAATAATAATCATAATTGATAATAATGGTAATAAAAATACTAGTAATAGAAAAATTATCATTGTTCATATTGTTATCATATATATTACTGTTGATAATTAATAACTGCAATCGATATATTCAGTAATTATAACTATAACTATACTTTTAGTTATGATAGTTATGATAACTGTAAAAAACAATGTTAATAAATAAATAAACAGGTAAATAAATAAATAAGTAAACAAATAAATAAATAAATAAATAAATAAATAAATAACGAAGTAATAAATGATAAACATATGCAGAAACGCATTAACATTCCAATCGAAGTAATTATCTTCATTAAACTTCACTAAAAAATTGATATTTTTAGCTCTATCGACTACAAAACGCACATAATTTATTTGCATTTCTCAGTGCCTATAATTAGTTTACATAAACATGAAAGTTCAAAAGGGCAATTTTATGGCATCGATACGCCTAGCGAAGTCTGCAGCCATAGTTTTTGCGATTTCTTAGTTGAAGCTATATTGGGAAGTGATAAATAAATACACACGCAAAAACCGGATGTCAGTGGCAATGAAAATGAGAGCATATATAATAATGGTGCAATGCAGGAGAATATCCCCAAGAAAATGGGCTCGCACGTAGAAATCCTCGACTAAAATCCGCTATGTTCTATGATGTAGACAGCAGATTGCATTCGTCAATTTTCATCTTTGTTGCCATCGTGATTCACGAGTTGAAAGAATCGGGAATGAAAAGACATATAGACAATTCTTTTAGCTCATAGACATACGGCTTCCATAAAATGCTTCAAAAGTGTGAAGAAAATTACATTTGAAAATTATGAATATTCATTGATGAAACGAGAGATTTGAATTGGGATAGAGTTGAGCAGTTTTTAGCATTTGAGACATAAAAGCTCATATTGAACGCTTCATCGCGTAAATCAAATAGCGACGATTTGATAAAGAAAAAAAAAGAGAGAGAGAAGATAATGAAAGCGATTACAGTGGTAAATTAAAATATAGTTTAACAGCAAATCAATTCGCGGGAAGATTTAAGCCGACGTTTGCTATCGTTTAGCGACAATCAAAAATTTAATGTCTTGCAAATGAAAAGATTACCATTCAGTATTTTCTATTCAAATATCGAAAGATTAGTGCAAAAACGCCATTTAAAAAAAAAAAAACTAATTTCATATGCATTTTAGAATTTGTAAAATTGCTGTTGATAATTGAACGAATATCGCAACAATGGCAATGAACATTGATTTATGTGAAAGGAAATTTTAGGTCTATCAGTTGATATCTCTACATCAGATTAGTCACTGATAAGCGAAATATCATAAATATAAATATCCAAGGATTCAAAGAAAACAAACAAATTTTCAAATCTGAAGTATAGAAGTATTGATTTATCAATTGACAAGTCAATAAAAGATGAAGACGCTGAAGCTATATCTGCGGCAGTTATTTGGAATAAAAAATCTCAAATTTAAAATCCCAAATTTCCCTGACAATTAACGATTAGGTAAGTGCTGATATGGCTGAATTCATTGATATAAAATCGCACTAGACAAAGAGGTCATAAGCAGAAAATTTAAGACTTTTGCTAGACAATCTCCTGCTCATCAGGTAGTAAGTGTAACAAGGGAAACAAGCTGAGTTTAATTATTTGGAATCATTTAAGAGCAAAGAATGTGAAATCCGAAACTTCTGAGGTATAATATGAACTTTCGGGCTGAAAAGCTGGTGTCACCGAATTTAAAAGCCAATTTCTAGTGAAGGAAAGTGCTTTCCAAATTTTGTTTCCCCTGATTTCTTTGAAGTTGGCAAGAAAGGTTTTGACCTTTTGAGTAATAATTTAGTTCAACTTTATTGTTGGCAGATCGGTAAGATGGAATTTGCATAGGGCAGGTTATTTTAGATTGATGAATACATATATTCAAATTTCATGTCTCTATGCTGCCTATAAGAAGCGTTAACAATATGCCTTCAATTCTTTGAGTTGCAATGCAAAAACATATGAGGAAGGTGGACCTCGAGATTATAGCTTTCACAGAATGAACAGAAGGGAGGAGAGCCGTGCTGCGTGGTCACACTATATATGCATTTACATATACATATACATATACATATGCATATACACTACTCATAAATATGCATAACATATGCACATAAATATAAATATATAAATATAAATATATATATATATATATATATATATATATATATATATATTTGGTGCCAACCTACAAGTTCTTATGCATCCGAACACTAAGGAAACGTTATGGCGCTCATCGTCGAGGATCAATTTTGTCAAGAGTAAAACGATCTCTACACTTCTGCAACATTCTGCTATGAATTATGCGCTAACGAGCGTTTTCAACAACTAAGATTTTACGATGAGAAACAGGAGACATGCCGAACCCATTCAGATACAACCTACGCGAACATTTCGTTTAACAGGCGGATGCACTTCTTATTTTCAATGAAAAGAGCACCCTTTTGAAATTTGCAAGTATGGTTCATGCCGTTCTCTTATGAGGCACTTCGGAGAGCAATTTTTGAAGAACACTTGAGTGATGGGAATGGAGAGACGCACAAAACACTAATGAAGGCGCTGTCGTAGTGGACAGCCGACTGCCGACAGCCGACAAGGACAGCTGCATCACACTACAATGATGAAGAACGATTCTGGAGGCGTAATCAGCAAGCGTCGCACTACTGCACGAAAGATGTGCTCACCGACGACGACAAAATGCCAAATTTGATTGCCATCGTCGTTAGCGACCCTCAACTGATGAACGCCACCAACCGTCGAGCATCCAACAACCACAACGCAAATTCGATGTTCATTTGTAAGCATTTCATATGAGTTGATTTGATCGCCGAATATTTCCCACTCGGTCAAAATAATCTCTTCACTACACTTTTTTATAGTAACGATAAATAAGATGCTAGCAATGATAACAGACGATTTGCATAAAGCGCTGTTAAACGGATATAGTAAAATGATTTTTAATGGGACGTTATGGGCATCGATCAGCACACTTCAGAAAAATAAAATTTAAAAAAAAGATTTTATCATATGTCAATGCTATCACTGCTTGCCAATTCTCGGAATTTCGAAAGTAAGTAAAAGTGATATCATACTTCGATTGACGTGATGTCATATCTTAAGTACCAATTTCTATGAAAATCAGCAAACAAATTAAAGGAGTATTTAAATTTATTCAAAATTTAAAAATTTTTATTCAACCTAATACAATATTTATAAAGCACTAAAAATGAAGTACGTTATCATATTCTCTTTCTAACCAAAAATGAGATCCTGAAATGAGACCGACTTGCTTGAAGAGAGAAATTGCTAAGCACATATCCTTGCAACTGCTACGGTTAATTTCACTATCCTTGGTCATGAAAATCGAATACTTTCGGAACTCGGCTACCGCCGAGCGATTTTCGAAGTTCCCAAATTTCAGTGGTTGCAAAGAAATGACAAGGATTTATTAGCTCAGCATATTCTGCTACTCAAATATAAACATAATGCAAACCGTATTTGACAAATTACTGTAACCGTACGCAGAAAATTTTTAATACTTCTAGTAAGGAAGAATTACAATCTCACCTATCCTACGTCGTTGCTCAATTATTGAACTATCAGTAATTTATGATTTCATTGTTGCGCATTTAAAGAACGCCTGAGAAGCACACCACTGCTTCATTTCCAAACATGTCAGATCTTCATCTAGACCACCATCGAGACAACCAAACAGGAAGTTGCATGCCATGCATCTTGTTAGGCTAAATGACATTGATACAACTAAAGGTCCTAGGTCCTTTCGTATATTCGTCAGCTTTGCGGAAACGTTTATTTTTCTGAATTAAAGAAACAGGAAATATAACAAATTTTGAGGACTTTCGAAAATTGCGAAGCCTGCGCGAAATCTTAGCTGTCTCTATGCTTGGCTTAGGGGGAAGTTCGGCAATCTCGAATTCCTGAGGTCTTTTTGAGGATTTTTCGAGAGGTTTTAGCGGTAAAGGAGAACGAAGGAGGTGACGATATCACCTATCTCTTTTCCACTTTTTATTGCTTTTTGCAAAATTTTCATTTGCAATATGCAACTGACGCAATGTCGCTTATGTGCGTGTTTTTGTATATATATATATATATATATATATATATATATATATATATATATATATATGTATATATATATATACATATGTGTACATATATATATATATATATATATATATATATATATATATATATATATATGTCTGCTTGTTTGTTTTTAACTCGGGATCCACTACAACTAGAGCCATAAAACTTTTGAGCATGACCTTTGTTATTCTATGGCTACAACAACTTTCGAGATGAACCATCAATTTCACGAGGAGAGATAAGTGGAAATGCGTAAAAATTCGCTTGTAAGTCGTTACTGCTCAGGTCATATCTCTTAGACCAAAACATTTAACTGAGAGAAAGCATGCCAAGAAGAATGGAATTTACTTACTTCAGCAGAAACAATAGCGTACTAAAACCAATAGTGCTCAGCACTAGAGCAAAATAAATAGGCTGAGCAGAGAGCAAAAAACGATGAAAATGCTAGAGGAGATGGCTTCGATATTCCATTTCACATTTTTCCCAAGTGGGCTAACCACATTGCCTTATGGGAGTAAAAACAATGACAAAGGTTTAGCTGTGGGTTTTTAAAATGAAAGCAATCATATAAAATCTGAAAAAAGTTCCTTTGAGGCAAATCCGAGCTGATTTTGAAGAAAAAATTCCATTTGAAATTTTATGACAGTGTTAAGCATCAATAATTATTTTCAGAACGCTACAAATCCCAACACGTTGATATAATATTAGCGTCAAATCATGAAAATTCTATTCTGCATATTCACCTTTTCCAGATGTTATGCTTTGTGAGTTGAAACTGTTGAATAGCCAAGCAGACAACGGACACAGACATACATTTATAATTATGGGTACTTCATTGACACAGAATAAAATTTGCAACCGTACATCAAAAACAAAACGTTTAATAACGCATTCGCGTTTTCACCCAAACGAGTAGGTTTATAATATTTCGACAAGATTCGAGTAGTTCAATTCAAGTCATTTCAAGTATATCTGATATTCTAGAAGGTTGTATAAGTAAAGGCAAATCACGTTAGGAAGAGTGGCCCTTATATGCTTCTTTTGAATCAATAAACGGTGAGAAAATGACCATATTTGATTGGTAACGTTTTGTTGCAAGCACTAGCGAGAACAGAATGCAAATAAACAAATAAATGAGTATACGAATGAATAACTAATCAAATAAATTAAATAAATAAGCGAATAGGTGGACGAGTGTAAAATCAATAGACAAATAAATGGATAATTGAATAAGTTTTATATATATATATATATATATATATATATATATATATATATATATATATATATACTTCAGAAAATTATGCCAAAAATGCGATATACCTCATCTGAGGTTCCTTCCACATTCGATGAATCAAAAAGTCTCGAATGGATGACATTACTTAAGCAGCTGCGTTATATTTAGCGTTGAAATTCCATCTGCGAAAGTGTTTTATTTGCTTGTGGCACTCGTTTGAGCTCAATCGGCTCTTATGGCTTCTTCATGAAACACCCTAACAGCAGCATTCTATTGTTGACAGAGTCACCAATATATTCGAGCGCGCAAGAAATGACTCGACAACGGCTACATTCACTGCAAATATTGCACACTGTGGAATGCATCCTTTAAAATTTCTCCGAAAACAAATACATTCTTGTGGTACTTGATAGTTCATAATATAATCTACAAAACGCAAAACAAACCGATTATTTATAGAAGATTTGAGCTAACGACTGAGGCAATTCAAATGTAGAAGCATTATGTACCATACTTATTATTCGATGGTATCTCATGAGACCGGCTGGTCAGGCAAACGGATTGCACATGCGATTAAACCTTCTTGTTTCCACTTTCCCGAATTGTTCTTTTCCCAATTCATTTGCGAAAGAATCTGATGGATGAGATCAATCAAGGAATATCGAAATTCTGGAGGGAAATTTCAACCACACTATCGATCGAAAACATTTGATCTCTCAATTCGGAATTGGCGTTCTGAAGAAAATAGCATAAATTTTCCGCTTTTTCATGACATTCGTGGCGCCTGAATGCATTCATCAAGTTTTATAAATTGGCATTTGAATAACAACTAGTTCTGGCAGTTTTTAGCGCGTTTCAGACGGAAGGTAAAGGAGGTATAAGATCGCCAAGTAGCCAAACAATAAAAAGTCAGGGCAAATATTGCTCATGAAATATGCGTCCCTACAACTGATCTGGATAGAGTGGGTGATTTTGCATGGAGGAGAGGGCAGTATAGTAAACATAATGTCTGAAATTCTCTGAAAATCTCCAAGAAGCACCATTTTAAGCGTCTTTGCTCTTTTGCATAGAAACATGTGGAATTCCTTTGATGATTGGCTGCAAAGGAAATGAGTAATTCGCAACTCGAAATTCGTCAAAGGTTTGAAACTGAAAATTCCATAACAATCAGGACGTCTTTATAATTAGTACGCTAATTGTTTGAAGTAATTCATAACTTTGAAACAGCTATAGGAATTGGGATCCAGAATTTATGCGAACCTCAGCTGAAAGTTAACAGCCGTTTCGCATATCACTTCTATTCACACTCTAAAAAAACTTTTACAGAAAAAAAAAACATATAAACATAAGAATATATAAATACATAAATATATAAACATATAAATATATAAACATATAGATATTTAAATATATAAACATATAGATATACAAACATACAGGTATATAAATATATGGATTCATAAATGTAAATATGAATATATATATATATATATATATATATATATATATATATATATATATATATATATATATATATATATATATATATATATATATATATATATATATAATATTCGCATCCATTCATGCACAACTGTGATCGTCTATTGCATTAACGTTAGGTTTATTCGATTTCTTGCTTCTAGAAATTCCGTCAAAAGAAAGTTGTTTATAAAAGCCATTTCCGACAGGCTATTGCTTACGTCAAATAGTTGGTTCTCCTTTCGCATAAACAAATTTCAAGCGTTCATTAGTACCTCTTTGTAGTGAATCACCACCAATCGAGGGATATAAAGAAAAAATGCAAAAAATTAGTTGATATAAACTTCAAATTCTCCATAAGAGGAAATAGCAAACGCCATTAGATGCTTTGCATAAATACTTCATCTATTTTTTAACTACTCATGATTCCCTCTTTCATTCTCAGCAATCATTTGAATTTTTTAGCAATTTTTTTCCCTCAATTCATGCGATTTTTGAAAGATTCATTTGTAAAATGCATTATAGAGCCATCTTTTCTGATGCACATATATGCGCGTTTGTATGTCTACTCATATCTATGACAGTTTCAATCCCTTAATAATAAAAATTCTAAGGCATGCTCAATTAACCTCGTTTCAGGCTCATTTCAGGATTTGATATGTGCATTCTAGGACATTAACACAAGCAATGTGATGTAGGTTTAATTTCTTCAATGCCAAAAATGCATTTTTGATAGATCCATCTCAAAGGTAATGAATCATTACAATAATAACTGAATCGTTGGTGCACCTTTCGCCCCAAATGACAAGATTTACGCACACTCCAACCGTCGCTTTCAAATCCGCTAAAATCCTTCCGATTTCTTTCAGTGATCGCCGCAAGACTGAACAATTCCATCTTAGAAGTTTGAGAGAACGAATCGTGGATACAGCAAGGCTGAATACTCTCGAAATTCGTGGCTGAGGAACATGCCTAAAAAGATGCATTCGCTAGAGCCAGCATCTTTTGAAGAACCTTTATTCAATGTCTGTGCTATCCTAAGCCACCTTATCGGACTTCCTCCAGTGGGAGTAAGTGATGCACTGCATTTCACCCGCTGCTTCTGATCACTGAATGCTTTCATCAATTTACCTAATTTAGGTTCATTTCGCACGCTCAGATGTTTCACAACATATGCCGTGTTAGGGTTGCTAGTTCCAGCCTACCAAACCTTAGAAATTTTAATCCGTTTTTGTTGCTCTACAATTTAAGGGACATTCATTTTAAATAAATTTTTCAACAAAAATCAGCGACAATAGGATGTTGGAAATATGAAAACACCCTTAAGGAATAGAATCATCATAAATTCTATTCACTATCGAAATACTTAAGTGCTCAAACCCCTTTATATTCCTCTGATAAATGCTTAATTCAAGTGAAAAATTTCTATCTTTTTTTTTTGTAAATTTCTTATTCCTCAGTATTATCTACGATGAATCATTTTAGTCTTTATTTAAAAAAAAAAAAAAAAAATCTTAACGATGAAAAGATTGTTTTTTTTTTTTTTTTGAAAAAGCATTTGCACTTTAAGTGAGTGCAAGAGCACAAATGCTGCATTAGTGGGAATATGTGGTGCAAATAAAAAGCTATCGAATGCTGCAATAAACAAATTCTCATCGCACAACTCAGTTTTACACCTCTGAACGCTTTGTTCTCAAAAGTATTTGTTTGTTTCTCAAGAGTTTCGAATATATACATCCGTTTGCGTTTTCCTCTTGGACACTAATTTCTTTAGGTGAACGTTTTAGGGTGCCCACAAAATATATTTCAATGTGGATGATATCGATATCAGATACATCCAAAATCGGATGCCAGAATCTGCATAGAAAATCGCAAACTTTGCTGCCGTAAATTATGCACCCGTTATCGGAAACTAAACTAAATCGACCGAGAATAGTTTTCAACTCTTCAGTGATTTGTTCTATGGTGATACGAGACATATAAATGACTTCTAGCCACCTAGAATGAGCATCCACGACGATCAAAAACATTTCACCGCTTACTGCTCCAATAAATCCACGTATATCATTTTCGATGATATATTAGCCACTTCTCATACCCTAACTGCCAGCAACCTTTGGTGGATTCTTCTGGAGCATAACATAACCCTCATACTTGCGAACGGTCTTTTCAATATCTCTAGCCATTCCACGTAACCAACAATATTGTCGGTCCGTCGAAACTATCCCGGATGAGTTAATGAGTGATCTATTATGATCAAATGAGTTCTCGTGATCTCTGCGATCATCGTGATGTAACAAATTGTTTTATTCAAACTTATTTTGATCTTGATGTTGATCTCTCCACATTTGGATTATGGTTTGCCTTAGGGGTTATAGCTGAGGTCATAAATAGAATGCGATCTTGCTTACCAATCAATGCGTGCTTCTTAGTTATAGGAATATTATGAAACTTAGAGGAACGTTAATCTGAATCCTAGGAGTCTCAAGATGTTCTTCCTTATAAGATCAACAGTTGTTGAGAAAAGGAAACATTTATAATTGAAATCTTCAGTTGTTTTTTTTTTTTTCAAAAACATTGGTGTTTTGAATACCTAAGCTTAAGTTTTTTTCCACAAAGTTTCGCAATAATCTCGCAAGCGACGATTGGAGAACTTTAATGATTAGCACTTATAAGTAACAAATCAATTTAGCTGCTCGTTTGACGTCTATTAGTGAAGTTTTTATTATCTCTCTCTCTCTCTCTCTCTCTCCCTCTCTCTCTCTCTCTATATATATATATATATATATATATATATATATATATTTGAAATCCACAAATCGTTTTTTTTTCTTTTAGATTCCCCCATTTCATATTCGCATTTAGAATTTTACAATATTCTCGTTTTATTATTATTTCTTCAATAAGGCGAATAATTATAGTAACCTTATAATGCAACTCAAATTTGGATTATTATGGTTAACGTTCGATATAATTATGGCTGATGATCAATTAATATTTCTACAAATTGTAAGTTTTTTTTTCATAAGTATTACTTTATTATTAAATAATATATTAAAGTATTTGATAATAATATTTAATAAATTAAATAATGATGAAATATATTTGATATGAAAGTTTCTTTTCTCAGTTTTTTTTTTGCATTTTCAATGAGCTTTCTTTGTTAGAATTTGAGAATTTTTCACTAAGAATATTTTGTTTCGTTTTTATATGCCTTCGCAAATTTTTATTCAGCTCATTTTATATGACGATCATGTCTGTTCATATGTTTGTGTCTATTTGTTTGTTTGCTCGTTTGCATATATGTCTCTCTATCCGTTCTGTCGCTTTCACTAGGCGATTAGTGGTATTAGACTAAAGAAATTCAATGCTAATGGCCGATTTGACCTGCCGTGATACTTCTTGAGTTGACTGACTAATTTACAATAAAATTCCATCTGAAAATTCGATTGACAAAAAAAGTTGAAAATTAGCGTTAAGGATAAGGCGATTCGAAATAGTTAATTCGTAAGTTGCTGAGCCGGTGTTACGAGGATCGAAGGTTCGATCCACAGCGGCGATTCTTAGTTGTAATTGATTTAGTTATTCACGCCTTTTTGGTTTTCGGTAATCTAATAGTGGAATTATTTTTAAGATTTGGAGACATGGCGATCGTACACCTGAGCGATCATATCCTACCGATATTCATCAAGAGAGTGCATGGCCACAAGGATGGGGAGAACTAACTGAGGTTGGAAAATTTACAAATATTCATGTTTAACGCTTTAGAGCTCATCTAGTTGCAAAATCGTCGTGGGGGTGTTGGTGGGGGTAGGGGTGAGGGAGGTGATGAGGAGAGGGGAGAGTGAAAAAGAACAATCATTTTTCATTAGTAATTGCCAAGATTGTCATTAATACATATTATTTGTACAAGTTAACAGGATATTTTTTTTTCAAAAAATGTGTATTTCTGAAATTTAATAAAGCCGCGGTGCGGTAATTTTCAGTTGTTACCTCAAACCCATGATTACCGCACCTCCAATTAAATTTATAAGCTATATCATTACGCTGTCATTATCTACTACTTAAATTTTTCAGTAGTATTTACTGCTTAAACACCTCATAGCCAATCAAACATTGTTCACCGTAAATGTGGGCTTCAGAAGGTAGAGAACCGTCCCAAAAACATTCCCAAAATTTTGTAAGATTCTATTTTAGCCGTATCCAATGTTTGAATGTATTTTTTTTAGCTTGGAATGAAACAGCAATATGCATTGGGAAGTTTGATTAGAAAGCGATATATCGTTGGTGATACACCATTCCTTTCACCAACCTATAAAGCAAAAGAGGTTTCCTTTCATTCATAGGTTTCATTTCGTTCTTATTCAGCCTTTTGCTTTATTGAATAAAATTATTCATAACGTAATATAAAAAATAGTTTTCAGATACATATGAAAGTAATAAATAAATAGTGTAATATCGAATCCATTATTTTAGTCTTATTTAGAAGCATCCTTTCTATATATAAAGAGAGAGGAGGGAGAGAGAAGAAAGTGAACAAAAAAGAGGTGATTATATCCAGCGTATGTGCTCATCTTTTTGCTTCTCTGTTTTTAACGATGACATCATTGATAAACCAGCCTATATTTTCGAAACTTATTCAATAATTTTTAAATTTGTCAAGAAGGTCTCTATTCTATAATCGATAGCATTAAAATTCCAACTTTAGAGTACCGTAGTTATCGTTTATAAGCCCACCCTCATATACTTCCTTCGAATAAACTCGCGTCGATTTCGCAAGTTGACAGTTCGTTGAAACTCTCCTCTTTTGTGTACATCTAATGTTAACTAGCTGAATATACTGAAATCATAAAATATCGTTGCATTATGCTTGGTTTACTCATAAAAATAGGAAATTACTTCTTGTACGAAGGTAAAGCAAATTTTTCTGTTTTTGAAAAAAATAAGCAGGAGGGGATACTACTTTTGATTACCTCTATAATGTGATTTAAAGTTCTTACTGATTGATAAAAACATGAACTAGATATTAAAATTTATTTTTTCATCAATAAATCACCTTTATTCCGATGAAATATATGTATGTATATATATATATATATATATATATATATATTTATTTATTTATTTATTTATTTATTTATATATATAATTTTCAGATTTATCTACGTAGTACAGATATGAATAGGACACTTATAAGTGCAATGGCAAATATGGCCGGTATGTATCCAAATGGCGTGCCTGGATCCGATTATCCAAAAACTAAAAATGGAACATGGCCTTCAAATTGGACACCAGTTCCTGTACATACGGTACAATTTGAAACGGATCATGTATGCGGTTTTTTTTTTCTAAATTTATTCCTCCAAAAATAGCTGCTTTCTTATGCTTGAATGGGATATATCACTTTTTTAGAGAATATATTTGCATATATTTGCTAAATATTCAATGGCGAATTATTTCAGAGGGAGGAAGGGATAGGTTCATTAAATTTGATTGCTTAATAAATTTCAGTTGATGATGCAAATTAATATGCACAAGAATTTATGTCCAATGGTCGTAGATAGGCAGATGCATACAACACTAGTTAGTAAAACCGTGTTATTAATCATTACTGTGATGTTTTATTCCGTCATATGGTATTGTGATTTATTGCACAAACAAATTACGGTATTACGTATATGATATTCGCCATTTTCATTGACCTTTTGACCTTTCATTTATAGTCGAAGAGATTTTTATGGGCAAGTTAGTTTTTTTCTTTGTTCGCTATGAACGCATACGTAGAAAATTTTCATGCCTCGCATTGTGCAGTTTTATTAATTATAACATATATCACTGACGCAATATAAATCGCAAAAAAATAGAACAAAACCCATTAAACAATCATAGATTTTGATAGACACGGGATAGCATTTGAGGGAACACAAGTTATACGACAGGTAAAATATATCGTCGGTAATATATCTGTTGTTGTCAGTCTCTCTAAATTGAAGAAATAATACTATTCTCTACAGTTATTGAGCGTTTTGAGTTGTACTATTTCAGGGCATTTAAAAATAAAAATTAAATATTCTTGGTTATTTTCTCTTTGATTTCATTTACTCTTCTCATATTGACTCATTTTGATTGTTTATTTCTTTGGGAATCATTCCTGAAATCGTAGCTGAATGCTACTCATATTTTTACCGATTCAAAATTTCTTACGAATTTCAGTCGGCTGAAGCTTGAACTCGTCTGAATATGATAGCTTCAGGTCTGAGTCTACTCCTGAGCTTAAGGCTAAATCTTAAACTTTTTTGGCCGAATTTAAGCAACTAAACTTTAAAATACGTCTCTCAGTTTTTAGAAAATTATTCATCGAATATTTACATCACTCACTTGGGTATCTATAATGTTTGCAATTTTCAGCAAAATCTATGAACTGATATATACGATCAGATACTAACAATAAGGGGCACTATAAATCTTACCTATGGGTGATCGATCCATGATGCTTATGAATGTCTTTATTTCATTATTTGGCAATGTTCGTAGGTCTGTGGTACTCATAAATAGGAGTATAGTATACCTTTAATATGAAAGTATTAAGTTAAAGAATTCACATATTCGTGGAGTTAACAACGTGGCGTCAAGAAGGGGAATGGGGAGGGAAATTATTATCTCTCGCAGTTCTTCACAACTATCTACATATATTTCTTGTTTGCATTTTAAAATATTCAATTTTAGATTGGTAATGTGTTCGCAAACTGCCCTCGTATCGATCAGCTCAACGATTATATTCGCGCTAGCAAATACTATCAAAAATATGTCATCGATAATCAGGTTTTATTTTTCAATTTCACTAATTTTATAGTCATTTACAATTTTTTTTCTTTTTTGCAAAATACCTACCATTGTGGGAATATAGATGAGATTATTGTGGGAATAATTTTTGAAAATGCACGCAAGTTCTTTAGGTAAATTTATCTGTTTATAGATTCTTTTCGGATGATGTGCATTATGTTCTTCGAGTTTAAAGATTCATGCCTCATTGACTATTAAATTATTTCAATGGCTACTTTAGATCCAACACTGAACATATAAATATACAGATGGAAATACCGATAATGCGCTTTGCATATGCAAATTTATAAAAATGCATAGAAATAAAAGACTTTATCGAGATGCATTATTGAAGCGCTAATGAATTGTGATGTGATGCATCCATGTTTTCTTTAATTATTGGAGAGTCCAACTGTATCTTCGATGACCACCAACAGGTGTCATAAATTCTGTTCTGTAAATTTTTTTTTGCATCCTTTGATTTCCTTAAAGATCAATGATCTAATAATGATTTGATTGAAACGATCATAGAAGCTATCAATTGCAGGCATTCTTCAAATTTCTTTCGAATAAGACAGGCATGCAAATTGATCTCACGAATATTGAGATTATTAATGATGTTTATACAGTTGAGGTAATAATTCTTTTTTTTGTTTATAATTTTTATGCAAATTTTTTCATGCAAAAATCAATTGCAACTATTAATTACTTTTCATTGGCATTTATAATTTTTGTAATTTTTTTTTTCAATATTCAAATAACAAACAGTTAATAAAGTCATACGTATTTCATTTCATATAATTTCTCCGCTATAAATTCTACGTGCAAAAATTGAGGGTTTATTTCCTTCTAAAACTTATTTTGCAAAAGGGATGTTGGAAAGTAGGAATTTCAGCAGTCATAGTTTACTGTAATAACTGTAATAATTTGTACAGAAAGTGGTACACTGCCATTATCGTAATAGTTTGTACAGTTTGGAGTTTACTGTAGTTGTTCTGATCAGTTTCGCAGTTGGTCCTCGTGCAGATGAATTCTGCAAAAATAATGTCATTTGTTGGTTGTTGCGTTACGTGAAGTTGTGCGTCCTCTTTTACTATTCCATAATGATGTATACTTAACGAAATAGGTAACACCCTCAAGGAGATTAGTATTCGGTTGAAACGATCCTCTGATCAAGTTTTTTTTTTGAAAAATCAATATCTGAGATAGGTGATCATATTATAATCAATATTTGTAATCGCTGATCATTCTATAAATCAATATTTGTGATCAACGATTACTTTATAAATGATCTTCTAGAAGATTCACAATATGACACAACCAGATTGGATGACTGATGAGGTTGCGGCAAGAATACTTAATCTAACACAAATAAGCAATAAATTCACACTCGGTATCTCAAAACCGTATATACCGGAAATGGTCAAATTACGTGGAGGTTTATTTTCTTTTTTTTGATCCCTTTTTTCCTTCTTATTCATTCTATTTTTTAAATGAAAACATCTATTAGAGGGCCTGAAATATAACGAATGATTCGATAAAATTTTATTATTGGAATACCGAATGCCAGAATTCGAAAACCTCTGAAAAGCTGAAATATTTTGGTTTAATAAAGCTATAAATGGTTCAGTTGGGCGATTGTAGATTGTACCGGTGGAATTTTTTTTCCTTTGGGTACCAGAAGGGAACTCTTCGTCTTTTTTCTTACCGACTTTGAAACTCGTAGTGATGCTTGAAATCGATGCATTTTGAACGTATATACTCGACTGGTTTTATTGCCAGTTGATTGGTTTTATTGCCAGTTGATTGGTTTTATTGCCAACATTCGACTGGTTTTATCGCCAGTTGATTGGTTTTATTGCCAACATTCGACTGGTTTTATTGCCAGGTGACTGGTTTTATTGCCAATTGATTCCGAAACAAAGAAAATTATCAGAAATGAAGTAAATCTATTTTAATGACCGCTACACATAATTGTCTGCTTCGTATTCCAGAGAGTATTTATATGTATGAAGATGTTCTCAAGAAATTTGATTGCAACTGGCTGAGCATTGAGAAACTCGTCGTACCCTATTACATCTCTCTCTTCCTCTCCCTATACCTCCCTTCCTCCCTATTTCTGTCGGTTGCAATGAGGGATGGTTTGAAGATTCTCTTAGGTTACTGGTACGCTGTTATAAAATTGATGCTTGAGTATTGGGACTATATGAATAAGTTAATATTAATCCCTCATTTGAAGTTAGCATTTAAAATTTTTTAGAATTTTTTTTTTCAGGAAGTTTATTAAAAACGATAATCGATAAAATGATAATGAAAATAAAATGCTTGAATGATGGACAAAATGCCGATTGTAAATGGATTGGATCATTGAAATATTATGCATATTCAGCGGTAAAATTTTTATTTATATATTCGAATATTTAGTTTTACTTTATTTATTCAAAAAATTGATTAAATAAATACTCAGCAAAATTTTAATTTCTAAATACTAAAATAGTTTTAAATATTTTATTTAAAATATTTGTATGCTTCAGCAAAAGAAATAAAATATAAGACAATTTTTGAAAGAGAAAAGAAAGTTCAACTTGTTAAAGAAATTGGCACAATATGTGCTTTTTGTTTTTCTCGCCAGAATAAGCTTAATTAATGAATTGCTAGGAAGCAAGAAATATGAATAAAAATAGTAGTACCGCATTTTAAATGCTCCAATTGCTTTCCTTCACAGAAGAATCGTCTTTTTGGTGGTTTGGTCGATGTGAATGTCTATAAATTTTTTACAGTTTTATTAGATGGGAACAATGATATATTTTATATTGTATATAATATCCATCAAATCTCATAGATCTAGCTTAAATAGTTTTTGAGCCTACAATATCAGACACACAGACAGACAGTGCGAAAGACACTTATTGCTGAGGTAAGGTGCTCCTAATTTTGAGAGATCATTTCTTTTCAAATAAGACGAATTAAGCTTTAAAAAGACAGGTACAGACAGGTGTGCGCATAGGCTTGATGTGGTTTTATGAAGTAAATTTGCAATGATTTTTGAAAAAAAAATCATAACTTCCGATGGTCATTTACACTAATAAAGTAGATTACTTTCTGCAGTAAATACCTCGTTTTTCTACGATTGAAGTTCACTGACAAATGCCACCTTACTACCTTATTCATCAATGGTCTACGTCAATTTTTTTTCCATCTTTCAGCTGGCACTTATATCTTATTCTTGATTACCCGTTATCATTATATACATATTGCTCATCTCTCTCCAAAGAGGCCACTTTCTGCCTTCATGATTTTAGTTCTAGCAATAAGAACTTGGCTAACGAGCATTGATCGTATTCAGCTTGCATCTTGCATCTTACATTTTTAGTAAACGAATTGATCAGCGTAGTAATCAAGAGCAGAAAATCTACGTGAATATTAAGAATGAAAAACGAGTTGTATGTCTAGTTCTTTAAAAATAAAAAGCTAGGCATACAGCAGGAAATAAATATGGAAGATAAAAATCCTGGTTAATTTTTTTCATTCCTTACACCCCTACCCCCCCCCCCCTCACTATCACCATTCCAAGCCCAACTGATCTAAGAAGAAGTCTTCGAAGTGTCATATTTTTATCAATTTCTCTTCATGTTTTAATATTTAATAACTGATATAATTGAAGCATGACACAACAGTGGCCGCATTGCTTGCAACATTTGGTGATATAGAAGCGGTGATCAAAGGAGGTCTTCCCAAATATACAGCCTCTATTGCTATTGAACTTTGGAATCGAACTGATATAGGACTCGCTGTCAAGGTACATATATTCATTGCTTTATTCATTCGTCCTTTTTTTAAATGAAATCGATTCCGCTTCAATAATTTTTCTCGAAAGAATTTTTCACATTCACTTTTATCGGAGTTTGTATTTTAGATGGTGATTTCTATAGGTCATCAAGTAAAAGATGGTCATTAATTAGGTCACTAAAAGGGAGAGAAGAAATTCAGTCAAAATATTCGAAGCACATCTGAACAGATTCTTCCGGTCAATCTAGCTAATATACGTTATCAAATCCGACTTAGTTTTTATACGCAAATGTCCCAGGATATAGAATCCTTGATTCTAGAATCCCTCTGAAAGTATTAATCCATCACAGTTTATGAGATATTTCTTTACCGAGACAAATATTATCGAGCTTTATTTCTCAGCTAATGATTTCTATGAATAATAAAAGAAGGGGAGAGGGGAGAAAGGAAAGGGGGGTGGGGAAGGGAGGAAGGACGAATAAAATGTTTAGTTGTTCTTTGCTACCAAAGATGATCCAAAGGTCAACCAATCCCCCTCTCCCTTTTTCTGCCTTTCTGATGGCGTATTTCATTGCCATTATGAGGATCATCCCCCATCCTTTCCTAAAATCCCCCCTCACATCCTCACTCCAGAGTGTGGTACCATGGCAGTCGAATGATACTTAACAATCAATAAATATTAATATTTAAGATATTATTCCACAGTGCATCCAATCATCACAAATACGATGTGATCACTCGATTCACGAAGGGTTGCCCACCGAATAACGATTTCTGTCCTTTGAGTCAATTTGTGAGGCGATCCAAGCGATTCATACCGTATGATATCGAATATGATTGTAAAGCGAAAATCAATAATCTTACTAAACGTATTCGTGTGATATATATTTGAATTGTTTTATCATTTTATCACTTCGTGATACATTCTTCAAGCAATGATATAGTTGAGATGATAGAAAATATGAAAGGTGATTTCGAAAATTTCTACCACTGAATAGTTTCCCGTGAATAATTTCCCGTGGGTAGTTATAAAATATGGAAATAACTGACGGGCATTTACTCTTCTCCTATGGGCAAATTGATTGCGGCAAGTATTTGTCGAGTTGAACCTTGATGGCGGTTAATATTAAGGCTTTTTGCCTATTGGAATAAGCCTTGGGGTGTTTAGTGGTTTCGGAGTGCCTTATTTTCATTGAACGTTAGCCGTAGGCCATTACCAAACCTAGATTATTTTTAGAAAATCCACAATAAGGTCGATACATAATTATCGGCAATAAAATTTCGCTTAGAGAAATATTGTATAGGCACTTTTAAGTAAAATGATGAAATAGCTGCGGTGATATTTGCGTTTTGGGATTATTCGTTTATTTTATTTTATTTTATTTTTTAATGATTTGGAGTAGAAAGTATTCGTTCTATTGTTTGAAAATTGCCCACTATATTCGTTTGAAAAATTTGTGTAAATTATTTGGATTCTATCCAATTGTTCGATTATTGAAGTAAATTTTTATATAAAATGTTGTTGTGTTTGATGCATAAAACGAGTTTTTTTTCGCTTTAAATTTCATTCTCAATGGGGAAAGGTATATATATATATATATATATATATATATATATATATATATATATATATATATATATATATATATATATATATATATATATATATATGGTACATGGTTTTTGGACGAAAATATAGCCCTCTAAATGGTCATAGCAGCATTAAATGGAATCCTTAAGAAGGGGGGGGGGGAAGGGTGGTTGGCATCCCCAGTGGTTTTAATAGCTGTCGCTATATTCGGATAGCAGAGCTATTAGCAGCCTAGCATTTATTTAAGGACTGATTCAAATATCGGTTTATTCCAGCTTTTTAGTTCAATTCATCGCTTTCAAGAAAGGCTTGAAATCTAATTTCCTATCCAACTCTATGATTTGGTGCACAAGCCCCGTCCCTAGTTTATCAAATACAATCCAAGTACCCCCCCCCTTCCTCCACCTCAGTTTAATAAATGCAAATCGAGCAAACTATACAGTAATCTCAATTGTTCGATTCGTCGAACATATTTGATCCGTTAATTTAAATTTGGCGCCTTCAACGAAACGGTATGAAATGTCCGTTTTTCGACCCATAAGTCAACGGCGCCATACGAGCGCAATTTGTAAGTTTAGATGGAACTTTTAGGTTCTATAAGTAGACTTTTCCTAGTGTATCCAACTCAAGGATAGAGGTCAAGCATGTTCGGCCCGCTTAGTAAAATGTCCAGCTCCTGACCATGAAGGTTCAAGTTGTTCAGGTTCACCCGAAAGAACTGAATCCGGATAAGACCCGACTCTTACAGAAATTATGAGTCAGGTCGGGACTTCTGACCTCTCGCTTCATCTTGAAGCAATCATTTCATTTTTCCACTTTTATGTCACCAAACTTTAAAGGTTGAACGTCATGCAATCGTCGTCAGATGTTTTAATTCTCGAGCTACGTTTAGAGAATTTGCATAGTTTGACCTCCGTCTTTAAAGCATGACCTACGTGACCTCTTCGCCTATCTCCCTGTTGGCCATACAATCGCTGAAGTCAATTGCCCGCAGTTGCCCATCGGAACTCAAGCAGAACGTCGTATATTTCGCATGAGGTAGAGAGCTTACCAGTTTGCTCCACGTAACCATCACCTCATAAAGGTCATACCTGATTGGTCAATTGAATCCCTCGACTAGGATTTAGAAAAAATGTGGAATGAATGTTGCGTATCACAAGTCAAACAAACGGTCGAGCAACTTCATCATCCGCAACAATAGTTGACATCTACTTTCGTGAATCTCAATTTTTGAACCTCTAAAATTTTGAACCTGATTCAGGGAGTTTCAATTTGTTCAATTAACGATCGTTTGAAGGTCAATCGAATCGTGATTGCACATCCGCTCACAGATGTTGTTTGCATGATCGATGAAAATGGTCAATGCATGATCGGATTGTTGATGCACGTTTCACTGTTCTTTTTTTTTTTTTTTAATTGTTGATACTAGAAGTGGTCAGTGTAAATCACATTTCCCTGGCGTATTTCACCACTGTTGACTGTTATATGTGATGTTGATAATTTCGTCGATATATATTTTTCTTTTTTTGTTGAAAATAGTTTTTATTATTTTAGACTTCCTTACAACTTTACCAATAGAATTAGTTTTTTTGAGTAATATAAACAATTATCCGCCAACATTGGAAATATCCATATAACATTTGTACATGTCCACAATTATTTACACTGTATTTTTATATGCAATTTTTTTAGAAAAATTTTGACGCTCCATTCATTCAAGTAGTTGAAATTTTTTCATTTTATGCAAGAATACTTACAGTAGTTGTTAATTGATAGTGACTATATATCCTGTAATTTTCCTCATATTTCGATTCATAGCCCCAGGGGTTGTATTTTAGACGTTTACGATGAACATATTCAAGTTTTGGTGGTTTGCGCTTGATTGTTGTTTCAGAAATCGGGTTTTTTTTATTAGACGATGTTTAAGAAAATTGGCGGGATGAAAACGCCAAATCAATACAGTAGTTATATTGGTATAAATTCAAGAAAATGTTGCTCTTTGTTCATTGTAGAAAGTTATTCGTTCGGTGAGTGGTTGCTTCGAGTTTGGATGGTCAAGCTCTGAGCTTCGAGTTTCTAAGATTTCAACTGGCAACGATTAGGATTTTTGATTCCTCTTAGTTGCGTTTAGTTGTGAACATGACGCTGAGTTATGCGTTTATCATAGGCATGTCCGTTAAGCAATATAGGTAATAAGATTATCTCGGTTGATCACATTCAATTCAAATACAAATTTAAATCCCGATTTTTAAGGAATTCTACACTTCGCTTCTATAAAAATATAATTTTTTTGATCATAGGAGAGTTTTTTTTTTCTAAAAATTCCTTCTGCTCATTCCTTCAAGCGTAATGCATATATGATAACTGACTCACCTTTATTTCCTTACCTATGATGACGATGTAGGTGGTCTCCGAAAGAAACTGACACCACCGTGGAAATTAATCCATTTTAAGGCATGGTCTGCTCAATGTCCTGCAGATGCTTTCCTCTTAATTCGGTATATAACCTTTTCGAGCTGTTCTTGCAACCGTCAACCTTTTAGATGGATTCATTTTTTGAAAGATCGAATAGAACTCAGCATATCTGCATGTTGTCCTCGGTAGATCTATGGGAGTTATTGATTGAACTGAGTAAGAACATAGACAAAGCACAAGCTCATGCAGTACATCGACCACTCCGAATACCTCAAAAAACTTGGGATTTTCAGTGGTCGTTGTTATTCCATCGGCAATGACTCTGTCCAGTCGGTGTTAACGAACGAATACCAATCTAGCCAAATGCTTAGTCAACTGTGTTTGAATTGATGCTATCAGAAATTGGAAAATGTTTAGAGCATTGATAAGAGTTGAAATGATGAAGCATTTTTCAACATCGATAGCGAAAGCAACATATTTATGCATTTAGAAATATTTGTTTCGAGTGCATTGATTCGATTTTTTTTTTAACATTAAACGAAGGAAATGTGAGTCTTATGTTCATTGAAAGTGATCGTTAATCCAAAAATGAACTTCAGGGGTTATAATATGTTTCATCCACGTCCCTCTTTCGAGCAGATGGACGGTGATTTGCAATATTTGACTGTGAAGAGCATTGGAATCGCCGATCCAGCACTTCAAACTGAATGGGCCGAAAAGCGTTATGTATGGATCCCCGATAGGAAAGAAGGCTTTCTTCTTGGCTCTATTCTAAAGGTGTGTCATATATTCTCTTCTTTCAACGTAAATTGTAGTTTTTAGGTGATGAGAAGTGTTATATTATTACGTCAACTTCCTTAACGGTTCAAAATCACAAAACCTATTCCATGCTTTCTTTATCGCTAAATAAGGTATTTTTTATTTATTTATGGATAGAGTCAATGGGGTGGGGTTCACATTATAGTCAGGTCCCCATAGTTTAATAAGGAGACGTTTGTTATTCAGCGAGGTTGATATCTAACAAAATCGTTGAGACGCGATAATGACGAAAATATATATACAATCGAACAGTTCAAATGGTACTCATTGCATAAGGCTTTCAAGAAATAGATTAATCTTTTTTTAATACAAACGATTCGAAAAGATTAAATATTTATTGATGCAGTGGGCATATCTGCCACGATATAATAGAGTATGATATTGGCCGCTCAAATTTTTTATTGCCTTGTTGCCAGTTTTTTTCCGTTCAATTTGGAGAAATTGCTTCTTTTGAAGGTTCAATTTGGAGAAAAATTTTTGGCGGTGTATGAGTGATTAGTGTTTTTTCATTTATAGGCTATGAAGGGATAATTAAAGGGATTTTTTCTTCCTCTTTTTTTTTTTAAATGGTCTTCACGAAACGGCTCGAAAACGATCGCTATTGTTGATGATATGAAAGCCTGAATGATTATAACACTCAACTCGTTTATATTTGTTTTTTTAATGTTCTTTATGCTCTTCGAATTTCTACTATTTGAAAATGTTTTTCTTCGTTGTAATCTTTACTCTTTCATATATTCTATAATGAATTAATCGCTATCATATCATATCACAAGTTTTAATAAATATGCCTGAGGTTATAGAAATAATTTCAATTAAATTTATTGAATAGATCAAATTTCTAGATGTGAATTTCCTCGCTAACAACAACATCTCTAAATTTTCATCCTTATCTCTTCATCTCTTTTGCAGTTAGTGCTCAAGGAAGATTAACGAATCTGTTTTGATGAGTTTCTATCGTATAATCGAGAGAATATAACATCATTTGTATAATATGATCGCTTTGACAAATAATTTGAAATATCATAGGATATTACACAATTCATAAAGCAATGATTTCTTCTCTAATTTCTAATAAATAGAATAGATTTCCGGCAGAATACATTTTGCATGTAAATTTCACGTTTTCTTTTTTGAAAGCAAAAAAAAAATTTCAGGAGTTATCTGGTGAATGTTTGATTGTGAGAATCGTTGAAACAGGGAAAGAGGTGACGATTGGAAGAGAGGATGTACAGACTGCAAATCCACCGAAATTCGAGAAGGTCGAGGATATGTCTTCGCTGTCATGTCTCAACGAGGCATCTGTCTTGCACAACCTCCGACAACGTTATTACTCCTCGCTTATATATGTAGGCTTTTGTTTTGTTTTGTGTTGTTTTTTTTTTTCATTTCGACTATGTTTTTGGCGTGAATATAATCATATGCCCTTTCATTTCCCCTCCCCCTCATCCTTCCATCCCCCTTTTGGAGTGAGCATGGAATGAGGGTCGGCGTAGAAATTCGAGTAAGGGAGACAAGTGGGATGGCGCAAAGAGACAAAAGGGATGTCGCTAAGTGTCTTTGATAAATTAGATAAACAAGAAACACGGGTTGGGCTTTTGAAAACATATTTTCGCAGAGTTTTTCGAAAGTAAAAAGATTTCTTGATACGAAGAGTTTTGTGGCACTTGAATTCTGGTAAGAATTGGTGGCTCGATCGGGACTAAGGTTAGCTCATCTACAGATGGTCAAGAGTTGAATCTGGCATCATTTACGGCCAAGACCATGTTCACTTTAATCAAGACCCAGAAAAGAATTGGACGAGTTGAAAATAATTGCTTGCCGTTTCGTCTGACATTCTCATATTGATGTATGTAAAATTTCCTCAAAATGAACTACATGCCGAATGTATGCTACGAACAGATTAGTTTGTTGTGATGGTTTATTGCGTTACAACTGTTTATGTTGAAAACCGTGTTCGTTGCTATAATAGAGCAGTTCTTTTGCTGCGGAATAGGAGCGAGGGGAGGGTGAAGAAGGGGAAAATTGGTTAATTATCGTCAATTATATCGTTGAGGAAATTTTTATAATAGTGCAATATTTGCGTTACTTGTTTGTTGACTTGTTACAGCAGCAGCGATGAGATGGCCGAAAGGTTAGAACTTCGGCAACGAGGAAGTGATTGGGGAATTGGGGGGGGGGGGGATTGCTAGTGAGCGTCAAGTCTTGTTTGAATAGGAAAAGAGTCTTAAAATGTTTGAATAGTCTTAAAAGTCTTGTTTGAAGAACCGTTGGTTGTTGTTTCTGTAGTCTTAAAAAAAACAAGTGGGCTTTTGATCTTAAGGTGGCGGACAAAAGCTGAATCTTTTCGTTGTCTTATCAAGTTTGTCCATTGTTTGTGTTCTTTGTGATATCCATTATATTCTTTACCCATCCATACTTTATATATGTGGAATATTTCATTGCTCAATAATTAGTTTAGACTTATTCGGGTCTTTTCTGTGTTGTGGTGAATCCATATAAACGAATGCCGATGATCTATTCGGAAGCAGTTATTGAACGATATCGCGGCAGAAAACGTCACGAAGTACCTCCGCATGTTTTTGCAGTCACCGATACGGCTTATCGCAATATGCTACACCGTTAGATTTTTCGAACTTATTCTGTTGTTTTTTTTTTTCACTTTCTTACCCAAAACTTTACACAACGCGTTACATGAGATTTTGCGTTAACTCAAGCTGGAGAACGGGTGGAGAAAGGTTTCTAAATTGCTGGAAATTAAAGAATAGACCAGATTCTAGAGGATTACGTTTTACATTGGGAAATTTTTGAGGAATTTCTAGTTCTACAAGTTATTCGTAAATTACATTAATTTCAGATTAGATTTTGCATAAATTTTGTAAAGTTTCGCACAAAATCCATTGACATTGGTATGTGCCTATATCCTTATCCAAAATCTTTATTTTGTGAGATACGAAAGCAACGTCCATTAAACTGTCCTCCCGTAGGGGAGGGAAGGGTGTTTCCCATTTCATATCAGAAATTATCGGAAAGAAATATAATGTTTGTAAGGGTGTTATTATAATGGTTTCTCATTTCTGAAGCAGTTTTGTCAGAAATGATGCAGCACCATTTTTATAGGCATTTATCACCCCTATATGATGTTTTTTGAGTGGGGAAATAGTGAATGATTATTCAGAACATGAAGATCAGTCGATATTATGTACGGGCGAATCTGGCGCGGGCAAGACTGAGAACACAAAGAAGGTGATTCAGTATTTGGCTTATATTGCTGGTGCTGGACGTCATGCTAGAAATCCTTCTATATCGAGCCCTTTCAAGGTATTGTCTTCGATTCTTTCTGTAGCATTAAAAAAAGATTCAAACTGATCCATGAATTGCTGAGGAAGCGATGTTTATCTGAGGATGTTAAGGAATAAGCATGCTTCTTGCATTCGTTGGGATATGCATTCGGCACAGATCTGGTTGCACAAAAAAATTTCTTATAAGCTTTCTGGAAGGCATCATTTTGCATATCTTAATGCTTCCTAATGGCATTTTGCGTTTTCAACTCATATTCATTAGAAATTATTGAGTTTAAAGAATCGTTATTTGATGTGAGAGATGATATAAAAAATAAACAAGGGTTTACCCTTGATATTAAGATTTAATTATTTGTGTTTGATATGAAACGCTTCTGAGACTTTGTTTCTTCTATATTATATTGAACAAAGGGCGGAGTTAATTTACCTCTATGCATGTTTACCTACATCTGAGTTTTCCTTCCCGCCTTCATTTTGATTGCTTTGATTATGTGGCATGATATTCGATAAAGCTATAGTTGAGAAACAAGAATTGTTGTTGTTCGATGGATATATAGGTAATAAAAAAATTTTATTTTCAGAAGGCGGCGGCAATGAGTGAGCATCTATCGGCAATAGTAAGTTACTGTTTGAGAATATTCGACTTTGATTTGTTTGCGAACGTCACAGATTTTTGCAGTAGAACGCATTGATGAGATAGTGTGGACTTGTTTAATGAATAATGCTTTGATTGTCGATTTGTATGGGAGATTATTTTAGATCATGGGAATTGTTTCGTTTAGGTTTAGTTTACTAATAACTACACTCGGAGGATTGGGTGGAAAACAGATATAGGTGATTCGCTAATAAGTTTTATTTTATATAGATAATTGCTTACTCTATAATAAATAAATGTTTTGGAGAGAAGGTATACTGCATTGATTTGTTCTTAGCGAATCACTAGATTCGAGTGTAACATATGAATGTTTTTATTTTTAGTCAGATGGGAGAGAGGAGAGATATTCCATTGTGGATGATGGCAATATTTGTTCTTTAAAACGAAAATTTTTGTCGACGTAGTCATGTAGTACGCTATTTTCATTCATTTTTATTGTGGTGAGAGATAAAAACTCTTAGAAGTATGTGATTTCGCAGCTTATGAGCGGGTAATTTTCTATTGATTGTACTTTTAGCATGAGATGAAATTTTCGGCAAGTCTTATTCGATATGGGGCTTAAAATTTTAAGTTATAGCGCCGTCGGCGACGTCTCAAGAAGGTCATTTCTTGCATGCAATAGGCTACCCCTATATTTAGTGTTTTCGAATTTCATTTGCTTCCTCCTAATTCCTTCATGTAACTTTTATCGTTCTTTGTCGAACGATGCACTAATTTTTTGTGCCTTTTTGTATGTGTGTTCTTTATTTTATTTTTAAAAGAGTTATCTGTGGCAATTCGATGAATATTTAAAAGCTTTCGGAAATATTGGTTGCATAGTTGGAAATAGGGGTTGGGGAGGAAGGGAGCTGATCAACTAGGGAAGTTGCCAACTTTTCGGGAGCAGAGATCCCACTGAGACAAAAAAAAAGACACTTTTCGCGCGACAGATAAAGGCGAAATAACTGCATAGTGAATTGATTATCGCATCTCAATTTTTATATCCTCAATGGGTTTTGTACTTTCCATAATCCAATTTGTGGAAGGTTCCAGTTATTCTTAGATTTGCATCTTCCCTTAGACTGAACTCTGGAATCGTTAAATGGGGGTTTTTGCAAGTTAGCCAGAAGGATTTTGGTCCCTTTTTTTGTGGTACCTTATATGTTTGTCGTAATATTTTGTAGTAACTTCGAAGGCTTATTTGCTAGCAAGTTTTTAGTGAGGAATCTTTAGTGAACTAAATGTTCGCACTTTTTTTTCTGTATCGATCTTTCATATGTGTATATCGAAATATCATCGTAACGGAACATGTGCTATGTAGTAGAAACACCAAACCACCATACTATTTTCCTTTGGAGTGTTAATATTGGATGCACTTAAATCCTCCAGATTTCTTAATGATCAATAATACTATACCTATAAGCGGTAACAATACTCATATTGTTCAAGCTGCTTCCCCATCTCTTCTTCCAAGAAGCTTTATCCCACGATGTCAGCACATCTTCTTTTCTCCCAAGATGTTTTCTACTCATCCTTTTCCCTTTCATCAAGAAATCACATTTCTACGGTTATTTCAGGAAAGCAGACCGCTCTCAATCGCGCAGTCACAGGTTGCGCCCATAAAATAATTTTAATAATTAACCTATTTGACATGATCCAATAGTCGATGTCACCAAATTACAAATGATTTTTTATAGTGCTTAGTTTTTTAAACTCTGACTAAAATTAAAACTAAAGGTTTTATATTTGAAGAAATACGGTATATTATTTGCACTGATTGTTATTCATATGTTGTTGGTTGCATGTTTGTGATGCTGTGTGCTTTTGATATGAATGTTGAGCAATAATATTTCTTTAGTTGTTATTCTTTTCCATTTCTCTTATAGAAGAATTGCGTTATTAAGTTATTCTGTAGGCATTGTAATATATCGTCATGGGTGTTTCCATATTTCAATGATATTTTTCAGGGACAACTAGAGGATCAATTGCTTCAAGCAAATCCTATTCTCGAGGCATTCGGCAATAGTAAAACAATCAAAAACGATAATTCGTCTCGATTTGTGAGTTCATTTATTCCATATTTTACTTTGACATGAACAGTAATAATTATATCAGGGATAAGAAACGGTTTAGGATCTGTATTGTTTATAAGTGTTAACGTTTTAGGTGACGTCCACTTTGCTAAGTGGGTTTTTTTTTTTGTAACGTAGTTAACTTTAAATCATTGTAGCCATGTTATAGGAGCAAAATCCTGGAGTCTTTTTCTATGATTTATATACATTAGTAACTCTCCTCTTATCTCTGACTGCAGCGGTTAAAGGTGGGCATTCAGTGAAAATTTTTTCTTGCCGGAAATGAGCTTTGATCAGGCAGTAAACAGGGATTGAAAATGGTTAAAAATTTTAGTAATTTTGAAATAGAGTTATACAACAAAGTTTTTTTAATGCCTTCGGCATCCCTTTCCGGTCAAATCAGTACTTGTCGTTTGTGTATTATCTCAAATAAGGGCTTCGCTAGCAATTTAATATTCCGTAAAAAATAATGTTTCGCTGCTTGTCAGCCTCAGGCTCTTCAACGATGAGCCTTAAATATAGATCAGAAATGATGAGCCACAGATTTTTCATAAGATATAGGGGGAGAAGAAACGTCCAGATGTGCTAAGAATCGAAAATACTGAGCCTTTTGTTCGCTCTAGCCGTTGACGTTTTAAGCAAACATTTCGAGAGAACAAGATCGGATTACTTTGATCCATAGCCGACCTGAGATATGCGGGTAGACAAAACCTTTAATCCGTTATTGATTTCCCGAAGATGTATTTTTGATCGTACTTACTTGCAACGCGAAATGTTTCTCAGTTCCGATCTGGAAATTTGGAGGGGCGATGGGTACTGAAAATAATAATCTGGGAATCTATAAAATGAACCCCAATATTCTCGAGACCATCCCAATATTCTCGAGACCCGCCTATCTCCTATATTCTGAATAGTTATGAGGGGATATTTGTTTGGAATAATTAATAATTTCAAATTTGGCTAAGATTATTGTTAATGAAATGCCTCTAACAGTTGGTAGTTATTCTTTGAGAGACCACCAGTGAATATAAAAATGCATTTGTTGAGGACATTATGCTACTTCATTGTTTTTAGGTTTTCATCAATGAAATTTCTTCTTTTTTTTAACATTTGATGCTATAGAATCATCTGTAGTGATATTTTTCTTTGATATTATTGTTTTATAGGGGAAATTCATACGAGTGAATTTCGATCAATCAGGTTATATCTCAGGCGCTAATATTGAGCATTATTTATTAGAAAAATCAAGGACGCTCAGACAAGCGCCTGACGAGCGTTCATTCCATTTCTTCTATCAACTATTAAAAGGAGCTGACGAAAATCGTAAAAGTGAGCATTATTTGTTGTCTGCTTATTCGATCGGCGCCCTGGACATTTGCGCCGTGGCGCAACTAATCTGACCTCATGGGAAGCATCTAAAATCGGTTATTGGTTTTGGAATCAGCGGAATTTTGACAGAAATTTTGTTACCAGTAATGCAGTTTCAGTGATGTTTCGATCTGTTGGAGGTGGGGGGAGGGGGAGTTGTTCATAATGTACGGTTATATGTCTCCACTTTATCTACATTTGAACGTGAAGTATCGGCATTTCAATTTTTAAAGAGTTTCTTGGAGAAGTTGCAAAGAACTGTGTTGAAAATTTTCTGAATCAAGAATTTTTATTCAAAATTATGAAGCACTCACAACCGAATTTGATTTTAACTCGTTTTTTAATGTGATGTGAGAATGATCGATCATATTCTATGATTGCTCTATTGAAATCTGTTTCCACGTGTATCGCTGATTCCTACGGAAAAGCAAAAAGATCGGAAATTGGCTAGGCATTTAGTTGAGTGTAGGTTTTTTTTAATGCTCTCTTGCTTAGCCGTTTAGTGGAAAACGTTAGCAACGGGTTTATTAGGATAGGTGTATTTTGAGGAATACATTTCAAAATGGCATTGTAACTGTGAAGGATTTGTTTATTTCAGAGGCGCTTCTCTTAGAAAATGATTTGGCTCGTTATCGTTTTCTTTCGAATGGAGATACGAGCATATTGAATGTGGATGATGCGGCCGAATTCTCTACTACGATCAACGCAATGACGATTATGGGATTTGGAGAGAACGAAATTGACGGTTTGTTTGTTGTTATTTTG
Organism: Baylisascaris procyonis; assembly: GCA_037389465.1. Classification (NCBI taxonomy): domain Eukaryota; kingdom Metazoa; phylum Nematoda; class Chromadorea; order Rhabditida; family Ascarididae; genus Baylisascaris; species Baylisascaris procyonis. The sequence continues at coordinate 3,409,867 of JAZARR010000200.1, forward strand.
GGTAAAAATTGATTTTTTAACCAGTCATTTCGGTTCGTATACCGTTCGTTCTTCATTTTTATTATACGGCTATTGCTATCTGGCCTAGTTATTTGCTTCGATGTGGATTAGCCATATTCTACGCTGTATGCATGAATTTTAAGGTGAGCAGCTGCAGAGGGCATTCGGAAATTTATTGCAAGCCGACTCTAGTGTTGAGCATTCGAAAATCTTTAGCGTGAAATTTTTTTCGAATCTATCGGATGTTGGTGATACGTTGCGAGGTGTTGTATATATGCATATAGGAAAAGGTAGGTGAAAGCAAACTGCTTATGCGAGATTTTGGGAATGATATTGATTGTTTTAGTTCTCTGAGGATGACACACTGAACTTGTTGCATAGGGGTTCGATTCCCATTAGTTTTAAATTGGCGATACAATGGTATTTGTAAGGGTACACCTAGTCTTCCTGGAAGAGGCTGTTTGATGCGTATGTCGATTGGTTCTATCCTTAAAAACGTTTGATAAATGAGTGCTTTTAAGCGATAATGCGTACGGTCAGCGCCGTTTTGCTGCTCGGGAATATGTCGTTCTCGCAAGAGCGATCATCCGATCAGGCATTACTGGAAGATGATACAGGTATGACTTCGACTATATCTCTTGCGAGCATCGCAAAAAACATTCTCACAACAATGTCGCAAGAATGAAAATTCTCGCAATCTTGTTCCCGGTGATGGCCGAAGTTTTGATGGAATATGTGGAAGGAAGGTGATTATTACCATTCGAAAGGAAAAACATAACAAGCAAAAGGGGGAGTGCGGAGCGAATGGGAATATCCGTGGTGCTGTCAGCTTGTGAATTCTAGAAATGGATCCACTGTGGTCTCTTATTTGAGTAACGCCTATGATCTCTCTTTCCGGCTAATGGAAGACCGATGTTACAAAGAACGATTTCGCCTAGATGAGTGTTGTTTGGTTACAATCAACTTTGCGATCGCCATAATGCCTCCTAATTGCCAATTCATTTTCTTTCTGTAGCAGTTATTTCGGAATATCTTAATTGAAGTTAACTGTGTTATCTTTCAGTGGCACAAAAGATTTCTGTTCTATTGGGATTGCCTACATCGGAGCTCGTTAAGGGGTTCCTAAGACCCCGTGTTAAGGTAAGCCTGCCGTATTGTTTTACCGGAATCCGTGTTGACTCGCGTTGTTTAGTTTGCGTATGTGAGTTGATAGAACGAGATACGTGGCTATCTGAATTTGTTGTTGAAAGATAGAGTTTTGTTATCTTAGTTTGCTCTTGACTGAGAGCGATACCTTCATTGCTGATCTTTGCTTTGTTTTTTAAGAGAATATATTTGGAAAGGTACTCGGCGATTTTAGTCCTCCCCTTCGCAGTCTTACCTGGGAACTTCAACGAGTCATTTCAGTAACCGGGGAATTATTTTTTTTTGATAGATGTTGTTCCCACATGAGGTTGAGAATACTCACCGTTGTACTCTACATTACTGTTAGAAAGTTGTGATAGGAAGAAATTAATATTGATGTTGGTAGGTAGTTTTTCGTTCTTCAGTAAAGCTGCAGCTATTGAATCAAAGTACTGAATAAGATCGAAATCAGCGCCATATTTTTCACCTTGTCCCTTTGTCTTTTATTAGTTTGACGTGATGTGAGGTAATGCGAATGAATATCTGTTACTGGGTGTATGAAGTTACTTCTTTGAGTAGTTCACGATCATTCCTACCAAAATCTTGGCCTACCGTAGAGAGATGTCTTATAGGTCGGTGCAGCGCCCGTAGTCTGTTAATGCAGATATCACGTGCTGAAAGTTATTGACCATACTTATGTATGTGAGCATCGCGAATGTTATGCAGCGAGAGATGTCAAATACTCTTATTTTTGGATTGTTATGAATAGTAACGAAGAGTAAAAGAGTATAATTAGTTTGTTTTAAGGTGGGTCGAGATTATGTGCATAAAGCACAGAATCAGGAACAAGCTCAATATGCTGTAGAAGCGATCGCAAAAGCATGCTATGAGCGCATGTTTAGATGGCTTGTCACAAGGATCAATCGCTCGTTGGGTAGAACATCGCGTACTGGATCGGCATTCATCGGCATTCTGGATATTGCTGGGTCTGTCGGATTTGTTATGTTCCCCGTAGACTGATGCTTTCTAATTAAGTGAACATTTCGTGGACCGTTGTATATACTGTATCTAGAGCGTGAAATGAGTGCGTCATGTTAAAACTAATAATGTGTTTTAGTAATGGTATAGTAGGCGCACAGCAAGGACAGAAAAGCCGCAGTGTGGCGGGATGTGTAAAATTTTCAGTTTTTTTTTTTTAATGTGTGGTGCTTAACACGTGATTTGCTTATGTCTGACGCATTAATATTATTGGTCCCCATATATATATATATATATATATATATATATATATATATATATATATATATACTTTTGTAGAATTGAAGGTCATTTTCTTTTGAGACAACGTGGAAGGCATTAAATAAGGTTACAATTTGAGCTAGATGTGCAACAGTTCTTCATTTCTGTGCTGAGATCTGCGTTGTAGTCAGACTTGGCATGGAGGTCAGAAAAGTTTGAATATTTGGAAAAAACCTGTAATGTTTGAAAGCAGTAGGTAGCTTTGTAACGGCTATTAGAAACACGTCAAAGAATTATTGGATAGCAACTGTTTCCAGGCTTTTTTGAAGGTCTCGTCCATTTGGTATAAACCGGAGTCTCCAAGAGAAATGATTGAAGTTATAGTTTAGGTAGCGCACATTTTGGATCTTGCGCGGTCTATAATAAACCTCGAGGAGCTTTTGCCTGGATGCGATGTAAATCGTACAAATGCAGATCCAGGATAGGGAATTAATCACGAACCATCACCAAGTGGATGCGCTACTTTGCAGTTTGATTTTGCGATGCGAAAGATAGAATTGAGGTTAACTTTTTATACAACATTTCAGAATTCAGGCGGATTTTTTGATGCTGCATTTCAGTATTGAAGTGATCTTATTCATGTTTGAAAGACTATATGTTTGCAGTTTCGAGATCTTCGAAATGAATAGTTTCGAGCAGTTATGCATCAATTATACCAACGAGAAGCTGCAGCAGTTGTTCAACAGCACAATGTTCATATTGGAACAGGATGAATATCGTAGAGAAGGCATTCAGTGGGATTTCATCGACTTCGGGCTCGATCTTCAGCCAACGATCGATCTTATCGAAAAAGTCAGTAATTCATATCGTTTAAATGGTTAACAGGAAGAATAGTTGGAACTTAAGATCTTCGTATTTTGTTTGTCTGTTATCGGATAATCTGAGAAAAGATAGGAAGATTTTGTTCACCCTTTGAAAGTTGCAATTGTGCATAGTTCATGAGCTTAGAATCGTTGATAGAGAGGTATGCTATGAAAGTCGTAGTGAATGTGCTCTTAGCTGTAGTTGTTATGAGTTAAGTTCGATTATTGTTCTGCTGTTGAAGTTTAAATTATTCGTTTATATCTTTAATAAAGATAGGTACGTTGCGTGGTATTTCAGTGAGAATTGATGCAGTAAAATTGGACAGGTAGAGAATGTGCTAAGGTAACCTAGAGCGTTTAAGGTGATATTAATTTTATACGGTACCATTTCAGCCGATGGGAATATTGGCTTTGTTGGATGAGCAATGTCTCTTTCCAAAAGCGACCGATAAGTCATTGGTGGAGAAGTTGGTGGTCAACCAATCAAAGCATCCCAAATTTGTGGTGCCAGAGATGAGAGCGAAGTCTGATTTCGCCGTGATCCATTACGCCGGTCGTGTCGACTATTCAGCAGGTTGTCAAGTTCTTATTTTCATATGTTCCAGATTTAATTTATCGGGGCAGGGGGGGGGGGGGGTTGAGAGTTCATAGAGGAGGAGAGAGAGCAGCGACGGAGAGCATTATGAATAGGGAAGACTGGAAGTATGTTACGTTGAAAACGGCCTGTAAAGTATGGTTTTGCATAATTCATTTTTTAAATGTATTTATTGAATGAGACATTTCTATGAAAAGAGTAAGAAATTTTGTTTGTCGTATGTAGTTGAGCTTACTTCCATTTGCTTCGAAATAGTGATTTGTGCAGGTTAAGGGATGGCCTCGGTGAGTATACCCCTCCCCTCCCCCTTCCCCCTTACAAGGAATGCGTTGATTATTAGCGAGCAGAAATCTCTGTTTTTTCGATTTCCTCTGCATAAGGGAAGAGGGGGAGGGAATGATAATTTTCATTGCAGGGATCCGTGCGTGTTGAAAAGTTTCCATTTCTTCCTTTTTATTTTCTATGCTTACTTCAGATTTTACCATACGGTCTTCTCCACCGGCTTGCCATTGATTGCCTTCACCAAGTATGGGAGGGGGAATGCATATATGTGAGAATATAAGCGCAGTAGTAGTTAGCAGTTTTTTTTTGTTATGAAACCTTAAAATTTGAGTGATTAATGAAGGTAAATGATGGTGTATGGTGAGCTGTTGTTCACTTATTGTATTAACTAGTATTTCATTGGCTGTTAAATTTGTTTGGCTTCAAGGTTCTAATTATGTGTCGTATTCATATAAAAGTGCAAAAACAAACAGCGGAATTTATTGTCACAACAAAGGCGAACTTCAGTTGTTAGTATGAATAATATGTTAAGGTATAGGTAGATATAAGGTATATATCAAAGCTGCACTTCTGGTTTTAATTTTTTTGCATCTTGATAACATTTTTCTTTATCGCAATCCTTTCATTTGCTTTGTTTTTGTTCGTTTCAACAAAGCATTTCCTTGCCATTTTACGGCAATCGCATCATTGTTGTTTCATTGATTGATGGTAAATAATATTGTTTTGTAGGTCAGTGGTTAATGAAGAATATGGATCCGCTGAATGACAGTGTCGTCTTGCTTCTACAGAATTCTTCGGATGCATTTGTGGCTGCCATTTGGAAGGACGGTATGCTTCTGGGGATTTATTTAAAAATTTTAATGGTAGTTATGGCTACCAAGGGATCATAAAATGCTTAGCACTCGAAGAGGAGGGGATGGGGGGAAAGGTTCATTGGCGATCATTTCCATCAAATTTTGTTGTGTATTATTTCTTGCCGTGGTGTCCGCGCTCGTTGATAACAGTTCTTCTGAAAGTGTTTTTCGGTTATCGTTTAAGTTAATCTATCCGCTAAAATTTCAGAAAAAAACGAAAATTTGAGTCTTCTATATCGAGAAATGTCTTATATGAGCGAGTCACTAGTGGCCGTTATATCTTGCTTTCTGATTTCGGCGTTTCATCAGCAAGCGCGAAGGCCACGTCGATTTTCCGATTTCCAGAACAGATGGAGTGGGGGAGGTGATAGGAACCGCTGGTGTTATCGTCATCGTGTGCAGTATTTCAAAAGAGAGTTTGGTTTTGTTAGAATGCATGAGTAGTGTTGGTTCGAATTTTTAAGTGGTTGAGGTTGTTCCAGTGGAATTCGCGAGTATCGGTGTAACGGAATCATCGAACGATATGTTCGGTGCGCGCATCAAGAAAGGAATGTTCAGGACAACAGGACATTTATACAAGGAACAGTTGTCGAGATTGATGAGCACACTACAAAACACATGTCCACATTTCGTCCGTTGCATAATCCCCAACAGGGAAAAGAAGGTTCAGTTTACGCTTCTTTGGGAGTTTTTATGCATAGCAGATGGGAGTGGCGGAAGAATTTGATTGGAGTATCGTTGGGGTGATTCAGATAAACGGTGCTTCCTCTGCACATCGGAGAGGCTTTTTTCCGCGGAAATGGGGTCAGTGATCGCTGCTTTTGAAAGGTAGTGAGATATGGAAATAACAGTATTGGAGCCGTTAAAGGTCTATAAGAGGGAGCCCCACTGGTTGGAAAAGAATTGTTAGTGCCAATAAGTGATAAAAGTTTGTAATCACCTTTGGTAGCAGTAATCAGTTCATCATAGCGAGCCAATGATTTATTGTCAGTGGTTCACCTTTGTTTTCCTTCAGCCAATTTCTCTCGCTTGGATGAAACCACTCTTGAATATTTCTGAAGTATTATTATTGGTTGCTGATTTGAGTGTTTGTTGAAGTTATTTCAATTTTGTTTTTACATTTAATCATTTTATAAGCTGTGTTTGTTTGCAGGCAGGTGTAATATGTGCGCCTCTTGTTTTGGAGCAGCTTCGATGCAATGGAGTTTTAGAAGGGATTCGAATATGTCGTCAAGGATTTCCGAATAGAATACCGTTTCAAGAGTTTCGACAGCGATATGAAACATTATTGGCTCGTGGAGCAGTGCCACCGGGATTCATGGATGGCAAAGAGGCGGTGAAGTCGGTTTTGCAATTGTGCCTTTCATTATTGATGCATTTGTTTAGAACAGAAAAAATTATTGATATGTCCCTTCCATGGCTTATAAATCGGCTTCTGCCATGAACCATGCACGTTTGTATGTGTTGTGTATTCATTGTATACCTATTTTTGGATGTTGGCAGATATATTTTGAAGGGATGAAAGAAAAGTAAGCCATTATTTTTTAAAATTAGAAGTTGGCTTGTGCATTGAATACTGAAACTTTGGATTCATTCACTTCGGTTCGTGTTGTTATATATGTGTTAATTAATAGCCTTGAAGGATGGTTAAACACACGTTTTTAATGCTGCTTTCACAACAATTGATACTTATTACTCGAGTTTGTTCAATTGATGCAGCGATCACGCAGTTTATATAAGGGAAGATGGTGGGTTGAAGTGAAATCTTGCCTCTTGTCGTATTCTTAGGATTCAGATGCGAGCAGAACTTTCAAATTTTATATAAATTCTCCAAAAGTTTCTTTCTATCAAAAAAAAATCCCCTACGAGTTATTCAAGAATTTTTTCTGAAGTTTATCATTGCAGGGAAAATCATCTCAATTCAGTTCCTAAGAACGGAGAGAGAAGGAACATGGGGGGGGGGGGTGAGACTAGAGATCTGAAATTGATAGTTCAGCTCAGCTGTACTTCGACTAAATTCTCTTACTACAGTTAACGGTTAACGATTGCGAATTCTCGATTGGCTTAAGTGAGCTATTTTATGCCTTCATCGATTCTACAAATTTTCAGTCAGTTCACTCCGACTTGAATTCTTTTCGAGGAAGTAGATGCTGAAAATTCGCTCTTTGCTTATTACCGTTTTATGTTACTTTTGCTTTTTATTGACTAGAAAAGAGTGGAATCGTTTAATAGAATTATTTATCGTTAAAATTTGATAAGCATTTTTCAGGAAAATCCTCTCGGTGATGGAAATGGATGAAAACGTATATCGAATTGGTCAGTCGAAAGTTTTCTTTCGAGCTGGAGTATTGGCTATATTGGAAGAGGAGAGAGATCGTCATTTGGCGGGTATTGTGGTTAGCTTCCAAGCGATTTGCAGAGGATGGCTTGCGAGACGCGCTTTCAAGAAACGTATCGAGCAATCCAACTCGATAAGGGTCATTCAAAGAAATGGTTTGGCTTGGATGCGACTTAGAGATTGGCAATGGTGGAGACTCTTCTCTAAGGTTTTTTCATCTTTATTTCTTTCATTTTTTCTCTGTCGTTTGATTTGGGAAATCTCAACTTGGACTTGATAGGAGCAACTAGAAGCGAAAGAAGCTAAATTTAGGAATTTCCTGATCTTCGGAAGGGGGAAAGGGGTTAATGGGATCCACTACTGCATTGTTTTTATCTGTAAACATTATAATTTAGAATACCATAACAACTATTCTGACTTAATTTCAGATGAGTGGTTTCAGCAGTAATTTATGCTCTACTAGGGTATTTTAGGATGACATCGGCATTGTAAAACTCAGATGAGAGAAAGCAAGAAGTTACAGGTAAAACCTCTGTTGGAAGTGACGAACAACGAGGCATTGCTGGCGGCTAAGGAATCTGAGCTGCGCGAGCTTCGTGAGGTGCTTCAGCGTAAAGAAGATGACCTCGACGATATTACTGAACGTGTGGAACAGGTGCTGTGGGTTGTTGTTTTATTTGTTCCCGATGAGAACGAGAGCGTTATGCACAAAGATAATAGATTTTTTCTCTCTGTATATATTTCTTTAACCGTCCTTCCCGTATTTCTTCAGCTGTTGGCGTTTAAGCGTCGGCGACCTGTCGCTTTGGCAAGTGTGCAGGTTGGTACGATGCCATGCTTTGAATGGTACTAATATCTGACAGTATACCTGAACTTATTCTACAGGTGTATTGAATGCTTTCCGAACTAAGAAATGTTGAGATTTAAAACCAGTTCGCAGTTGGCAGAGATTGGAATATCTGCGGAATGTTTCCGGTCGAAGTGCTTCCTGAAAAATAAACGTGGAAGATGCGTTGTTTTTTCAAAATTTTCGCAACTTCTTATCGGATATTTGTACATGCCATTCTCCGATGGCCTCAAACAGTACTGTAAAATTGCGAGATTTTATTGTACCAACCGACTGGCTGTGCTAAACTGTCTTTGGTACTAAAACGTTCTGTTGCTCTTCCTCTTCAATTTCCTATTCCCACAATTCAACACTATTTCGTTGCTGGATCAAAATCAGTTTTCGAAGATATGTTGGTAATACATGCTGAATATGTTTGCAAGCTGGAATAGAGTTCGTTGGTGTAATCGAATGGACGTTTAAGCATTGGGAACCTCAACTTGGATCTATAGTTCATTTTAGTTCGAGTTTTTGTTTTTTTTTGCACATTTCAGTATCCTTTCGCACAGCATAAAGAGTCGATTTGTACTTAACGGAAGGTTGAAGCACCGAAATTTTATGGTTCGACTAGAGTAGCGATATGGGGTTGTTATTTATTGTTTGTTAATAACACTTCTTTGTCATAACGACTACATGGATAACGTTGAAAAGACAAGCTTTACGCAATGTTTTCGAGCTTTTAAATATTCATTGGGAGCAAGTTTTTTTCAATCAATCACCTTCGATTCGGTTATTGAGGTTTTTATTATGTTATAGTTTCGATTACTGTTATTTGCATAGGTGTTAATAGGTATATTATTTGCAGTTGAACACTGAGAGAGCACAACTTCAAGAGCAATTGCAAGCGGAAAGCGTCGAGAAATTAGAAATGGAAGATATAAAGGAACGTCTTGTGCAGCGTGTCGAGGAACTTGAGGATCAGTTAAAGAATGCAAATCGTCAGCTGGAAGAGGATGAAGAGAAACTAGAGAAGTCATCTGATGCACGCAGAAAGCTTCAGGTCAGTGCAGTAGTTAAATATTGGCTCTTTAATTGGCGTATCGAAGGTAGATGGGGATAGATATTTCGTTGATCAATTTCTGTACAATTGACTTGAAACGTTCTGATTTTAATGATTTTTAAACGTGTACACCTTCCAGGTCTTTGTTCTTTTCTTAGGATATCCTTTTTACAAATACGATCTATTTTCACCATCTTCTTGTTCATTTTTATATTTTATTTTGCATTCATAGTTCTTAAATAATCTTATGTTTTTAATGAATGGTGCATTCATGGGTTTAAATAATTTCAAATGTTCGCATTGTTTTTTTTTTCTTTGAGGAAAGTGTGGGAGATCGGATTTTTTTTGTTGATCGGATTTCCGTTGTTGTTCCTTATAAAGGCAGGAAGGAAGGCGAAGATGAAGTGATTCACATATGAGAAGAATTAATCCACCTTTTCTTCCTCTATGTTTTCAGTCGATTGCAAGCTCGACTGGAGATGGCAAAGAAGAAAAGGAAAAATGTTTCTGAGTAAAACATTGCAGAACATGTTTACTTCACCTTCACTTAATTAGGACAATGTCGGAGATAGTAGCACAATTGGGAGATGAGTTCGCTGTCGATTCGAAAAAATAGCTTGGAGGAAGAAAGAGACAAGAAAAGATTTAGTAGGGAAGAAGGAAGGGGAAAAGGAAAATTTTTCGAAAGACTCCATTTTTCGGAAAAATAGGCGAGGTATGTTTGCAGTTAGTTGCTAGTAGATAGTTTTGATTTTGAAATTTTTCTTCGACGAATTCGTTCTAATTTGTTGTATTCTAATGTATCTCATTTATATGTAGGCACTTTGTTTTGTTTCATCTAAATCGCTCTTGAATAATTCCTATTCATTCATTCTTTTTTCTTTTTGTGAATCTATCATTTTATTATCCTTTTGGAAACAGGATTATTTTTTAAAACTTGAAGCGAGCGTTTATAAAGTTTTTTCGTGAGTAAGTATTGCAAGTAGTTGAAGGTGTCGTTTAGGTGCTTCAATACTGAACATTTTCGACGTTAATCCATAAGCAAATTTAGCATCGTTGATTGCAGGAGAGTGATTCCATTTGTTGGTGATTGTTTTCTATAAGAAGGTAAAGTTAGTGAATGTTTTAGTGATGGAGGGGGGGGGGGAAGTGTTGAACGTGAAGTTAGACCGCATCAGAGTGAGTGACGTATTGCAGGAGAGTTCACAACATCTCGAGGAGCAACTCGAGGCAGAAGAACGCGCTCATCAGAAGGCATTACTCGACAAAACTAGCGCAGAACAGAAACTAAAGGCTGCCCTTAAAGAATGCGACGAGCTTGGCCAATCGAATCAGAAGGTAAGGAGCAGATCAGAGTGGTAGTGTTTCATCTTCTTAGCGTAGTTTTCAGGTTTCTTCCCACCTCAACTCAATCCTTCGCCAGTTAGGATTGAGTTGAGGTGGAAGGAAAGAGTTGTTATCACGGGACAACCTAACTTCTGTTGGCGACTGTTGATCTTTATTGATTCCTAAATTTCATGGAAGTCTCAAAGTGGGGTTTTTAGATCTGTGAATGCAGACATGATTGTTGAAAACGGTATCAACTATTGCATTGTCCATTTTTATTTGTTTTTTCGAAGGTGACGCCCGTTTGCGATGTTTTCCATTTGCATTACTGTTTCACTTGTTCATTAATTCTAATCACATTGCGGTATACTTTGCAGTTGGGAAAGGAAAAGGTGGCATGTGAGGAGCGGATTACCGAACTGAGTGCAAATTTGGCTAATGAAGAGGAGAAGTACAGACAGTTGACGAAACTGAAAACAAGAATGGATTCGCAATTGGCCAGCCTTGAGGAACAACTCAACGAAGAGAGAACTGTATGATTTTACGGTTGTTTGCAATTTGATGAAGAATTTTACAAGTGCTGTTGGCAGAGAGTGGGTTGTTAAAAATGCGATTGGGGATGTATTGTGGGCTATTCGAAGGTTGGTCGCCACCTAATCTCTTCGGGAGTAGGTTCAAAGTGCTTGGTAATCATTTCATGGGTTTAGTAGGTTTAATAGCAGGTCTAATTAGGTCATTTCCTAGTGGCTACCATTCTAATGGTTGCTGCTTATAATAAAGCATAGGTATGCGTGAAGGATTATGACTATGTAGGTGTTTATGTAGTTGCAAGAAATTGTTTTTCCAATGCGCAATAGGATTTATCGGGAAATTTTTGTTACCCTTATTTTGGAATACAAAAAATGATGTAAGGGAGTCATGATCTCTGTCACAGATGTGAATGTTTTATTAAAATTGATCGGAGAAAGGACGATTATGATTCACCGCGGACCGTTGGTTATCATAAGTTATGGAATAATTGACGTATGGCCATCGTAGTGATGACGACATATTGATAAGAAAGAGAGCGACGATCTAATTTTATTGTTTACTTTAATGCTTAAGAGTCGTTCACAATGCGAAGCGGATAAGCGACAGATTGCTGCCGAACAACGTGAAATGAAGGATGCTATGGAAGAGCTGCAGAAGAAGCTTTACGATCTGAATGCGATATTGGTAAAGAGGGAGGAGGAACTGTTTCAAGCTTTAACAAAGTAACGTTGCCTTTTGCAAGAGTTGGAATAGGTTTCGCAGCATTTTTCTAAAGTTTCGTAGTGATTTCCAGATAGGCTGCAAAGAGTGTATAGCATTAAGAGATGGGCATCGTTCCTATGTCTTATTTCATTTCTTACGAATGGCTCTCTATGTGAAACTTGTAACGGGAGCAACGAAGAAAGACGAAGTAAAGCAGTTAAATATATCCTGCGAAAATTCCATGTCATTTTAATATAAAATAGAGTTTGCAAAATTTTATTGCTGGGAGTAGCGGGAATATATTGATCTATTGCTTTTCCAGTGGAGAGTTTCGTTTTTCTTGCGTTTTGCATTGATGTATAATAAGACACTACGTTATATGGCCTTATTTTGTCCTTGAAATAAGGATAATTTTTTAATGGAATCTTATTTTTCGCTTAGGTTTAGCTGGAACCCAAATCATCCTTTCGATAATTGTACAAAAATATATTGCAACGTTATGCGATTTATCAGTTTGTCATATGCCGTTTTCGTTATTGTCTCTGGCTCGAAGTATGTACAGAAGTACCGCCTAATTGCGGATACTGTAGATGGATTCGTCTAAGTTTAGATGTTGTCTTGACATTTCCCTTGATGTTGGCACTAAAGTCGAACTCGTGAAAATGGTTTCCCCCTTCATCTCTGCGAAACAATTTGAGTTTTAATCGCTATATTTTTCTCTTCTCCATAAGAAACTTTTGTAGAAACAAGTATAGGACATTGTTTGCTTATAGTTTAGTTAGTTTGGGGATCGTGAATTAAAGTGCGATTTGTCAAATCTAGTATTCATATATATTGAGGTTTTGAAAATCAATTGAGGATGAGAAGTAATTTTAATTTTGGGATTGTTTATTGCTGTCATAGAAGGTTATTGTTATTATTCACTTATTTCCTGATCACATGATGTGGGTGCTGAAGGGAAATTGTTTAGGCGAGACAAGGAGAGCCAGCGATTGTGGCAACCTTTTTATTGTTTTTAAGGAATGGTTGGATGGTATTCAGAATCGAATACTTATAGATACGACGAGGAGCAAGCGAAAGGGCAAATGTTGAGTAAGCAGCTAAAAAATGCGAGCGCTGAATTACAAGAAGCAAAGGAGGATATCGAGAATGAACGATCTCTTAGGTCTGCAGTCATTTTATGCTTTTATTTACTTCTTTTTGAGGGCTAATTTTTGTGGGAAAGAAATTAGGGGGGGGGGGAGATGGATTAAGAAGTGGATTCATGGAATAATTAGCTTTGGCGAATATAAGAGCGGGGAAGCAAGCTTTGGATTTATAAAATAATTTTCGGCGATGATGAAGGAGGGAAGCTGTAATTGAAAGTACAGCAATAAATAAGAAAATAGGAAAGTACAGTAAATGGCTTTAAAACAGTAAATGTATGTCCTTGATACATATGAATTTCTAGCAGGTTTCATTAATTAAATAAAATGGATTTTGAATAGGATGAAGAGCGAACGTGGTAAACGCGATTATATGGAAGAATTGGAGGCACTGAGGCATGAACTGCTCGAGTCACAAGATAAAACACAGGCGAGCGTCGAGATGAAAGCCGAACGAGAAAAACAATTCCAATTACTCAATGTACGATGAGATTGATGAATATTACAACGTTTTTTTTTCTTTTTTGTGATATATTTTTTGGGGATATGGAAGGGGGAAGTTTTTTGTTGATCACTTTTTTGGGTTTTTGAAATTTTTTATAGAATTTATTAGAAGTTTTTATTATCTCGAATGTATTTTGATGGACATTTCCTGTTATTTGAGAATGTAATTTGCGTTGATTTTGTGAAGGATATCGAATTTCAAAATCATAGTTTTTTTAATTGTATACGATAGGCCACTTAACAGCATTCTCTAGACTTTTCTTGTAGTGTAGTGTTTTGAAACCGATCTTCTTGTAATAGTTACTAGCGACTTTGTATATTGCATGTTAGGAATTGTGATAAGTAGAAATGTGAGGTTTATCTTATATCTCGTTTCAATCGTTCACTTAATGTTCACCTCAGATGGCCCTTTTTCTTTCTTTCATTTTGGAGTGAAAGAAGGATGAGATAACATCATGACTTTATTTTATTGCCAACATCGATCTATCTTTTCTCTAAGAGGAATGAGTGCTAGATTTGTTAGTAAACTGCAGATAAACGATTAGGGGGGTATGGGGTGGAAGGTGGTGTTGATGTTAGTGAACTATTTCGTGTGGATGGAATTATAATAGCTTGCACTTGAATGGAGCAGAATTTCTGTTGAAGAGACCTGTGGAAATATAAGGTTTACTTTCGTTATTTTTATATTCACAATACTGAATTGTATTCGATTTCATTAAGCAGATGGGGTTTAAGAAGGAACTCGAAGAGTCGAAAATGTCCTCCGAGTTGAAGATAAACGAGTTGAAACAAAAATATGCGAAAGAGATTGATACTCTCAACGATCAGGTCGACCAATTAAAACGCCTCAAGAATCAAGTAACCATTGCACATTTTATGTTGTTTTTATTCAGTTAAATATTTCTGCTTGTTTTTTTTTTTTGATGTTTATTAATTATATTTTTGCATAATTTATCTAATGCTTTTAATTAAGGAAACTTCGGTGTTAGATATATGACAGCGATGATGTTCTTCTATGATTGAAGTGACTGATGGAACTTTCGTTTTAGAAAATTGCAATTAGAGAAGTAAAAATTTGTTTTTATCGTAGTTGTTGTACTAAATAAGTGCAAATAATCCGGGAATAATCCAGGATTATTGGCTACTAGAATTAACGCATATTGATTTATGCATTGGGATGCATCGTAGTTGGGCTTTATGCATTCATTGTATCGCCTGTTTATTATCGAAATGGTTTTTACTGATCGCCGCACACAATGTCGAAAAAAGCGTTTGCCGCAGTATGTGCACGGATGCAGATGCGCATATTTTTGTTGGCTTAATAAAATTGTTGTTGCTGTAAATATAGGTCGAATGCCCGGCGCATCTGCCTATAGTCTTATAGGCACATTCTCTGATTGTATCTTAAAAGTTTTTTAGAGAGAACAGATTGGCGGAAATTACTGAAAAACGTGATTGTCGAGTTGAAAGCGGATGAGACTGTTTTATGCCCCTTTTCCATGTAGTAATAAAGCAGAGGACCGTATATCCTGACTACTAAACAGGTATTCATAGTGCTTCTAGTTGATATGTTTTGATAATCTTATTGAAGCGTTCCCCAATCTCCCTTTCCTGACTAATGGCTTAGGTGATCAGAGGTTTATTTAACGGACATCGGATTTTTTAAATGCTAAAGTTTGTTGAGTCGTTAAATTTAGCTGTTGATCGTAAATGATCGCTTTCATTCAGTTGGAAAAGTCGAAGGAGCTGATCGAGAAAGAATTGAGTGAGAAGAACATGCTGTTGGAACAGTGTCAAGGCGCTAAGATTGATGCAGAAAGGAAGCGGAAGGTTGCCGAATCGGGTCTATTGGAGTGGCAAACAAAGGCGAATGATGTGGAATTGGAACGTACTTCAATTGCTAACGCTCTTTCAAAGGTTCCGCTTTCATTGTTTTTATATATTCTTCGAGAAAGGTGAAAATGATATCGTCATTTCTGCTTATATTTGAGTTTATAAGACATTGAAATTTGCTTTCGCAAGAAATTGACAGGTTAACAGAACAATTAGAAAAAAATCTGAGCGGCATGCTTTTCGATTTTGCCCTTCCAGATATGTGGGCAACTTCTCCCCCATATTATTTTATGGACAGCCACTTGCGAATAGAGTGGTCGGCAGATGACTTCCATGAAGGAAAAGGATAGAAGGAAAGTATTTTCCTTTTATCCTTCTTTCCTTGAAATGTAATGTATTTTAACGCCACAAAATATACAGCCGACCATCACTGAGTGGATTGAGGTTATATGGAATGAATCGAATAGGGTTTGTTTATTTATTTGTCATTTATTCATTTATTTCTTCGTTTGTTTACAATGCATCGAGTATTGAAATGCGGCGGATGATCAGAACACTAGGTAGCTTAGGTGAATGCTGTTTCCGTAACGTTTGTAATTCAAGCTTCAAGGGAGACTGTAGCCGGCATTATAGTTTGTTATCATTAGATGATACCCCTGCGTTAAGGATTACAATATTTGAAAAGTTTCAGGCTCAAATTGAAATTGGACAACTTCACTCGTCGTTGGAATCAAAGGAGGACGATATAGCAGCGTTACAGAAGAAGGTTGTCGATTTAAGTGATCAGGTGAGTTCTAATTAAATCCATTAATGAATTTTCATGAGGACCAATATTTACTGTTCGATTCAACGGCGATTCATACGAAAGCGCCGTTTTGTGCAAGAGAATTGCGAGAGGTAGAGAAGAGGAGGATCAGAAACAGCATGGAAGTGGTCGACTTTCTTTTTTTTGTATTTTTCATAGACAGTGGCGGTTGATGGTCCTTCCCCCCCCCCTTAAGTTTTTGTAAGGATGAATGACCGAAAATGAAGAAGAACCCTGCAAAGTGATGCTGAGAAAAAATTTGCAATTTTAAATAGTCTAGCAGTTTGCAGAATAGGCTTACAGTAAGCCTGCAGAATAGGCTTACAGTAAGCCTGCAGAATAGGCTTACAGTAAGTAGTTTGGGGCTGCAATGCAGAAGTGTTGAAGTTCTATCGAAGTTCTGATCCCTCGACAGGTTTTGGAATTTGGTTATGTTAGTGGTTGTTTTATAATTTAAATTGTTGGGGGAGCATACATTGCATTTCACAAATGAAAGCGTTGACCGTTGACGTAAAGAATTATTCATTTATCGCCGTGTTTAGATAGTAAAGTGATAAATAGAGTATTGCGTTTGTATGTGGTTACGAATTTCTTTAAAACGATTGGTTCTCTTTTCAGTAAAATTTTCAGTGAATAAAATTTTTCAATAATCTTGCGCGGATATAGATAGATATATCCGCGCAAGTTTGATTAATTGAAAATTTTGGAGAAAGCAATTAGCACACTAATGTGAAGCTGTTTTATATTAGGGAGTCGTCTGTTAATCAGCTTGCTGCTGTTATGCAGCAAGTGTGGGAGGAATAGGGAGTTTCATGTGGGGTTTGTAAGAAATCATTGCTCAGGTATGTCGCCATGTGATGTTGCATTTTGACATCATTTAGGATTCTAATGTAAGTTGTATTATTTGGATGAGATCCATTTGAATTTATGAGTTAGTGGTTTTTATTGGTGCTTTAGGGTAAGTAAAGTTATTATAGCTAACCGAGTCAGCGGAGCAACTTGGAGTTGAAAAGTCGCAGAAAGGTGTGCTACAAGAGAAGATCAGGGATTTAGAGAACGAGTTGGAGGCCGAACGTGATGTGCGTGAGGATGACGAAGGCACAAGGCAGAAAATGGAAAAGGTTGTTTGCTCAAACTACTTGTGTGTGAGGGAAGGCAATGAGCGGACTAATCGCATCAAAAAGAAAGGGGAAGATTGCTTTTGTTCAGAGAAAGTTTTTAAAATGAGATTGTTAGAGTAGGAAGGGAATTCTTTATTGCGTTAGTGAAACCGGAGTGAATACTTTGTAGGCGGGGACGATCCTTCGTCCGCAAAGAACAAGAATTACCCTCCCCTAAACTTGGAATTTTAGGTTGCTAGTACAAAATTCACACTGAAAGTGTTGCGTTCGGTCCTGATGAAAAGTTTTGGGGAATCAGCAAATCTTTCTGCAAGAAAAGGATCACAAGTTTTCTTTAAAAAAAAAAAATTGTTAGATTTTTCTGAAATTTAACTCATGGATTTAGAATTTTATGAAGCGCACAGACGGCTGCGTTAATCACCTCAGAACGGAGAATTATTACTATGGTCCTGTGCACACTTGAATAGTATCGTTTTTAAGTTCCAAATTAACCGCACTGGGACATTTCTATACGGCAATTTTATACGCACTATGAAATGCATGGTGCAGCTGTTGCAACCAGTAGAATAGGAGGTTATCAGTTACCATGCAGTGATGGCCATCAGTATGGTGTGACCAATGACAGTACAATGATCATTGATAAATGGGACTCGCTGTGCAGCGTTTGCTGAGGTGTCAAGCAACAAATTAGATGAAGAATGTCAGGTAGGCACAGATTCGGGATCATCTAGAAACGAGGCGTGAGGAACACATCAACGCTTACTTCACTTTATAATTTGTGAAATCATGCTGCTATGTCATATTGTGTAAAAAGAATGAAAAAATTTTAAAAATCTCTGGTTCTGAGGTAATAAGGGTTAGCATTTCCGCTGATAAAATAGGATACGCTCAATAGGCCTTGAGTATGGAATCCGGGTGATGACATCCGGATTGACGATTATTTATTCCATTGGATTCCTCTCGAGGATATCATTCAGACAACTAGTTTATAGCGGAATTCAAAGCTCGCAAAATCATGGAGATAATTGTAATTCTACTTTAATTCTTTTCGTATTCGTGGAGGTTTTGAACGAGGAACTCTGCGATGCGTTTGTTGCTGATCCCTCCGCATCCGTTCAGAACGGCGCTAAGTACCCCCTCAATCCCTGCAATCCTAATGTTCTGAAATTATTTCCGGCTATGCTGTTACCTGGACATATATTTTTTGTCGAAACGATTTGATTGTCATATTTAGTTCCTTAATTGCGTTGCAATGGTAAGCAATGATGTCGTTAATAATTATAGGAGATCGCTAGTCTTAAGCAACAACTGATGGATCTGAAAAATAAGGGTAGTGAAGAGGCACTAAAGCAAGCGGAGGAGTCCCGAAAGAAGCTGCACAAGGATCTTGAAGCATGCCAGAAACAACTCGAGGAAACACAGGCAGATCGCCAACGATCCGAAAAGGCCAAAAAGAAACTCATGCAAGAGGTGAAGACTTGTTTTCTTCGATTAGCTAACAGTAGAAGCATCTGACGTGGTTAGATTTGACGTAGGATCAGCCTTTGTCCAACTGTAGGCTTTTTTCGGCTTTATTTGCTCGGATCCCAGAAATCTTTTTCTGTGTAGACCAATAAGGTAGCGAAAGAAAGCGAACTTCAGTGGTGGGAAAGGGTGTGCGAATCTGTTGGAAGCTCGCCCACCTTTATGGACAGGGCTGCTTTTATTTTGTATGGATTAATAAGTGTGAACTATAATGGGCCAGCTAAAAGCTTCGTTGGTGAAAATTGGTGTGTAAAGTGGAAGCGTGGTTTTTGGTTGAATTTGTGATAGCATACTGAGATATTTTCCTTTAGAATGAAGATGCGAGAGTAGAGCTGGATAATCTTCGTGCACAGTATCGCGAAATGGAAAAGAAACAGCGCAAGTTCGATCAACAACTAGCAGAAGAGAGAGGCAAGACTGCAACGGCCATCGCCGAACGCGATCAATTAGCTCAGGATGTGAGCTTTGAACACTTCCTTTATTGTGAATTCAATTGCATGCAGGATTTTGGTTCGAGGAGGCGAATGAAAGATTTCAGATGGTCATTTTTCCAGTATGGAGCACTGTACAATGAGATTTTTTTTTCATCCTAGTTAAACATAGTAAGCTCAAGCAGATGGTCCCGCGACCGATCGGAAACCGAGAGGGCGTTCTAGATATAAATATGCAGGTAAATTCCGATTGTAATTTGTGATTGATCGTTGATAGGAATACGCACATTTGCGATTTTGCGTCTTTGTATGAATTGCTTTGATCTCGCTTGAAGCCGATCGGTTCCTAGTGGACATGAATGCAGCCTGAAATAGCACTTCCTGTTGGGGAAATTAGTTTTGAAAGCATATTTGTCATTAAGGTACTATGAGCTTGTTGTTCTTGTTGATGTCCTAGACAGATTCATATCTGATGTCAGGTAAGGGAACGTGGATCGAAGGCGTTAATAATGGCAAAAGAGATGGACGAGATGCGTGGATGTCTTGAAGAGTTGGAACGTTTGAAAAGGTCACTTCAACTGGAACTCGATAATCTTGTAAGTTATAATGAGCCTCTCCACATGAACTTTTGCAATGTTTGTTTTTGTTGAAGAATGTTGATAAGGAGATCTCGAAATATATGGTGCAGAGGAAACCGTACGATAAAAGATAGTGATTTTTTTTGCATTCTCAAAATAGAGAAGAGATACAGTTATGCCCCGATTTCTTAGAAAATTGAGGATTTGGATCTGCCATGCGGACATCGGATTACTTAGGCTAAGGCTTATAATCCAATGTCATGCTCTGCATATCTTGAGGATGGATCCGTAGAAATGTGACTTCATCAAAAACGATCCGCATAATTCATTAAAAAATCGGCAATTTCTGATGAAGCGTAGACGTGCGAGGGTAGCCAAGGTGATGGCAGTGGAGCAGCAAGAGTCCAACATTTGCATATAACGCTGTTTTATCATCGGCGGTGTTTAAATTTGTTGCTGTGATCTTTGTATCATGGCGTAGCGATCGGTTGGAATTGTGAACACTAGATCGTTGAGAAATGTTCGGAGGTGGTGTATTTTTCTGGGTATTTTGTTAGCTGAAATTTTTTGAACGTTGTATCATATTTTTAATGGTGCATTAGTTGATTTCTTAAGTGTTTGCTCGTTGAAGATGACAACCAAAGATGATGCTGGTCGGAGTGCACACGAGCTTGAGCGAGAGAAGCGTTTATTGGAAGCTGAGGTGGCGAAGATGAAGGAAGAGATCCTCGAGCTGGAAGACAGTTATCAAAGCTCTGAGGATGCGAGACTAAGGCTCGAAGTGAATCTGCAAACGGTGAAAAACGATTTGGAGAAAGCTGTAGCCGCCAAAGAGCAAGAAAACGAGGAGAAGAGGAGGAGTGCACAAAGAAGAGTAAGTTGCTTGTTTTCCGTTATCTAGTTGTAAGGTTACAGGTTGTAGACCATGCTTCTATATGATGCGTAATTCCAGTTTGACATGCTAATGGTTTTTGGCTTGCTGACTAATAAATATACGTAATGATTAATAAGGCTGATATGACGGATACGCATTGGAAATCTGGAGAGAATTTCTTTAGGAGGGAGAGGTAAGGACCCGTTATTCATCGTGATCTCGTGGTATTTTCATCAATTTTCCGTTCTCTGACTCCTTAAGCTGTATTCTTGCTATATCCGGTAAAACTTTTGAAAACGACTGCAGCTGTTCATTTTCTCTCCCTGTCTCTCATCACCTCGTAAGTTAACTTCTGGTATAAACAGTGGGTAATTGCAGGTTCGCGAACTTGAAGATGAGTTGGATGCAGAGCGTCGTACCAAAGCTTCTGTAGTGCAGCAAAAGAAAAAAATGGAAGGAGAACTTAACAAGGCGTCCGCTGATGTTGACGCTCTCACGAGACAACGGGACGATTTGTCAAGACAGCTGAGGAAGGTGACGCAATCGTTGAAGGATTTGCAACAAGAGTTGGAGGAAATGCGCACCGAGAAGGAGACGACTATCTTGCGTGCGAGAGATTTAGATCGGAAGTAAGTTTTTCATTTAGTGGCTTAGCGATTTTTTAAAAGCTCATTTAGTTGGCATTTTGCACCTATTTTACTAATTTTCTGCTTAATCGGACTTATCATCAAGTTATGGCAGGAGGGTGACTGAGTGTGATCGAAAGCGTACGCGATCTAAAAGAAGTAAACACTTCGAGAGTGGTCATATGGCGAGAAAGTAAGGTTGGAGCGCCATGTGGTGTCCTCGTTTATAATCTTTCGCTCCCTGGATCCTCTGCCGAAAGTTTTCGAACACTAGTGAATACTGGCATTGGGAATCTATGTTATCTTTTATAGTTTTACCGTTTTATTGCAGAGTGCGAGCGTTAGAGGGAGAAGTGAATCAGCTGACGGAAGCCAATGCGCAACTGAATCTCGTCAAGCGGAAGGTAGAAACGGAGAGGGATGATTTGGCCGAAGAATTGGCAACAAAGAGCGCAGGCATTGGGATTGAAGAGAAGAAACGGCTAGAGGCGAAGATCGTTGAGCTTGAAGAGGTGTTCGAGGAAGAGCAGAGCAACGCCGAACTCTTGAATGATAAGCTTAAGAAGGCACAAAACCAGGTGCTTCATCTATCATTTATCGTAAGTTCGTATCGAGAGAGATCTGAGTGCTGTGAACTGGAGAATAAATCTGACTGAGGCGAATCGCTGAGCAAGTATGGAGTGCAGAAATGATGATGTGCATTTTTTGAATCCCAGTAGTTCAGGATATTAGGCCCGTTTAGAAAGTGTGGAATGAGTTATCAGAAACATCGCTGAACGATTCCAGTTATTTGATGGAAGTAGTGATATGTCCAAAGATAGTGCCACCACGGACTTCTAGGCTTTCTTATCACGGATTTTTCTTTCTACCCTCTCTCCTATCTATCTGGTTAGTTTTCGATACTGTTCCTTAATTCCAAAATTTTTAGCTCACTATGGTCCCATTATACCAAGCCTATTTGATCTTTCATTTGCTGAGTTTGTTATCTCTTATTAAAGCTGCTAACTGAGAGGAGTAGGTAGATACAAGTAGTAGAAAATTCTCCATCGTGATTGGGGAGTTAAGTATTGATTAGTATATATATATATATATATATATATATATATATATATATATATATATATATATATATATATATATATATATATATATGTTCATTTTCTTTCATCATTCATTTTTTAAAGTTTTCGCTCCTCAAAAAAGTATATGCGCTTAGATCGCAGTTTACATTGTGCGACGAGCGAATTTCATTGAGTCTAGTAAACTGTTTATTAAAATTGTAAATTGTATATGTTTTATAGGTGGAAACACTGACCACTGAATTGACGTTGGAACGTTCATTGTGCGAAAAAACAGATGGCGAGAAGAAAGTTCTGGAGCAGAAAAATCGAGAACTTCTAGCACAGGTCAGTTATTTGTTTTTCGGTTAAAAGATTCTAGAAATTGAAATTATTGAGCCCGTTGACAGCCCATCGTTTCTCACCTTTTAATAGGCGATTTGAAATTGGCTAGCAGTAGGGCTATTCACTGAGAAATAATTTCTCGTAAAATAGTTGATTGCTGATAGGAGGGAGGGTATTAGGAAGAGGAATTTTAATCATTTTGTGAGACGAGCTTGATTGAGATGCACATAACAAATTGCAGCTCTCCGAAATGGAAAGCAATGGGCGAGCAAGGGCGCAGGTCACCTCTTTGGAGTCGAAGTTGCAAAATTTGGAGGATCAGTATGCGCTGGAAGTACAAGAAAAGAACACTGCTCTGCGTCAGGTAACGTTTGCTTGAAGATATCAACGATTTTATGAACAGGGCGCATTGTTATGAGCTGTATCAAGGGGTCCTACTGTACCTCAGGAAGAGAACATAGGGGGTTCGAAGAGTGAATGAGAATCTTAAACTACTGATCGGATTTGCCGAAAGTTTTTCAGAAAGACAGGGAAGACTTAAAGAGCGGATGAAAATTTAGTTGCTTCACGTTTTCCATGCTATTTTCTTCATCTTTATTTTAAGGCGCGTCGTCTGGAAAAGCGATTGACAGAAGCGGCAGCGACAACAGAAGAGAGACAACGCAAAATTCAACAATTGGAAGAGTCTGTAAGTTATGAAAATTGTTAATTGAAATACTTTTAGTTTTATGGAATTGATACTTTGAGTTTAATTGAAAGCACCAGGAAGTGGTGAAAGATTTTTATATGTACCGACAAAATGAGAAACTTGGATCATATTTATTAGTGTATTTCGTCATTGATTAGGATGGAGGCTAAATATTTCTTAATGTGTTCATTGTTTGTTTCTAATTCAGTGTTTAATTTATATGAAGTTTGCAATTGTGGTTTGAAACACGAAGGAGAATTTTTTTGCTGAATTCGAGGCTTTCTTATTTTGTGCTTTGATAGCGCCAGAGTGGGAGGAATTGATCGATCGCAGTTACTGCACTGAATGGATTGCATGACATTTTTATTCTAGCAGATCAGAAGAAATACACAGTACACTATAGTGAGGTTGTGATAATAAATAAAACATCAGTAATGAGTTGGAATTGGAAACCTTTGTTGGGAAGATGCTTTATTTTTTCAGTTCTTTAAATGACATCTTTTTTTAGAAGAGATTAAAGCGTGCATTTGTGGAATTTGAGAACCCAACACGTTTGAATCTGAATCTGAGGGCTTCAAAATTCTTAGAATCACAAATTCGACGGGTCACTATTTTAGTTTTCATAAAAGAATCGCACATGGCGGAAATTGAGTTGTGTTGGGAAGTAGCGATGGAATCAATGGACCGATTGGCATCTGATCAGAATAGGTCCAAGAGCAAATTTTGTTTGGGCGTATTGGCAGTTTAAGATATTTAATTTTCTCCAAAAATTCCGGGAGTTCAATGTATCAAATGGTTCAGAATAATAACTAAATAACACAGAAATCGTCGGCTTGTTTGCAGTTATAACTAATTGGGAGTGTTAGCTGATTTGAGTTTGAATTTCATTAAGGTGGAACGTGCAAATAGCCGTTGTCGTCAAGTACGGCGACAGCTCGAAGAGGTTGAAGAGGAAGCGAGTCGAGAACGATATAAGGCTCGTCAACTTCAGAGAAATATAGATGAGCTTAGCGAAACGAATGAAACGCTTTCGAGGGAAAATGCTCAACTCAAGACATCGGCGGCACTTGCAAGAAGATCTGGGATGCCACGCGCTAGCAGTTCCAGATTTGGAAGTAAGTCATATTGTTCTCGACTTTATGAGTCGTTATGAAGGGAAGGGGATAGTCATGAATTTTGAGACCAAATTTCTTAACGAACATTCTTTTTAAAAGGTCTGCCTATAATTTTAAAATACAATCCTTGCCGGATTTTTCCCTGGGTGGACATCACTTGCAACAAAGCAAGGGCCAGAAGCCACAAGTAAAGCTTATTGACGAAGTGGGATGGACTTAGAAAGCATGCTGCAGCAGTCCGCACATCTGTAGCGTCCGTCAGTTGATGTGAAAGAATACAAGGTGCAGTGTAGGAATAATGGTTGGTAAATTTTGGATTGGGGTTGGGCCAGGGGTGGATTGAGCTTGGCAGGACAGGGTTGGGACTCCAAACAATGTTATTGTTAAGCCTCGGAGGTCTTAACCAGGCTGGACCGCACCCTGTCTTCACTTCCACGCGACTTCGCGGAAAATATGAAAAAACCTTTTCGCAATTCGATTGGTTTTTACGCATCTCGCTTCTTTTACATGGAAAGACTTAGTCTTTTGGTATTAATTGTTTTAAAAAAAGGGAGGAAATGTTTACAAGAAAATAAATGAAGCTTGCTCCTCTCAAACCCTCAGGAGAGGATCGTGTATTCTTGAAGAGGACTTCGATGTAGCTATGGCAGCTCTCTAAAATCTCTAAAGTGAAATAAGGCTATCGTTAAGAAGAATACACGAGAGCGTTCGAACAAAGATGTGAGGATGGGGAGTGTGAGTATAACACCTTTTCTGCAAATCGCAATAAGTTGCGAAGTAACGACATCCTAAGGTGTGATTTGAAGGGCTTATTACAGCTATGCGGTTAAATTTCTTGTTTATTATCAAATTTTGAAAATTTCGCTGACAATTTCCGGAAGTAAACTCATAAACAGTAGGAAGCCTACACGACGATCAGCCACACACTCAAATATGCGTTCTAGTACATTTTGTTTATGTTTCTTATTTGCTTTACATTCAGATATGCTGAGCAGTACTGGTGCTATTTTTGCAGGTGACTTAGGCAGTATGGGTCGTGGTGTTCGAAGTGTGGGTGGCGATAGTACCGACTTTCGACTTCCAGGATCTGCGTCAACTCAAGGGTCAGCATACGGGGAAGAAAATGAACCAGCGCCATCCAATTAAGCGCACGCAATACGCATGTTAATGCTTCTTTTCGCTATTATCTCATTCATTCTATTTGGTTAATACACAACGGTTTTATTGTGATTTTACTCATTTAAAAATCTCGACACAAGCTTTATGACAATATTTTGCTGATATTCATTGAATGTATTCCTCATTATTTTCCCTCTTATTCAAATATTCTATTCTTTTATTTCTCTTTGTAAGTTTTATTATTATGGCTGTTTTAAACGTTTTTTTCCCCATTTTCTGTTTTCTCTTGCGGTTATTGGAGTGCATTTCATCGATTTGCTGTGTAATCGATATTCAAGATAAGAGATGACCGAAACTGAAGAAGTATATGAACTGCTCGGCCAGTCTTGAGGTTTTACCATGAGGGGATGGTGATTTCGTGGTTGCGTCTAAAGCCTAGATCGGACCGCAACCAAAAAATGGATCTGATCCGGACTTTGGAAAAAGATTTCCGGTGGGAGAATTAATGTGAAGTTTCAGAAGCCTGCTTTTTTTTCGCTTAGCCGGGAAATAGCAGCGCTCGACGTTTCTCTATAAAAGAAAAGATGTAAAGCCTTTGTCACATTCATATAGTTTTACTGAAAATTCCCATTTTCATTTTATTTTTGGTGAAGACCACATCTTATGTCATTTGTCTCCTTTTGATGTTCGTAGTAAACGTTCATTTTAAGCACTCTTATTTTTGGGTGTTCATATTTTTTTTGCACGTTGCAGGATTTGAAATATTGCAAGTTTTGATATGCAGAGTGTTTCGAGTCGCGAGTATTCTTACTTCACTTTTGTCGTGCAGTATTCTGCAATTGTTTTCGCTGTCCGTTAGCCTTTGGTGTCACTTTGTGTTTTTCAATGTCATTTTTTATATTTGCATGTATTGCGCATTCCGTTCTGGCTAATGCAGACTTTTTTTTCAGTAAAGTGTTAAGGCAGTGTTGGGACATTCGAAGCATTTAAAGCACTCTTCGGTTTCTTCGTGGCCTTCTCGAGCATGCACCTTTTGTTTTCAACGGTCGCATGTTGGTGCTCAAACAGATCGTACTTGCACTGAACTTATCGTTTGCTGCTTTCGAGCCCAAACTTGCGTTGGCCCTTATTTCCCGAATATGCATGCTCCCATTGCACCGATGTGTGCCACCCCAGAAAACGCGAGCACTACAACCGGCATTACCAGGGCATTCCGTATTCATCCGGTGAATGTTCGATGATCTTGACCTGGCAACATATTTCAAACCTAAGCTTAAATTTGGTGTTCTACAGTCCAACATAGAAAGCATTGAGAATGTTTTTAGCTTAGCTTTGTGTGCATGTTGGAGAATGTATCCCGCATTGTTCAGTTGCATTGAAGAACTTTATTCTGCTCGTTTAATTATCCGCGGCCACTTATGAAACGTCCATTCCAAAAATTGGAAAGCAACACCTCATGTTCTTTTTACCGAACCGATTGTATTGTAACCCGGCACTTTCATATACATATATAGTTTCTGCAAGTGAAGCTTTAATCAAAATATAGAAAAATTAGCATGGATTATAATTACCTCTAATCAAAATTAGCGTCTAGCATAGAGATTATATGATTTTAAGTTAGAACATAAACGACAAGAATAAGAGACACGAATATTCACTTCGTCGTGATCCATTGTGTCGCGAAACGAAACAACTCTGAGGCTTCAAGTCGCCGACTCGCCAAGACCTTCCACACCTCCTTCCGAAAGACTGCCGAGTAGCGCCGAACTTCTTTCACTAAACCGCCTCCTAGGCACGCGACAACCACCGAAATGTGGAAGAATGAATCCTAGGTCGCAAGTCATCTCTATTTATACCCTCAATTCGCCATCAACCAGTGTGTCATTCCTTATAACCAACCGATGTGATCCCCTTTGAGCACAACTTTTGGCAACTACCGATGTGACCTCCTTTGAACAAAGTGATCGTTAACTGCCACAGATATTATCTTCCTCGAACAGAACGACGATCACGAAATAATCACCCAGGTGATCCTCAATGAAAACGGTGATCACTGATTACTCTATATGCCTCATTTCACTTATTGACACTGTCTTTGACACTCAACTGACCAACCACGAATTAGTTTCCTTTGAATAAAATATCGGCAGAGGGTTTGATAGACCATGTATGTCGTATTTGTCCCTGCCTCCATCCATAAGCTTATTCTCGAACTCGCAATATTTCTGGAAAACAAGGCTATAAGCTCACTCACGAAAATATAAGCCTCCAAGTGAAATTGGCACATATGAAGGGGAGGATTTCTCCAAATATAATTCCCAAGCTTTCTCACTAATTTTTTCCAATATATGTCTACCTTTCCAATATGTGTCTATTTCCCGGTTTTGATTCGATATTCTATGAAACAGTGCTCATAGTCAGTTGGACATGGTGCACCCTAACACTGCAAAACCCTTCGAAACGATATAATGGTCGAGGAGCCACAATAAACCTATTGCTTGGAAATTTTGAATTGACTTTGTTTATGAGGTGTTTTCCTGGATTGGGAGGAAAAGGTCGAATGGGTCCGTTGGTTTTTTTGTGGGCAAGTATCCGGATCGGAGCCAGCTGCGAACGGTGATTCTTTAAAAATATTTTTTGTCTTCGATATTGATATTTTCGCTATCAAACGATAGAACTCATCTAGTTGTATCATTTGATATCAAAATCATCGAAATCGAAGAAAAAACTTTAAACTCTCGTCTTGTTGCCAGATTATATAGCATCTGGTCGAGCCTCAAAAAAAAGAAGCTTGCCAATCCTTTGGGGACAAATCAAGGGTTGAGGGGCAAAACAGGGCCCAATATTCTTGCGGCACCCTATATCTCATACGTACCTAATCGTCAATGCTACAGTATACGTACATATATCAAAGATAAAACATGCTTTTGATAGATTTTATTGCGCAAGAATCTGTATGACAGTCAGCCATAGCATTTTTGGAATCACCCAAGAAACAACCGAAAGAGAATAGAGAACATCGTCAGTGAAAATATTTCGTTCCCGTTTCGCAATAAAATCATATGAGAACGAATAGAATTACGTTATCAACAGTCATTTTAGTGCTCAGTGGAACGCATAAATTAGAGTAGAAAACAAAACATTGGTGCGAATATCACACGAATATGCCTATAAGGAGTTTTTGCTCTCTTTGCTGATGCCGAAAAGTATTTCTCTCCCAATTGAAACTTATACGAAATGAGAAATAATAATGGATAAAAAAGCAAGGCACAAAACTTCTCAGCTTATTTCACAAACTGCTGGAGAGCTCTTTCAGCAATTTCGGTAAAAAACGTTCATATCCAACAAGATGAGGAAAGCATTACACTTGATTCCATCAAAAGATCAGATCACAATCGTCTATCTCGACGTGACGGTATATGAAAGAGTATTCCAGCAGCGACGTCATAGACAAATGATAAACGACGATGAAGTAATAAATACAACGCAAAAAACATGAACGGGCTAACCTCGCAAGCTGCAATTATCTTCAACCTCCCATCCCCAACCAGAGAGGGAGGCAAAGTAATCGCAAATCATCCTCCCTTCACGCTGAGACCTTGGCCAAATAAGAAAACTGTCAAGGAGGAAAGCGAGAAAGAAAACCTGGTAAGCAGGAATGCGTTTCATCTGACGATCTCTCCACCTTAGTCAGCCCACTTTTTGAAGAAATGTGCGGTATATGCCTCCGAAACGCCGGAAACGACTTAACCAATGTTGGGTTGGATTTCTTCAAGATGCGTTATAGAACCCTTAAATAAAAAAGAAACAACAGGAAAACAATATGAAATCCTTGCCGGTAGAATGAATGGGGATGACCGCTACACATTCATCTATCTTATTCCTATATAAGCGGACTTCGCAGCAAGAAAAAAAAAACCAGTTTACTACTGTTCCAGAATAGTTCCACCTATACTGCTAATGGATGATTCGAGAACGCTTGTTTGACACAATATCAAAAACAAACCAAGAAATCAATCTTTACCACCTGCACACTATAGAGCTCTTCACCTGCACCATCTGCACTATGTAAAGTCTTACCTGCACAAACTAATACCCTCCGACAGGTTTTCCTATAGATTGACGTAAGATTTAGAACCATTTATGCAAAATAAAATTGAAGAGATAACGTTAAGAAAAAAAATGCCTCTTAGAAAAATATCATACCACTTATACAGGAATAAAATTCCTCATTGTGGGAAACGATTAGTTTAGCCGATACTATTATATGAAAGAATTGAGAAATATACAAGAGCATAATCGTAGCAACACTAACATAACCAAATCATATCCAATCCCAACGGAAAGCTTATCTCTTATAACTATGAAATATTCTGTACAATAGAGCACATCTTCATAACGAAATATTACAATTAAAAACATAAGAAAAAAACTTCTCAAGCATCAATGCTTAAATATTTCAATTAGGCATCCTTTCAATTCCCCACAGAAAATAAAAAATTTCTCGCTAAATATGAAACATAAGCATATTCGTTGTCAATGTTCACCTACATAACAACACATTGCTCACGTTGGTCCACATTAATGTGACTAACTACTTCCATATCTGGTCGAATATTGCCATCGAAGTGACCCTCGTCGGATGCGATTCCGTTCTCTTTTGGAGGCGTAAACGCCCTCGTCACCAGTTTTGACCCAGCGGGAGTTTGCAGCCGATTATGCGTCGTTATCGCTTCTGTCATCCCTCCATTCCAGTTTGCAGTCACATCTAACAATTCAGCCGTTTATGTAAGAAATAAAGCAACAGAATAATCCAGCTTATTGAATTCAACTCAGTTTTAATTATATTTAAAGACATAAATGTCAGAATTGGCGTAATTCAAAAGTATGGTTCAGCTCTTTAACGGCTTAAGTTGGATTCAAAAAATATCGCATCTAAAAATGTGTTCGATTTTTCAGTCGATAGAGGTAAGAAGCAAGATTCGTCAAGTGAAAAATTCAATCATTACAATAAATCACACTAAAATAACAACAATAATGAATTATGCAGCAAGGGATAATACGAAGCAATAGGCTCTCTTCGTCAAGACTACCTCATCATGCCCATTCAACTCAGTAGGCAGATCAAAGAGAAGGATAAAGGCAGTCCCCTTCCATAGTCTGTAAAAAGAGAGGAAGAAAATTCATCGTGGCTAAGCGAAACAAAAAAAAACAATCGCGATTATTGGAAACTACGAGAACCACGTGCCGAAAACTGTAAAGTGGAACTTTTTCCTTGCAAACTTTGAGCTGAAACGTTGAAATTTGCCTTTAATTACTTCAACGACCCGACCCATCCCCTTTACAATGCTATATAGAATTGCTCTCCGATTAGGTAATCATGTGGTAAGGATTCATGTCTCTATCACTCTCCTCCATTCTCTCGTAACAGCATTCCATCACCGGTTCGTTTGTTTTTCAAAAATCTCCTTTTCATATCATCTCTACACGAAGAAATATTCACCTGAGCTGCGTCTGCCATCCAAAACATCGCCATTAGTTACCGCAGTTGCATCATTCCGATTTATCTTTTCGCCATCCATATTGACCACCTTCGGGACGAACGCATCAACGACTCCGTTGGGACGATCGTGCACTTCACTATCGGATATCTTTACGTTCATGGCCACAACCTTTCGCTTAGACGATCTGTCGACAGCACTTTTCCCACTCGCCATTGTTTCCGATAGCGAATGAAGATGCCGCTCGAATGCAAATATTAATGTGCGATAGCCGAAACTGAAATTTCACAAATACGGTTAAAAAACTTTTCTTCTTTCATATCATACCTTGCAAACGCGTTTTGCTACAACCAACAACACCAAATAACAACGCCTCCCAAAGCAAAAATATGTCAGCGGTTCAGACTTTAAAAAAATCATTCCTCAGTAATCATTGCTTCATATACACCACTCTGACTGTCACTGTTCTGAGGTTGGAAGAGACATCGGTGTCTCTTGAGACATCAACAGATGTCTCAAGAGTCAGCACATAAATTAGTGACCACCATTCCTCCCCTTCAACTTACCCCTTATATGCTTAATGGCTTTTCACAAACTCTACCATGGCCCACATTAAAAATCTGTGACTTGGAATCATAAAAATATCGCAGATTCCAAAATCACTCGATTCTTCGTTATATCTCACTAGCGACACAAATCTCTTCAGCTATGCAGTTATATCTTCGACGTCAAAACAGTACAGTGCTAGATGCTTGCCAATTCAATACACGCATATAAAAACCAACCAACTGGCATCGGCCCACTGTGTCAATTGCTCCGCTCCACTCCTCAATCGATCCACATTACTCTCGCCACATCTTCGAAGGAACTCGGCCGTTACGTGTTTTGTTAGAAACGAGAAATCTCGGCGCAGTAGACATAACTGGAAAACAAAACGCTAAGAATGCATGTCACAGTTGCCTTGAAAGAAGCTTTCCAAACATCGGAGCTGAAACTCAAGGAAGAACATAGGAACTCTAGGACTCCAGAATCGGAGCCGAGATTTTGGGCCTCAATTGGAATTGAAATGTAACCACAATGAACATGTCCTTTCTAAATAATAATTAGAAGAAAAGCTCACAGTATCATGAAATCTTTGCGCAAACTTCGACAGTCAGGGCAGTGACCGGAAAGGTCAATGATTTGTGAATGCAACCAAATCAAAAGCGCATTAAACATAGATATGAAAAACGAACCAAAAAAGTCCAATCGACACAGCCCGCTTCATACATTAAGTCGAGCATGAACTTCAGCTCGAGCTCACTCTCTTGTGTTCCTCTTGCTGCTGCCTCACCGCATATCCGCTCGAGACCTGAACAATGGTATTCTCTAAATAATTCAAAAACCCACAGGACATTGCAATAACTCCTACGCACACTTTAGCTCTAAAGACAAAAATGCTTCATCTGCAACACAGCACAAATTACGTTGACAGCAATATTACTTCACAAAGTGTTTTAAAAATGTATATTTGCCACCACACAATTTAATCTATAATTTTTAGCACCTCATGCAGTTCCAAAAGCAGCAGAATAAAATATTAAAGCTTTTTTATCTTTTTGAAAGAGATTCACTTGCTTACAATGACTTCATTTTACTGAGCGTTCATAGCGACGGTAAGCGCTTGCCTCTTTCACCAGCTCGAAATACTTGCACATTAGCTTCCATTTACCACCACGTTAAGACTGCCTACTCACCTGTTCTGCATCTTAGCTCTCCCTCATCCTTTATGAAAGACGCCGCTTGCCAATTAGCAAGAAGCAATCGCTTCAACTAGATACGGTCAAAATCATAACAAGAAGCAAGCGAACCTTCCCAATCACTGCCTGCATTCGATGCCGTATCGAAGGAATGTGAACCTGGAGATGCTGGTTGAATCGATTCTGCATCATCAAAAGCGCCTTAAAAATAGACCGCAAAATGAAACCGACAAAGGAGACAAATAAGCAAATAAAAATACATATCAGACAGATTCTTATAATATGTAACGTATAGAAGACAAAGATATATGACTGAATATGGGGGTCAACTATACAATTTTCAATCACCGTGATTTTCGCGATTTGCACATCCCGCACTGATATCATATTACTATAAAAGCTTCCTGAAAGAATTTGCAAACAACGCACAACCAATAAACAAAAAATGAAAAATGAAGAAAAAAGACCTCATGAATCAAAATATTTCTTCGCTATGAGAATAACAGATCTGCTGAAACGAATCTGACAATTAAGGTTCTCCTTTTATAATTCGAATTGCAATTGCATCATGTTCAACAAATATCAGCAAATTATACTAACATCAGCTTCACATATTATATCACCAACTGGGCGTAAAGACAGCACTAAATCGTCAGGGAAGAAAAAACAAAAAATAATCACAGAAAGACTTCAAAAATTTGAGGCTTTTCGCACCTAAACTTTACCGAATGAGTGCAAAATCGTTCAACAGCTTTCAAATATTTACTTATTTTTCTCAAATAATTCAATCATTTTTGAAGGAGTTCTCTAAAAACTCTTTCAGAATAACAAGAATAAACTTTCAATAAAAAGATGAAAAATTAAGCAAGAAAGGAATTACACCGAGCGGCGAGCGGGATTTCGAGTGTTTCGTCAATACTAGCGCTTAATGAATCCCGTCCCTTTGGCAATGGATCCGTCACCACTGCTCGTTCATTAAATTCAAGTGGGCCATAAGCACAAACACTTAATCGTTTTTCACTCTGTGGTGATGACAATCTGCTACCAGTTGTTGATGCCGCTGAAAATAAAGAGCACAATTCGCGCATTGCAGCACAAATGATAGATATGAACATCTATCACCTCATGTCGATGGGGAGTGGGGCAAGGAAGGGGGTGGGGGATCGAAAAAAATTGGATTATGTAGATCTTTTCTGATACAAATTTCAGTGGGTGCAATCTGCATCATAAGAAAATTTTCTACAATAATATTCAAATCGATCCAGCAAATCCGAAGGTTTCCGGGGAATCATAGATATTAAAAATTTGCACGCGTTAAGCAAACAATCGGATCTCATTTGACATGAACAATCGGACCAAAGAAATGTATCAAGGAACCTGGGAACACCGCTCACCGAATTGTGCAGTCTCAGGTCTTGCTAAAAAAAGTGCAGAACTATACCTTCACACTTACCGGACCCGATCGCTCAAATATTTTTTAAAATAAATCATTTTTGGTGACCGATTCGTCAGAAATAAAAAACCGGCCGCTAAAAAAAGCCTTCAAACATTTAATATTTAGATTAACTCCTGAAGTGGACGGGCCAAAGGGGAAGATGGTCGAGGAAGGCACGACACAGTTAATACGACTGTTTAACAAATCGCGTGAATCTAACCTAAGTGGTTTCCAAGGTGAAACTATCTGAAAGAAAGCAACACAAACACATACACACACAGATATGACGATGCCATAAGGCATTTTATGATCGCAAACCTGCAATAATGAGTGAGTAGAAGCAAATGCTAAAAGCTTTCTAACATCGGGCAAATCATTTAAAATAAGATCGCTTTATTTTGCTCGTTTAATTATCCGCTGCGACTTATGAAACGTCCATTCCAAAAAAAAAAAAAAATTGGAAAGCGCTGTCTCATTTACCACGCTTCTGTGCGTGCTGTTCCTTTTATCACTGACCGTACTGTAGAGCAAAGCTTCCATCGACAAAACCACGCACTTTCATATATATATATATATATATATATGTATATATATATATATATATATATATAGTTTCTATAAATGAAGCTCTATTCAAAAAAACAGAAAAATTAGAGGTATAGTTCAGGGATGCAGACTACAATAACGAAATTTCGTAAGCCTAGCTAGTGCAAGTATTATCCAGATCGGACCAATAGGATCACATATATTTACGTGAGTTTGATGTCATCGCACGCAATCCAAAAATGCGCAAGTACACACAAAGCCAAGTGGGATTTCGAAGACCAACAATTAATTTAACCACGCGAACTTATTCTTTTAATGACAGTAAAACTCCGGTGCAACTTCAATGACAGCGACGCAGGTGACGGGAGATGGGAAGGGAGAGACAGAAAATCTGTTCGAACTATATTACCGACGTAAAAGACATGCCGACCGACAAGTCAACTGCGGCATCTTGTCTTCTCTATTGTTTAACATGATCACCTGTTATATTAACGACGCTTTACTAAAGTTTAACACATATTCATAGAATGGTGACGCGTCCAAATCATGTAAACACTTACATTGCATGCTGGCGAGCGAGGCACAGCTTTGCGAATTGCGCATTCCCTCAATGCGCTTTGTGAGTTGATCGACTACCGTCTGACTAACCAGTGGGTATGGCCATTTGAACTGTGCATGTAAACGCATCAGCGCAAGCCCGAAGTCATGCACTCGAGCTAGCGAGTCCCTCACCTCGGATAGCCATGCCACCACGTTGAACTCCAAATATGCCGCAAACGCTCCTGCAATGTTTTTTTTTCCTTTCTCAAGCAGTAAACAAAGAAGTTACTTGTGGGAAGATCTTTCTGATGTGAAATATGGACAAACTTTCCTCTCTCTCTCTCTATATATATATATATATATATATATATATATATATATATATATATATATATATATATATATATATATATATATATATATATATATATATATATATATATATATATATATATATATATATATATATATATATATAGCAACAGCATGAAAAGGCCTACTCTGAAGGAGTGGTAAATGCAAATACTTTAGGAATACTGTAGACATAACACCCTTTAACAACACCACTGCATTATGTCAAACAAGGCAAAAGTGGCTTACATTTTCCAAGCATGACCATTCTAATATGAAATATTTTAGAGCAGACCGAGATTTCCATATCAAAGGCACTTCCAATTATCATGATATAATACAAAATAATAACCAAGATCACGAATACTGTAATCCTCAAGCAGATGCGCAGCGTGTCGATTGAGTATATCCTCCAAGTGCGTATGCATCGATGCCACTGATGTATTCGGCGAAGGTGGTGAATCAACCGACTGTGTCTTGCTGGCCTTCTTCGCCGGCGCAGCGTTGGAATCTTTCCTCGCCACTGGACCGCCACTCCCTATCGACTCACTGTGTGACTGTCGAGGCCGAGTTATGATACCTTCAAAATTTACAGTTAATCAACCACTTATATTGAAATTCTGAACGAACATTCATAACGTTCAAATCCTTAAAAACTAAATTCTGTGATTACTGTTATTTGCTCTTAAATTCAGGCTTTCGATTCCCAGAACAGTAGAACATTTCTGACCGAATTCGGCCGCCTCGACTGGCATGGTATCACCGTCTGAGTTCCTTATGTCTGAAAGGCTCGGACCGTATCCGTCAAATGCCTTAAAAGCAACAGCACTACAAATGCGTCTAAACCTTACCAGGTGTATAGCTGCCGAAAACGAATGAATCCGTTTCTTCTGTGTCCTTAGGTGAGACAAGAGTCGATCGTCGTGATACAGCACTAACGACATTCTGATGCGGTTTCTGACAAGGAGGCGTCCTTGGAGGGCTGTCGATGTCGGCGGGATCAATAGCACGCAAGAATCGAACAATATCCCGAGCTATTAACCATCGTCGTTTCATTAGTGCTTCCTCGAGCAGAACTGCGGCATGCTTTAAACATATAAACTTCAAACTGAAAAATGCTCCTCTCTACCAAATATGGGAAAATTTTTTTAATATTCAATAATCAGTAAGTAAAGGCATAAAAACATGAAAATTTAGGATGCATATATGGACAATGTATATGACACTAATTTAATCATTATTCCCGAGGAAATATTCATCAAAGATTCTATTATATCATTCAATTGCTTCAAAGAAATTTATTTTTGGGAAATAAGAGCGATCAAACAGGAAACACACTTTTATTATGATTTGATAAGATAAATATATTAAAAAAGGACCAAAAATATGGTCAACAATTTTCTTTTTTCAGAAAAAACATAAAAGTAATTTCTTTTTTATTCCACTGGGCTATTAATTTGCTCCAGTGAACTCAGTGCGTTTCTTGTGCCGATATCTTGACTTCCCAGGATGGTCAGCGATAAATAAATGAGATAATTTCCCAGCAGTAATCAAATCCCATACTTCTCTATAGATTTAGAAGAGATTGCACCGCTCGATAAAAACGAAAGTATTTCTTAACTCATCAGAAAGGTGGATCCAACTAGATCGCCTTAGAACAGATCAAAATAGAATTTCGCAGGCATTTATGAAAATTGTATCATCACTCTAAAATATATGAGAGGTTTCGCTCAATGCCCTTCCAGCCCTCTTGTCCTCAATTACCTGCGGCAGTTCTGCATGAGATGGAGTTAATTACGTTGATCTCTCTACCCTTTATCTCGGTGTGCAAACCCGTCGATGCAGATGCCTATCTCTGGGCATTCAAACGCAAAAACCATGTTTAAAGGGAACCGCTCGACTCATACGTCTATTTTTAGCGACGATAAAGAAATGAAGCTTTCTTTAGCCAACCTGCAAATCAGTTAACATATCAGATAGTTCAAAAACTATCCAACGATCGTGTTCTTTTTAGCTATTCATTAAAAAACGTCCCGTATGCATTTTCTCTGATATCATGTCAAAACCTCATTTGACCGAATGGAACGTAGAAATGATAAGAACTCAATAATACAAAATTCGCAAAAACCACTCTAATTAACTGCACGTAAGGGATTATTATACCAAACCGAAAAAAGCAAAGGATAGATCTTGCCCGTCGGCATGGTATACAAATTCCTAAATAAAAATATGAAAAGAATTTGCATACCTCTCTACTAGCGATACTGCTCTCCATATTCTGTAGAACAATAAGGAAGCTTGCAGCCGTTTCGAGCTGTCCATCGCGAATACACATTTCAAACAGCTCTCTTGGATGACTTGTCACCGCAAATAATGCATGCCATAGAGCCAATTCAGTTTTACGAGCACAATGCGCTACTGTTTGTAGAAAATCCGGAAACTCTTGCATGAATGCCACTACACGCGGTAATAACGGATCTGAAATTGTGAACTCTTGAATGTAGGGGAGGGAATGAAAATTTCTCAAAAAATATGCCCATATTTGCTGGAGCCAGATTTTAGAAGCTGGAATTTTCTACTATATGGAACTGCGATTTATCTAAGCAGCACTGGACGCATTTTTCCCATCATTGTAACTTCAGTTCATGTGAACCAATCGCCCCCCCCCCCTCCTAATGCCTAATATTTACTTATCAACAAAAACCTACTTGAAGCATGACATAAGGCTGTGCAAATGCACGACGGAAAGAGAAAGCGGCGAAATAACAACTGAGTGAGCTCCTTTGCGTTGTGATGCTATCATAAAATTCTTATATTTTCGATCGTGAAAGCAGTATGCGAGTTCTAAACAAAATAAGGATATCACCTGGATAAAGCTATTGACTAATACAGCCGCATTCTCATAGG
This sequence comes from Baylisascaris procyonis, assembly GCA_037389465.1. Lineage (NCBI taxonomy): Eukaryota > Metazoa > Nematoda > Chromadorea > Rhabditida > Ascarididae > Baylisascaris > Baylisascaris procyonis. The sequence continues at coordinate 3,448,393 of JAZARR010000200.1, forward strand.
TTTGGTAAGGTGATGAAAAGTTAAAAGTGACTGGATCTTTAATGCCTCAAGGGTATATTATAGTCACCAAGAAGTGGCAAGCCAACACCATCTATCAATGTAAATCTCGGCTGAAACGAATCGCAGCTAATCAAAAGAATAATACCGCGATATAAATTGCAACTGAACAGAGCAATCATCAAATATATTAAACCAACATTAGAATCAATAATGATGGAAACATTCCGAGACTTACAAAAGTAGCCTTCATATAAGCAATTCATAAATGCTTTCAATATTTTTATAGTTAAAGAATTTCTCCTGTCTCATCCCCTTCCCTTCTTTTAATTTTTGCATACGTTATTGCTTAAAGGACCAACAGACTCAAAAACATTTTAAAACATCAAAGAAAAGGAAAACACTGGACTCCACGAGTACTAAATCACTTGCGGGAATCGAAGATATAATTGAAAAGGAACCTGGAATTGGTTCTGAAGATGTCGCCTCCTCTTCAAGCACACTGTGCAACAATAATTCTAGTACGTGCCCGAAGTATGGAAGATGAGTGCATGTGGCCGCAATTTCCAATGCATACACACCCAGATTGCGCTTCAGCAGCTGTCGCAGAAGATGATGCAAAAATACCTACAAAACTTATGCACATAACATTGAGGCGAGGGAGGGGGGGGGGGAGGGAAGGTAGGGTGCGGATGGAAGCAGCGGGGCAGATTTTTTTCTTTCTATTTTTGAGAAATGATTCCTACGAAAGAAAGATATATGCCTCATATATTATATTCTTCTACCATACGAATTCTGCATTACCTAACAATCTCTTTAATTATGTCATAAGATTTGCGCTATTATTTTATATTGAAAAGACCTCCAGAACGCTTTAAATTTGGAGTTGCAATGAACAGCGGGTTTATGATAATCTACCAGGGTGACGAATGCTTACCTTTTGCCGGATAAAAGACTCTCAATGAATAAAGCATACAGAAGCATAAAAACGGCCAATTTCAGGCTTGCCAAAAACAATATTCTTCTAAACATAACGCTTAAATCACGTAAACCTTAATTATCGGTATATCGTTTTGATATAATGTAAAGGAAATTTGCTTATGAAGCTTATTCATCACGAGGCTTGTCTTTTCATTGCTAAAATGGCGCATCTTTAAGATAAAAGCATCCGTTGAGGCGGGTCTCTATTCCAGACAATATAATACATGGGGGAACCTCTAAACCATAAATCCTTGTTCAAGCTTATGCTTAATGCATGCATGAGACACTAACTCTGCGTGAAACATACCCCACTTTATCACCTTTTCGCCGACAAAAAAGCAACGAAGGTTCAAAACAATGTGCATACCTCACTATTTCGATGTAAATTGTATAATGGATTTGAAGATCGATATGTGCCTGCAGCTATACTCGTGCTGCTTGAAGTTCCGCCTGGGAATGTTGGAGAACTTTCCACTCCCAACGCCAGACAATCACGACTGCAGATAACTGCAACATGAGTGAGCGCATTTCAATAGGCTATCGCTCAATATTCACATAAACATTGATATACTCAGATGGCTGTTATCCTCCGATTAGCTCTTGAACTTTTATTTACAACATCATGCGATCAAATGTTGAATGTTGCAAATAAAAAATTACCTCCTTCCTCAAAATTAATCCACAAATATCACATCATCGTTCAACGATGCTTCAAAAAATCGAAAAAAATGTTTAAAAACTTCGTTCTTTAATTAATTTCTAGGCGACCTAAATAGGAATCAATAAAAGAACGCAAAGGAATAACAATAAGATGGATACCTAATGGGCAAATATCAAGATCAAAAGGTAGCATAATTCGCTTATTAATAAACGATTTATTCGAGTCAATTGTTCCTCCAATACTACTACGTCGTCCATCACCCAAAAACAATGGCATCCACACCTGCAAATATATATACATTATTCATTATGATATAACAATTTTAAATGTTTTTTGATTTAAGAATATTGGATGAATTTGTAATTAAAGGACAGCGAAAGTACAAGGAGGGAAAACGGGTGAATCCACCCGATTTTTACTGATTTTCTTTTTTCAACCTTCCGACCCTCTTTTTCTGCATATTACTTCAGAACTCCAAGGTGAGAAGGAAACCGCCACCCCCTCCCTTGCCTAAATTTTTTCGCTATAATACTGAGGCATACTTAAGAGCACAACTCATGATTTTAAAACAATTCTAAAGGGAGATTTTTTATCACTGCATCATGAAGGTGATAATATATTCTTCGAACACATGTATAACAGCAAATACAATATTAATAAAAAATACACCAAGCGTAACTGCATAACTATAATAAAGCAAAAGTCGCCAAATGCAATAAACGAATGGGATCTCAAATATTATGGCCGGGGGGATAAAATTATCTTAGTTGAGATCTTAGAAAAAGAACACTTCCTTGAAGAAAGACCACAGGTTTACAACAAAAGAATTCACAAAAGTAAAGAATTTCTAACAGTTGACAAAAATAAAAAAAGCCATTTCATAAGTTTGTAAGAGTTAACGAAAATAGGAAAGTAATGCTATTTTACATCAATTAACTTGAACGTTTGCATAAACTTGTAAAAAGCTCCAATGCTGATAAAAGAAGACCACATAAAACATGCAAAAATGCAAAATTTTCCCACTCTAAAATGTCTGCGATTGTCTTCGAAATCGATAGATCAACGCAGAATGTGGACGGGATACCTATCAAAACTTGCAAAAGCTTTTCAATGGTTCTCGAGTTGGAACAGTCGGACAAGCTCATTGATATATATATATATATATATATATATATATATATATATATATATATATATATATAATGAAACAAGATTAAGCAACCTTCATGCCCTTCGCACCACAGTTGATCCAGAGTGCTTGTGTGAGATGCGGCTTATTATGAGCTGTGGGAATCGTCCTCTCGATTACATCATGCCACACATGTTCCACATATGATGCTATCAACATTGGTTGGTTCAGCTGCAATTCAAATATCAACAATCTTCGAACTTTCTAAACCATATTCAATCATCATCTCAAGTAATATAAACTATCCGTCATCAGCTCTCCTCTTTGAACCTAATACCTTCACAGCCCAAGGTAGAAAATGTATATTTATGGTCTCGTTGGACTAGAAACTCATGATCTGGCCTACAATTACCTTGCTTGCTAAGAACCTTTAACTATTACGGCAGATCATGGATCACTTAGATGACATAAATAAAAATCAACAGTCTCCCAGGAGGGGTAGTTTCCCTTCTATTGGAGAATGATGGCAATTGCATACGGCAACCGATCTCAGACCGAGGTCGCATCGAGAAAAAAATAAATAGCAAAGCCATACGGAAAGTAAGGAAGGAAAAATAAAAAGAGAAAAAGCTACGACAGAAGAAGACCCGTTTGATGAATAAAAATTTATCCCGCTTGACGAATAAGTAGAGAAACTAAAAAGATTTTCTTTTAACTGGATTTTAAAGATTTTGAACAATATATGAATATTTGTGTATTATAAACATATCTATACACTATTCAAAAAGCATGCGATCAGCATAACTTCTTTGTGCAATCAATCCGCATTGCCCACAAAACGATGTTTGTTTCCTGACGGCCAACTTGCGCCCAATTCTTGCACACATCTATTTTACGCAACTCAACATAATTAAGCGGTCTTTCATGTCAACGAACGAATGCAAAAACATAACCCTGCTTCTATTGTTTCATTGGTAAACCAATTTTCGACCCTACCTCTGAGGAGTGACCTAATAAATAAAACTGTTAAATCATTGCCACCCACTGGCGTCGGTGCGCGTCACCTAAGCAGATTCGGAATCCGCATTGGGAATGGGCTACCAACACCTTTATTAGCATAGAAGCCATGAACTTACCTCACCCTCATCTCTCCTCACTCGTCCAATGGTCGTAGATACGCCTAGTCCTATGCGAGGTAACATCTACATACGATCAAAGAATTATCATGTTCGGTCAAAAGAAGCTTCAAATATCGAGGGATCCAACAAAAGTCACCTGCTCAAGAGGAACTCTTATTTTTTGCCTCATTTTACTGTTGACTTCGATGGCCACCTACATATTACCTGCAGGTGTAATATAATAATAATGTAAAAAGCGATGACGTTGTCCTCTGTTAGATTTTTAAACGAGAAAATGAAAGAGATTCTTAGCACAAACCTCCTCAAAGATAGGCTCATAGTCAAAAGGTGTGCTTCATTTAACACAAAACTCTTCTTTCTATTCACCAAGAGTCTCTCATTTTCTCAAAAAAAGATGAATTCACAAGAGAATTCAACTAATAAAAGAAAAAGAGTATATAGGAAAGGTGTAATGCAATATTACCTGAAAGTGATCATCATCATCTTCGCTTTCTGAGCCGTTAGTTTCCCTCTTAACCGGACTCAGCATTATTAACCTTCCGGACACGTTGATCAATACAGTATCAACCGAGTCACAGAACTTCGCTGCCGCTGAAAAATAAAGAAAACATTTTAAACAAATATGCACATCCCACGACATCTTAAATTAATGACGTACCGCATGTTAAAGATTATGCCTATTGATTCGATGCTGCCAAGTACAATGGAGCACAGTTAGTCACACAGTATTATTCCATTACCAATCTGCAGAACGAGGCCTCCGGCTGTTCTACTGCCTAGTTTACGGCTCTGTTAAGTCAACCAATACCCTCTTGTTACTCTTCACGAAAAACATACCAATTGCAGGGATGCTCGAAAAAAGAGACGAAAATTCTCAACTAGGTTTCGGGTTTAACAAATATTCGAGGAAATTTCTGTGCTAAAATTGAAAAAAAAACCCTCTCGCAAATAAGGGAGATCCTGGATCAAGGATGATAGTGCTGCAGTGCTACCTCAGCAGGACAAATGAACGGAAATATATCGATAACATGGTCCAAGATAAAAGCACCGCAACTTATGAACTGCTTGGAGCTTCTATATGACTTCGAAATTGAATGGAGAAGGGGGGGGGGCGGAATGACAAATGAATTCGATGCTAAAAATGACAAAAAAGAAAAAGATAAAAATGCTGTATCAATCTAAGTTGGCTTCAGGGTTCGAATCCTTTGATTTTCCACTGCAAATTTGCAAGGGTCGAACTTCCACTTGGATTCCGGCAACTGCTCGCCTTCCCCATGAATCCCCCTCACCCCCACCACTTTTCATCAAATCAAAAGACGCAAGAAAACAATTTTTCAGGAAAAAAAATTTGCTCGAAGTCTTTCAATTTCGATAAAAATCTGCATGATTACTCATTTTCTGGCAAACTCAGGCAATCGAGTGGTTATCGCCGCTCTCATATTGCCTCGAGACGAAATTTCACCACTCATTCGCTTTTACACAAATCGTTAGAGGAAGAGGGATGATGCCTATGGCTAAAAGATATGAATTCTTGATAAAAATATATGTATCCGAACTGCTCTCTCTCTAACATTCATCATTTTACGGCCCATGATACCAGCTTCCCATGGTTCCATCCATCATTATGCGCGTTCTTCAGAAATATTCACTGCATAAACTGATCAATGAAAGCTTCTTTCTCACATCTCATGTTCTTTATCAAATTATTCTTCACGATCCGATTAAATCAGATGCTTCCCGCGGTCATAATACTAGGCATGTGCTCCCGTTTAGTATCAAAAACACTAAAAATATGAATGCAAAAATGAACTATTCGAAGAATTTGCAGTTTGCGGTATAACCAAAAAAAATTCAAAAAAAATTTTGAAATTCTTCAGGAAGATTGAAGTTTCGGAGAATCATAAACTTTCAAATCCTAGCCGAAGTTTTTTTCAGCTCTTTTCCGTTGAAAATAGGGGCGCAACAGTAATTCGACATGCCACCTCCACTCAATTAACCTCCTCCCTCTTTCGTGGTTATCTTCTGTTCAAACTCGCATCCCCTTGTCAATCACAATATCAATCAAATTCGTCCAAAGCGTATTGAAATCTGGCGACGAATAAACTTTTCATATTTAATCAAACATATTTCCCAAACTTAATAATCCACCCAATGACATCAAGTACCCCCTAATCGAATAATCAATCCAATAAACAAACAATATCGATCTAAACTTTTCGTTCAATTAAATTCAATTTGTTCCTTTAAAACTTAAAAAACTATTTTCAATGAACGGCATCAATCATGATACCTCTCAGCATTTCCCTTTCAAGAATCATTTCACCTATCGTCTAATAATGATATATTCAAAAGGCAGCTTACCTGAGTCGTGATTAAGTGAGGTCATCTGAATCGAAGCAACACATGCCGGATGTGGAACTAAATCATTCACTCGGATTTCCGCACACCTGAAGTAATCAACAATAATTACCTTCATATTACAGTACAATCATCATCGTAACGTGCTATGAAATAAACGACACAGCAATAAACAACTACAAGTTTTCAAAGAACTCTAATAATTCAAAAATATTTTTAAAAAAAAAAGCTGAAAAGGTCAAAGCAACAAAATAAAAGATATATCAAGTAGCTCTAACACAAAACAAGCAATAAGATTCATTTTCATAATTCTCTTATTTTCTATAATGAAATATGAAAGGATAGCAAGACGGATCCATAATTAACAATCATCGTCAAAACGAATTTCTAACCTTTCAACGAGCACCTGATCATGTGCACCACGTGAGCGCTCTTTAACCTCCAATCCATAAATGAATATACGTGCATCCAGATCGAACGTTATCAGATTATCTCCTCTATAAATAAGTGATCTCTCTATATAGAAATAAGTGGGAAAGTGCACCAAACAAATCAGATGGAAAAAAAGCTTGCCGATAGATCAAGCAGTAAATATATTCTGCAATTCATTAAATAAAGCTAAGCAAATGCTCAAATATACAAAAGCAATTAAATAAATAAGAAGTATTCTACAAAAGCAATGAAACCTAACCGAGCATTCTTACAACAAACCCGATCGGTCGGCCAAAGCAAACATTCAAATGAACAATTCGTATTTAAGCAGTATTAGGTTATTAGCAATAAAGCAATTTAATTTGTAAAGTTCTGCTGTGTAACAATGCCAACAATTCATCTAAAACTGCTAATTTTTACAAAATTAAGAAAAATATCAGCCTACGATACCGGTGTTCGCTGATCCCCGTTTACTTTGACAGGCTTCTAGCTGCAGACACCGGAAAAATGATCAACCTACGTACATGCCGACATGCAGATGTGCCATACGGAAAGAAATACACATATACAGACATGATGCCACCAAAGAGGTGAATTGAACGAGTCATGCTAAATACAGAAATAAAACTACCATCATAATCACCCGAATGAAGGAAGGAAGAAAGAATCAAAAAAGGAAAAACGACGACAAAGACCAAGCTATCTGACGATGCAATAAACAATAGATTACAATGAATCACATTCAAAACTATCTTAAAATACCTTCTGCTAAGCATAAGTACCCTTGAATCAGTATCGTGTCTGCTACAATATTGATTGTCGAGTTGTCGATCAAGTGGGTAGAACCGTAGTTCTTCCTTATCACGATCGATATTATAGCATGCGACCATCACGAAGCCACGCCATATCGCCAATCCACCCGTTACGAGCATATCTCTCTCCTTAAATCGCCAAAACCTATTCTTAAATTGCCAAAAGCTATTTTTAAATTGCCAAAATCTGTCCTACATTTCGTTCATGAACACGGGAAACAAACTATCATGCCCTAGAATGAACAGCGAAATGAAATGCTCGCACCGAATGGATAACATGAAAGTGTCGAAATGATCTTCGAATCGAATTCTTCATGAACGCAAAAAGACAAAACAATATGACTAAGACTTCAAACGCTCTCACAGCACGTTCCAACGACTGCTAACTGACAACATTATCATCAAGATAACCAGCGGCTATGGATGGGAACGACGGATCTCGACGTGGCTATAAAAGCGGCGCGACAATTCATTCGGGGCCGGAGTAGCTACAGAGGGTAGCTACGTGGTGCGTCGTACATGCGATAAGGTAACTACGTGGTGCGTCGTACAAGCGACATGGTGCGTCGGCCGCATTGAGCGGCCCGTACCGAGACTTCTGCCTCCATCGACGTTATCCCTACTACTATTCACTCCATTCCAATGGCCCCCTTGGCACCACTGAAGAGTGCTCATATTACCCTCGCTATTCAACCTACTCTGCATGACTGCGAACCCTTACTTCAGGCCGCAGAAGCCCACCTTGCCTTCAGCCTTGACGCCAGTCAACCTATTTCGGCACAAATTGAATCTGTGCAACATTGCCGTCGGTCGGCCTTGGCAACCTCGCGTCTCCTCGGAATTCACCTTGCCCAGCTAACTCATCTTTATGATGATTGGGCAGCTATTATTCGCAAACTCACACCACGTGACGATGCCGACCAAGTTCTTGCTGAACAACAAGCGTTCCAGCAGATGAATGAAGCGCCTGATGGCCTTCGAAGTATGCTCAATCAACTTCGCATAACTATTCAAAAATTGGAATTCCTCTAGATGAAATGCTTGCCCGTCTTAGCACTACGCCGTGCACCACACCACCACTCGGCCTCAATCCCTCAGGCTCCTCTCAAACTCCACAGCAGTCAACAGCTCCTCAGAATATTCCTAAGTCACCTTCGCCAAGTACTGGCGACGCTCCAAGCAACGTGCACCTCCCTAAACTTCAGCTACCTACATTCGACGGCAAACCGTACGAATGGTTCGAATTTTGGGAGTTATTTGAAGCCACTATCGACCGCAGTTCCTTAACTGATGTTGAAAAACTCGCGTATCTCACTAGTTGTCTCCGAGGAAAAGCAAAAGACGTTGCCGCAGGATACACACGACGGGGTGACAATTATCAACCACTCATCACAGCACTACGCACTCAGTTCGGCAATAAAGACGCGCTAACCCGTCAACTTCAGTCAGATCTACGCACAATCCGTCCTCCCGGTCATAATGGACCCGACTTATTACGATTCTACAACGATGCTTCTCGAATTCTACACCACATACAAATCGCTGAAATCGACCCCGATCAACACCAAGTACTCTTCACGTTGGAGGAATGTCTACCTGAACCCACCCGCATCCTTATGTATCCCGAAAAACAAAAGTGCTCGCATTACTCAACGACCGACTTCCGTCGTATCTTACTAAATGTCGCTCAAATGCTCATGTCAGTGCAGCCATTACAACCGTCAACACCACCTTCTAGTCAATTTAGTTTCGGCTCCAACAAAGAGATCGGACGGAACAATGCCAGTCGGGACAGGATCGAGTTCAAATCTAACTACCGTCAATATATGCGCTCGACTAATCAGAGAGATGCACCTGATCGCTACCGGCAACAACGAAGGGCAAGTTCCTCACTTGCATTTACAGGATTACCCCGGGAAAAGGATTCCTACAAAAATTCCTCAAATCAGCGCAGCAGTCCTACCAACCCTAAGCAACAACAAACTCCGGCAGGGCCGTGTGCTTTCTGCAACGAGCTTCACTGGCACAAGCAGTGCCCCTATTATTCTACATCGGAGCAGCGTCGGTCCCGTGCAGCAGATCTGCATCTTTGCTTCAGATGCCTCAAACCAGACCATCAAGCTAAAGAATGTTCGCGACACAACAAATGCCGATATTGTGGTGGAGCTCACAATACGCTTCTTTGCCTCCCGCAAGTACACGCTCCGCAAAAACCGGTGCAAATTCATGCGGCCGCAATCGAACCAGTTAAAGAATCGCCGGAACCATCAGCAGCTTTATCCGCAACAGCGACAGTTACGCCCAGTAACGAAAAGGCACCAGTACCTCTACTCCTGTGGCAAACAGCAAGGGTCTATAATCCCCTATTCCCTCAGTCAACGAAGACAGCAAAAGTCTTCATCGACCAAGGAAGCCAAGGATCATTTATTACGGAACGCCTGGCGGCTGCTCTTGGACTCAAGCATAATCAAAGCAGTCCACTCATCATTCACGGAGTAGGAGATATGGAAGGCAATCACTTCAAAAGTGAACAAATTTCGGTTGGCATTCGACTACAAGATGGAACCGGTCATCATTTCGAAGCATATACGCTGCCGCGAGTAACGACCAAATTCCTTCACGCTCACGTAACCTTAGCAGACTTGCCAATGTTTTGGGAAAATCAGTCCGATGAGCTTCCTGTTCCTCTTTATGAAGACGAACCCGATATCCTTATCGGGTGTAACTTCATCTCGACGATCAGCCCGCGAGCTGTCAAGCGCCTACGATCTAATTTCACATTGTACGATTCAGAGCTTGGGCCACTCATTGGAGGTGCTGGAATGGTCAGCGCCAAATATCGCCAAACACAACTTATCCGCGCCAACGCTATTTTAGTTGGCAACGCCCAACTTTCAGTCCAGCAACTATGGTCCCTCGATACTCTGGGTATTGACCTACCTAATGAATCTGTTGAAGACGATGAAAGAGCGCTGCACGCTTTTAAAAAGACTATCAGACGACTTCCGGACGGTCGCTATAGCGTCTCGTGGCCGTGGAAGAGTGCCCACCCACATCTGGTTACTAATTACGGTCTTTGTGTTGGACGGCTACAATCTCTGCTACGTTCCTTATTGAGGCAACCAGAACGACTGCGTCTTTACGATGAAACTATTCAGCAGCAGCTTAAAGCAGGCATTATCGAACGCGCTCCTCTTCGTCCAACTGGTCCTCTCGTCCATTATGTTCCTCATCAAGCGGTATGGAACGAACAAAAGAAAAAATTGCGCATTGTCTACGACGCAAGTGCTAGCGCCCCGGCCGGAACGACAATCTACTGCGCGGGCCTGTATTTCTTCCAGATCTGGTAGGTCAACTTCTTCGCTTACGTCAAGCTTGTATTGCTCTCGTAGCAGATGTGGAAAAAGCGTTCTTACAAATTGAGCTGAATACAACAGACAGAGACGTTGTCAGGTTTCTTTGGGTCGATAAACCAACAGAACCTATCGGCCCCAAAAACCCAATCATTACTTATCGATTTACCAGAATGTTTTTTGGAGCAGTGAGCTCTCCCTTCCTACTCGCAGCAACTATTAACCATCACTTGCAAAACGCAAATTCTCTATGGGCTTCGCGCATAGCCGAGAATATTTATGTCGATAATGTGTTGCTTGCTGCTAATTCTGAAACGGAAGCAATTACGGCTTACCGAGAAGCAAAGAAACTGTTTGCGGATGCGTGCATGAACCTCCGAGAATTTCAGTCGAATAGTACCCAAGTAAATGCCATATTGGCACCAGAGGATCGTTACAACAACACTCAAATCAAGGTGCTCGGAGTCGTTTGGGATACAGTGAAGGATACAATCAAACTGAAAACGCGTCCCCCACCAAGTGGCCGTCTCAGCAAGCGATCACTTCTTCAGTTTATCGCCCAACAGTTTGACCCGTTAGGATACCTATCACCAATAATTCTCCCATTCAAAATATTACTTCAAGATATTACTAAAGAAGGATCAGCGTGGGATGAGGAAGTGGCCGAACCACACGTTCAAAAATGGAACTGTCTCAAGGAAAGCTGGGACATGCTATCATTCGAATTACCACGACGTTTACCAAACGGCCCACTCGAGCTCCACGTATTTGCTGATGCCTCTAATCGCGCATATTCAAGCGTTGCATATGCGAAAGGAAGCGACAAAATTGTTCTACTTTATGCGAAATCTCGGTTGTGTCCTTTAAAAGGACTAACAATTCCACGTCTGGAATTGTTAGCCGTGCTGATAAGTCTCCGCATAACTAAATTCTTAACCCAACAGCTGCACCTCGAAGATATTCCACAAACTATATGGAGCGATAGCAAATGCGCCCTTGCATGGATCAACTCGCCACCTACTGAAAAGCTTCCGCGTTTCGTTCAAAATCGATTAAATGAAATTAGGAAAACGACCAATGTCAGGTATGGATATGTTGCGACAGACGCCAATCCTGCAGACCTCGCTACCAGAGGCGCAACACCCCGAGCTTTGGCTGATGAACAGAAATGGTGGCAAGGACCTTAGTGGCTTAGCAACAGTGAGGACAGTTGGCCTAATATTCCATCGCTACCAACCCATGACGTAGCCAGATCCGAAGAATCGCTGCAAATGGCAGAAAACCCTTCCACCCAAGTGGTAACAGCTACCCTCCACCCACCAACAGAATCATTCACGTTCATCGATATGGATCGATTCAGTAGTTGGACTCGGCTCGTAGGAAGTACGGTGATGACACTTCGCTTCATTCGCAAGGTCCACAAATCAGCAACTACATGGCTTGATCAATTCTCAAATCAAGGTCCAATCACAGCTCAAGACTACCTTAACGCTCGCAACTGCCTTCTGCGTCAGGCTCAGAGTAACTCTCTATCCACTAAGGACATTATTCGGTGAGATCTTCGTAAAGATGAAACTGGCCTATGGCGTTGTGGTGGTCGCCTTTCAGAGACTGTCATACCACGGTCTGAACAATATCCTATCTTTTTACCCCAAAATCACCGACTTACACAACTACTCATCCTTCGTGAGCATAAGTCCACCTTTCATGGTGGAGCACCAGCAACTTTGTCACGCCTTCGCCAACACTTTTGGATACCTCACGGACGCCGAACAGTCAGAGCCGTCATCAACAACCACTGCTTACAATGTCGACGTTGGAAAGCGAAGCCGTTCGCTCTTCCGCCTATGCCACCTCTTCCAGCCGCACGAATGCAGCCCGCACCCGCTTTCGACTGTACCGGTATTGATCTACTGGGACCTATACGTGTTTCCTCAGAAAAGGAACTACAAAACGGTGGATAGCCTTATTCACATGTCTGGTAACACGCGCGGTGCACCTGGAAATTGCTGAAAATTTATCAGCCCTTCGTCTGGTAGACTGTCTCCGACGGTTCATAGCACGTAGGAGACTCCCGCGAGAAATAATCTCCGACAACGGCACCAACATGGTACTAACGGCGAAAAGCTTGAAGGACATACCAGATGCGTGCTCAGTACAGTGGACCTTCATTACCGCATTCGCACCCTGGAAAGGAGGAGTCTATGAACGATTGGTGGGTCTAACAAAAACGTGTCTTCGTCGGTCCGTAGGACGCCGCCTGTTAAGCGACGGAGAACTTCGAACACTTGCTACCGAAGTGGAAGCAGTACTTAATGAGAGGCCGATAACATACATTGAAAGCGACGATATTCAAGTCATTCGACCCATAGACTATTTGCGTCCTAGAGCACATTTATCGGTCCACGTTGAAAGAAGTACAAGGGAGGACCCGGAGTTCAATCCACAACCTCCCAATACACGACAGCAGCTTCTCGAACAATGGAGCAAGGCTCAGGAATGCAGGAATAAATTTTGGGAGATCTGGTCCCGCGAATATCTTCAGCTGCTCCGAGAACGCGACTCACGTTATCACAAAGGACCACGACTTCAAGAGCATCGAATTCCTCGAGTAGGAGAAATAGTTCTTCTCGGCGATACAACCGCTCCTCGGGCTTTCTGGCGTCTGGCAAAAATCGTTGAGGTCCCAGTCGGATCAGGCAACACCGTACGAACCGCTCGAGTCAAATGTTCCTCAGGTCGCACCTTCTTACGCACTATTGCACAACTGTGTCCTCTTGAAGTATCGTCGGATGAAACTGAACAAACAACAGCCAAGGTGGGACAAATTCCGCGTCTACGCATTTCTGATAAGAATGCCGACGATCCTCAATCGGCCCTCATTAACCGAAGAATTACACGAAGTATGATGCGTAGCAATACAACATGCCACGTTAAGCTCTTTCCTAAAGCATCATTTTTCTTGCTAACACTTCCAACTGTGATCGGGCCATCAGCAGTCGCATCAATGCAAGTGCAAATCTGTCCTTATCAACACTCTGGTGTGTTCATTCGACTTCCTCGGTCAGTCAATTGTACCGCACGAGCGCTGGACCGCTGGACAACACATCGTGTAGCTCTCCATCAAAGGCGACTCGTACCCATTAACGCTACCTACTGTTCTCAGCTTACGCGAACGGTCTGCACATGGGCATTTCTCCGTTGGAGTCTACAAGTGATCAACGACACTCACTCTATGCATAATGTTCCTCTCACCGGCTGTCAACAAATGCAACGAGAAAAACGAATAGGACCACATATCCTTCAACGATCAGATCTAGCACACAAATGGACGACCGCCTACCCGGTGCAACACTCCCATGGATTTTTCGGTGAGCGTTGCAGAACAACCATTAACTATGTCCTGGAATATGGAGAAGCTATTCTTTTCGACGGCAGCAGCACTCTCACTGAGTTCACACGAACAGCTGGCTGCATACCTCGCCAAAACCACTGTTTTACTCCTCACGAAACAATCATTTGGGACTATGGCGAATTTCAAGATCGCCGCCATTATAGCTACAAAGGCACATATCTGGCGCAGGCGTCAGCTGACGAAGTATTTATCCATGCCCTCCAAACGGCTTTCATCCGTACAACTGTAGTACCTCGCCTCGCGGAAACATGTGAAATTGCTCATCCAGTCCTCATGGAGAACGATATCATCATTTCATTTGTAACAAATGATAATCGCGACAGGATGGAAGACCAATCGAACGACGGGAGTAGATCGCTCCTCAAAGAACGTGTCGAAAACCAACCGGATCAGATCAATGCACGATTACAATACCTGTACGACGTACAGGCCCGACGCAATGCAATACAGTGGTGCATGAACAGGAACGAGTTCACTAGCCTAGTACAGTGGATCAGCATTTCGGATCCAACAGAAGCGGCACGACTCCTCCTCAACAGAACGGACATCTCTGCTCGATATGTAGGAGATACTCTACTCGAATCGAAATGTCAAAAAATTGAAGCTACCGAAGTGCATGAGGACCATCAACGCGACGGAGAATGCTTTGAATGGCTTCCAGTCACAATCGGTCAAATGGCCGCCTTTGTCACTCCACACACTCACGACGTCGTTCTCAATTCAAGGAAAGCACCATGTCCCTGGAAGGGGCCTCCTACACACATCAGAACGATGACTGCAGTGAGTCTCCATTCGTTTTCGGAGTCAGCCCCCCACGTCATCTTCAATGCAAAGCACCCAACGGATATTTCAATCCAACTACTTCAGCTCGCTGTAGACCGTCTTGGAAGTGCGCAATTCCGAGATCCGGGATTATACTCAACGAGAAAAGTGGCGAAAAATCGGAGTTCAGCGGAAGAGCTAATTCACGAACTGGGCCATGAAGTAGAAACAGCAACCGAAGATATTGTAAATGCACTCGATTCGATCACCAACCAATGGAAATGGCTTACCGCAGGCGGCGCCATACTATTGCTCATCATTCTCGGAATTATCCTAGGGATAAAATGCCGGAATACCTGGTGCGGCATGCGGAGTCCTAACGTAGTGATGGTCAAGTTAACCGACATTCAAAGCGCGCGAGAACCCCAATCCAACCGCACGATGTCATACCCTCTTCAATCGGTGACGAATTTTGACTGCGCGCCCCACCAAAGTCGACCTCAACACTCAGTTCTAAACGCGAGCTACACGCCATTAAGAATGCCGGCACGAAAACGCACACAAAAGATGACCGACGCATCGACAATATGCAATTCTATGCCAAGCAGTGTAATCACCAATTGAGGAGAATCGTCCGCCGGGAGTGTCGAAGTGATCTTCGAATCGAATTCTTCATGAACGCAAAAAGACAAAACAATATGACTAATACTTCAAACGCTCTCACAGCACATTCCAACGACTGCTAACTGACAACATTATCATCAAGATAACCAGCGGCTATGGATGGGAACGACGGATCTCGACGTGGCTATAAAAGCGGCGCGACAATTCATTCGGGGCCGGAGTAGCTACAGAGGGTAGCTACGTGGTGCGTCGTACATGCGACAAAAGGATGTCCATGAATAAAATACAATGGAAAGACGTTTACCTGGCTTTCGTTGCCAAATAGACGCCATTTGCCAGTGGCGGTGTTACAATGCACAAAACCACGAGTTCCCGCTGCCGCGATCCATCTCGCATTTTCCCGATCCACAGCAGCCATCTGTAACGGTCAGTATCGACAATGCGTTGAACGACGGCCAGTAAGGATTCGGGAAATTACAATCGTAAATCATAAAGCAACGAAAGGAAAGGACGGTGTTTCTAGTAGTAAATGGTTCATTAAAAATTAAAATAAATGAGATGCTATTCTGCGGAAATAAGACTTTACATCTGGACAAATGATGTTTGAGCTGCATTGCATTAAATTACTTTTAAATACATAAGTTGTAATATTTCGTGGTAAATTATTTGCTTACATCAGAATTACAACCTTCAACCAAAATCTTTTGACCACTCTTTCTGATACCCTTATTACTGATACGAATAAATATATTTGCTGTCAGAAATTGAATTAATAAAACGTTAAAAAGTCAAATGCCGTTCTTCTCTTTTCCTCATTTCTCACTCCCGCCTCCCCTTCTTCGACCCTTTCCGTCGACTTAAATCTGTGAAAGCAAAAATAAGATCCATATCGAAGTTTTGGCTAAATTAAAATCCAACTCACTCTTAATGGCCAATTCAAAGAGAGGTAGTCATTTGGCACCGAAAATATATTCCATACGTTATGCGGTGCACTTGCCCAACGTTCTTTTTCTTTTGCTGGACTTAAGTAGATTCGATTCGATGATAACAATACTATACTTTCGAAATTCTCCTAAAAAACTAATCTACATTCACCATATTATGGCCAATCGAAGAGAATAAAAAAATTTATTGAATATATTAAACTATATTTGTCACCAATAAATACTGAATTATTGGATTTTAACTAATTGCTAATCTAATAAATAAATTTAACTGCTGTTGAAGTAAATAGAGGATTATAAACCAGACGGCAGGATGTTTCCAATGAAGTTTAGCAACTACTGAAACAAAGCTCAATTAAAGCAAAGTAAAACCAATTAAAGCTCAAGTGGAACTTCAATCTGCAAGTAATCTTGATCACATTCATCCAGCATATCCACGCAAAATGAAGCATAAAATGACTGCCGCCCTACTCACATGACTTCCTCCCTATTCCTACATCGAACTATCACAAATACTTCTTAACAACCCGGAAATTTCATTGCCTAATTTTTGCATATGTCAAAGTTTAGCACGTACCCCCACTGCATGCACCTCATACGAAACAACAGCCAGCAACAACTGTTTTATATTTACCTCTATTCGCTCCTCCCCCCCCCCACCCTGTTTGAAAGAATATTCGGAGCCTATCAAGATCAACAGACTCATCGGTAACTATCAGCTCAGAAATAAAGCAACAAAAAATTCACTAGAGGCCAATCAAGCAAATTCGTTTCTTTCTTCCTTTATTTAGCGACCACAAAAAAACCCCTGAAGCATACATCACATCCACTCTTACGGAGCAAATGGGCTATAAATCTTTTTCAAAGTTAAACTCTAAGCTCCTTCTTCTTCAAATGAGCCAATAATTCAATCGTGAGCCAACAATGAAGCAATCTGTCTCAGAAACGATCAAATATCATTGAATCTAGTCAGACGTTTCGTAAATTGCAAATTTATTTGTCTACCATTTGAATAAGTTGGCAGCCATCGGAATCACATTGAACATTTAAATTCGAATACGTCAGATATGTAAAGAAGCTACTTGAGTAGCTCAATGCTGTTTCATCAAGGCACTAAGATAAATGCTAGATGATTGGTACTGCGCCTCTCTTTGAGGAAAAAGGAAAGAAAACCAAAACAGCGCTAACTAATATGAGTGAATAGCACACATTTCCCTTCACATATATCATATTGTCTGTGTGCCTACTGAATAAAATAATCCATCCGAGCTTTCCCTTCTTCTATACTCAACACCTTCACTAGCTGGTTTTGTATAAATCGAGTATACTTGAAAATATTCCCTTTCGAAAATATTAGCAATAACTTCAAGTGCTCAAATACCTCTTCAATACAACGCAAAAATGATTCAAGAGAGAAATATAAAATAATATGAAATTGATATACCATATTTGGATTACATATAGAAATCGCACGAGAAAGCGATAATATAGAAAGTCCGTTATTGGCTGCCAACCACAAACTAAATCCTTCGGGACCCCAATCAACCCATCGATAAGCATTCGTCCCTTCAACTTCCCTAAAAACAATCCATGTTTTCATAAATGGAAAAAAAAGAAAGTTTAAAGCAATAGCTGTTTATATTTTTTCTAACTTTCAATTAAATCAAGTATATATTAATGCACACTGTAGATGATAATTTTACAGAAATAGCAACTGGATGAGTTCGAGCAGTTAGTCCAACTTGAGATCATACGAGTTCACGACATTACTTCCACGACCTTATCGATTCATAACGCAACAGATTCAACAAGACCGCTTCATTCATACAAAACTTCAAATCTTTTTGTTTAAATAATGCCAAGAAGTCACATTTTAAACTATCACTCACTGCATTGTTACATCTATTCAATCTTGTAAATTCTCCAGGAAATCCATTTACATCATAACGGAAATTGAAAAGCTTGATCGAAACGTCGATTAAAGGTTTAGTCTTCAAAAAGTCAATAATGACATAGAATACTATTGCAAAATTACCCACAAGAATTCCTGGGGTTACAGATTCTACCTGAATTAAATGCCCACAGAAACCAATTGCCTACTTCTAGTGCTGGAATTCACGCTAAGACATAATTCAGCTTCAAGCACAAGCAGTTAGATTTCCCGAAAATATCTGAACTGGGCAATGTCATCGCAAAGAAACTAATGTTGCTTATCAAGTATTAAACCACACAATACCTAAAAGATAATGAATTTATTTTTAGTTCACTCTTAATAAATAATTGAGCAAAATCAAGCCACTTTAAATTCTAAAATACGAAAAAAAAAAAGAAAATAAATTAATAAACAACAAAAAAACATCTTCCATTCTTTAAAGAATGCATTTTCTTTGCCGTTAAATGCATCACATTCCCAGTTGTCACTTTAAACTTCATTAGGTTATAGCATACAATCGATTGTAACTCAGTAAAATATAAGCATCTAAATAAACTTAGAGCATATCAGCATTTAATTAAACTTGAAATTTAATTAAGATCATCGCAATTCTATTCCTTCGTCATCAATCATTTAGGAGAATAGAGAAACTATTTAAAATAGATTTGTATACTATAAAAAAATAACTCCATTCTTATAAAAAACTTTTTTTTTCAAATTAAACTCAATTCTCTCTAAGTCCCCTTACCAAAGCGAATTCGAAGTTATGTTCAATAGCTGCAAGTAGTCAAAATTCTAATATATACAAGACAATTTCCCTCATAATCTCTGGTAATAATACATAACTACTAAAGATCTTATATCCAATGACGTGTTCAGTGTTGATATGAGTCTCTTTTTAAATAAAAACCCGCAAACAACTGCTTTCCCCCTCCCCTCCCCCTTCTTCATTCCTTCTATTTCCCAAATCAAATAGAACAAAAGTTATTGACGATGCCGTTTACTTATTGTTGATTTTATGCAACATATATCACTTATAAACTAACATTACTTATATTTTATGAGAAAAACAGACGACTTCATCCCATAAGAATTACAAGAAACAGTTCCCAGTATATTTGTTTGGAATTCACAAAGAACAATTAACGTAACGAAAAACTCACCGCTCTGTGGAGCATTCCAGAGAGCACCATAGCTGTGCTCCAAATGGGCTGAAAATGGCGAGCACAGGTGCAATTGGTACAGCACTCGGACTCCCTTCCGATGGTGGAAGAGCAGACCACACTGCCGCAAATGCTGAGCCTTGGGCAAAACAATCCACATGACATACAGCACCAACACGATTCAATAATTCTGCAAGCAACACACTCTAAACAACATATTAAAACAAACCATTCAAAAACAACAAAAAATATCCCTCTCCGGTTAATTTTTCAAAAAATTTTTAGTGATCAAATAATAATCTTTTTAATAATTTCCCTCAAAATAGTGTACCAACATTCAAGAAATAAATTAACGTGTATTATAGAGCATAGCGCCACAATGAATGATTAAGCCAACTAAATTCCCTTTCTGGAACAAAACCTCCTTAGAAGTTATGGCCCTCAGAGTCTCTCCCAGAAATATATTGTGCATGGATCAATACAAACGCAACAAAAAATTCAGATCAGCATTTGCTTCAATGCAACACAATTATGAAGCAAATGAAATTTTATAAAATCCCTGCGACACCTTAATTAGCAACCTACCTGGGCCATCCTTGATATGAAGGCTGATCCTGTAGGCACATGTCAGTGCTCCATTTGAATCGTCGAGGTGATAAGCCGCAATTTCACCACTGAAATATACATCGGCGATTCATCGTATCGCCATCATCCAATTAAAATGAACAAGTAAATATATTTTATGCAAAAACTTCGTATTTTCGAATTCATTTTAACGACAGTAAACATAACTAACATAATCCTACTATATCGTCTTTATTTAGGAAACATTCTCATAAAAAACATCCCATAAGCTTTCAACGAAATCCCATACATATATTGCAATGCTCAAGGGGCCTCAAGGGGCCTATGCGTTCGAATAAAACCCCAGGGGTAATAAGGTGAAAATCCTATTCACAAAAAGGGAGATTCATATGAAGGGATAAAATGGACTCGGTGTTACACGGCACTTACAAAATCACCAAATCAGCACAATCCCTGTCTAAAGATGTAAATAAATCAATATTCGTTAAGAATATTAAAACAAACTTCTGACAACCGAAGATGATAAGACGAAATTTGTGGTTTGCCGCTGAACATACCGCATCATTCAACTGTAGCGCCCAAACTGCCAAAAGCTGCTGAAAGAAACGAACAATCTTTTCCCATGAAAGGCAATTGCCTTTCCTACCTGAGCTTCACGTACCCGGGTAGGTATGATACGTAAGTTTCACTCCCTTATAAAATGATAAACCACTAATTTATGGATGCATTTATGCAAATACAATAATATAGAACGAACCATTTATCAGTAGAACTTGGAAAAATACTTTACTGTTGTGAGGCAACATGTGCAAATAATGCAGAAACTTAAAAAGTTATTACACCACATGCATCATAGGTGAGTATTATAATAAATAAACGACACTTTATATTCCATATAATTTAAACATCAATTTTCTTTAAAAATGAATATAAAAATGAATTTTTATAGAAAAAGCCCTCATATATCTACGATTTCGTCAAAAGCTCGGTCTAGATTTTTGAATCTAATAGCTCATAATTCTAAGTCCACTTCTACAATGGATAAACTTTAAATGTTAACATCAACGCATATTTTCCATTCCATTTTACGAATAAAATTTTTTCTCAAAAGTTAAAAATTTGTTGAAAAAACATAGCGATCCATACCTTCGGAGGGAATCGTGGACTCGGTGATGTCAACAATGCCGCCTTTCCATTCGAAAGCACAATGCAAAAGCCGCCTATTAAAGGTGTATATACAATATCAACAACGTGCACCGAACGATCACGGATATGTTCTGCTAAAAATCACTTCAATTACTCTATAAAATAAAAACCGTCAAATTCATAAACAGCAATTTTAATCTCTTCCAATCTTTCACTAATCTACTCCTCTCCCCCTACCCCCCTCTCACCCTGTCCCAACACCACATCTCAAACCTGATAATCCGAATAAAAATCCTTTTATGATTTTTTAAAATAAACATAATACAACTCTTTTTCTAACTGTTTGGCAAAAAACAAAGCTTTGGAAAAATTTGTTTTCCTGTTTGGATTAAAAATGTATATGTGAAATTCAATTAGCATAATTCCAATCAGCTCTATTAACTGCGAAATTTTAATAGTATTATAAAGGTAGAGAAACGCATCAAAATGCTAACGTTTTGATTGCAACTGATCGACAGCGAATGGCACTTCAGAGAGGTGAAACGAGAATTCTTGTTCCACTGTACCGTCCCATAATATTCTATGCATCCAACCATCACGCAGACATACAAACAATTCCTCACGCATCGGAACAACGCTGTAATATTTTTGATTGTCATTTTAATACCTGAATTGTGCTCTCCACATCTAAATTGATTATATCGCAATCACTACTGAGATGAAAGCCAGTTAGGATCAACACAACATGATGATGGAAGGACTCTATATTCTGCGTTATAATTAGTCGAAACAGTATCAGTATTGCAGTGTTCCATTCCACCTTTCCATATTACAACGTCTCGTATTTTACCTGCGGAATCATTTAATGAAGTGCCTTAGGGAGATGCTGCCTAAAAACGCGAAGGTGGATATTAAAATAGAATATAATGAACTATCCTTCATATATTTATTTATTTATTTATTTCAATCGACATAGCATTCATTACGAATGAAGGTCTCTTCATATCGCTTCCACTTGTCCCGAATCAATGCTTCTCTGATCCAGTTGGTTCCTGCGGTCTTTTTCAAAGAATCGCTCCACCTCATTGCAGATCGGCCTCTATTTCTTTTGCCAATCCGTGGTGTCCATTCTGTTATTCGCTTCACCCAGTCGTCATTTTTTACTGCGGATATCTTCGCCGCCCATCTAAATTTCCTCATTCCGGCCTCGGTCACCCAATCCTTTACCTCTGTTACACCTCGAAGCCATTCGTTGGTTTTTCTCTCCACTAATTTGATTCCTGTCATGATTCTTTCCATTCTTCTTTCTGCCACCGCTGGCAGCTTGCGCACTTTTTTAGTTGTTACCCATGTTTCAGAACCGTAGAGAACTTTGGCATCACGCTTCTTTCGAACAGTTTCCTCTTGAGACTCATCGGTACTTTTTTCTCACGATAGAAATCTTTATTCTTAAAAAATGCTTTCCAGCCTTGTTTGATCCTGCGTCGTACATCTGCTTCCGTCCCTCCGCTCATTGTTACACATCTGCCCAAGTAAACAAATTCATTTACACTTTCAATCCTCTCTCCTCTTACAACGATTGTCGACTTCAGCTCTCTGTTGCTCATCAGCTTCGTTTTGGAGGTGTTTAATCGTAAGCCAACTGCTGCACTTCTCACCTCGAGTTCTCTGACCATTTTCGTTAATTGGTTGAAGTTGTGAGATATCAAGACTATGTCGTCTGCGAACCTCAAGTGCGAAATTCTTTTCCCGTCTACGTTCACGCCCTTGTTTTGCCAGTCTATCTCGTCGAACACGAGCTGTAGAGCTGCGTTGAACAGCAGCGGAGATACGCAGTCTCCCTGCCGTACTCCTCTCTTTACCTGTATTGGTATTTGCCTTTCATGCACGAAAATTGTAGTTGTCGATTTACGTTGGATTTCTTGAAGGATGGAAATTATTGAAGGGTGTACCGAGGCATTTTCCAAAGACTTCCACAGGGCGGCGTGTTTGACAGAATCGAAGGCCTTTTCGTAGTCTACAAACAGCAAGTAAAGGGGCAAGTTGTACTCTTTGGTTTTCTCGATAAGCATGGTGAGCACATGGATTTGATCGATTGTTGACTTGCCCGGCCTGAAGCCTGCTTGCTCGATATCTTGCTTCTCTTCAATTTGTTGCTGCAATCTTTTGCATAAAACTTTCGAGAAACACTTTGAGATTGTTGGTAGGAGTGATATAGGGCGATAGTTTCTGATATCATTTAGATTGCCTTTCTTCGGCAACAGAATTGTTTTTGAGAAGGCAAAATCTTCAGGGATGTGTTGATGTTCGATCATGTTGTTGAAGAGACTTTTCAGCGGTGTTATTAATAGTTCCTTCTCGAGGTTCAGCATTTCGCCAGTTAATCCATCGATACCTGGCGCCTTCCCGTTTTTCACGCTTTTGATCGCGTTTCTTATTTCTGAGTCGATGATTTGTAGAAATGGTTCATCGCTGTTCCTTGCAACAAACGTGCAATCGGTCTCTCCTCCATACAGTTTCGTATAGAATTCCTGAATGATTTTGTCAATTTCTTGCGTTTCTGTCGTGAGTGATCCGTCACTTATACCTCCCACAAAAGAAAAAATTAAACGCCCATCAACAAGAGATTATTTACAAAATTTCAAGGATAAACTCACACTAACAATTCATAACGATATTCCCTCCCCCCCTCTTAGTTTGAGGGTCAGAACCTGTAGGGCCATCACCCCAGCAAAGGTTTTATACGACAACAGCATTGCTGGAAATTTCGTATTCGTATAAGAAATGATGTCACTGAATACCCTCATGAGATCCATCGAAACACCTCGAAACTTTGCCAATAAATGCCTCTTGATTTCTATCTGGATAGACCTGAATAAAGGTAAAGTTATAGGTGTACCATGTAGCTGTGCTATCCAACCGAGCGACCACCGATAAAGAGATGGAGGTAGTCGGTCGTTTCTCTTTTATAAATAACTCTTGCGATGTTCGTCGCAACTGCTCATCGCGGGGTTCTACGAGATTATAGCATTGTTTATCCGATGAAACTTCCACTCGATAAATTAATAAACAATTTTTGGAAGTCTGAAAAAACGGAAATATGATTACTGACACCCTGCACGCTTATTGACAGCCGTTTTTCGAGTATAAATTCGGAACAATTAGTAAATAAAACAACTGAAATTATCAACAAACTGAACAAAAGATTCTAATAAGTAAAGATACGATACATAAGTTCAAACTAAACAAAAATCAGTAATCAAAAATTACACCATTTATTCATTCCCCAAAATCAGAGACAGAAAGTCTTATTTTATTTCGAGTCTTTTACTTATTTATTTTCTGAGTATTTATTTATTTATATATAAAATTTTGAACATTTTATTTAAAATCTTATTTCACTCACAGGTTTTCAAAAAATTTCACCCAAATATTTCCCTCTAAATAATCGACCACCATAATAACATAGTTTATTATTATACTAATAAAAACTTTTACAACGCTAGATTCACAATATTTGAAAAATCGATGTAAAAATAATCAATAAAAATGGTGAAAATAAAATAATTCTAAATTAATTAACCGTAGTACAAATAGCTGAAGAGTCATGTCGCCAATATAACAAACGATATTCGCCTTTTTCCTTTATATCCGCTTTCGACCGACGATACATACATAAAACGAGCTGAGGCTGTAAACATCAAATATTCCATGCATCAGCTGTTCAATAAGATGCCTTTTAATTCGCATCCGTAATTCATGGCTTTGCATCACATTGGACTTGGGGAAAGGAACTAAGGATTAGGAAGAACAATACAATGAATCGGCCGAACGGTGAGATTGTGAGTAGATTAGGGAGGGCAGGGGAAGGAAAGAAGGTGGAGGGGAGGGGAAGGAAGGGAGGAATAGAGACAACGACGATACTAAAGACCGAAACGAAGAATTAATTCATCTAATAGTGGAAGGAAGAATATACCTCAGGCTCTTTGCTATTATCATAGAGTGAATGAAGCATTCCAGAGGCATAATGTTGGCAATGATTAGTACCATACACTCCATATATCTATGTGCTATTGACTTTCATCAAACCGAACGTCAATTAAAATTCTGTCAACTGAAACCCTCTGAAGGTATACCCTTGTATGGAAAGTTAACTGAACTTTCGATTACCTGTCCTTTATTTCCTCTTTTGTACACCTATCTTCTAAGGCCGTTCACAAATAAGTGCCTAGTTTCCTTATAGATATTAATGAAAAGGTGAGGCCCAAACAAATAACCGATCGCCCATCCCTGATTCGACATATAAAATCTTTAATCAAGCATATCCGCTCTCCTCTTGCACCTTTTCTTGTGCTCTTTAAATTCCACGATGGAAACTTCCAACAAACTTACATTGGCAAGACATATGTATATGACTGATGAAGCGACCGCTGCATAAAGTGTCCGATCCCTATTCCCAACGACGCAATAAATACGTCTTGAATTCACATCGTCATCTGAACTGCAACCGGGCAATCGAATGCTATTCTCGCATCGATCCTGTAAATAAATTTAACGAATCCATTGAATTAATTGAATATGACTGAACCCGAACACTTAATTAATTATACATAACCTGATAGAGAATGGTTAATATGCTTCAACCCTAATTGCTTTTACCGCAGCAACATATGTGGTAGTCATGGGTAACGGAAACGAAAGACAGGTGATTCCTTCCGGAAAGGTAATTTTGTGACGACAGCCTACGTCGGCAGAGTTCCACAAGTGCTTCTCGATCTCAGGTCTTTATAGTCGGGAACTCAGTGAAGGTCAGCTTTTACATAAACACTTATAATTGCTAACCGGCGCGGACGGGAGGGGTTAGGGTGGCTCCTCTGTCTAAAAAATTTCCTACCTTCAAACATCTAATTATGTCACACAATGAAAAGGCTGGTCTAAGGTGCATGAGCTGGGGTTATGATTTTAAAGCCAGAGGTCATGAGCATAGCAGAGGTCATCCTTATCGCCTACTTTCTAATGCCTAGTACATTGCGTAAAGAGGTGCGACAATTCATCTAAACATTTACTATATATCACAGTGTACAAAATCAATGAAAAGTAACATAAAAAGAAATAGCTAAATGGACGAAATACCGGGAGAAACATCGTTGGAATTTCGACGGAGTGCAGAGATGATCAAGCGAATCAACTCAGCTTTTCAATACTTCGGAAGGATAGCAGCGTACACATATCATCGAAATTCTGGTGACCGCTGCAGATTCTGAAATAATGACAGAGGGGTTTAATTTAAAAAAAAAAAGATTTAATTTAGACTCTAATTCTAATTAGAAACGCTGAAAAAATTTATAAGTCTAAAAATTGTAGTGCACGCCATGGGGGAAAAGTGCAACATTCTGCCCTGAAGGTAATAAGGATGTGATCAAAACAGGAAACTTGCTACAATAGTGCACTTTCATTAACTTATGTAATTTTTATTCGTTCGGCTGATAAGTGCCATTTCACATTCCATATTATGTGCTCTTTTTATTCCATATTGGTTTTTATCAATTTGGTCACTTTGTGGTCACTCTAAACATCTGGTCACTTTGTGGTCACTCTAAACATCTCTAAGTTGTTCTTTCCGGTCACCTAAATTTTATTCCAACTATGCAAGTTTTTCAGTTACATGAGAGGCGTGGTGGACGTAACTCACAAAGGGAATCCTTTCGTTCTGAAAACTGACTCTTACGGGTAACTTGAAGGAATGAGATTCCCTGAAGTGTGGGGAAGACGGGGAAGGGGGAGGAGGGGGAGGGGAGGTGGGAGAGAGGGAGGAGCAAGTGGAAGAGGAGGAAATCAAAAAACACCAAAAATTTTGCTCATTAAGATGAAATGCGAGTGCAAAACTAATAGTGATGTGTGAACAGAGTATGAAAACTACACATTAAATATAAATAAGAACACATGAAATCGATATTGAGTCGCTTACAAACTTACGCCTCCCAACAAATGCACTCCTTGTTAGCAGACAACAACGTAAAGCTTAAACTAAGGCTAAGTTTTAAGAGTTGTTGAGTAAAACCTTAAGAGTTGAGTAAGTAAAACCTTAAGGTACATAGATTTGAAAAGCGGCGCATTTGTCGGAGGCGCAAATGTCATGCGATCATCGCAACGCATACCTCGCCACCCGTCCTATCCCAACTCCCTTCCCTCCTTCCCCCCTCCCCCTCTACCGCTCCCCTCATATTAGAAACCAGAAAAAACCGATACGAGGCTCAATAAAGCAATTAAAGAAAAAATAAAAAAATAAAAAAATTCCGCGTGTGAACGTCACGAATATTCACCAACTTTAAACATTATTCGTGCATACTGAGCATACCGTATGATCGGCGGCAAATTGCAGTGCTTTCAAGTTGTTGAGTAGCTATGACCAATTTTTTAAATCACACCTGGACATACCTGATGATTAGCGATCATTTCTTCTAATATTTATAAAATATGTTCTAACAACGATGAATTTATGATCCAAAAAAAAAAAACTCTATCAAAACTATGCAAAGAAAATTCCCATAGTTAGTGCAAGTATCGTATCACTTCGAATAAAACCCCTCCAGAATTTTTGGAAAACGGTTGGCTCTCATCCAACAAATTCAATTTCATCGGAAAATTTGAGATAAAAT
The DNA here is from genome assembly GCA_037389465.1 of Baylisascaris procyonis. Taxonomy (NCBI): domain Eukaryota; kingdom Metazoa; phylum Nematoda; class Chromadorea; order Rhabditida; family Ascarididae; genus Baylisascaris; species Baylisascaris procyonis. The sequence goes on from JAZARR010000200.1 coordinate 3,476,486, forward strand.
CGGCTTTTCATGATTGAGAAAACGTTGTATGGAATTGTCGTTTCTAAGAAGCTTTAATAATTCCTCAAAATTTCGAGAATAGAAACAACCCTCACTTTAATAATAATTCCTCACTTATAAAAAAAAAAAACCAGGATTGCAATCTTTGTGCTTTTATTTGAGGCTATACGGTAACTGTACAAGTTCTAATAGCGCTGAGGAAGTATATCTGACAATAATAAAAATCAAAAAGAAATATAAAAACAACAGCGCCATCATCTTAACATTCACAACGTTCATCTATCCCTTCCCTTCCCCTCCTCCTCTCCCCTTCCCTTTCCCATCCTCCTCCCCTCCTCCTGTCGCCTTCCCCTCCTCATCCATCCATCGAATTTACCTCGGGTAAGTCTTCATTGATTCTTTCTGATGGTAATAGAGGCATTAAACATATCTTTCAAATTGAAATGAAGTTAGTGAATCGAAATGATATGTTCAATTCATTTGCTTTCCGTATTGTTCCCATCAGCAATTCGTTGCCGTATAATGTGGTTGTGGCCAGCAATTTATCGCCTTTCAAGCGGCGATTAGGGCGATCCAATGTTGTTGCGATATTCGTTGCTTGACGGTTGTATAACTATAATTTTACCTACTTTTTTTTGCATATTCATATGTTCATTGCCGAATTTCTCCATTCTTTATAATTTGTGCTATTATTTTCACTTTCTTAGGGGAAAGGGGGGCGAGAGGGGTTGAACACATTAACTGCATGCCGTATTTATGATGGGAAAATTTTTTGTTGTTTTTTTTTATTTTTTATTTTATTTTATTTTTTATTTTTTTGCATATTTATTTTATCGGATATATGTTGCATACTTTCTTCATTGTAAAATAAAGATGTTTTTATTCGTTTGTTGTTGTATATCGCTTAGGCTTAGGCCCACCCACATCGCCTCTTAAATATGCAAAAAAGCTACATGAAAACTCATTAACGTATAGGAGCAATCCATTATTTGTCGCCTTAATTGCTGTAATTTCCGGCTCACGATATTATTGTGTATTCAGTGATTAAACCTGCAAATATTGAAGTATCGGAGGATGACGTCATTACAAGTCGAAATGGGTTGATCGGCTAATTGAGGACCATCTAATTTAGATCAAAATTCAATTTTAATTGAAAAGCTTATGTCTATGTGGCGTATGATCCGAAGTATTTGTGTTGTTTTTTTTTTTTCAACGATATTTGAATTCAATTTTTGAAGGATTCAACATTTATAGCCGACCCCCTCCTTAATTATTTGATATTAGAATGAACTCATATGGGATTTCCAATGAATTCCTCGTTGTAATTATATCGCTGCAATGATCGAATCGTTTCTGAAATATGAGTGACGATGCATTATCCTTTCACCTGAAATTATTGACGAATTGATGTTTGCATCCAAAAGGATTTATGCCGTTCAACCGATCGGATCAAGCATCGATCCAGCGAATTAAAGTTGGCGATGGTTTAATAAAAATTTGTAGAGTTGACGATGCACGCTGAAATATTTCACTATAGAAAATGCAAATTGATAATGACCTAATAAAACAAGTAACAACAATGGAATAACAAATATGCAAATCAAGCGGTCGATGAAAAAACTGGAAAAAAAAATTTTTTTTTCAATAATTGTACAAAATATATTTTAAATTTTGTCGTATTTAAGCATTTTTATAAAATTCATGTTGTATGGGATTTGCAATTTTTTTTCTATAATTTTATGTTTTCAAAATTATGTAGTAATGTATTTATTCCTTGACATATAATGCTAATCTGATGGCTCTATTCAGCTTCGTTTTTGATGGGCATCGACGTATATCTACGTGTTAATAAATCCATCAGTATACCTGTAGGAAGCATTGTCGTTCAACATCCTTGGCATCTAAACCTAGTCGTGTAAAAGCTAGGACTTGACATGGTCTCGATCAGTTCGAGCATAAAATTTGATCAATAACTGGTGCACCTTCGTCTCCTTACCTGGTAATAAGGTGTCATCTGCAAAGGTGGGACCCTAACTATTCGCGGTTTGAATTTGCCGTTTCTTGTGAAGTTCCGCCGTTGTTACAAATAGTTGTTGTCCCGTTGTGGTATTTTTTTTTTTTTGCGATGCGACCACCTAGTCCAGGTATGATCCCAGGATTGATCGTGATAGCTGTTTGAATACTTTTGTAAGATCGTAGGCGGACATATCCGATCGAATCTCAAACTTGGGTAATTAAACCATCACGATGATTGGTAAACCGTCATTTAAAGTGTGCACTAACCATTCATTAATATAGTGCTACCTAGCGTTAACCTCCAACTTTATTGTTGATCTCTTATTCCATTTAAAGGTTTTTTGCAGGATTGTTAGCGATATACTGCACAAATGACGGAGAGTTCCTTAATGGAATGGTCACGTGAAGAATTGATAAGATTATTGACGTGTCCATACTCAAAGGAACATAAAATTCCATCAATTGATATTTTTCTACATCTTGCGAAATGCCGTAAGGATTACTATCGAAAACATGGCTCTTGTATTCAACTTAAAAAGTATATTTATTTTCTATTTTATTTTATTTTAATAACTCATATTATATTTTATATAGGAGTTTTTTTATACCTTTAAAAATGTGCTAAAACATTAAAATACATTTTAGTGACAAATTAATTATTCGCTTTGAAGTTTATGAATTTTTTTTTAAAAGGGATCTAAATTTTTTGAAGAAATTTATTTATTTTATTTCCGTCAACAAAGCATTCATAACGAATAAATATCTCTTTATAATCGAAGAAAATATCTATTAAAAAAATTTTTTTAAATGAAATATGGAATAGCAACAAATCGATGCGACCGGTTTGTTCGTGATAGATTGATGACACATTGATGAATTAGAAACATGCAAACTTCAGGTGCAAATATAACGGTCGTCATTTTGTACCATTACCTGAGATCGAGTTCCACGAGAAAATATGCCATAGTGCGGAATTATATCATGAATGTGAAGAAAAAATAAAATATCCTCCAATTCCGATGGGGGATTACAAGGCGGAAGAGAAGGAAACTGAAGTCGTGATCGATGATATTCCGCACCTCGTCGATCTATAATTGTAGGTGATATAATTTTATGTGGAGTTTATTTGATAACTGTATAGGAAGTGAGAATGGGATGACCTAAACGATTGTCTTTCTTCGAAAAAGAACGACGAAATAAAATTTTTGCCTGTAGGTAAGAATAGTTATTTTAATTTCCCAATTCAGTTTGGGAAATAATCTGGGAAATAAATTGTGTTCTTTTATCGTTCGATTTCTTTCAGATAAATATTTGTCGCAGTCATTTTAGTGATTCGTTGCTAAGCAAATTTCTCTAAGAAAAATTATATTAAAATTCAGAAATCGTTTGAAGTTGGATAGAAATTTTTTTTTTGTTTTCGAGGTTTTTTTTAAGGAAAGCAAGACAAGAGAATCATTGAAATAGAGTTGTAATATGGCTCAAAAATTTCGAAAGTTTTTATGCGGAAATAAAACTTATGCTTGCAAAAAAAGTTTGATTAAAACTTGAACTTGACTCGTTGAATGGGATATTGATTTAATAAAATCTATTAAAGACACCACTATAAAGCGAAAAAAAAAAAAGAAAAATAGTTGAATTGATCGATTTGAATGTGGAGGAATGTTTTATTTGCGTATTTGTATAATAAAATTATTCTTTTAATAGCAGTTAAATTATTTTTTCCTTTTTTTACAGTTTTCTAAATAAAACAAAAGTGCTGAATATTATTACATTATGGTACGATGATTATTGATTGTGCAGAACATAGGTAGATATAGTCGTTCATAACAATAGATACCTGTGAAAATGTATTCCACATTTTACCTTATTATGTTCGGCCATATTTTCCTTAATTGTTATATATAATGATCCTTAATCTGGTGCTTAATCTTCGTTAATCCTCATTTGACGGATATTGTAGATGCGATTTCATTCTGTTGATAAGTGATTCATGGTCATTTGTTTATTGTTTATGAAACGTTATTTATTAAACACTTCTTCGTTTGCTTCATAAAATTGTGAGTAGCATAAAATTGGTAATATCTATATTGCTTGGTTCCCCTCTCCATCCCCCACCCCCACCCCTACCCTCAATATATATTTTTCTTTCTGCACCGCTATCGGTTCATCCGTTGGACCGTATATTCATCTTTGCTCGTTATGTTATGTAGATTACTCCCTATGGTACGCGAATTCGCTTAAAAACCATTACAATAGATGTAGCCATTAATTAGAATTTCATAAGGACTTAAAGCTTTTAAAGCACAAATATGGGTTGCATACATAATTGAGTTCAACAATTTCAAATGCATCTTTAAACAAAAAGCAGTTGCCATTACCATAAATTTAAGCGTTAATCCTGGATCGACTGCTGACATTTAGTGTGTGTCAACATGAGACAGCCCACCGGTTATATAAATAACGAAATTGAAACAATCACTCAACGGTAGATTTTATACCGTCTTAAGGTACAGTAAGATTCGCTCAGTGGTAGATTTTATACCGTCTTTAGATGCAATAAGATTCACTCAACGGCAGATTTTATACCATCTTAAGGTACAGTAAGATTCGGTCAGTGGTAGATTTTAAACCGTCTTCAGACGCAATAAGATTAGCTCAACGGTAGATTTTACACCATCTTTAGATGCAATAAGGTTCACTCAACGGTAGATTTTATACCGTCTTTAGGTGCAATTCATAAAGTCACGACAAAAATTCGCTTTAATAAATCAACATGGAATGCAGATTATATGCAGCGAATTTCATCGCCATACCCGTTTATTATAGTTTACTAATTGAAATTGTCTCATAGACAGACACATACATACACATATACAGACAGGAACCGATAAAGTTTTGATGATATTTAGAATTGGGAATTTTAGCGTCTAATTCTTTTTTATAATTTTTATTTTCTTCCTTTATTTTTTTGCTCTTTTTTTTTCGAATATTGATGCGAATTGCCACACAATACAAAGAGTAAATAAATTGCAGGTTGTTCATTTATGGTTGCAATTCCAGAAACTAAATAACATTGTTTTATATTGAAAAAAATTTAAATGTTTGAAGAATGCTTCACTAACATTGTTCGAGGCTTCCATTTCGCTCCTCCACTTGAAAAATTCCATAGTTAGAGCTCTAAATTCTAAAGTTGAAGCTCCATCTCGACTTCCGGAACTGGACTTCCGGAACATCTCGACGCCGATTAGGAAACATTCCGGATGAATAGATCCTGAGGTTAGAAACAAACACAGCAAAGAATTAATACATATTTCGAAAGTATAATATTTATGGTCGCTCCCTTTCGATGTTACAATTTTTTTGAATGCATTTTCTTTCTTATTTTGCTTTAATATGCCTGTTTATTCCGAATGTTGTGGTTGCCATTATCCACTTAAAATTAAGTTTTCATCGGCTGTAAATATACGTACCCAATTCATGCATCGTGCCGTCGCATTGCCCTATTACGATTTGAACTTTGACCTTTAGACATTGTTTTATGATCTGTTCTCTTTGCTCGACGAAATATTTCACTTGCTCTTTCCATTTGTAGTCACTTCAAAGTTCGATTGATTTATGTTCAAGTATTTTGTAGTGTCATTGTCAACGATGACGTTTTATTGCTATCAATAGACGGACAGTTGTGTACGGCGATGTAGTATGGTGTTGGGAGATTCTCACAGAGGCGAAAGGAAACCCGCTGGGAAGTGATTCGTTGTGATGGGAGCTCCGATGAAAATTGCGTCCCGACGAAGTTCACGTTGGAGATTGAGTACTGCGTATCATACTGCATCGATGTGTTCGCTTTTTTTTACTACTTATTTTGGTCTATGAATGAAGCCGCCTGCACACAAATAATGACAAGACTTTGTGGGATTAAATTGAACCCTCCTTGGAGGGTCTTCCCATGATTCCATATTACTGTAAATACCGTATTCCTAGAAATACTTCCAGTGGGTAAATTATCTTTTTGAGTATAGTCTCACTTCCGGTAAATACACCTTATGCAGGTGGTTATTCGATTATTAAGCTGCCTTTATTTGATTATTGATTCAATTGTGTTTGATTATCAATTAATTATGCAAATATTTATAAAAAATTTGCAAATATTTCTCTGATTAATGAATCATCAAATTAGGATAATGCAATTTGTGAATATTGTTTATTTCAGATCTTTTAATTTAATATTATATATTTAATCAGCTATTTTATTATGTTTTATTGTTGTTTTTTTTAATTTCTATTATTATAAAACTTATAAGCCCATTCTCTCATGAGCTTCCAGCAATGCGTTATAAAATGTTTTACTTATGCAATCGTTTAACTTCGTAAAATGGAATACGAAAGCACATATTGTGCCGTTGTTAATGGCGCGCTTTCCCACTAGTTTCGGATATTTAAAGTGAGACAAATATTACCAGATGACGAAATTTAGTATACAAATGTAGTTTATATCATTAGCATCTCACCTGATAACCTAGTAATCTTACGATCTATTACTTATTACTTATGGAGTTTATTATTTACTACTTTTTACTTATTATTACTTAATATTACTTAAATATGGAAGAGAATTTATATGCTAGCTGTAGTACACTAATTATCTAGCAGGTAGATAAACCTATAAAGGTAATCGTTACCTGGATTATTATTGTTAATTGTTGTAATTGTAATATAACAGTAATAGTTTTCACTTGAAAATATATGGACGATAAGATATCCCCTCTACTTTTTTTAAAATTTGATTTTAAGTTCCAATTTATTAAATTTCAGTCAAAAAATAATGTCACTTTGTACAAAATTGACGAAATTGATGATGCAATCCACATGGCGATCGTTGAGTTCATCGACGTTGCCAAAAATGCACTTTATAGAAGTTAGTGAGCCAAGTGCTCATGTATTTCATGTACGACTTAATCGACCTGAGAAAAGGAACTCATTCACATTACCATTGTGGAAGTTGGTGAATTCTTTATTAATTTTTCCTCTTTCTTTTATTTATTCAATTATTGAAAAGATTTAATCAAAGAATAGGCTGCTGATTAACGAAGGAAATAGTGACCGGAAGTTGCGATTTAAAAGTAAATAAGGATTTAAATGAGTAAATATCAGTCATATGTTTTTAATAAACAGATTGAATAATAGTATTTTTTGATAAGTATAGTTCTAACGTCTCTCAATTCTTCCAATGCCGGTGGGATTGTTTGATCTTTAGTACAAAGTGACACAAAAGTAATTTATAGGTCAACAATTGCAGATTAGATTAAAGCTGCTAATAACAGTATTACTATCAAAGAGAATAATACACTAATGCACTGATTTAATTTCGAATCAATTAGCATAAATTTTTGAAATATGCCTTATAGTTATTACTTGTTAATATTACTATTTTACTAGGCGTTTAATGATCAAAAATTATGCAAAATTTTATTGCATCGGAAACTCGTCGAAAGGGAGGAGAGGCCGTGTTCGTTGATTGATCACATACACCAACGAAGGTTTTTAGGGTTTAGCATTCCTTTGGTGAAAAATCGAACAATTATATTGAAATACTAACCCCATTGGGCCACCCATTGAGTTTTTATTGATATATTTCTATCGAAAAGAATTGATAAATTTCAGGGAGCTTCATTCGATTTTCGAGCATCTATCTGAGAATTCAAAATGTCGTGCAATTGTTTTATCTGGTGCTGGTAAATCGTTTTGTGCTGGAATCGATTTACAAGAAGGCATCACCGTAAATTATTAAATATTTAGCTTGTTCAGTTAGCTGATTCTAATTTATTAGTTTCCAATTTTTATGATATTATTACATCTTTGAAGGTTTAAAAGTTATCACTATTTGTGTCACCTATCTCAACTTTTACTCAACTTTTCGATTTCAATTGAAATGACGTCATAGATAATTACATGAGTGACATTCTTTATTGATAATTGAAATTTAGGATTTGATCGAAATAGTGGAAAATAATTCACTGGATGTGGCACGTAAAGCGAGACGATTACGTGATTTGATCGGCATTTGTCAGAATAGTTTCACTTCGTTGGAGAGATGCATGAAACCTGTTATAGCGAGTGCACATGGCCATTGTATCGGAGCTGGCATCAATCTTTTTGCTTGTGCTGATATACGATACGCATCTGCTGAGACGATTTTTTCTATTCGGGTAAATTGATCTCGTTTTTTTTTAGGGGTGTTCTCAATTTATTTGTCATTTTCTTCTCTAGCGATCAGCGATTGATTCGACTTTTCTGCATAGTTTTTTTTCACTTGAATATTCGTCCTTATATAGTTTATAGCATACATTGCAGTTTAAAATTAGCATATTTGTTAGATTTTAATTAATATTCCTTTTTTTTAAAGTTTTTTTTTAAAGGAAAGCATCTGTTGATACTATCTTTGCATATATATATATATGTGTGTGTCTGTCCGCTTGTCTATTTGTTTGTCTGTGTGTCAATCGAATAGTTCCGAATCTTGAACGACAAGGTGAAACGTTGAAGTTTGATGACCATAATTCACTTTAATTCACTCTAAGCCTGCCCCCTGTTATATAACTGTTATGATTCATCGTTTTATATATGGATCATCAATACTCAGGTGTGCGGTAAAATTTGCCAATGAGTTCTTCTTTACAGCTGATCGGCTGCGATCCAAAATGGAGTTTTTAGGTGACGATTTATGGATCCAGTCGGTTTTTTTTTTAAGGAAAACGCATTGCTAAAAGTTCTATAGTTATTTTTGATAATGGGCTAAATTGTAAAAGCACATTTTGTGCCAGATTGTTTGGTATGTATTTTCTTGCTATGAAATGATTCACTTTAAAATCTGCTTCATTGGATGTCGTTTGCGGGCATTTCATAGTATAATCTAAAGTGGAAGAAATATGAGTGGCGAATAAATAATAGTGCAGTTTTTAATTTTTAAAATAATTACCTTAGAAATGAACGAAATTTTCATTTCTTTTTCTTGTTTTAGTTTGTTGGGACATTGAATCATCGGTTTGTATTTTAAGTTTTCAAAAGTAGTCTTCGTGTGGCGGAACCAAGAACAAAAGAGGGGGGTACTTCCATTTTGGGCAAGTTTTAGGGAAGATTTGGAAGGAAGAGGATAGAGGCAGTGGGGAAAAGAAATAGCAAAAAATATATAGAACGATCATCACTCCTATTGTTGTTTACATGTCTAAAACTTTTTTGAGTACACCTTTGATTTACAGTAAGATAAAAAATTGATATATATATATATGTTTTATAAAAATATACTTTATATTAGGAAGTGGATATTGGTCTAGCAGCGGATGTTGGTGTTTTGAATCGAATCAATAAATTGGTCGGTAATGATAGTCTCACTCGTGAGCTTGCATTCACCGCACGTGATATGCAATGCTCGGAAGCACTCAAATATGGTAAGTGTTTGTTAAAGAAATTCATTTGAAATATTATTGATAAATGAGTAGTTTATGCTTTATAGTATTCTTTTTTGAAATGTTTTTTTGAATATCGGCTTGATGAGTCTCCCCTTCCTCCCCCTCTCTCACCTTCACTTTCCTTTCCTTACTAATTCGTGGGTCGATAAGGGGGATGGGAACATTTTTATATATTTGAGATGATTCCATTGAAATTTATGTTGTTCGTTTTTGTTCCTTAACATAAACAAGTTTAAAATTGTATAAGTGTATGTTGTGCACTTGGTGATTTAGTTATATGAACATTGGCAAGGCAATTTAAATAGGGAGTAATGACATTGTCTCCGAAGTTGAGAGTAAATTCAAAGACGGAAATAAATCGGAGGCTGAGTTTTCCAACTGATCTGTTTCTCTCTCCCTCTCCATCTTTTTCTCTGTCTCCCTCTCCCCTCTCCCTCTGCTTCATCTCGAACCTTTCCTCTCCATTTGGTTGTCAACGTGAATGGCTTTGGTCCTACCGGATTGTTTTTATTATGTGACGAGCTCCGCTTGATATTTGATCAGTTGAAGCGGTTTAATTTTCCCAACTAATTCAGCAAGGTAGATAAAAAAAAGAAGGCAATGAAATCAGCTAAAGAGTGACGCAAATGGATTGACGAAGAACGAAGTCTAAACGAAATTGTTAGTCGTCCTTCAACTGCTTTAATTAGATTATTTTATCAGAGAGTTTATTTATGTATTTTATCGATACTAGAAGGATACTTTGATATTTCTATTTATTCATAATGCTCGATTATTAAATTCTATTATTTTTATAGTTTCATATTTTCTATTATTTTTTTGTTTCTATTCCATTAATTAATTTAATTAATTTAATTCGATATATTCGACTATCATTTTCCCATTTAAGGCTTAATCTCAAGGCAGTTCACAACAGCTGAAGAGTGTCTAGAAGCGGCAATAGCATTGGGAATCGAAATAGCTACAAGAAGTCCAATCGCAGTTCAAGGCACTAAACTGACATTGAACTATGCACGCGACCACCCAATTGATGACTCAATCAATTTTATTCGTACATGGAATCAATCACAGTTGCAAAGTGAGGATTTAGTACGTGCAGCGATGGCCACTATGTCGAAAAAGAAACCTCACTTCAACGACGTCTAAGTGGTATCTATAGTCGAACTTAATGTTTTTGAACTGAGAGGTTTATTTCTATTCAATTTATGAGTATGAAGAGTTTGCTAGCTTAGTGGTTGACGCTTTGAAGCCTTCAAGTGTGACCTGAGGTAAAATATGAGAGTATGGTTTAGTAGGCGATGATTAGCCTTAGTTTGACTATGACTAGCAATCAAAATTAACACTTAAAATATAGCTGAAGTAAAGAGTGGATGCTTTTTATGGAATTCGTTCGGATTTGAAGGGCCTTTTGCGTGGAACATGAAAGGCAGAGATTTATACAAATTTACGGGAATGATAGTAATTTGCGAAGTAATATGCTAAAGTTTGTGCTTATCGTTACTGTTGGCACTACAAAGCAACCTGATGAAGGATCGGTGGGAACCCGAGGAGGGATTTGGTAGAAACTGGTAGAGGATCGGTGGAAACCGGTGAAGGAATAGATGTAAACCATTGGGAAGGAACGGCTTCATCCTTCATTTTCATATATATTTTGCGGGCCTTACTTCCTTTTTTTTCATCTTTCTACTTGACTGTTCCTCTATATGTCCGTTATTCACTTTGGCTATACCTCTTTCATGATCCCACTCTCTGTAAGTGTTATTTTGTAACGAATTTCATGATATACCTGATGATATGCTTAATGCCTCTTATTTTTAGTTATTTTCTTTATTATTTTTTGTAATTTTTTAGTGAAATCAAGATTTTCTTGAATTTCTTTTGTTGAAAATTTTTATATTATTTTATTTTAATTTGCTAAATTTCTAGTTTTACCATATTTGGGAGGTAAAAAAGAGATCTTTTATTTATTTTTTTAAATCCATTTTATCTAATTTTTGGCTAAAAATGCATCACAACAGTGACATAACTGTGCGCAATATATGTAATATAAATTTTTATATGTCTATTTGTATAGTGATTTCATTTTCTCATGAGTTACGACGTGATCAACTTGGCCAAAAAATATTACGACAACATGATCCACTCGATATATAATAGACGTTTTTTAGAATAAACTCACCGATTTCCAGATTTGACAACTTTAATGATCCAATTTTGCATGATTTATTAACATTTAAAGGCGGCTAAAAAGTTCACGAATCAGTTTTGACTCATTTAGATCTAGGAACGAGTTTTTTGGCCAAAATTTTGTATATGTTGTCGGTTTCTTCGTAGAGCATATTATTAACTTGTATATTTTCCTCCGAGGCAATGATGGGTCTTAGGGGGGCAATTTCAGGATGCGGATGGGGAGGGAAGGGAATTGGAGGCAGGGCATTTCAATGCACAGAGGATGTACGTTTAGTTTGGTATGGAATAGAAGAATGAGCCAATTGGAATGAAAGTAGTTTTTAAGGGATTCTAATCGGCAACCATCGGACACATATTTTGATTTCGTGTTTTATTTGTTCATTTTTGCATTAAAGACTCATTTATAACTTCCTCTTTAATGTGAACTTTCACTCGGTTATAAATCATTTTACAATTTTTTACACATCTCCATTCGATTATACATTCCCATGGGAAAAACATTTAAAAGTAATAAGTTGTAAACTTTTTCGACTTTTATTTATTATATACCCATTCCTATATGCATAGGCTGTACATTGTTCACACTTCCGGTGGATCTGAAAAAGCATATTCATCGACTACGCTCCTCTTACCATCTTCAAAAAAATTTAGAAACCCCTAATTCCTAGGGATTATAAATAAGCTTTTATGGTACTGGTTTCGATCTTCGCGAAATTTGTTCGATTGTGAAATCCCCAAGCGATCCATCTTTATTATTTTATTCGGATCGCTCGTATATATTTTTTTTATTTTATCTATCTACTTTATTATTTTCTCACGTTTATTTATTTATGAAGATTTAAATGCGTTTCTCATTATTTATAGTTTCTAAAGTTTTATTCAGTATAAATCTATCGTTTATTTATAATTTCTTCATTAATTACGATTCGTTTAAACGGTTTTCTCTAACCGTTGAATATCGTTTCATGAAGTTTGTTTTTTCGCTGTTCATTTTCAAGAAATTTACAATCGTATAATATAGATCCCTTTTGATATATTTGTTGTCTATCTCCTCCCGCTACTTCCTCCCCTTGCACCCCCTCTCCCATTCGATTCAAATTTCAATTCCTTTTGGACGTTCACTTATTAATATCACCTGAGGAAATCATTTACTCTAACTCAATCGTTATGGGGCTTCTTCTCGCTTATAAATTCAATTGTTATTTTAGATAAAAATTACTCTGCAATCTTTTTATAGTGTACGTAATATAAAATATTTTATAAACAAACACCATTACTGTAGACTGTAAAGTAATGGAAAAAGAGTAGACAAAATGAAAATTATTAATGCGATTTGGCTAAATCTTAGTGTAAGGGTCGGCTCTCCTTGGGTCCCCTATTCGTCCAGGTCTCCTTGAGGATCTGCAGCACTTTCTGTCGAGATGTGCTCGAGTAAACTCAAGACGACACGACTGTAAGGGCGAACGATTCATCACACTTATACAGTAAGGTGACGAAGAGTAGGAACTCGTTAGCAAGGTCGTCGACGATCGTCGATGCGATCCCGTAGTCGCACCCGTCAGACTCCAAGCTGCCGCCAGTCTCCTCGCGGACTTCAACGACCATCCATAGGGTCACTTGACTTTAAGACCAGTTTGGAAGCTGAAATGAACACATGAGCACATCAGCCTCTTCTATAGCCTCTCGGTCCTGCCCAGGCTGGCCTCATAATACCTACTGGATAGTCGTTTGAGGTGCCAATATGCTCTCGACCTTCTTTGACTTATCTTGCGCACTATTCCCGCTTGCTGTGTAGCCGATGTCTATCTTATCCTAGAGAAGTTTCAATTGTTCTGCATAATGCATCATTGCATTTCACGTTTGCAATGCAATATTCCCCTTTATTTCCACTTAGCAATGCATCAAAGGAATATGATGTTTATTGGTATCCTATTGTTCTATTTTATAAATATTAGCATCTCTTTTCAAAAATATTTCTCGTTTATTTGAAATAAAACAATAGGAATGCTTTAAATGATTTGGGATATAAACTTTGATAGCAGTTGAAAAATTTTTTTTTGGAAGAATCGAAAGATGTAATATAAAACTTTTCGCAACTATGAACTATTAATGTTAAATAATGGAATGAAGTATTGCATTATCTAGGTCTAAACGTTCTGAAAAGAACATTGCAGTGGTAGAACGGATCCAGGGACTGCGTATTTCCCTTTGTTGTAATAATTTGATAGTAGATAGATGAAACAATCAAATTCTTGTTTATAACAATGAAAATAAGAGAGATGATGAGTCGTTAGACTCACTCATTTTAGTAACTAACAGGTGAGACCTGAAAATATTTAGGTAATCATGTTTGAGACTGTCAGAATTTTCATGTTTGTTTCTACGGCATCAGAGGTCACAATTAATATAGTCGTTATTCGTCGAATCATTTCGATTCGATCGAATTATTGACGACATTCTTTGACAGCAAATTCCATCGTCCATCTTCAAGGATCGGATTCAGCAATCTTCGATTATCACCTTCCAGGATCGGATTCAGCAATCTTCGATTATCGACCTTCCAGGATCGGATTCAGCAATCTTCGATTATCACCTTCTGCAATCAATTGGGATATCACTATAGCAATGCTCAATACTGGGTTTGTTGTTTAAGCGATATTCCACTTTCGTGTGATATTAAAGATGCACTGCAGAAACTCCCCTTTTTTCCCTTTCCCCTCCATCTCCTTTCCTCCACCCTCTTATGGAGTGACCAATGAAACGAATAAATGTGGAATTGATCGGTATACCTAGTGACTGGGTGATGGAGATGCCAAGCATTTTATTCACATCGGTGATACTTGTAGAAGCCTATAAAACCTTTAGGTACCAGCTAGTAATTTCGGAGTTTTGGGAGTTACACAGCGGCCTTGGCATTGTTTCGATGCAGGTGTAATAGCCATTACTTAGGTGATGTCGCTGTTTTTAATTGTCCACTGCATAAAGAGTCAGGGAATTTTAATTCGATTTGACGGGAAACGATTGATTTAGAATCGCAAATCAATGGTTTTTATATTCTATACAATTGTAGCTCAATAGGTTCCAGAATGATCGCTTTACCAGATACAGCATTGAGGAGTGTTTAGTGGAAATCGGCACCCAAGGAATCCATCGACATTCGGATCGCCATCCTTGGCCACCGGGATACCTTTCAATCAATAATCGTGAAAAGATTGTTCTTTCGGGTACAGTAATAATGGTGTTGCAGGAATAATTTCTAACGCTTAATTTAATATCAAATTACTGCGATATGATAGAAATTCTGATAGACTTGAGCTGATTTTGGGAGGAAAATACGAATACGATACCTTTTGTATGGATTACGGTGATGAGACATACTGTCCCTGACGTGTTTTATTTTTATTCATACTGTCGCAATATAAGAGGTTATTTTAAAAAACGATTGGATAGGTTGCAGGAAGTTCGCAGGTAAGACGGTCATTGTATCGGGTGCATCACGAGGTATTGGTAAAGAGATTGCATTGAAACTTGCCAAGGATGGTGCTAATATCGTCGTGGCTGCAAAAACCGCAAAACCACATCCCACGTTACCGGGCACTATCTATACGGCGGTCGAAGAAATCGAAAAGGTTCTTTCCTTGTTCTCATTATTTATTTCGATCCTAACTGAATGTGATCTAAACATTTATAATTTGCTTTATAATAATCCTATTTATTTTCTATTTTCTAATTTTTAGTTCTTGTCCCCTCTCCCTTCTCTTAACATTTCTATTTAAAAAAAAAAAAATTCCTTCTCTATGAGATGTTAATGTTTTGATAACGCATCCGGAGTTATTTCGTTTCGGCTAAAAGGCGCTCTTGCTTGGTGCGATCAAGCAGCGCTCTCATCTCAATGCCTACTTTCTTGTTGACAGCCTGCCTTGCCTTTTTGCGCCAGTCAGATGTATTTTCAGACAGAGATCCATCTTCCCGTCCATTTGGCGTCTCAGTTATAAAGGGGATTATATTTTCTTTCTTCTTTTATGTTGAACCTTTCTCTTTCGTGAGCAGAAATCTGTTTCACTCACATCACTTCAATTACTTTTGCTCTCTCTCCCTCCCTCCCCTTCCCCTGTACAGATGGAAGCACCCTGTTATGCACCCTTCACTATTCTTCTAAAAAGGCCTGCATTTCCTTCTTCGTCATGGGCTGTTCTTATTTAATTTTATCTATCTAATCGTATCGTATATCGTTTTGTGAACGAAAGGTCCTCGACTTAAAAGAGAATAGGCCTATTTATAATCTGTTGGTGAAGAGACAAGGCTTAAACAACTTTAGAGAGGTTTATGTGAATGCTGGTGAACAAAATCGAGTACTAAAGCATTAATGAGCGGATCATGGCTTTGAATAGTAACGTAAATGAGTAAAAGTTATTGTTGAGGTGGGTGGTCGAGGTCTAGCATGTGTGGTTGACGTTCGGGATGAGGCATCAGTGGAAAAAGCAGTTGACGATACAATGCATAAATTCGGTGGTATTGATATTCTCATCAACAATGCGAGTGCAATTTCGTTGACCGGTACTCTCGAAACGTCGATGAAACGATATGATCTCATGCATAACATCAATACTCGGGGTACATTTCTTATGTAAGTCAACATTTCTTTCTGCCGAATATTATAAGGAGAATAATTAATTTTTTTTTTATTCCAAGTTAATTTAGAGTCATTATATTACTGTTATATTGTTGAATTTTGTGCTGTAAAAGAAGTGATAAGAATTATGCGTCTCGATGCGTAGTCTTTTGTGGTCTACTTACGGCATCCTCTCTTTTCTTTCAGTCGATAGTACTAAGCATAAAAGATGCATCCGAGTTTCTAACTTTTCTCCAGATTTCTTTCAGTTCATTTTTCGGACAGTGTTGATAAATAAATAAAAGGTTTAAGTTTTTTTTTTTTTTTAAATTTAATGAGGTAGAAAAACGTTTGCATAATGGGCGGAAAAGATCCAACTATCTTCCCTCCCCCCCTTCCAACTCTTCTTCACTCCTACCATCTTTCCATTCCATTTGGCAGGTAAAATTTTATCATCGTTTTCTCCATTCAGATGTTTGAAACTCGAAAGGAGCATCTGAAGTTTACAGTACGTATCTACGGCTTTCTTCTTTGGCAAGTTTCTAAGAGTCGCCGTATAGACTTTGTGAAACGACGGAGATTGCTTTTGCAAGTTTTATTAAACGTTGAAAGTGAATATTATTCGTCACTTTCGCTATTCTAAAGCGAAGATTAGGGTAGGGAACATATTCACGGATTTCAGATGACGGCTCATATATCTTAATTCGAGAGGGATGAAGGACAGTGGAACTCAAATTGTAACATACTTTTAATATTCGTCCGCACTAGAGTTATTGAAGTAGGAATTCACCATGTAAAACGGTATTTGGGCTTCATTATCGGTGTGTGTAGGTGTTTGTGTGTGTGATATCAATGGTTTCGTTATTTACAGGTCGCAGAAGTGTATACCATATTTGAAACAGGCAAAGAATCCACATATCTTAAATATAAGTCCTCCACTTCTTATGGAGAAAAAATGGTTCGCCAATCACGTCGGTTGGATAGCGTTTATTTATGTTTATATTCATTATTTTGTATTGAACTATTTTATTAATTGCTAGTGAAAGCCGAAATTTATTTTAGAAAGAGGTTTTTATAAAATATATGAAAGAAGTAAGTTGATTGAAGAACGCTATAATGGACCTTGGAGAGTTTTTGTTGTTTGTGAGCGGGGGAGGGGGTAGAGGTGCAAGGAAATATAGAGTCGTCGTTGTCACTATTAGAGTTAGTAAAAGGGGAGAGGGAAGGATGTGGAGTCATCGTAGCCGCTTCCTATAGGTTGATGAACGTTGAGGTAATCTATATCACTATGTGATAGATTATCTTATAATTGGATACGGTAAATTATAGTATTTAATTTATTGATTCTTCCGCTTTAATCATTTTTTTAAATCCTTTAAAATCCTATTCAAGCGTGATCCGACATCGTTCACTTCCAATGCTCTGGCGATAGGTGGAGGTTGTCAGTTTGTAGGAAGTACCTCAATGGAGATTTGTGATCTCTTATTATTTGATGAATCTTAATTGTGCAATTACCCCGATAATTTAGTTCTGTTTAATATGGTTGGAGAAATGCACGCTTAACGACCTCAATAAAATTGTTTATATTTATTTCTTTTATTTCTCGTTCTTTCCACCTTTTCGCTGACATAAACTGCTCTCTAAGTCCTTTTTATTTACTGTTGATGGATGATGATGTATCAATGTTATTGAAGCATATACGATGGCGAAATACGGTATGTCGATGTGTGTTCTGGGAATGCATGAGGAATTGAGGCCCGATAGGATTGCTGTAAACGCGCTATGGCCTCGAACTGCCATCTGGACTTCGGCTATGAATATGCTCTCAGGTGGAATGGGAGAAAAGGTCTCATATATCTTCCTTTCTAAAGTTTTTAACGGGCAGGGACCGAGGCAGGGGGTGGGGAAAGGAATATATTTAGAGGTGCATTTTTGTAATAATTTCGATTGACTCAGTTTTTCGTGTAGACCACTCAACTCTTTGAGCTAGAATATCCGTATATTTATAAAAAACGTTGATTTTGACTGGCTTTAGAACTCTCTAAAACTATAGTACTTCTAACGGAATTATAAAAGAAACGCATTTCTTTTTAATGTTGAAACTGAATTGGCTAAAAAAGTTCGCAGACTTCTCTTGCTTACAAAAAAAAAAAATCATTTATTTATTCATTTGTTTACTTATTTATCCATTTACTTCTGCAATAGGAAGGAAAGGAAGACTTTACATAAAGTCGGGTAAGTCCGATTGGGTTCCAGTTCCGGTGTGCCAGATCTAATTTGATTTTCTATTAGTTCTTGCAGTGTAATTCTGCCTGAAATTAAGAAAGAAAAGAAAGGGAAAGCCTGTGTTCGATAGTATAAATTGAGTATATTTGACAAGTGGATGGAATATAGTGAATAATGAAATAATATTGAAGGGTTGTCGTAAGCCGTCTATAATGGCCGATGCGGCATATGCGTTATTATCGAGAAATAGTCGTGAATTCACTGGTAATTTTGTACTTGATGAGGATATTCTTCGGGAGGAAGGTGTACGTGATTTCAATAAATATGCCATCGATCCAAGTGAGTGCTAACTCTTTTTTTGCACGAAAGTCATTTAAAATGGTTAGTTGATTGTATTAATGGCGATATTTTGTTTCATTTATTAAAGCTTTTAATCTTTGAGGTCTATATGGACCTTTATCCGTCTGAGGAACTTGAAACTATTTTTTTGGACTGTCCCATATTTTTGCATTTTAGTTATGAGAGGAAATGCCATGGTTGAAGATTACTTTCTCTAGGTGCAGAACTATCTACTATACAGATAAATCCTCTATTCATGTGAAGGTCGGAGAAAAAAGCAATCGCTGTAATATTTCTTAGCAAATATTTTAAAGTTTTTTTTATGCTGCTCTTTTAAAATTGAAAATTATTCGCTTGAAACTTTAAACTTATGTTTTTGTTTATACTATGACATAAAATAATTTAGTAATTCCAAGTCATCAGTTTCAGATTTTATACGAATCAATAGCATGGCCGCAAATGTTTTCGGGAGAACGGGATCCATCCCTATTTGAACTGATTTCTTTTTGTAACCACTTGTGTTCTCATAGTCTAGGTGTTGCTGAAAAATTATAAAGGTAGGGGAAGTGACGATCGCCCTCCTCGCTCCCCTCTCTGCCTACGGGTCCGCGAGCACTAGCAAGTGCTATCTTAAGCCGCCATCGTAACTATTAGAGGACTTATTCAAATGTTGTGCTTGCAACAGGTGCACGGTTAACGCCGGATTTCTTTGTGCCGGATGCGGAAGATGTCATTCCGAGGGGAGGAAGTTCGAAGAGAGAAGAAAGCCGAAAGGTAATGAAGGAGTCAGACGTGCGCACTGTCCTTGAAAATGCGAGGAAGATGATCAATGCTGAAATGGTCTCGAAAGTGGGCGCTGTCTTCCAATTTGCGCTCAAATCTGGTATGCGATCGGTTTGTTTACTTGAATTGATGGATGGGGGATGAAGAAAGAGTCTGCTTACTTCATGCGATTGAGATAATGCATCATATTTTTTGAGCTTTCAACAATTGTATATTTTATTTATTTGTAAATGCCATCAGTTTGGATGATTTGACGTTGTATGAGATTCTACTTGAGGTGCAAACAGCAACAAAGTAGTGATCAACACCTTAGAGGTCTCCAAATTCCAAGGGGAATGACATCATAAAACAGTTATTATCCAGTAGAAGAAAGTACAGTTCAAACAGTCTTTTTAACTGTTTATGCTAAGGTTCGAATATTTTTAGCAAGGTTTTAAGTTTCATTCATTGCAGCCGAGGTTAGCGGAAGTAAATAAATCTAGGAACGTTGATCTCATTTCGAGTTGTTGAATTCTCAACCCATAACGATAATAAACCCACAGAATTTGAAAGGAGTGCTTCATTCTAATCAATAATATTACAGGATCGGGAGTTAGTGATGTATACTTCGATCTAAAGAACGGTGATGGATGTGTAGAAGAGGGTCGCATTGAATCGGCTGATGTCTATTTTGAGTTGGATGCATCGAATTTTGGCAAATTATTCAGTGGAAAGTTATCAGCGACAAAGGCTTTCATGAGTGGTCAATTGAAAATCAGAGGCGATATGAGTAAAGCGCTCAAGCTTGAAGGTATGCTCAACAAGATCAATAAGAGCAAATTGTGATTCTATCAATTTTTTTTTTGTTGTATAGAAATTGCCTTGTTTGATGATATTAAACTCGTCTCATGCAACATTTTATCGTAACCTTATGTTATGTTGAAAATTTCAGAAGTATGAATGGGTGTTGGTTGCGTTTTATCGCTTGAATCTTAGTAGAGAACAAGAAAATGGAGAAGATTTGTGAATAATCTGACTGGATTGTTCTTTCTGGGGGAATACCCTTTTGTTGTCAGTGTCAAAGGTCATCCTGCCAATCAGATACAATCCACCAATATTTCTTATTCCGCTAAGAATTGTTGATTGTATGTCATCCACTATTGCAGTTCACATTGATCATTGAAGATTCCTCACTCATCTGCAGATATTGCTTTCATTGAACATCAAATCAAAAACGATGTTACTACCATCTGATTCTGGGGCTAGATTGAAAATATTTGACTGTAACACGAGATGTTAACCATATCCATATCGGGTATAGAGTTACAGCAATCGGCCCACACAGCCGAAGCCCTACGATAGCGATTGGTACTTTAATATTCGAGATTCTAGGCAACAGTTGGGCAACTTAGACATTCGGTCATTCCTTCGAATCATTTCCTCATCCAACGACTTTGTCGTGCCCGCAATGTGTTGATTTCATTTCGATAAAGCTGCCTGTCACTCTCGATTTTCTATTTGATTTTTGATGAACAAACCACACCATATAGCCACAAAACGAACCGAGACCGATTCCCAATAGATATGTGAATAGCGATAAGGCTTTCGTTGCAAAACCCACCACTATTTGTTATCAGTTCGTTTGTGCTATTTCTTTGTGATTGTTTTTTTTAGAGCAACGGATTCGTTTCGGTTCAATGTGGCTAGATTTTTTATATGGGATATTCCAATTTTATCCTTTTTCAAAAATTTTTTTACGTTGTAGTTTTTTTATCTTTTCTAAAGCGAATACGATAACTGTAAATAAAATAGCTTATTTAGAATTTTATTTGATTCCATCATTTCATATATTATATATCGACACACCTTCGATCCGCTTTTTTCTTGCTGCTTTTGGATACTACAGGACACGTCCGAGAAACACCTTCTAGTTTCTATAAAGGTGGCGGAATATCGAGTACAAACTCATTGTAGATTTTTGAGCGATTCGATGATATGGGATTCCCCATTTCGACGAAGAATGTTTGTCGATAAATTTCCGGACGGTTTAACGAAATCGGAAGGAAGAAATTGGGGCGATTTCTATTCATATACCATAAGCGCGTCATAATACAGGAGCGGTTTTAAGTATGGTGTATTTTAAAGCGAACACAATAAGGTGTGATGTTTATGCATCAGTTCCTCTTTGTTAAAAACTCAACAGCAACGATAAAAAAGGGACGACAATATTCATTGATGGCCGCGAAAACAATTGTGATCAGAATATCAGTACTGCTGAGCAAATGATATCCACTGCTCAATACGAAAAAAAAGTATGAATATGAGAATATACTCTACAAAATAGAGTGGATTAACAGCAGCCGGTTTAGGTCAACCGATTTGACTTTTCACTCAACCATTTAGAGCACTTCGCCTCACTATGTTTCAAATTCTATACGTAAGTTGCTTTTTCGTTTTGAAGAAAGGAGGAATGGAAATGGGCATTTGCGCCGATCGGACCTCACGAACCTCCTATCTTACAAGTGTGTTTGAAATATAGTCCAAAAAATCGTAGTCTAAGCAAATTGAACGCTTCTTGTAGCTAAACTTGAAAAAAAGACATTCACAACTTTCTCCCAGTCATTCGAACCTGAAGCATGCAAAGTGAAAGACCAGTAGCGGATGAGTGATGACCCCGTATACCCACCTTTGAGCCGTGTTTTTATCGAAGATAGTAGCTTGAGTGCAAAGCTGTCTCCATTACCCATGATTTCCCATTTTCTTTCCCGAAATACAAATATTTCCCTGTAAAATGGGTTTTCCTTCAATAGTAAATAATTGAGTACCTTCGGTGTCTAACATTTTAGTAATAATCTTTTAATCAGTTTCACGTTGTCGCTCTCAAAAATTGAATAAACAAACAAAGGACTGTACATTTACGTTACATTGGCTCTCACGTTAAGCAAGTGATCCAATCACGATCGCAAACAAACTGATCGACGGCAGATAATTCTACCTGCCGATCCCAAATGTAAAACACAACACTTACCGAGGTATGACACAAAACGTTAATAAAAAATGCAACTTGTGAACGTTCACGAATAAAATCGTTCGGGAATCTCGGATGGAACCTTTTCCCATGCGGCAGAGCTTTATTTGGAAGAAGGAAAGGAATGTCACCCCTCCCTTCCCTTTTCCAGTTCGATTGCTCCCTCTCGACTTCAATTGCTGTTTTAGTTAGTTTCTTCAATGAAATTAAAAAAAAAAGATTTTGTAATGTTATATAATTTACAAAAGACTGTTTTCCCTTGCCAAAGTTTAGAAAAAGGAAACAGTCCCTATCCTAATGAAGCCCTCCTGAAATCTTGGAGGACTTCACTCTTTATGAAATTGTGGGGTTTATTCCAGGTTGTGCAAAATATGAGGCTTATCTTAAGAAAGGGAGGAAGGTGAGTATCCACACCTTCATGTTGCCGAATTCGCGGTAACACAGATAAAACCGCAATTTCCAAAGTTACAGTATAGTAGCAGCACACTGTCATCATCAGTATCACCAAGTTACCTGAGCTTTGATTCGACATTAAAAAGCTCATGAAGCTAAAACGTTTTCTGTGGCACTAACTTCGGTGGAGTCCGATTCACCGATATCTTTTGCTCCTTCATCGATAGTCGACGAATCCTGCAGATATCTTCGATTGAATTATGGAAAAAGATGAAGGAATCTATGATGTAAATTATAACCAACTTATAAGCATGTCCCTCTCTTGGTAGGCATAGCGAAGACGTGAGGCCTCGTCTTCCGTCTTATGTTGGATCGTTGGTTGCGGGCCTTCGATATAGTCACATCGCCCCTTTTTGCCTTTATTGGTGTGCGAATCTGTGAGATAGTATTAGTCTATGCTAATTGAGGCCGCTAGTATATCTGGTGGTGAAACTGCAGAATTGCTTATCGTACCGCTGATATACGAAAGGTGGTGACGCGTTTCAAAAGGGATCATTATACGAGGAGAGCAGAACTTGACGAGAGGTTGAAGTATCAAAACGAAGCAAATTCCCTTGTTTCCTGAACTGTGACCATGAACTAGCAATCATCTTAAAGATGTTAGTGTTTCATCAAAACTTCAACATTAATGATGTTTTGCGGTGATGAAAGATAGAGAAAAGCGTTGTGGTAAATTTGGACCGAGGAAGGCAATGGGGATTGTACTATAAACTTTAAATGGAACATTTCATCACCATCTTGCGTTTCTATATCCGGCAACTTTTTCTATTTCTGCCCATCGGGAAGTGATTTAAACTTTTATTCTCGCAAAGGAATATTGGCTTTATCTTTGGGAGCACTATGAAACGTGAGAATGTTTTGCTTTCATTCTTTAGCAAGAAACTGCTAGAATGCCCTATAAATCAGCATAGAAAACTTATGAAATAAAACATAAGATAAGGTATGATTATCAGATTCAATATTACTTATAGGCTCCTTATCTTCTGCTAGAGAAGGCGAAAAAGGAAAGGTTTCGTATAAAACATATAGTCGATATGAGTGAAAATCGCGATGAAAATAAGAAAAATTTACGAATGGGAAAATATTCATTGAGAAGGCGGAAAATAGTGAAAGATGAATTCCTCGATGCAGGATGATTGTAGATGAAAGGTCAGATGCTGTATATGCAGATTTGTTCCTTTTCTTCTATAACAAGATGCAGTCTGTCAACTCAAGCTAATGATTAGTAATATTACGGATCCGCCGATGACTGCATCGATGTTGGGATTTATAAATCGCATCTCATCCCATGTTGCATATTATATCCATCTAATTCGAATGACTTAACTTTTATTGCTAGTGAGCCAAAATTACACAGACAAATAGACAGACAGACACATACACACGCGGACAGATCGCTAGAACTTACTTTTCCGGAAATCTACGAATCCAACCTCAGTCATAGACTATTAAAGAGATCTTTGGCTTGTGGAGTACTAGCAATCCAAGATATAAATTCACTTACTATTGGCTACTATTTTAAATGATATAGGCAAAATTTACGCAATCGAAGAACGTAAATACTAACCTTTTGTTGGGTAACGATCTCGTTACTACAGTTAGAAGGGTTTTCATTTTGTTCGATTGAAAGATGTGATTCCTTCTTTTTTCTATTAGTATTTGTCTCAGGCCAACCATCAAGAGTTCCTTCGAGAAATTCAAAAAATGGACGTGTCTGGATGCATTCTTCTGAAAGCATTTCTTAAAAGCTAATAAAGTTAGAGATATGAATTGTATTTTTCCAAAAAATTTATAAAAACATTTCTTTATTTAAAAACATTTCAACTTTTATTGGGATGACGATCGAATCATTCACGAGCGCCATCTACTTCAATCATCGTCGGGACCATTGATGGCGTTGCCTCAATACAATTAAAAATGCCCCTTGAGGTGAGGCCCTTAACGTATCGTTACTATCAACGGAACTTACCGATATCTTTCATTTGTATTGTTCGTCGTTTCATTAGAGCTGCTTGTCCATATGCCGCTTTGGCCAATATCCCAATAAAGCGTTCCTGAAAAAAAATTTTTTTTTAACTTTCAATACAATATGGTAATGCTTGGCTGAAGATTATGGAAGTCAGTTCTTCACAGTTAATGACTGAAATGAGTGTCTTAATAACAAAAAATGTAGAGAGTAAAACAACACTACCACTGATGAGGCACAAGAAAAATGCATCGTTGAATGATTAAAATCCTTTGAATGTCTCTAATAATGCCAAATTTTATATCATCTGAAAGAATCCTGCACTAACGAGAGATTCTATTCTAATACACAATGAATATTCGCTTGCATGAATGGATATTCCTGACTGAATTAAAGAATTTCCAGGATCTGCCATCTAATCTCCGGATTTTTGAGTTTAAGTCTTATGGGACAATGGTCTTAGATCCCTAAGCTAATATACTAGTTAAAAAAATACCTCGTAGATGTTCATTAGAATGAACTGATAATTAAAAATTGAAAGAGAATTCTACAGCTCTAAAAAGAATCACACTCACCGTAGCCATTGTAATCAGTTGTGCGGCCTCTGAAGAAATCATCGTCGAATCAGGATCTAATTTGCATATTTTTTTAACTTTTGAGATCGGTAATTGTGTTTGAAAGATCGGCATACGTACTTCATTCTCCATTTATAATTTCTGAAGAAAATGCGTGATTACAGCAATATTCATGAAAAAAAAAGCTAAGTTGGAATAAGTTAAATTCAAAAACATTTCATTATCAAAAACTATTAACAGTTGAATAGGTAAACCTTTTTTTTATATACTTTGGCCAATTTACCGTAAAAAAATGCTACGTATGTGTCTGTCTGTTTGCCTGTCTGTGTTGTAGTTTCAAATACCAAAAATTAACTTAGAAAAAAAAAAACAACAGACTTTTATATGAACGGTTGGTTCACTTAAAATATAAAAGAATTATTTAACAAATTAAAATATAAAAGTATTATTTAATAAATTCAAATTTCTATTGGTAAGATATAACATCGGTTGACGAGATAAAAAGAAGATTAAAGAATATATATTGAGATGCAAATAATAATAGGGAAATCCGCCGGATGGGATCATATAATGAGCGCTTTTGTAATTATATCCATGAGATCGACTTTACTTAATACTAGCAATTTAACAAATACATGCATAATACTCTATTCATATTTCCATCTAATCTCATGGGAAACTTTCATCGTCACCCTCTAAGAAACCATGAAAAACGGATGATCCAGTTTTGCAATATTTCGTCTGCTAAGCGGTTAAATTCAAACACCCTGAATCAAGTTCAGAAATTTGAAAATATTCCACCGTTCTATGGGAAATATTCAAATTCTCTCTATGGAATTCAGAAACAAAGAAAAAAAAACAGCACTGATGGTGCTCAGAACATTCACCTTCATGCTGAGGTTGGCATAGTATTTGTGATGGTGCTGGAGTTGTTGTTGGTGGTGATGAGGATTGGTTGGCCTGTCTATCGTGATGATACTGAAGTGACACATCTACCTGGTCACATGACACGTTTTTACTCGTTTTTGATTGTATGATGCTTGTGCAAACGCTTTCTGCATATTGAACAGCGATATTCCCTGCATTAAAGGGAGGGGGAGGGGGGCTACTGAATGTGTATATTGCTACAGAGCTATTTGGTGTCGACTTGTTTACGCTAGTGGATGTCTGTTTTCCGTATAAGAGTTCAAATTTGAAAGGCCTTTAATATAGTCTGTCATAAAAATTTGCTTTAGACGGTGGAAATATGAAAACGAATCATTGCTGAAATAGATCAAGACGTTTTTATCTATGCAATTTGCAGTGATATCCCACGATGAAGTGAGTCCTGTTTTGTTACTCGTATGCATTCGGCAGTTTTTCAAGGGTAATTTGAGGCTTCATGCTAATGCATTCAAAATTTATTTCCCACTACATAATCCTGCCAACGTGGTCCGCATTCTGCAGAAAAACTATGATGCATTCATCAAGTTAGTCGAACCTATAGGAATAACCTATTCATCCAGAAAAATATTCTGTAATTCGTATCAACTTCCGATGCGAACGTTTTCTCGAGCTAGAGAGATGAGGTTCTTTCTTCTAGAGATGGTACTTATAATCCAAATTTATTGTGGATTGCATTGCTCCACTCTTATCGAAAAGTCGTCGAAAATTCAAATTGTATTCTCCGCACTTTGTAACATGCATGTATTTAGGATTATCGAAAGGCTTTGATCACATACCGCCGATCTATTTTGGATTAGCATATTCGTGTGTGGTCTTTTTTTTAGTTTTTTAATATTAGATTATTAGAGACTATCCAGAAAACATTCATCGCGTATTGCGTTTTTTGAAAATTACTATGGTCTTTATTGGCTAAACAATACAATTGGATTGAAAATCTTTAAGATGGATTCATTAAAATTTTGTGAGCTAAAGTTTGATTCTCCGCTTGTTATAAAAAATCTATGGCTGAGTGTTTTTGCACTAAACACTGTTTAGTGCTTCTTTCTCTCTACTTGTGTTTGCGCAGTTTTCATATGTTTTTCCAACTTGGAGATATTGGGTTTGAATCGATTTCGAATAAATTTGACTGTATCACGAAGATTTCTCTCTCTAATGCATATCGTTCCAGAAAATGGTGTCTGAAAAATAATCAACAAAAAATTTCATTAAATTTCAGGCTTTAAAAGATCTTTCTTTTTGCATCATAATAGTGTTTTTTCTGCTCATTTTTTTCTCCATTTCTTCGATCAGTAAGACATTCTCGATTGAGGCATCTCTAGCTAACTGCTTTTCTTTTTGCGTTTCTCCGCCCATTGAAGAAGCGAAATGTGCATAGAGCATTAATGCAGTTAGATTGTGAGGCGTTATGAATGTTCTACTCTTGGCGATCGCTTTTGCAACTATTGGTGAGCTTTTATGGCGATTTCTATAGTTTTTTTTTTATTATTTAAAATATCTCTTTTTCACTCATATAATTCTTTATTCAATGAGATTTTTTCTAAGTTAATATGCGAATATCCACTTGTTCTAATGCAATCGTTTTTGTTATGAAGGTTGTTCTTGCGAATGCTTGTTTGTATAATAATTTTTATTGATATTATTTACGTTACGTCTAGAAGGAATTAATTGATATTTGAATAACTGATAAACTGATAGCTGATAAAGCTATATTATAAACGATTAAATCATATCATATCATAAACTGATAAAATAAAGTTATTAACTGATAAAATCGTAGATGCTTCTTAATCATTCTTCATTAATTTAATCATTAACTAATTGTCGTATTTTTGATTAATACGCCAATTTATTGATATTGATAGGTAGTGATATTTTATCGATGAATATTTACCACAATTAAGGACTTGCATTGTAGGCGAATTGCTAATTAGAGGGATTAAAATATTGACTGAATCAAATGAGGTCTAACCACTAGCTAGTTTCATCGTCGATTGCTAATGGTTTTACCGAATCGCATCATTCAAATTTCGATTCCAAAAGGGCTCCGGAGGCAATCATGCGATAACTAATACGATGTGATTAGAGCTTGCAGCAATTGACGAATGTTTATGCTATCATCTGAGCACATGCAAACTGACATCCACCTCCCCCCTCCCCTTCCCTTCATTAACATATTTTATTTAGATAGTTTCCGAAAGTAATCAAATATATTAAATTTTTGCGGTAATAATACCATAAACTATATTTTATCCTTCTTGAGAAATTTTTTTTTAAATGAATTAAGTAAATCAAGGGTCAAGTTTTTATTTTTAATCATCGTTTAAATTTCAAATTATTCACTTACACCATTTCAACTTTTTTTCAATAGAACATCATAAATAGTGATCTCACTATCTTATCTCAATTGGTATTCTTTTTATCGCAACAAATAGAAATATATGACAATTCAATTAATGCACTCTTAATAATTATTAACAATGAAGGCGAGTCGATGAAATTCCCTTCCAATGAGTTAATTTAAGCAAGACGGATAGCATCGTATATTACTTAAGCATTTTAATATGCTCTTGTGAATCTGCATTTGCAAAATCCATCATAGGCAATATTCCAGTTACGCATACATATATATATATTTGTATCTATTCGTGGATATGTTTGTTTTTCAACATTTAGGTCGCAGAGTAAGGAAATATTATAAATAATACAGGGTGATATTCTCAGTCAACCTTTCGACCGATATTTCAATTTAAAAAGGAATTCTTCGCATCTAGCGAAAGAGATAAGACACCGAAAATGACCATCGAGCAACGCAAATGACCATCGAGCAACAAAAATGACCATCGAGCAACGAAAATGACCATCGAGCAGCAAAAATGACCATCAAGCAATATTCGAAGAAGTGCTATAGTGGTCTACATAATAGTTACGGAAAATATATATCCTTTACATTTTTAGCTTTCGCATTCATTGAAAAAAAAGTTGTATATGTGGGAATTATTCACTTTGAATAAAGCAATAATTTGCAGTGAAGAGAATATCATAAATTAAATCATTCTTTATTTATCATTTCCAATTTTTTTTGCCTGCAGTGCTAATTTCTAAATATAAACTTTTTTGCATTTATTTACGCAAAAGATTTATGCGAAATTTTGCTCTTAAATATTTTCTGCATATGAAGAGAACTTTTAATTTAATGAATGCATATTTGAAACACTTATAAAGTGTACACTTTTCGAATTTTCATTATTTCACAGCGGATGACGAATACCTATTAATCGCTCGTAAAGAATATCAATATTAATATGGGAATATAATGCAGTGGGATTTAAACTCTCAACACCTATCCCCATATCCCTATCTATACGAGTGTTGGTTTCATGTTTTCACAACATCATTATGTGTCATACAGTGAATTCAGGAAGCCTCAATGGTTTTAAATACGAAATATTGGTTTGCTTTCAAAGTTAGGACTTCACTATATCAACAAATCATTTTCAATTGAAGCGTTCAAATATCCTGCAAAATTTGATCAGCTGAACTAGCTAGATCCCTTCGTGAATGACCGCCATTTCTTTCCGCCACAAAACGGTAAGGTAGATCAATCGTCGATGAAATTTTCGATCATTGTCCATATATCATTAATCGGGGCCAATTCAGCCAATGGACAAGAAATGGAGCTCACAAACCTGCTCGACAATTGAATTTTACAGAATAGTTGTGCAAGCACTATAAAACCCTACCATTATCCTCCAAGAATTATTATTCGTCCTTTAATAAACATTTAGTAATAAATCATAAAATGCATCTAATCAATGTAGTAGCAAAAAAGTGATTGTGCATTTCAGCAACACTCACATTCTTAGCGAATTTATTATCTTTATTGGTGCTTTTGTGTTGCAATCGATGGGCAAATATCAGCAATGATCCAAGTCGAACAACGATTTATGTACTTCTTAGCACTAATATTGCCCTTAGTGTTCTTCTTGTTTTCCCCACGAATGCATTTATCACCAACAGGTTTGTTTTTTCTTTTCATTATTTTTCTTGCAACTAGTGGCCGATCGTTGGTATTGTCTGGATCATCTGTATGAGGCCAATATAGCCCACTCAGCCGTATTTCTAATGAATGACATGTAAGACGAGAAGAGAGTGGATATAAAGCCTCCAGACGCCGTCAAGACCTCTAATGAGCGATAAAAAAGGGGTGCTTGTGAGTATTCATGCGTATAAGCTTGATGCTGGATCTCATATACATCCACCCATTTCTCAAGTTATAACTCATTTCCATTGCCAAATTCATCGTATCTTCGTTCTCCTTTCTCAAAAAATTCCACGATATTTATGAAGAATTGTGTTGATTTCAATACTTTATTCTAATCTTTCGTCTCATGCGACAATCTCAGCTAAATTCAACGCCTTTCAATCAACGCCACAACGAACAGTGTTTGAGCTAATAAGACACACTTCCTGTCTTTTGAAGTTTGAAATGGTCGAAAAAGTCGTTCGCTTCCTTCGTTGAGAATACGAAAATCCGGCGTTCAATTATTTGAATCCTTTTCTCGTAATGTTCATTTTAAAGCCGAATGCCCATTTCTGAATTCAATTTTTGCAAATAATTCAAATAATTCAAGTACTACTGTAAAAATTTTTTGAATAAATGAAATAAATGGAATTTCACTTATTGGATGATTGCTCCGGAGTCAAATTTCCCGAATTCCTCATTAATAAAATAGGAGTTCTTACCGATATTCTTCTGCTCTTTCTCTTTCACATAGATTGTTTTCTCGTATAATTTCAACTGCCTAAATGATTTATTTTTGAGTGAATATGAGAGAATGGCAAAATGCGCTTTTCGCTATTCCATTGTTATTATCTATAAAAAATTTATCGAGAGTTTATAAGCGTAGAACTTTTTAATTTTTTGCAAATTTTTAGGCGCAAATTTTTCCGCAAATTCCGCAAAACTTCTTCATGGATACGATACAATACGAGTTGTTACGGTAATACCGTATCAATGGCGGCAATCTGACTCTAAACTCATTAAATAAATGACCGCTACAAATGATTCAAATTGTCGAGCAATCGTATTCACAAGAACGAAAATATTTATTCAAATAACCTCAAATCGAGTATTTTTTTATTGTTATAAATTGATGAATATTTGTTTTTTGAAATTAAAATTTAAATAGAAAAAAAGAAAAAAAAAAGAGAGAACAACGAAAGAGTTATAGTGATGATTTCCCTTGGTACAAACAACCTTATTTGAATGAGTATAATAAAAAGAAATGAAACGATGAAAACGTTTGCTATGCTCATCTCTGAACACTTCATTGAATTGGACCTATATGAGTGTAATGCGCATAGTTGATTGAAGTTCATTTAATATGAAAGAAAGAAAATTGGGAAGAAAGAGATGGGGGAAATATTTGGAGGGAGAGAATTGTGAATTCTAAAAGAAACGAGAGCATAATCGATCGGGTGGGAAGGGTATATAAGAGAAAATGAATCGAATACAATAAATCCTTTCGAATATCGCATCTTTGCAACAAGGCTGTTCTGGAATAAGACACTGTGAACAGTGAAATTGAATCCTAGACGGTTTCCTTGGATGAGGGGGGAGGCGGGAGGGGGGAGAGCAACAGGACCTTGCGTCTATTTAATGCGCTTATCCATCGATGCACAACAAATGATGTAGGATTAATTTCTTTTTCTAATGGTCTTCTTATACGTATATAGTTGATACTGTAAAGGAAAGTTCATCGTTAAGTTAAGAAGGATAATACATGAAACGATAGCAAACTGTAAGTTTTGAATAGCCAGTTACCGTACGGTATAACGTATCGTAGCATTAAATGTTGTCGAAATTATCTATCAATATGCCAGCCAACGATCAAAATGTAAGCCAAGGTTGACCAAAAGTTTTGCAAGATGGAGAAAGCTTCCAATGTAATGATAAATCAGCATCATAATCAGAGGACCAAAAAGAAAGTCATGTCATACTCTTGCATCGATGCATCCGTATTGAGTTTCTTCGGTGTGAAGAAGCTATGAATTGAAATTTATAACGCAAAATGTCTCGTAGACATTATGGCTTATGCCTTTATTACATAATTGAATGCACATCAATGGGTATTTTGTAAAATGCATTGAAAATATTTGATACGTCGTTATTGCAGAAGCAATACGATTGGAAACGGTAGTGCGAGGAATTTTACAGTAATTTCATGCATAAATGGATTTTTTAGTATCTTTTTAGATTACTGTGGAGATAAACGCTGCATACTTGAATTAGCTAAACGGCATTCGCTTGCACTTTTCAGTATAAGAACACAACATAGTGAACGAAATAAGCAGTACCATTCGTTCTGAGGCTTCTTTCGAATCTTCGATAATTTTTCAATCCTCCAACTATTTTT
This sequence comes from Baylisascaris procyonis, assembly GCA_037389465.1. NCBI lineage: Eukaryota > Metazoa > Nematoda > Chromadorea > Rhabditida > Ascarididae > Baylisascaris > Baylisascaris procyonis. The sequence continues at coordinate 3,509,480 of JAZARR010000200.1, forward strand.
TATAGTTATCAAAAACTTTTATAATTGCCTAAAACTTTTGAATACTCCACTCTACTTAACATAGTTGTTGTTCGCTTTTATTGCATACAACACCAATATTTATATTCATATTCGGTTAAATTCCTTATAATATGAATATCAGCCAACCAATATGTTATATCGAATAATAGTGAACATCACCATCAATGGTGGTGTTATATGGAATATAATCGAACATTGGCATCAACATCGATGTTGTATTGATCATTTATTTTCCTCTTGCATAAATTGATAGCATGAAAAATGGCATTTAACTGTTTGCCAAGTTTAGTTCTCAATTTTTCTTTACGAATCTTTTGAAAAACATTTTTCCACACGAATGTAATAAAAATTATGCAGCGAGAAGTTCTGATCTGAGAAAGAACAGAGAGAAAACTTTTAAAAACTCATAGATTCAATCCATGCATGATTTAAATCACATGAAGATTTCTTTCCATTGTGCTCGAAGGGTTTTTCTCTACACTGCATTTTAGTTTTTGTCTCTAATTAGCAATGTCCTAATTTGAGGGTTCCATATTGGGTTCCATATTCTTTCTTAATTTGTGCTAGAAATATTCGGAATTCAAATTTAATTTTGTCCTCAGAAATCATTTTCTAAAACCAAAAGGCTAAAAGTTGATCAATAATGCGGCTGCTAATGAGCTACAGCGACGAGCACTGTGAATATTTTCAAATATTTTTAGTGTTTTTTTTAAAAATAAAATATTTAATTTTTTTTTATTAGTAGATCATGGAGAAACTTAGTCCTTTGCTTTGCTCCCATAGGATTTCATAACGGCTCTTTTGAAGACGGCAGAAAGTTGCTCTTTTATCCCTCTGCAGTTGTCGTTCGATTAGGGATGAATGCTGAGATGTCCAAATTGCCGAAATTCTTTTGTAATTTCTATTTATATCCAATAAATTTCTCGCTCTAGCGATCATCTTACTAATCATCGAGGCAATATATTTTCAGAGAAATTCCATTGTTGATTTTATTATTCATTAGATTATGATCGATTAGCAAATTGATGAATTCGAATGTTCTTCATTTGTTTGTAGTCGAATTGCAATGAGTTTTTTTTTTTTAATAATGCAATTGCAATTAATTTTCTGTCAAAATTGCAGTAAATTATTTATGCAATTTTTTTCTACGGTTCTAATGAATTTTTTTTTTCGAATTGCAATGAGTTTATTCATGTTGAATTCTCTTCTATTTAAGTATCAATGAGGGATCGAAATAATTTTATAAATGAATCTCTCAAAAAAGTCAACATGTTTAAGATTATTTATTAAGAGTTGAGCATATCCAACTCGTTGAAGCAATTCTATTGTTATGTAGTTGTCGATTTACTTTTTTAGGCACATTAAATTAGGATTTATGAACTCACCTCGATATGTCAGGGTTGATTCCTCGAATCGTGAGACACCCCATTAATTTTTAAATAGGGTGGTGCAAAAGGGAGGGTCGAATCTAACAGGGCGATCATAGCGCTATGAACATCGCAAAGAAGAAATAATCGGTGCAGTACTGCTTTTACAGTTCCGCTCATAAAAGCAACCAGTAACATAATTTACTAGTAACAGTAATACATATGCAACAACTAGATTGGATCAATATGCAATAATATTTTTTAATTCTATCATATGCTGTGCAATTCTTGAGCACATCAATGCGTCAATAATTCCTCTAGAAACTAATGGAATTAGTTGAAACCTAGTCTAAGAGGTCACCTACGGTGTGGATTAAAAATATCCAATTTCGAAACATTAACTTTGGTCGTTTTCAACGAGAGATAAAGAAAGAATTAGACATATAAACAAAACCATAACCACAGCATAATCCATTGTGGAAATTGAACTTTGCAAAAAAAAAGTATCGAAAGAAAATGACTTTGAAAATAAGAAGAAAATAGAGAAAATGATTAAATTCGTTCAGTGAAATGCAAAAAGTTCATTGAACTTTAAAAAAAAAAAAAGCTTAGATTTAAGTAAAGAAAACAAGAATTACGATGTGTCTAATAGCACAAACGCATTTTCTCTGAAATTTTCACTACTTTAAGTGGCCAAATGAATCGTTGCAATCAAAAATGCTTTCAAAAGACGAATAATCGATGCGGCAGCTTACTTTATTTATAAGCATTCTAATGGTGGAGTTCTCAGAGTGTTGATTGCTGCTGATGAAGCATATTTCAGGAACCGTTATTCTTTGCAGGGGTGTATTTAATGAATTCGGATGTAATATGTATGGTGCTGCCGATCTAAGTCTTTCATTCTTTCAAATCATCACTACGACTATTATAGCACTCGATCGTTACATCGTTACAATTCGACCAACTTGGCGTAAAGATGATTTTTTTTTTTTGCAGATTTCTTTTCCTATTCGGTGAAAAAATTTTAACGGAAAAAGATTCTAACATATCAGTTGTATCGACATTGCACACATTGATCCATTTATTCATTCATTGAAATATTTCAAAATAAAATTTATTACATTAAATCGGATCCAATTGCGATATGAATATTTATGCTATTAGTATTTCGGCTTAGAAAATCGCATCTCTTTTAAATAGTGGTGCTTTTCCTTCCTCAAAATTTGCCCTGAATTGATGCTTTCTCCAAAGATTCCTCACGGAATAATATTCTTTCAACGCTAATTATTCAGTTCTTTGGCATCAACTAACGTTAATGGCGTTCAATAATTCTTAAATAAAACAAGCGGAAATGCTTTCTATAGAAGCTGGCAGTTTTTTTTGTTGTAACCTGGCACATTCGAGCAACCAGGTAAATAAACTGTCGGCGAAAAGTAAAATTTATGCAATAATGCACTCATATTTCAGCCATTTCAGTCACTCGTATAAATCTACTAAAAAAGTTTCACACTTCGTAAGTTGAATCAATGCAAAATATATGAAATTTTTTCTTCCCGTGATCTGTAACTGTTTGTTATACGAATGATCAGCGTGAAAAGCAAGGAAGGAGAGCATTCCATTATGCATATTGTACTTGTCGAAATTCATGACCATAGCCCTCGTTGAGTTCCTAAGTTGAAACTACCGGCTGGACGCATTTATTCACATTAATACAATATTGTGATATAATGTTATGTTAGCATATGCAAGCATTGCAAATAAAGTGCATTAAAGAATATTGCATATGCAAACTTACAAAGAAGCATTAAAAAGATGCAATTTTGATGCGAGTTTTGCACTGCAAAATCGAATTGTGTTGACTTTACAACTGTGTGTATATTTGATCTATTTGTGCACTAATTCTTACTCGGAGACTATCAAAATTGCAGTTTTATCGGTACAATGTGAATCAAACGGGAAATCGTATACTATCGCTGATATTAATCCATTAACTTTTCTGAGATTTATATGGATGAAAAAAAGGGAAGAAAAAATCTCGTAGATTTTGCTACATTTTGCAACTACTTTTTTTTTCCATTTTGTCTCAATCAAGTTGTAGAAAACTACATTTTTTTATAAAATTTGTGCATTAGTGGTTGGATTAATTGCAGAAAAAATGCATTATTTCAAAGATTTATTATCTACTGGTGAATTGTGAACTTGAGTGATCGTTTGGGTAGATACAAAAGAAACATATCATAGCAACTGCTCTGATCCACTTCTCCACTTGTTTTCGTTATCGTAAGAAGGAAGAAATTTTAGTGAAAAGATTCCTCAAAATCTGAAAATTTATTCTTGGAGAGCAAACAAAGGAGTTTGTAGTATTCTTAGCCCCCCCCCCCTGATAGACTAATTGAAGCTACCCGGGAAACTACCCAGGAAATAGGCTAACTGAAATTACCCAGGAAACTACCCAGGAGATAGGCTAACTGAAACTACCTATCATTTCTTAATGTTAAATTTTATAAACGAATCAATCCATTGATATTTAACAATCTCACTAATTAATGTCTATTTTAGAGAATTGGAGAAACGCAAAGAACTATAAAAGAATGTTCACAATTATCGCTATAATTATATCGTTATGGAGTGTTCTTCCTATACTCGGTTATGGTGCATATGTACAACATAGTTCTACGTTATTCTGCTCTCTCGATTGGTCTTTAGTATGGGATTTTATTTTTATTCAAATTATTTCGCTTATGGAATTCATTATTTTTAAGCGCCTAATTGTTTGAGACTTCAAAAATAATTCATAAAAATATTCGGACGGTGGAAGTTTCACATAATTTCTCATAGATTTTCTTTTGTAGTCATCTTCATACGATTGTTTCATTGTTATAATAGTGTGAATGGAAAATTTAAGAAAGAGTGAAAGGGGATAATCCACTCTATCATTTAGTCCATTCCTATTTAATTCATTCAATTCCAGTCTACAATTTCTAAAAGAATCAAAAATTTATTGAAAAACACATATTTTTTCTTGTAAGATTTTGTATGAGCCATCCAATTCAAGTGTTATTTAATGTAGAAAATGACTAATTATGTTCTTCGATTGAACGAGAATATTGAGGGAATATTCCATATAACCTTTTAAGAAACTATTCGTCGTCAATATTTCCATTGACAAACGCAAATGAGTGCTACATTAAAACATAACGATATATTTTCAGTGACACATTTTTCACTTCATTTATTTCATAAATTAATAAAATTGCTCTAGTAAATCGAATTGTTGGTATATTATGTCTGTGTCTGTCTGTGTGTTCCACTTCACGAAGCATCAAAGTATAGCAGTGAAATTTGATAAGTATAAACTGTTACAAACTTATCATATTTCGTCCACTATAATTTATTTACACTCAACGAATCCATAGAATTTAGAAATCATTTGTGTTTTGCAGTCAATCGGTGAGGTGCTGCTTAAAAACGACCTTTCAAATTGTGTCTGTGCAAGTTTGTGCTTTCCGTGTGTGTCTGTCTATGCATGTCTGCCGGAGCGTTCAATAATTTCAATTAAAGGCTCTAAAAATTATGCCTATTGAATTGGTGTGCAATATCTGCCATAGATAAACTCCAATACTAATATTCCAATTCATCCCAAATCCTGAGATAAATCAGACGCATTTGAAATTGCCTGAAAATTGCATACGTATTAGGTGATGAGATTTTCAATTTACACTTTTTTTTTTTAATACGATTTGATGAAGGCAGATTTTCTTTTCGATGGTTTTTCTCGATGCAGAGTTCCGTCGATCGTCGCTAATAGCACTTTTCGTACTATTTAATTACTTTTGCATTTCTGCTTTAACGCATTCGTAGATACGTTTAGATAGTACACTCTTAATTGATATTTAAGATATGAGGCTACTTAAATCGTTTTGTTGAGCACACATATAACCTCAGCGAACAGCAAATTCTAACGCTAATAGTACTCTTCTTAAAGTGGTGTATATTAGTGCTGAGGGTCAATTCTATAGCATAAACTTGAGTTCTCACTATTCGCAATCAACGAAGCAAAAAAAAGTAAAGAAAATATTAACATTTATATTTCATTATTTATTGCGAAAATATGAAATTAATTGATCTAGTGTATTGATATGATGAAGCATATCGTCGCATTTTCTCTCACAAACTTTCTGTTTATTAATTAAAATAAAAGAAGCTCAATAAAGAAGAAGAATTTGAAAACGCCTATTTTATTTTGAAATGAATAAACTCAGCATTTTTGTTGATTATTGCTTTAGAGGGGGTATAGCGTCTTGAATATTACTTAATGATGCGAGAAATATTAGCAATCACTCCGTTTATCTATTCATTATATATATATATATATATATATTTTTTTTTGATGTAATAATTTGCGATACCTTTTACTTTTCATTTATTTCTATACTCACTAAGTTTTCTCAAATATCCGCACTAATTTCCTTTTTTTTTCAGGGAAACGTCAAAAATTTACATAGAGAGTCGACAATGGGCAATTCTCAACGTTATATCGCATTTTTGGCAATGACATCATTGCTTTTCTTCCTTATTCCATTATGCTTCTCAGCAGCACTCTATCATAGTATCGTGGAGCATATTAAAAAGCAACAGAATACAAAAAATCGCGATAATAGTGTTTCTGATGTTGCCGAATGTCAATGGGCTCCTGCAAATCATATCTCTAAGGTTTATGCTGAACTTCTTAAAATTTCTGATGCTAAAGTTTCCTAGCCTCAAGCAAATGAACATTTCTTAACACTTATATTAGCTCGAGCAATACTTGTATTAGCTGGAAGCCAGCTGGAAGCCACTTCTATACAATCATTCCTAACATCTAATATAAGTACCATTTGTATCTATTAGCTAATGCGGGCAACACTTTACAACTTAGTAGCTAATCAAAGGAGCCATTCTCCAACTGTATTCATAATAAATGTCTTTCGCTAAGACTATAAATGAGTGTATCAAACAACTTCTCCATGCCCTTCTATAAACAGATTAAGTACTAATCACTAATATTGTGACACCCTCAAAAACTGAAAAAGATTTTATGTAATTTCCAACAAGTGACTAATTTGCATAATTAATCCTGAAAGGGAAATGGTTGATGACTAATGACTAATTTGCATAATTAATCCTGAAAGGGAAATGGTTGATAAAAAATGAGTTAGAATGAGGCGATTTAATAAAAAAGGAAATATCACATTTTTGAGGTTGGAATAGATCTATGATAAATTTATGCAAATATTTCATCATTTTCATTTATAAGAATTCATTGTTGCATATTAAAACGTTATTCCAATATGAGAATTCGGTCAATAAGAAATGCTCACGAAATCTGGCATTTTAGAATTTGTTAAGAAATATTTTCGTTAGCTAAGCCAATCAATATCCCATTTTTTTTTTTTTTTTGTATTCGTTGAGTTAACTTATAAAAAAAAGAAACACATCGAACTCTATCTTTTAGGATACTTCCAAATTTTTTGAAAGTTTCAATGCAAAATTATTTTCCTTTATCACTCTAATATTTTGCTACTCTCTATATACGATATAATTTACTTGCTATGATTCTTTCACTTATCATCTTTAGTAGTATCGCCAACAACGCGAAAAATTTCGATGCATAATGATTGTATATTGAGAGCGTTGTTGCATATTTGTGCCCTCATCAATGCTAGGCGATCAGTGAAATCAGTGACGCTCTGCAGTTGATGTTTTTAGAAAGTGTTGTTCGGCTTTGTCGGTCAACAATCAGTTGTTTTTGGTTGATGCCAATGAATCATTGATTTTTCCTGAACGTTTTTTCTTTTTTTTTTTTTTATACTCTTTAGCAGTGTCTTTTATGTCGACTCTTGATATCTCGGCTTCCTCGCATGGGCTTCCCATTGCCTCATCAGCATTTTTATTTCTGGTCAGTAGTGAAGGATCATTGTCAAGTATTTTGTTTTTTACAAAGTACTCTCATATAAGAATATCATCCAGAAGAAGCAAAATACTGGTTGTCTGCTCAAACGTTTGTATAAATTGTACTCCAATGTGACGTTCATCTATTGCAGGTATGCTTGGGTTGTTTGTTGGTGACGGCGTTGCCTTATCTGCCCTATGCGCTGATCTGTCTAAATCCACGGGACAATGACGCCTCAAATATCACTATGATCGCAATACCGGTGTTATCAGCAAGAATGAGCGCATTTTTTGCTCCTTTTTCTTTCATATGGTTTGATAATTTTTATATTATGCAGAGAAATTTTGGGGAAAAAAATGTTTAAAATATATATTACACTATTTCATACAATCAATTACCGTAAAAGTTTACAGATAATATGGCTTCTATTCGATATATAATTTGCACTTAGAGTATCTTACTAACTAATGATGAAATGCAGGTATGGTAATTCCAGCAGACCGGAAGCAATGAATAAATCATAGTGTTGTCTATAAACAAAAAAAAACAGTAAGCAAGAAAGAAGGTAGGGAAATACCTTGTACGGCGAGATACAAAGAAGCAATAAACGAAACGAGATGGATAAAGAATATATTGGCAAATGAAAAAACTAGAGTAGATGAAGCTCAAAGAATTTTGAGTTCATATGTGAAAAAATGACGAAAATTTTAAAAATTTACTACGATTTTTCATACAATCAACCGTAATCCATTCCACGTGCACCTCGTCATACGCGTTTCTGAATAGTATGGTTTCTATTTGTTTTGCAAATTCACTTTGTAAAGTGCTATTATGGCTGCCAATGTATATGTCTATTTGTCTGTCTCTATCCGAAAGTTTCAATTCTGATACCGTGGAAGCTAAAATCACGAAATTTGACTACATGATGGGTGGTACAAGATCATCTCCGACATCACTTTTTAATGTTTGTCCATCAACAGTGAGACAATTTTTGGGACTGCAGAAAAATTTGCAGTCTAATCGCCGAAAAATAAATATTTTATTGAAAATTTCACCAGTGTTCGGCTTAGATGAAATATAGGAGCGTTATTCCGCCTGCAATACGTTTTTCTGTTGGATTTTTCAAATGATTCTTCAGTCGAATGGGACACAAATTTTTGTTAACTCCTTTGTCACGTTCCTTTATTTATCGATCTGAGGTCATTACAAGGGCTAGTTCGTGGGTACTTTGATGCCGTACCCTTCACACTCCCTCGAGTCAACGCTTTTCTCCAGATCTTTTAAATACAAATGACGCCTATAACACAAAGATATTTTTACACTATTTTCCTCAAATTTCTCAAAAATCCCTCAGATCCCTCAAATTTTTATATTTAATCCTTTAAAAACAGAAAAATCACATTGGTGAACACATTTGCGCCTTGAATGCACCAATATGTCAGCAGGCTTAAGTGATGAAAAAATCATCTTTGCCTTCGAAAATCTTATTAATGGAATTGATTCTGTAATTTGCATATTTTATATAGCTTTAAAACATTAATTTTTTTTTGAATTTTAATATTGAATGCTAACCATATAAAAACTTTACATTTTTTGAACACTATTGAAACGCTCCCTAAATATCTCTAAAGTGAATCAATTACCATCACAAAAATCGGCCTATCTTCATAATGCGATCCATCGTTTAAGGAGGAGCATATATAGCCTCATAACGTGTTTGTGTGCTCTAAGAACCTCTCACTTCAAATCTAATTTCTCAGACGCTTTTTTGAGAAGCCTAAAGTTCCTAAAACCATCTCCATATCACAAATCACATTTCAAAAGTTCATTTTTTTCTTCGATTTCTTATTACGATTCTATGACATTAAAGCATGAACTGCAAATATCGTGAGGCATAAAGTATATACTCTCTACCATATGTTCCTTATATAAAAAAAGGTAGATCTGAGTGGTTTTTTCACTTTTTTTTCGAGAATACTGAGTATTCTGACGAATTGTTTAATGAAGTGGTAAGATTTTTACCGCGAAATCGTGAGTTTGAAATTCATGGGAAAATGTTGCAAATGTTCACATTGTACTAGAAAGTTGCAAGTTTCAATCTTTGAAATGAAAGTAGGAGGCAATCCCTGAAATAAGACTTTAAGCTACAAAGCTGAAGATCTGATGAGATTAGTCTCACGCTTACATGTTGCCCGTAAAAACTCTGAAGAACGATGTAATCAGCAATTAAATATGCAAATTTAAGGAAATGTGCCGTTTGTCTCACCTTGATGAAAGCATGTGTGGGGAAATGGGGAGTAATTTGTTGGTTTGAGTAGTGTTCCTCGTTTCAGGGTGAATACGGAGTTGTGTTGTGCTAATAGAACTCGGCGTAGCAAGCAGACAATCGTTGTGAAAGTGCCACCCACCTATCAGGCGATAGGAGCAATCGCAGAACTACCGACAATGTCCTATCAGATACTTAATCCATCTGCACCCAGAAGGAAGCTACCAGAGGTGCCTAAAGGTTTGGCGCTATCTCCAGCACAATCCTAAGCTTCTAGATGCGAATATCTGCATAACAATTAGAGGACGAACATTCACTTTGCTTCAACGGCAAGCGATAAATCGCCTCAGCGGTATAGAAGCGAGCAAAACTGAGGTATGTGACGGACGACGAAATAAGCTCAGACTATCAGAGCCAGCATTGAGTAAGTAGGCTGGTGGGAAATACGCCTACATAAACGTTGATAAAGGCCTAATTCCATAAGATTGGACCTGCCATTTGCATATTCGATGCATAGAAATCTCCTCGTCAAACTGTATTGCCACTTCCATAACGGTAATTTTTGGGGAGCTTTTCTGCGGAAGCTTTGATAGCATGGAACGAAATATTTCTGGCAGTGAGTACCGATGTCTAGGCAAAGGAATTCCGTGCTAATAGAAGTACTCTCCTTCATTCTCCCTAGTATCCATAGGAATGTTCTCAGTCCCTATACTTATATTAATGGGGTAGAAATTCAGTGGACTGGAGATGGCTTTGCAAGGCCATCTAAGCTTTCATAAAACTTTAACTTGGTCATATAAAGCCTTGAACGCAATTTTAACACAAAATTCTGTTATTCAGACATTCTTCTGCACACGGAATGTTAATACGCTTTCTGGACAGCATTGAAAAGTAAGCAGACGAGGGAAACCATTGCGAATCTTTATTTGAAGTGAATTACAGTGCTACAACCAACATATCAAGGCGCATTTGTTACTTCTATTATTATTACAGAGATGAGTAAGTATTTGCAGTAGCTGGTTTATGCCTACAATTTGCATTTCATGGATGCAATTACAAGTTGATGATTGTTGTTTCGGCAAGTATACTTGTTTCCGTCAATATAGAGCTACCTGTTTAATCGTAATTTAACCATCCCACCTTCATTGCCATGCGAAATCAATAGTTATATGAGAGCGATGAGGGAAAGAGAGGAAGCTAGGAACCTAAACAATTTTTCAATGGTTTGTAAAATTAGAACCTAAGCTGCAAAATTTGAAAAAAAAAAGAACAAATTCAGGCAATATTTCCCTCATCGTTTAAGGAGTTGAGCAAAAAGTTACTAAATACGTCTTTATTGTTGTATCACTTTCAACCATACTATGTTTTTTCATATTGTAGTAGTCACCATCATACAATTCTGATAGAAGCAGGCGAATTGCTTGCAAAGCAACTAGGAAATCTTTTGTTCATTTTTCGGGCTGAATCACCTTAGAATTTTGGAAATCTCAATCAATTATTGAAGTCTTTCATAAACTTTTTCTAATTTGCTTTGCATAAAATGCATCATGGTGGAATTGTACCTGTACATATATATGTATGTGTTTGTCTTTGTCTGTCTGTCTGATAGTTTCAACCTGAGAACCAATAAATCTGTAAAATTTATGAACTATAATATGCATTATTGGATGATTACTTATTATTCCAGTTGAGCTAATCCAATATTTTTTGAAGAATTTGCAGAGCTTAAATATGGCTAAAATTTCAATACATTCTATAAGTGATCGCATTATATATGAATATCTTTTATGGTGACTATCTACTCATTGTTGTTCGATTAAATATGAGTGTATTATTGTGTATTCTTCATAATCCGTTGGTAATTTATGAAAACGAACAAATGAGTAGGAATACGAAAGCACATATCGTATAATTTCCTCTGATGCGCTTTCCTATATTTTAATAGCTCAAGGGCATCAATACATAAGAATACTACAACAAATGTGCTATTTAATAATATCGTTGCGTATATGTTTGTGACGATTGTATATTGTTGCATTACAACGGATAGCGATCGCTTCATTGTTGATTTCATTACAAAGAGATTCTTTTGTGCATTCGCAATCACATTTCATCGAATTCCGTTTCGAGTGATTGCAACGTGCCATCTCGCAATTGTTGCATATACTCACAAATGGCATCGAAATATGTCATTTGCGAAATAAACTTTCATATGTATGATGCTATATTGCATCGATATACATATATATATATATATATATATATATATATATATATATATATATATATATATGCTATTTATTTAATTTTGCAGATGTTACGACGAATTTTTATCGCTTATTTAAATGATTATTAAATTGAATTTGAAATTATTTCCCTATTGCAATGATTGTTTTGCGATGCTCTTGTTGAGAGTACCTAAATAGTTGCGATAATGAGGTAGCAATGGGCGTACTCTCTATCTGCATCTGAACACTTCGTATTTTTTCATTTGCACAAACTTGTGTTCCGATGCAGTTGGATAGCTCAAATGAGGTTGAGCTCGAAGTCATTGCACAATGGTCGGCAGCTTTAGTCGCCAGATGATGCAGTTGGTTGTATTGGTAAGTTAAAGAGCACAACTTCATATAACATCCTTCCATATCTCACAGATCAAAAGGAAAAATTGAAAGCGTACATTCCAGCATGAAATTTCCACACATATTAGCTTATTATTTTCGTAGTTTTTCGCTTTTCAGATGTAGAGAGAGGTCGTTTAGAGACGAGAAATGTTCCCTTATTGCCGTTTACGCATTCTTTTCCTCCTAGTTTTTCTCTTTCGAATAAAATTCCATTTTCGTGCATCAAAGATTCTCGAATCGGAACAAAACCTAAGCTATGAGAATCCACGAATTTATTGCATTAAAGAAGTGATTTCCCATTGCAACATTCAAATAAATTCCTCATTTTCGAAAGCAATTGTAGTCAAATAAAATCGCTCGAAAAATTGCACGTATCTTTGCAAAAAAAAAAAAAAAAAAAAAAACGGATCCTTTATAGATGAGGTAAAATACAATAAAAATTCTTATTTACTGCACATATTTCAATATTTACTAGCAGTTTATAAAATTGATTGATATTGTGAGTGAAACTGAAAAACTATGCATCGTGCCAGTTCGTTTGCAATCAGCTTTCACTCATTCGAACTATCAAACAAGTAAATAGACAAATTTGAGTGGACAAATAAACATATTTTCAACTCTTTTTTTTGTCATTATCATTAATTGAATTGTTTCATTGCAAATTTTAGTGCAAAATATTGCAAGTTTTCCATTTCTATTCGATGAGAAATGTAACACTTCAGTTTAGTAGTAGGGATAGCGGATTACACTCGAGGAGAACACTGCAAGCTTCCCGCATCAGATGAATATGGAGGGAGTGAATTCAAGTGGAGTCGGAGTTAAAGAATCCATATCTACGATGTGGGATCATGTGTGGAAATAAAGCGGGGATGAGGGGGAGGGGGAGGGAAGGAACAGCTGGGTAGGGAGGATGGCAAGAAGAACACATCTTCCCAAAGTTGTTTCCAGCAATCCATTTGAGAAATTTTTGAGTTTGTCTTTGCTGGAGAAATGTTGAAATTTTCTTCTTCCAATTACGGTAATAAAATATCAGTTGCATTTGCTTTTCAACATTTGAAACAATTTTCATCCTTTCATTGAGTCATAATATTAACTAAGAACCATCAATCAACGAAACACCCATCCCTCTTTCCTTCCCACCATCTCCTCCCCCACACCTACAACTACCAATGCACACGGACTCGGTGATCGATCTGCAAAAATGTAGTAAAAAGTCGATTACACGATGAGAGTTAATGCTGTAGTTTTGAACAAGTTGCACCAGGTTACCCGAACTTAATCTTTGCAGTAAATTATCTCGAATAAATGAAAATAATTGCAATATTCAAGTAAGAAGTACGCTTAATGAATTCATCATAGACGAGATAGTAAATTATTTATTAATTACAATTGAACCATAAACTATAAAGAAATTATCTTTTTTTTTTTTTGGCACAACAACGGATTAAATGTCCGTTGTGAGAATTGAAACAAGACGATGATTATTTTAATTCGTTCCTATTGCGTTGTGCTATCACTGCATTCATAATCCTCGGACGGTGGATAGTCGTAGTTGTTATTTTCACATTTCCATGTTTTATCCCAATGTGCGAATACTAGTCGACAAGGCAATAATTCGGGCATTACCGAATGATGTGTTACCAACATCGGAATCGACGGAAAATATTTATTGAAACCCTGAAAATCAGTGCTTAATAAGTAACATCGAAAATTTAATATATGGAACGCTTAATTACATATATGTTATTTAGTTATTAATAGACGGATAGTTATATATATATATATATATATATATATATATATATATATGTATATCGAAATTTCGAATCTAATTACTTCGAAAATCTCTAAAAAAGGAATCTCTAATGATCCACCGACTTTTAAATAGAGCATTCTTCCTACTTTGATCTACCTATATAGAATATTACAAGTAAATGAACATTTTTTCTGAGTCAATTCTCATACCGATGGCATTCTGCCGAAAGGGAAATATTGAGGATCAATAAGAGCGCCAAATCATTTACTATGCAATTATTAGAGCTACAAAATTAACGCACTGTCACTGCTTATGGATGGATTTATTTAACAATATCAACCTCCAATATATCAGCATTCTAATTAGAGAAAAGCAACTTTATATTAAAAGTTTATCAGAACAGCCCAACTGAAAAAGAACAGACGAAATATGTAAATAAAGAAATATGAGTTAGTTGATGAAATTTTTTATTGATCAGGTTTCAATATGCAAAAAAAATTTTTTTTTAAATGAGTATCACAGTCAAATGGCCGTTATTTTGTGAATAAGCAAGTTTTTAATTCTTTTTTATCCTAAATAAACAAAAGCTCTAACACTATGCACATTCCGTTGCCTTTATCTCTATAATCTCCCAAATGTGCTAGTTAATTTCTGCTGATATTTTCCTCTTTCTCTCCGATAATATATTTATATATCTGCTAACTTCTACAAGATTCGGTCCGATCAACCAATTTGTTTTTTATTATATTAGTCTGAAATGTTTTTAATTACCGTAGTATTAAATAAACGAACTTTTATTTTGAATCCACGTTCATTTCGAATAATAAGATAATGGGATACACCGGTTGGATTGTGTGTGAAAGGTACTCTCACACTTAATGCAAGACATTTCTTCTTCGACTCGGAGAAACGCAATACGAACGATCCCTCTGGTTGAGTGAGTAACGCTTTCAATACTTCATTCCTAAATGTTATTTATTAAAAAAATAAACAATAAAATATTTGGGAATATTGATTTGAATAATTAATAGACTTTTTATGTTTTGCATATGCCGTATTTCGGAGGTGATTTGCTATGAAATGTTTGCTAACATCAATCAACGTGCATCGAATTCATGGTCATTTGCTCTTAATTTTTTCCACTGCTGTTGCCATTATCTACATATGGTTGGTTTGCGCATAGACAGACATGTGTACAGCTGTCATTATACATGTGTGCATTCCTGTCCACTCAGTTAATTATTTCACAATTTGATTAGACTCCACTTGCTATCACTTATTTGCTTTCACTCAGTAAACCCTGCACGAAGTCATTTATGCACGACAATTGAGATATAGGTGTTCATTTGAAGATAGATCGGTGATTAATTTGAAATATATACGAATTAGCAGTAAATTATACCTTTGAAATATATATTAATGCGAATAAACACAAATTAATGCATAACCTAAGCAAATGCTAAGCATACAAATGTAATTCGTTTTTGCATTTGAAGATGTTCAAAAACTGCCTCTACTCTAATAAGGAAATTTTTTGTAAACCAATATGTAACTGCAAATAGCCTCAGCATCAGTTGCTCTAGTTTTCTTTCATTACAAATTGCGACACAAAAATTGAATTGTAGTCAAAATTACATAATTTGTTCACCAGAAAAGAAGTTGTTTATGTTGCTTGTCTCTCGTTTGTTTCGCTAACGATTAAATTAGTCTTGTTTTTTTTTCTTTTTCTTAAATCGTTGTACGACAATATCATTTGCGAATCGATACAATATTTGTGGTAATGAGAAAAAATAGTATCTTTAGGCTACGATCGGTTTCCTGCGATATTGCGAATGTTAGAAACAGGTCAGCCTTCCCTCTTTACTTCTCACTTTAAATTTTGATAGATACCACACCATTTTAGTAATACACCTCTCTCATAGAAGTTTTTCAGCTACCATCGAGTGTCATCAGATGAATGTTTTTTTCTAATGAAGGCCCATTAATGTCGATTTTGAAGGTATATTTATTCATCAGATAACGCAAAATGATCAATGAAAACTCCTATAGAAGCTTGCTTTATGATGCTTTTAAGCAATAATTGCACCAAGAACATATTACAGCTGATTTGAAAGAAGTTAACATAAAAAAAGATAACTAGCCTAGGTGCATTCTTGCAGAAATAAGCCACCTGATCGAGTTGTTTTTCCAATACATCGTCTATCGGATATACCCATTCAGATCTGAAATAAATAGAAAATATTTCTTTCAATATAGAATGCGATTTTAAAATTATATTTAAAACAAAATAATAGGTATTCATTGTACTGCTATAGACTTCTTTCACATAACGATAAGAATAGATGGTTTTTCATTGTTATTAATGTATATGCTGCAAGGCTTTTTTAAATACTTAAAAAGACGATGCCCTCATGAAGTGTTCATTGATTTTATAACACCTCGAAATGTGTTAGCTGATCGGTTGTGACTATAATTAAAGGTTTTTAAATGTCACTGATGAATGAATACATCGTCGAACACATTTTATCCATTGTCTTTTATTGTTATACAATTTCAATACCAAATGAACAAAGGTTGAATATTTCCGATAAAATATCTAATATATATAGAATAGGCAAATAGAATGTTGCCGCACTCTGCTGCCAATATACAAAGCTCATAGTTCGATTCCATGGCGAGTTCACTTTCGAGAGTCTTTCCGAATGGTAGAATATGAGTGCCAATATTGCGAACTCTTCGTTATAATACACTCGTTGATATGGCCTTAGAAACTAGCTTAAAAACCAGTGGCTTGAGCTGACTTGAGGTCTTTTTATTACCGCATCAAGTAGATATTGATGAGTGACTCCGAAATGAGACTGCTTTTTGAATCCATTTACGCATACATATTAAATCAGAAGTTGCCCACTTGTCCACAGACGGGGACGAACCCGGGACCTCTCACTTGCCGGGCGAGTGCTTTACGGCGGTAGAGCCTTGCCTGGCAAGCGAGAGGTCGCGGGTTCGTCCCCGTCAGCGGACAAGTTTTCATTGGTCATCAAAAAAACACCGCATTATTATTCTCAGTCTGAGCCGGACTTCAGTTGGCTCATAACTCAAAAACATCCAACATACATATTAAATCATTGTTTACTATACACTGAAATTGCATCTTTCGGTTGAGTCAATTCTAATTAAATATGAAAGAATTCTTCTGGTTTATAAGGTTTTTCATTATTTTGGTAAGCACTGATAAGTTATAGATAAGTTATGAAGGTCGTAATGTAAAAATCGTAGACATTTACAATCGTTCATCGAAATGCAGTGACGGAGTCGGCTCAATCAAACGGGAAGTACGCATCGGAGTTTCATCAGCCTGCAATGTTTCGCATTAAAATAGTCACACTACTCTTAAAGGAAGGTACTCAAGCAGATCATCGAATAAACACACAGATCTTCGCGAAAGAACAATATGCTGTTTTATATTTTAAGTTGTAATCATAGTAAGTTGTAAATAAAAAAGGAAGTATTCATATTGTTACTTATAAATTGTTTTATATAAATGCCTAAGCTAAACACAACCTTTACATCAAATTGTGTTGTTATCGTCAAGCACTATACTATTGCTATAAATAGCAACAGTCGATGCAAACCAAATAACGCTCACTTCATTAGTGATAAATTGTGTTGTTGTGTTTGTTGCATCCGTTGGCCAATAAAATTTTCTACGAAGAAGTTCCCAACCGGCGAAATCAACTCGATAGTACATTAAAATTAAATCCCACTCAACAATCCTCTAAATCCACAGAAATTTGAAACGAAATTATGCAAATATTCTCCTTCAATTTTTTCATTTAATTGAATCTTTCACTAATCAATTCTTTCATTTCGATCTTCTATTAATTTTCATTCATTCAATTGTTAAAACACATCCTCTAAATGGATTAGTTCTATTCAATATGTTCAACTAAACATTTGGAATTCGTTTGCTCGATAGCTTGTTTTGTTATAATCTAAGCAAATGAAAATAGAAGTTAAGAAATGGCTTAAAACGATAGTGGAAAATGTACTTTTCGCAGAGAAACTTGTTATTTTTTAAATAATCACACCTGAAACCGTTTATCTAATCACAAATAGACGAATATCGTTAGCATAACTAAAAATTTTCAACATTATTCCATTATTTCGAAGATCTCAATACCGGAAAATCCCATTTATAAAATCTGATGACCATGTAAGCATTTAAACGATCTCTCAGAGACTTCTTTCAAGCGTATTGACTGTGCTCAATCTTCAAATATGACTCCAAGCAGAAACTGTAAAAAAACAGCGTGTCAGAGAAGACAACAGCTTTTGTATAGCAACCGTTAGATCAATCGGTTTCAAAAATTACTAATAAATAATAAAATATTTGTTGTAATGCTGTCAAATTCCAACTAATCGAGTATGTGGTCACGGAAATCTTTTAGAGAAGATTAAATTTGTTGATTCCAACCGATATATATATATATATATATATATATATATATATATATATATATATATATATATATATATATATATATATAGCCCACCAGCTGAGGGTTTGCAATAACAAAATCGGTTCGATGATCGATACCTGTTGTCGGGAAATCGCCCTTGGGATAGCTGATGGCGGTTTTTCGTTTCGTCCATCTTGTAGTGGTCGAATTGTAGGTATAGGCTTTTCCTTAGGGGCCGGATCAACGGAGGAAAACTGGAAATAAAAAGTCGTTTATAGCTGAATAAAACAAATTAACTGGTTTCAATTGCACTTTATTCGATCCGTTCCCTATACTATAACCATAGGAAGAGTTATGCCTAACAAAGAAATGTTCTACTTTAAGAAAATTCTTTAGCATAGAAGTGATATCACTCCATAAATTATGCGATCGAAAGAATTGATCGTCGAATGTCTCCAATTTATTGCAGCGTTAGAAATGTCACAAGTAAATGAGCACTCTTTGTCAATGATTCCATCCCTGAAGATAAGAGGAGAGATATTTCACAAGTTCAAGCCTTCCTCCATTTCTTGACCCCCTTGTAGAGTGAAGACCTCATTATTAATCAACTGCAGAAGATTGTATGCCTATGATTCAACAAACATTTTGTCTATTATCATAATAACTAATGTGTTAGTAATGACATTATACATTGAAGTATATAAATTTGCATATAAAATATGTGGTGAATATCGATGAAATATTTGATAACGATTATCGCATACGATCAAGTGCTCTCTGGAAATGGTGAATGTGAATAAAGTATGGTAAGAGATATTCAAATAGTGAGCTGAGAGACTGAGATAACTGAGAGGGAAACACAATTATACACTCATCAAAACGATCGAAAGCCATTCATTTGCATCTTGTCATACGAGAAGGACATTGTTGATTATGCAATTCTGCTCTGTCATGGGAATCTTCACTCCGACATATCGTTATTATGTCTTTTTATAATATTCAAGAACGCATTAGGCCACATTTTACCTGTTTGTGATTGTAATCGCTTGTATGGTACTTCCAGATGAGTTTTCACAGACTTAATTGTTAGCATTCTTCACTCAATGAGTCCAAAAATCTAGGTTATATATATATATATATATATATATATATATATATATATATATATATATATATAGATATAGATATAGATATAGATATATAGATGTTTTCGATTGACGATCATTGCTTCGACGATATTACCGACTGGCAATTTAGAATTGCCGATAACGACCGATCGACTTGGCCTAAATTGTCGTCGATATATTTTATGCGAACAACTTATATCAAGTGATTTAACACTACGTGGCAATAGTAGAGTGCACAACAGCCGCAATCGTACACTCCTCTGCCGCCTCATTAGTGTTTAATCATTGCATATGCGTACCGCCACGTACTATCAAATTGCGTCGCGCATAAATGAATTGGAGGAAGAAAGCATGTACTATCATTGATTAGAACTGCTTATCGTGGTTGACGGGGAGGAAGGGGCAAGGGGGAGAGGGAGGAGTACCCATTCGCTTACGAAACGCGTTAGTCTCAGACTATTTGTGAAAAATCGTTTCAGCTGCCATATATTGCGCCGGGGAGGGGGGAGGGGAGGGGGAGGGCTATGACTGACTTATCGTTTTCAACATTAAACAGCATACGATTTGCACGGCAGATTAAATCTTGAAGGCGAAAAAACCCGTGGTGGAATTCTTTTGTTGTGGAAATTACCCGCACAAAAAAAAAATGAAAGAGATGGAAAATTCCCAAGAGGAATATTACGCAATAACAGTTTGCCAGTTAATGCCGATGGGAAGATTGTGCATTGTCCTTCTAAGATGGTTGCTAATTGCATGTTGCCATATATCATCGAACAATTACATAGGCAAAGAACATATCCTAACAACTAACGTTATGATGCGAATTGCGCATACAACATAATGATATGCCGCAAAAAAAAAAATGAGACGAATCGATAGTTTTTCACCAAAATATATAAACTTTAATTCGTTCATAGACAGAATGTTTCATAACATGAAATAGGTGGACGCAAAGTTGCATTTTCGAAAAAAAAAACTTAGCCGATACAATGGGACGCAATGCTTATGAGCAGTTATAGGTTTCATCCATTTTGCGAAAGCAGCAATAACTAACGAATAAGTTGGAAACGTTTCATGACAGCTGGCACGAAACAGCTCATGCATTCCTCTCATTTGACCAACCAGTTTCATATATTATTGAAAAATCCATGAGATTGCTCTCATAAACCTTCCAGAGTTCTTTTCTTGAAACGAGCGCCGTAAAATGAAAAATTAGTCGGTGCAAAATGTATGTAAATTTTTGAAACATTCAAAAATCACGAGCCCTTTTCGAAGCCGACGGATTATTCTGGAAAAGGCGACAGAGGGAATCAACTTCCTCTATACCTCTTTAAATTGCCGCAAATCCTTTTGTAAATGCAATTTTGCAGAAGCGCATAAAAATCGCTTTTAGAAAGGAACCAACCGACTGGCAAATTTTATGCCCCAATTAGCTGTCAACAAGTGATGCAAAACATGATAGAAGGTAGCGAAATTGATTACCTAAGTCTATTATGTAATAGAAACTAAAATTGATAAATTTCGCCATGTGTATTTTGCGGTTCAATCGATGCAACTATTGGACAAATGGACAAAGACATGTATATGCATAAGAATATAGCATTGTCATCGTATACTTTAGAAAAAAAATTAGCAGAAACCAGCAATGTTGCTAGGAAAGCATATCGATTGCACATTCATTTTACAAATATTTCCATAGTAGTTCCAATTTCCGAACATAAAATCCATGATGCGAACATAAAATCCAAAATTTACTGGATATAATCTACAGAAAGAGTGACCATATGAAATCACTTTCACTTCGACTTGTCACTTTCAAGAATTATGGTTTCTAGGATGCGCTATAAAATTTGCAAAAGGGAATCTATCTTCAAACCGATCTAGTATTAAGCAAAAAGCTTTCGATTAAGTATATATGCGAATGATCGTTTTACTGGAAAATCATTCATGCATTACGGTTTTCTGAAATATCCATCAGAACGGATAATTTTTTTTTGCTCCAAATGCAAAAAGCACTTAGCGCGTTTTCTAGATTATTTCAATTTCTTCATGAAAACATAGCTGCAAGATCATGCTGTGCAGCAAAAAAAAAGAGGAGACTGCGTTGAGTTTTTGCGGTTATAATTTCTAAAAATAGCGAACATGTAGATTCAACAACGTTTTTTTTTTCTGAAGCCGTGCTGCGCTAACAAAACAATCATATCACAGGCCACTTTGTTGATCGACTCCGATCGGCTTTACTGCAAAAATGCACTTCTGCAAACGCTAAAGCTTTTCAGCCCTATTTTTCTTTGACAACTACTTTACTAAATGTCACTAGATGCTCGCAAGATCACTTCAAACAAAGAGTGCAAACGATTCTCACATTGTACATACTGTCATAAGGCATATGCGCACCTTCTGATGACTATACGGTGTTTTGTTGTAAGGCTTGGTTCATAAGATGGTTTATGGTGTTCACAGGATGTTCATAGGTCATAAAAATGTATACGATCACACTATATGCATGACGCTTTTGTGGATCTATTTTCGAAAAAGATATGTTCAATATGTCACAATCTCGCTTTAGAATTCAATCTAATCATAAATTATACTATGTTAAAACAAAAAGAAATTCGTTGGTGAGCTTTACAGTTCCACGATTCCGAATTCCATCGCTTCTTCCAGTGAGTAGAAAAATTCATGGAAGAGACATTTGACTGATGAAACGTAAAGTATAGACCATGCGCGATGGCGGTGCAGGAGAGGATTGAGGGAGCTCCGGGCTGTAATAAGATAAACGGGCTGCAAAGGTGAGGGATACACGTGTGACATCTTTTACAAGAATTGCAGTGAGCTGATGGAATAGCATGCGAGGGGTGGCTTTGAAAGTTTTTCACAGCTATACAACGCCAAAATAATGGCGCTGCGATAAGCCAATTCCGGTAGAGTTCAAGTGGGTCGATTGCTCAGTGCCTGCATATGTGTTTTTATGTTGCCTGATAGGAAGGCCTTAAGGGAAATATCAAAGAGGCAGAAGTGACTTTGCCACACAAAGCAAGTATTAATGCGAGGGCGTTGTCACACATAATTTGATTCAGGAAATGTCGTCAGGAACCAATCTGACCATCAAAAGGACGACAGAGGAGCGGGGGGGGGGGTGGGGTGCGAAAAAATCGAGAAGCAATCTGCTGGCGAAGCGCCGCTGCGTAATGATTCGTCCCTAAAGAGTACAATCGACGAAGAAATGGTGTAAGTCAGAGAACTGCACTTGTGGATCCAGGGCTGATATTGCTGGACGGCCAAAAGGACAAATACACTTACATAAGTACCAAACGCAATTTCGCCTTAATGCTCCTTGCTGATGCAAATTTGCAGAAACTACATAAAACGGTTTCATTGAAGGAGAAGAAAATGACCGGAATGACCGCAAGCGTCCATTTCATCCATCTGTCTAATCTAATCGACATTTCGCTAACCAACAAAGCCAGGGTTTTTAAAAAATTCAGTGAATGTACATCATAGAATTAACTTCTACGCGCATACAGTACTATGGGTACAAAGCCATTTAACGCTGATTGGAATTCCCTTTTTTTCCACCAATCTGGTCATAGCTAAACCCATCTTTCTTATGAAACTTTTAAGTGCAGTTGAGTCAGTTAAATTACAGAAGTATCATTCGGCACATTTTATTTTTCATTGGTAACTTTTGAAATTAAATGATCAAATGAGAGAAATGAAAACAAGTGTATATCGTTCCAGCAGCTTTGGCACACCTTAGTAGCTATTTTCTCGTTTAATTTCACCATTTTCTCGTTTATCTTTTTGATTATTATTCAGCTTCTTTGTCTAATTAAAACAATTTTTCAAATATATTCTAAGCACAGACCTATAGGAATCTCGGCAATCTTCATTTGTTTCATTTGTTGCATTTCAGATTTGTTAAGCGTTTCGAATGCCACTAAGAGCTGTTATTAGTGTGTATGAATTCAATGCTTACTAAGAAATGACAAAAAAAAAATCTTTAAAACAAAATTTGAAAAATAAAACAAGAAAATATCATTTTCGATATGAAGACATTTGGAAAACTTCAACGATCCGAAATTACATATAAAAAAGTGAATGTGGTTCTTTACGATTGCGTATATTTTCTTGTTGACAAAAAAGGAAGAATAAATAGTGCGATAAGTACAAAGATGAGGTGCAATGCGCTTCTTCTAAGTTAAGCTGTTTGCGTTTGGTCGATCACACTAGCGCATACAGACACAGACATACACAGACATACACATACACACACACACACACACACGAAAAGTACGACACAAAAAGAAAAGAATTTTCTTACGTTGTTTATATAAGTGGTAAGTTATGGCCAAAGATAAATAAATTCACTAGAGGTGCGATTCTCTTTGAGATCACTTCAAAGAAACCGCATCACTCAATCAAGGGGAAATTTCTTTGCTCAAAAATGATCGGTGCTTGTTGCGAAGTTGTAAATCAGCCTTAAAGAAAGACAATGTCAGAAAAAAAAAAGCGCTAATAAATTCTTCTCTATTCGTTTCTTTTTGTTTGCGCCGATTGATTCCTCAAAACTTGACAAAAAATAAAAAATAAAAATCGAATAAAATGTGATCAGTTTTCAGGGCTGCAACATAATTATGGCTATAGACCTACCTATTCTTTACTTTTTTTGCATAAAGTAACACAGTAAACACTGAATAAAACCCCTTTTGCATAAGGTAACACAATAAACAATAAATAAAACTTCTCTTTTACGTGAAGTAGCACAGTATTCACTAAATAAAATATTATTACGAGGTTTTGAAGATTACTGATAGTTTTGTGTAACAAACCAAAAAATTATTTGAAGCGATCTCTGCCTTTCGGGAGGTAAGATCGAGCAAGAAAGAAACTTTTAGAGGTAAATAAACATACATTTATACAAAAATGACACATTTCCTTTATTCGCTTCATAAACAAAGTGAGATCTCTTTTATGTTTTGAGATATATTGTAGATCGCAGCATTAATTATACAATTGCTGTTTGAATGGAATCTTCCCACCTTCTAAGCTTATCAGCGATTTAGCTGCAGCATTTTCTGCTTCCTATAAAGCTATGCTTCTCAATGCTCAGATTTATTATCGTTTCAATTACACATTAAGCCATTGCAGAAATCCAGTGATATAACGGCCAAGTTAGAGTACAAGTTCAAGCTGAAGTTCAAGTAAACGCAAAAATTTCCGCAAAGTACGATTATGCTAGTCGAATCGCACTTATCTCTACAACTTCCTGAAGTATGTTCCGAGTGGGAAGTGAATTTCTAACGATCAAAGCGCCATTGTTGGCGATGTCACGCAGTCATACATTGCACAGCTGCTATATGTTTCCCCGAGATGACCCACAAATGGACAACACCTATGTAAACGCGCACATCAAATACACATCATTACACTTCATCTTTCAAATTCCTATCAATGCTAGTAATGTGATTTCTACTCATAAATTCCTCCTAGAATATCACCTCATCACCACAAATATACTTTCCACTTCAATGAATTTTAGCTCATTGTTTCGCATTCCGAAAATTCCACACTTGTTGATTATTTACACTCTCTCTCACAACAAAAAAACTTCAAATTCTAAGGGAGCTAATGTGTTCGAAATCAAGTGATTTTTACAAGATTTGGACAACTGAAGCACCCAAATATGAGGTTACAATACTCTTCCTGGAATCTCAACGCGTTTAGTTTTTTTCGCACAAAATGTGACATCATTTACTATTACGTGAACTTTTACCTATAAAGGAGCACTACTTAATCGAGATCAAGTATATTATATAATTTAGATCCACTATATGACTGAGATTGATTTCGGTCAATCAATGAGCATGTGAGTTGAATTTTGATCAACACGAATTCCAAATGCATTTTGTCATAAATCAAACTGACCACTATCAATAAAGATATAGCCTAGGCATAATGGGCAGAATGTGTTATCTGCTATCTGCTTATCTCCTCTTTCATTTTTATACCCTTAGAAGATAGTTCACACTTCCTCACAAATAATTCCCACCACACATGAGTAATCTCCATCCCTGATTCCCAAGTGGGTACAAAACTTCCTATATATTTTTAAAACCTCAAAGTGCAAAGTAAGTCAAAAAAACGTCAACAGCATATAGGCAAATCAAACGGCTACACAGCATGCGTTCCGAAACTAACCTGATGCGGAAGCGAGAGGGCGTAAAAGCGGTTGATGTGTTCATTTATTCATTCCGGCTTCTAGAGTGATATAAAGGCCCAATGAGCTCTACGGGTGGCCGTTGAAATGCGAGAAGTGATCGGAGGGGGCGAAAAGTTCGACTGCGGGATCGTGCCGACGATTCAAGCTATCCTAGTGTCCCTCCGTGTTTGCCACCTTATTGTATAGGTCGATAAACTATTTGCCCGTTATACCTCTGTTGTCCCGCAATCTGCTCGACCGCACCTCGACAGAGGGTGCAGATCCTCAAGGAGAACTGGACGACTAGACGAGCCAAGGGGAGCCGATCCTTACATTATTCTTTGAAGATATAATTTTCTCTTTCCGTGAAAGCCTTCATAAAAGAATTCACCATTGATTATCACAAAAAATACTATCATGCAGAAAAAACTAAAACGCACCCTTTTGTTGTAGATTGATGTAGATGAGAGTCGATGAAAAGCTTGAGAGAAGACGGCGCTTACAGGACGGCGTCGTCGTTTCGTTAAATTTGCACCACCATTTTCTTTGTTGAAAAGTTCCGAATCAGCCCGTGATTTACTACCAAAAAGACGATGCAAAAGTGCCGAAGAATAAATCGGTCTTTGTTTAGTATTCATTTCATTCGATGCAAACATTGATGGCGTTGAAGTTGGAGTCGTTGGACTGATCATAGAAACACGATGTGCCGCTGGCGGAACGATGATCCTCGGCGATGGCTTCGGCGGCAATTGCGGGCTTGGTACCGCACGAGCCATTGCGGCAGCTTGAAATGCATTGCCTAGCACTGATTCGATTTCTTCAACCTACAACAAAGCAACTTCTCCTATTGAAGTAATTATGAAGCATGCAAAGGGAAACAATAATCCATATAGGAATATAAAGCTACAATAATGCGAATGAGAAGGCAGAAAATGATGAGAACACAACAAAAAGATATCAATTTCTGATCAATTGAAAATGGCATTAAAAGTTGGCCAGATATAACGCAGCAGTTGGTGCAAGCGCTATCTTCCGCTTGAAGTTGCTATAGCCAGCCAATAGGGGAAGTAAGTTTGGGATCTAACAATGAAATGTGTTATTAAAAGTAACTTTTGTCAAGGATCATAACACATTACTCTAGACTATTTGGGAAGCGATTCTAAAATTATGGTTAGCGGCGACTAGATTATGTAGGTGTCAATGTTGAGACCATCTAACAACAGCTTGTATTTTTCCCTCAGTGAAGTTTAAAGTGAACAATATGTGAAAGTACTTACCTGATGCGGTGCATCAGTGTAGAATAAATGACATAGACGCCTATATGTCTCACCAGTTGGTTCACGTGCAATATATGCAACTTGACATCGTTCTGTTCGACCAACAACACAACTCACACGACGAAGTGAATGACAAAGTAATGTTCTCTGAAACTTCAAAAAGAAATCGTTTAGATTTTTATATGCACAAGTTAATAATATTTTTTAAAATATCTATAAATTAGATATGGAATTCATAAAAAAAGGTTAATCCACATCTGAATTTCTATTGATATAAAGACTGAATAAGAAAGAAAATGTTACCAAATTTATTCGAAAGTTTATTTCATTAATGAAGCGAAATTAGTAAAATTAGTGAAACTATTACGAACGAAAAATTCAGAGGTAAACAATTGCGAAGTTTGCATTTCTATACGCAAATTTAGCAGCACTTTTTGCGAAAGAATCTCTCTTCATAGAAGTACAAAGAAGATTGCAACGAGGCAGTGTGGAGTACAAAAACAATACAAATGCCCATAAACAGTA
This sequence comes from Baylisascaris procyonis, assembly GCA_037389465.1. Classification (NCBI taxonomy): domain Eukaryota; kingdom Metazoa; phylum Nematoda; class Chromadorea; order Rhabditida; family Ascarididae; genus Baylisascaris; species Baylisascaris procyonis. Next base: position 3,537,034 of record JAZARR010000200.1, read on the forward strand.
AAACGTCTTCCGAGAATATATCATAAAGCAGCACATCAAAATACATCACAGCATATTCACATATTAAATCGCCTAACATCTGACCTCCTTGACAGTTTTTTAATTATCCATTCTTATAATGGAATTATCATACTGAAAGTAAACTATTTCAATAAAAGATAATGATTTTACTGTACCAAATATATACAACAATATACTGAAGTGGATTGCAAATCGCAACCGATTGCGATATAGACAGATTGAGAAAATAAAAAGATCAAAATTGTAAAAGTGAAATATTTTCGGCAAATAAGAAAAGATAAACATTTGAAAATTGAAATTTTCACTGTCGTGAAATTTACGTTTGAATGCTTAATTTCATCACTAATAAAATACGTGGAAATTTTTTGAAAAAATTATTTTAAAGATTCATTTCGAATAATGGAGAAATAAAATCAGAAAAAAATCTAAATAAATGTTAAATTAAAGCAATTTGATAGGCGAAAAAATTGTTAGTGATGACAAATTGAATGCTATTTAGAGTAATCGTTGACGATAATGCATTTTCTTTAAACGAAATAATAATGGTACATAAAATGCGACGTTTAATCGTCGATCAATTTGTGCGTAATAAAAATTGGATTATTTAATTGAATTTAAATAGATATTGTTTTATTTTTTTCAGTTGCGCCAGTGTTAATCATTTGAATGTGAATAGCAGATAATTTCTGTGAAGAGATTTTAGCACTTTCATCTGGAAAAAAAACTGCCATCGAGTATTCGACAATTGCCTGACAGAAAAAAGTAAGTTGGTGATTGTGGATTATTGATCTAAAATATTAGTAAAACGTAAAAAAAATGTTTAGTGTTACTATTTGATGAAAATATATTCGATTTGCAGCAACGAAATGAAACTTTTCAGTAGAAACCATCCATATTTATAGAAAAAAACGAAGCTTGAATTCTTCGCAGCTAAAAAATAAAATCCTTATTGTTGATGTAACCGTACATATACTGCAGCTGCAAATAAATATTATGTATATTTACGTTGTGTGTGTGTCAACAATCATTTACAACTTTAATTAGCATTCAACCGGTCGGTCATCCACTCAATCGATACATCATTCGTTGCTAATCAATCAAATATAATTAGTTTATTGTAAGTAATATATAATTGTGCGCTTCGTATCTCCAAAGGTCAAAGGGTGAAAGCAAAAGTCTATGCAAATTTATTAATGAATTCAATTGCATTTTTCCTAACAGTTATAAATTTCAGTTGTTTAGCTGAGTTGATATTTAAAAAAAAAACATTTCATTCAAATACTTATAGCACTTATCATTTTTGATGCATTCACTACAACAATAGAATCTAAAGCAAATAAAAATATCCCCTCTATAGGAATCCAACAAATCCTGTGAATGCTCTGAAATGAATTTTCTTATAAAATTAGCTAAAATACTATTCGTTGCATTTTATAAGACTTTTGCAACAATAGCTTTTTCCTGTATGGTGCTTAGAAAGCTCAAAAGCAATGCTCTTTTTGATCTTTATGGTCCAATAACCTAGGTAGAACTAAGCTTGAGATTAATTTTTAGTGCCATTGATATTATTCCATTTATGACGATTGTCATAATGCTCGGTCTCATTCTAACAGTCGCATTATAAGCAAATGGAGTTGAAAATATAACAAAAAGAGATCAAAAGATTGTTGAAGAGAGTTGTCTAGATGGACAAAGACATCTTAGACTTCAATATTATTGCCAAAGTTTATATGGGTGGATGAGTTGGCAGATTAAACATTGAGAAATGATAGTAGAGAAGTGCAAATGACAAACAATGAAGAGCATTAGTAAACGGCGCGATTCGGATATTGCAGAAGTTGCTTTCAAACACAAATATGCGCGCAGCTAATATATCCGATCTCATGAATAGATAATTATACTCAATTCTTCCTTCCACTCCTCCCCACCTCAAGAAAATGGAATGCAATCATCATTGTGGTACTTATTCTGATAAAAGCATATTTACAGAAATTGACCTTTATGCAACACTAAACTTTTGTAAATAAAATTTAAAAAATGAACAGCATTTAAATTTTTGACGATTTCAAAGTTTCATTTCATTGTGCAGTTAGAAATTTATTATATTTTCTCATCGCTAACGCTCTAGCATTGAATAAGTTCATCAATGCTTCGAATTTATGAATAGTGTCATATGCGGGTATCGCTTGCGTAGGAAATATCCGTTTGAGAATGATGGATAGCTGACATATATGGAGGCAAAAGCGAGCGCATAAATCGACATTCCTATTTCATAGTTGACTGCTTCAAAGGTGAATGTGCTCTTTTTTTGATATTCACAACGAACGATGCGGAATGCGATATATGACTGCAATATGCAAAAAAAAGAGCGTTCACTCAGCAATGAAGGCGCCAATTGGCGTGGTAACACAGCAATATGCAACAGATGGTTGACGGTCATGTCGTCGTTTGCTGCATTCCATGCAACACTTCGATCTTCTGATGTTATGCATGAAGAAATTGGTAAATTTTATGCGCTGTTGCGAGCTGCACACTCAACGCATTTATATGAAAATTCATTTATAAAAATTTATTGACTTCAGAAATTATTGAGTTGAATTTTTATCATTAACGCTTAATGATTCAAGAACATGGCGCCTCAAAACGTCGGAAAATATGGAAAATTGGCCAATTGGCAATGCTAAAAAAAACCAAGAAAAGTATCGCATCGACCAAATGGAAAGTTTCTCTATTTCTTTTTGATAGTAATCTAAACATCTTCCTGTACCAACAATTCCAATGTCGCTCAGTCTGCACAAATTTTGTCGTTTTATAGCTGAATTCTTCGTCAGTGTGTAAATCCTTCAGAATTCCAAACATCCACAATCTTATTTTAAAATTCCTATGAATAATGATCATGTACTATTCAAACGTTGTGTATGTGTGTCTGAATGTGTTTGTGTCTGTCTGTCTATCCATCTTCGGAAAGTTTCAACTAAAAAAGCACTGAAGTAAATCAAGAAATAAAAAATGAAATTCATAATATGGTTGAAAGTATAGCATATATTTTGCACCTGTTGGTTTTAATTTTATTCTCGTCTTGTCAGAAAAAAAAAATCTTTTTATCGGAACTCTGCGTGCGCGTGAATCAACTAAAATATGAGTACGCTATTCCATAGATTCGAAAACTTCGCGGTATTTCATGAAAGTTGTTATACAGGTGAAATGAACAACGAAATTGCATATTACATCGAATCTTTCGACGGCATCTTTCTGCACCTATTTTCCAACATCACCAACTATCAATTGCGTTGGAAATGAGAGGAGAGGAAGTTTACTTGGTGAGTGGAACGAGATCGACGGTGATCGATGACATATAAGCAAAGCGGTAATCGTAAGCGCACCTCTCATAGGTCGCTTTTGTGTTTGATGATACCGCCCACAAAGCGATACACATACAGGTCACCTGGTCATAGGTGAGCACTACCTACTCGTAACGTTTCAACACCAATGCGTCAATCGAACAACAATTGTACTGATTATGCGTTAATACCACCGCAATATTCCTCTTCTCACTTAACGTTTTGAAGATCATTAAAACGCTAGCTTTATATCCAACTCTGATACCTCCCTTAAAGCTAATTTTTTCAAAACGATGTATATATATATATATATATATATATATATATATATATATATATATATATATATATATATATATATATATATACCAGAAAACAAATTTACATCAACTCTGACTTGAGGGATTTCAAGAGCATTATATTAGCCAATGTAAGCATCGGTGCGGAAAATATTCTAACCTGAGGCGAAAGCTAAAAAAATTTATCAAAAAATATTCAAAGCTTTGCCGTCATTTCAATATTCACATACGTTTGCTAAGGAACAATGCTTTTTTGTTTCTCGCAAGACATTTCCTAGTCGATCGGCTAATGTGATCGTTAACATATGTTAGATATGAGTTCATTCCCTTATCCCATTCTAAAAAGAACCCGTACTATAACATAAGTGGGTGAGAACCATCAATGATTAATGCTCATACAATAAAACTGACTAAGAATAAAGCAGCCTTTGTAAAGCTTCTTAAGCAATCATACAAACATACCGTATAAGCAATCAATGAAATACTAAAGGCGAATCTGTTTCGAGCGCATAAAATGGTGATTTAATTTAAAACATGTTTTAGAAGTTTTTAGTGGTTTAATTTGAAAACTATATTCTGGAAGTTTCTAGATTTCAAATACATGAGTAGTAACAAAATCACCGCAATAAGTGAACGATAAAGATGCATGGAAGTGTTGATGAACGGACATTTGTTGCTCAATGCAACCACGGACAACGGTAATGAAAAATTGATAGAGAGTGCATTACTTCAGATTATGAAAATCGTTTTGATTCACCATTGCCAGGTTAAACTAAGAGTTAAATTTCTGTCATAGAACAAATCTGTCCTCTGAATCTTGCATAAGACGCTCTTCAACAAAGCCTAACAGAGCTTAATGCAGGCAAAAGTCACGTTGTACTTCAAGTGTTATTGTGCTGCAAGAGTTTGCAGGCGATAGTAATTGAACAAATGCATGCTTTAAATGTAACAAAGCATTGTGTTATTGTCATATTTGAATACCCGACTAACAATGTTCAACACTAAACCATTATTGAATACTCTATGATAAAAACTAAAAATTTCATGAATAAATAATGAACGACTGATCAGTAAATGTGGGAGAAAAAAATTCCGAGAATATCCCCGTTTATGATATACAATATTTCTAAAGGATATTTTTTTTAGAACGATAGTAACGACGTTGACGATCGAATAGCAGAAAATTAGTGCAAAGAAAGAAAATTTGCGAGAAGAAAAAGTGGCTATGGGATTGTTTGTTCGCTTTGTGGCAGCTATGTGACAACGCGCTTAAACTTGACACACAAAGGAAACTCATATAAGAATAGATGATTGCTTAGATGCTTATGTGCTTAGTTGTGATTTCCATTGATTTAAAGTATTGTCTCGCTCAATATTATCATTAGTGAATTTCAAAAAAAGATTTTTATTTCATAGTACCTTCTACAGTCAAAATACAATGTTATTTTAAATCTCTAATTTGAGATTTTATATGAGAAATTTAGATATTCATAAATTTCTTCCTTTATTAAGCGAATATTTTCAAAGAATTCAAATTCATAGAAAATATGTGATCCAAATATCATCAAATTTTGGATAGCAGCGATGTTATCGGCCTAATAACAAAAAAAAATGTTAGTGTTGACTGGAAAAAAACTTGGCAGGACGCCATGAAGTAAAAGTAAATAAAAAAATGAGGAAAACCAATCGGAACAACAGAACTCCGACAAATCAGAACAACAGAACCCTGCAACAACTCGGATGTGGGTTATGCTGAAAATTTAAGCTCTCAAGTGAATAAACCAAAACTACAAAAAAAAAATCTCCAAATATTTCAGAAGAAGACACTTATTGAAATGAAATACTATATGCAAACAAAAAATAATTGTCCATAAATGATTTTTATAGTAATTATTGTTTAAGAATTTTTATATGTAAGCAACACCCATATTATCATGGAGCACTAACGTGTTTAAATTCTCATAGAAAAAACGCTTTCCTTCCCATAAATATTTGCATAACTGAAAGATAGAAGAGAATGCGCGCTAAATGGAATGATGACTCATAAAATCTTTTATCAAGACGTCAAATCAGTCCGTTGTATAACACCCATGAGAGATTCGTTTCCTTTCAATTACTATCAAAAATATTCGCTGATCGATATGAAATTTGTTTTTATGTTTCTAATTTATTAATTTTGAATTTTTGTTACAGAGAAAAATATGAAAAAAAAAGAAAATAATGCATCGTCCTCTTCGTTTTTCTTCTCAAATATAAGAATTTCTTCGCATTATAGAAATGAAATATAATAATAAAGCTTGCACACCGTTGCACTTATTCAACAAATATTTTAACAGCTTTAATGAACGATGGCAGTATTCCAAATTCAATTTCCATAAATCATTGATATTATATACTAAAAGCATCGAATTTATAATTAATTCGAATCTATCAATTCTTTTCAAAGGGCGTGGGAAATATTTTATGTCAGTGATAAGGCAATATTTTTTTCAGATTAACTGATGACGCCTTTCAGGTCATATCGCCATCAACGATATCAATTTTCTCTGAGATATTGAGTTCTCTCTAAGATTTTCGAGGGAAATCTGGCGAAATCAGAAATTCTTTCGCTACTGAAAGTCATAACTTTTTTTTTTAAACGGATTATTGGATTTGTTGGAAATTTTTCGCCAAGGGAATGTTTTGATGGAAATTCTGATGGAATGGTTCCTAGTTTGAAAAATTTCTCTCAAATCTGAATACTTGCACAGTGATGGATATTTTTTAAGAAATAAGCGCATCAATTTGAAACGAAATATTTCTAAATGCTTTGCACTTAGATTATAGACTTTAAATTCACTCCAACACGTCTAGACACTTTAAAAATTTTATGAACAACTTTGAAGATTTTATCTTCATAAGAAGAAAACATGAGGAAAATTGCACAACTTTTTGTTGACTGTTCGATTTCCTAAAAAATTCGATGCCTAAGGGAAAATCCAACAATGGGATTACTTGCTTAGAAATATTTAACCATTCGCACAAATTTTATAAGCAATATCTGGAATTTATTTTCACGTTCAGCAACGAAAACTATGAAAATTTCTTCGAGCCTAGAAGACTCTTCTGGAGAAGCATTTGTTTGAATGATATACGGAAACATCCCCGAGGAATTAAATTTTTTTTTTTTTTGATAAAATAGATCAATCCATCAAAAAATTATTACCCTTTCCGTATAATTCTGGGAAATCTGTGGAAATCAAATTCATCAAACAAGCAAAATTCGTCAAAAATCTTTGCACTATAATTCTGCTAAAAAAATCAGATATGCTAGAGTAGAACGGACTGGAACTCCGCATTCTATGCAGAAAACATAAAAGGCGCAATTTTCACTGGTGCATTAAAAAAAAAGATTTTTCACCATATAGACGAAAATTCTCCAATGAAGAAGAAACTTCCTGGATGAATAATCCTCAATTTTCAATGAATTTCAATGATTCAAGCAAAAAAAAAAAGATTTTTATGATGAATGAATTTGAAAACTTTTAAATTTTCACGGGTAAAAATTTAGAAGAACAACATACATCCTAAGAGAAAAAAGTGATTGCACTTTTGAAATGCGCATTCAAAATTGCACCACAGGTCATCACTGATAAAGAGTGATACTTGGCTAGTATAATTAAACAACCTGAATGGCATAAAACAATTCCAGGTTGGAAGCATATGCAAACTACTCATGGAACTTTTTGATTGAGTGAAGATCTTTTCGCATACAATAATGAACTAGAAAATTACCTTATCCTCAAGTGTACAAACTTTTACACCAACAACCGAAACCGACAATTGCACTGCAACTGGTGGTGCTTTTGGTATGAAACGATCCAAGCGCAAAGAGACCGTATCCGGATCAGTACCAGACACTGGAAATGAACCAAGCCACTGAAAAAAAAAATTGTCATCTTCGAATGACGAGAAATTTGCTCATTAGGAAATTCAGAAAGATGGGAAAATTAAAAAAAAAATTGATATGTTAGTTTGAAAATTCCGCTAAAAAAAAATTCCATAAGAAGTGCATTTTATTTCAATCGCTATTTATTTTTATTTATTTTTACTTATTTTATTCCTATTGATGATTGAAGTGAATAACTGTAAATGACTCAACATAATAACGAACTAATGATTGAGTAAGCTTAGTAGAAGGCTTATTTAAGGGGGTATTATTTTTTCTCTCTCTATACATCATTAATAAGAACCGGCAACCGCTCATAATTTTGTGTAACAATTGGGCAGCGTTTATGTAAAATGAGATGACATGAACGCTGAGACACAGATGGATATGGAGAAAGAACGCCTCAAAATGTCTACTATAGATTGAACGCAGAAAGATAAAAATATAAGAATATCGCATTTATAGGCAAATTGAATCTAGGAATTGAATTTTCGATTTTAGATTTAAAAAAAAATTTTTTTTGACGTCAAAAATGCGAGAATTTCAGAGAATTTGAAAAAAAAAACCAATTTCAGACTATTAAAAAACCACTTGAATAAAAATAACAAAAATTCCAATCGAAGATGAAACCAACAAAGCAATATTTACAATAGATATTTATTTGCTTTTTCGAATAATATATGTGAGCACAAATAATGCGAAGTGGGAAATGCTCTCTCTGTTTTTTGCATTAGTCTATTTACCGATCAGTAAAGGGTAAAAATTTTTCCCGCAGATCGAAATCGAACCTGTGACATTCCGCTTTCATGGAAAATGCTTCCCTGAGAAGGTCAAAGTTGCTGATTTAAACAATTTTCTCGCTCGTTATCAAATAATATTTATTCAAAGTTAGAATTAGACTAAGTTTGCTTTATTATGAGTTGTTAATTGCCTATTGCATATGCATTAACAATTCGTAGTAAACAAGTTGACTAATAAACTACTTAGATGATAGCGATAAATTCAATAATTAACAAGAAAATAAATTCGACAGCATAAAATTTTTCATATTTTTCTCTTTTGAAAGGAAATCAAGAAATTTTTCAATAATTATCGTCGGAATCACAAAAAAATTCACAAGAAAATTTTCAAAGAAATTTCAACAATTTTTTTTTCTCAACAAACTGAATTTATTCGTTCAATATTGTTTAATAACAAAATTTATTTACGAATGCGGAAAATAATTTAACCGAAATTGGGACAAATCCTTAAATATTATCGTTGTAAAATCAGAAAATTCTTCTCTTGACGTTTTGTTTTTGGAAAAAAAAAGTCTCGCCGTAACAATAAATTAAAATAGATTATACACGAAGGAGAATTTGCATTTAGCGTTTGTTCTTTTTTTTTCTCCCCAGTTGACAATACTTATTATTTATTCAAGTGATTAAGATCGAACAAGGCTTAATATCGCTCTTCATTCAAGATATTGGCAAAAACTTTCGAAAAATTTTCGTCTTAAATTAGAAATCTTTGAGTGAAAACTTTAAAAATTAAAATATTTCACTTAAAATAGAAAATTTTCAAGTCTAATTTAAGGCGAAATATAAATTTGAAATCTCCGAATGAAATAGATAATCAATGAATCAAGCAAATGAGAAGAGTTTTATATTTAGCATGAATCTAAACTCGTCTTAATATTTCACTAAATCAGTTGTTTTGCAAATTAATATTTGGAATATTATCAGTGTGAAAAGCCATTCTAGCTAAATTATGATGGTATTAAAAATATATCATTCTATCTTCTTTAGTGACTATAAAAAATTCGGTTACAAAAAAACCTTAACATTTAAAAAAAATTCATATGAATTGCAGAGTCATTTTAAACATTGAAAGATATAAATAACGATTTGAAATGAATAATATAGCATTAGTAAACAAAAAAACCGATAATATATTTTACTCGTCGAAAATGAAAAATAATAAACAAAATCTCATAAGCCGTTGTGAAAAAAAACTGAAAAAAATTTTTTTAATTGGAAAAATTTTCACTTTTCGAGAGAAATTTATTGAAAAATCGAAAAAAAAAAAGAATTAACATATGTTGATATAATTGAAGACGATGAATAATAATTATGTGAAAAACGTTGAATTGCTCGATGTAAGCGCATCATAATGGAGTGGAGCAAAGCCGAAAGGTCATTCGTTTGAAGATGACCTTTGGAATATGGTAGCAAGAGGATTAGAGGACGAAAGCAATTAAATATGATCTTTATTATTTAGCAATGAAGTGGATCTCAATTTCTCAAAAGCTCGAAAGTGACGTATCTTTGAAAATAAAAAATAGAAGATCACTTCAAATTGTCGATTATAACACAAAAGGTTTCATTAATTTTGCAACTATGGTCAATATATTCAATTTTTGAGCAATATGATCCTTAAAGAATCCATTAGTCATAAGGCAATCAACCGAAAACTTGCGACAACAAAAAGCCTTGACATTATTATTGTTGTTGATCGGATATATTCTTGATTTGATGGTTACATCACAACTACAATTACAGTATTAGCAAAGAGGTGAGATCGACGATGGGATAATGCTAAAGATGTAAGACAAGATGTCGAACCTGAACATTCCATGATAGAGCGAAAGCGGATCGCATATTGTTTGCACGAGAAAGTGATGACCGTTTATGGAGCCACAACGCACAGCCGCCCGTGCTCGGAGGGTGGATACACAGCGGAAAGTAATTCTCTCTCTACAAAGAGACAACTAGCGACCCACCTAACTCCGCCCATCTTCTTGAAGAGAATTTCTAAGCGGCACTCAACAACGACAATATATACAAACCACTTGACTACTCCACTCGAAAAGCATTTCCGATCAAAAGAAAAATAAATTCCACGATGAAAATCACTCAAAAGCGTTCTTTTCAATTTCCAATCGAACATTTTCGCTTTCTAAGTGCTTATCGTAATATTTTTCAAAATCGCATCATCACGATTTAATGTCTGAATGCCTCTATTTTCTTCAATGAGTCTTTCTTTCTATCTTATAGTTAACTTGGTTAATGACGAGAATTACGTTTTTAATGTGTAACTAGGCTAACTAAAGGTTTCTCCGACCAAATTCAATACCTTTGAATGCGTTATCGCATTTGCAGATTATAAGAAGCTCAGATACGATAGCAAATTTCTATATAATTTGCATAGACAAATTTCGAGCAAGACAAACGTAATTAAATAAGTGTAAAAAACATATCAATGGGAATGGCACGATATATATATATATATATATATATATATATATATATATATATATATATATATATCGTGCCATTCCCATTGTTTCATGAGGTGAAATTGCTGGATAAACACGCAGAGAACACAGACAGACATATATATACAGACCGGGTAGCATGGATGCTTCCACATCTTTTATGTGATTGTTCCATATTTTCCTATGCTGATTGTAATTTGTTGTGGTTATTTGTCGATGTATGTGCGAGATAACTAACTGCCATCCGATAATGCCACCGGAAAGCAACAACATATCATCAGGAAGTTCATTTAACACTTATAAGTATAGAGAACCTAAATCTGATCCCTTCCATCAGAGCTGACAAATCTCTATCTTCTAACGCGAGAATCAAACAACTGCGTATACTATATGAGACTACTGTAAACGGAGCACTGAAAGATCTGAGGCAACTTCATAGCGTACAGAAATGATATCTTCATATGCACGGCCATGCACTGCGCAGTCGCGACTCTACTCCACAGATTCCCTCAGTGGCATGGATAAAAGGTCACGGCTTCCTCACGTCGTTGCCGAGCCGCGCAAGATGGGATCCATCACCAACCCCTCCAATCACTATGCATTTATTCGAACGCTTTTATAGTCTTGATTAAAATCTTTTTTATAGACTTAAAACTTACAGTATCGCAATTTTCTAAACATTCAACCATAGACTCGAAGCAGCACATATACTGGAGGAATATCGAATTTACGAGTTTCACAATAGAATTTGGTGATATAAAAAAAAATTCTGGAAAATTTGGCCTATATTCACTTTCAAAAGCTTAGCAGCGAGCTTACATGGTTCGCAACGTTCGAAGACGAAAATATAAGAACATGACTAGAAATGAGCGATACAGGGAGGATACAAAATCTTATCGACAATACTAGAAATGCAGAGCAGAAATCACACTCGAGGAGAAGGTATATGAAGAAGAAGGAGCCCATAAAACTTGCAAATTCCCCAAGCATGTCTACATGCAATCTCTTTTAGATCAGATGATGCGTTTCGAGGATATTCAAACCCCCAACATTAGCATTTCATTAAATCATCTAGAAACCTGCATGATATTATATTAAGATCTCTGTGCACTTTCACATTCTCGTCCTAGCTCAGAAGCTTCCATATCTCGACGCATCCAGGGCAAGCGGAGGCCGCTGTCTGAACCCGATTCTCTATGTTTTTCAAGGGCGGTCTTGCCTCGAAGGAAAACAATACCGTAGAAGATGAGTTTGAGCTGGAAAGACCTCATCCTAAAACTCAACAGGTCCCGAAGGGGAAGATTTCGTTGTATGAGATCACGATACTCGAACTCATACTATTCTTAGCTCGTTCTAAAGTGTTTCATGACATTAAAAAACCACTCATCACATAATAATACACTGTTGCAATTCACAGGATATTAGTTGAACTTGTAGTTGGATGCTGCAATAGGCCGGATAATTGTGCTTAGCCAGCTTGTTTGCTTCATTATCACTATAGTTCCTTTGGGCAACTAAGTCACTCCCTAATATACCTGGTAAAATCTCACCGCTCGGAGCGGTTCAATACGTCGATTCTAATCAACGACTTTCGAAGATCCATCAATCGATCGTCAAACCACCAAAAGGTGAAATTTTTGATAATCGATCATCGGTATGGAAATGGACCAGTCCGTCAAGTGCACTGACATAAAATTAAGGTGTGCTACAACTAACAAATGGAGACACTCCTTTATGCACAAAAATAGCAAAAAAAAGAAATGCTGTTACATCGTTTTGCTGTTTTCGCGGCATCATCAGACGGCAAAAAAATGTGCTAATGAGCAAAAGAAATTATGTGAAATGGATATGAAAAGGGGGAGGAGGAATCAGAAAGGACGGATGAACGGTAAGAGTGGGCAAGAAAGGTAGTTCAGTCAAGGTTAAAGCCAAATACATTTGGTGGAATAAGTGATGGATGATAGAGTAGGGCAATATGTGAGAAATGACGTGGTATGCTACCCCATCATTCCTCACTTATTCGTCAAATTTTATTTGGCTCTCACCTTGAGTGATTTACTTTCTTCCTTCATCAATTCCACATGTTCATACTCTCTGATTCTTCCTCCGTCTTCTCCCTTCCCCCCTTCATATTCAGTTCACACCCTTTTCGTCCTTTACCCATACGTGCTGTCTGATGACGCCGGAAGACAACGAAACCTTGTAACAGTATTTTTTTTTGCCACTTTTCTGTCCAAACAACAACCTACCTCCATTTACTAATTTTATGAAACAAAAAAAATACGGGCATTACATTACTTACCTGTGTTCTCAGTAAGGTATGATCAACGAGTTTCGAACGCACCGTACGTGGTCCCTGAAAGTTCTTGTTTGAATTGCCGTTTGCAATATTTGACAAATAAATTAGAGCAAACGCAATATTTGATTCATGACTAAAGCTGGAAAGTTATAATGAATAAGTAACATTTTAAGGCACAAAATTCTCTGGGAAAGCAAACTCAGTCGGAGAGTCCCTATTCATTGAGTACTAAGCGGAAGTCGATGCGAGTATCGAAAGCGTTATTTGAGTTGCCGTTAACCGACGCATCTCTTGACATGACCCTTAGCTCTTTACATGCTCCTTCACGAGTCACATATAACACCCTTGGATCTTGTTACGTTTCTTAAGGACGCCATTGACGCAATATTCGTTAAACTGGCGTTTAGTTTTGCTGTTTCCAAACAATAGTAATTATGACCTATTAGAACAATAGAATTTTTAAATAATAGAAAAAAAAATTTATGAAATAAAAAAAAACGAAATGATTCTAAAATAACCTCATTTGCACATTATTTTCATCGATTTCCATCAAAATTCATTGATAAATGCTGAAATAAAACAATATTTGTAGATAACCATTCGCATCAAAAATTAATACGCTAAAAAAAATTTTTCAAAGACAATGTTCACTGCGAAAAAATCCCCCGTAAATCATTAATTAAACAGATTGTTGTTAGGTTCTATGAAATTTCAATGGCTTTTCAGTAATGTGCACAAATAAAAAGTAGCTGATGTTGATGGATAGCAATATTTTAAAAAAATTATATAATTATCTATGCATACCGCTAAAATAATCGTACGGCATATTTGAGCGCCTATTTGAGGATTCTGAAAGGTTGATTTCGAGTGGAACATATGGCACTCATATTTTCTATGTTGATTTATGAAGGAATTTATAAAAAGCACAATGTTTTATAAGTGCAAGATGCTTGAAAGATGCTGTTTGAAGAGAAGTAAATAAATATCTAATAGGTTAATTTACTAAATTTAAAAAAAAATTTGCAAAAAATGTAAATTAAAATACAATCTGCAAAAAATACAACGCATCTTCGTGCAATAGATCTCATAAATCAATTACGATGTGACCTGTAGCCACACTTCTTCAAGGTTATAGTAATGCCACATTCCACAAATGCTTCGATGATTAATATTTGATTCAATCGGGAAACGACATTGCAAAACCACATGATCGATTGTTGTACGCAATTTGACTTGAATTTGCAAAACAAGGAAAACATGATTTGCGAACAAGAAATAATGCAACCACCTATGGAATAAGCAAAAAAATTTCATGCAATGAATATAAAATTTACATTTTCCTCACTTTTAGATTGGAACTGATCAATCCTCATATTAGAAATATTACGAATATTGAATAGATTAATCGAGTTTGTATGTGAAATTTTTTTGTGAAATTTGCATAAATTTGCATTTTTATAAGGACATGGGCTTAGTAACTCATTTGTTAGATGTGAATGTCATACACGAGTAACTCAGTGCAAAAATCTTTTCTTCATATATCCAGAAATATTTGTTTATTTAGATTTCTTTTTTTTTTTAAAAGCATAAATGCTAAACAATTTCCCACTGAAATAGAAAATGAGGAAAGAAAGTGAAGTGGAAACGATAGTTGAAGTTCACTCACTTAACAGACAGCTTGTTGAGTTTGTCAATAAACGTGATTAGGTTCAACGATAATGCTAATCGAAGTACGTGGAACGCATTGAAGTATGTGGAACGAAGAACAATTGAATTCAACAATTTCTTCTGCATTGTGATAGCTCACCTGAAGTAACTCAGGTGCAACCGAACCATTCGATGCGTAAACAATACGATTTTCACCTCCTGCACGAGCAAATATTGAGGGAACTCTTGTGTATGTGTGTATGTTAAGCGCTCAACTGAACTGAAGCGTTTATCCATGAGATCTTTGGCTTATTCTTGTATAAATTGTTTTACAGCATACCGTATTTCTAGGTTTACAAGCAATTTGTCTCAATCGCTATGCAACTCATCCTAACCACCAACCCTCCCCCCCCCGGTCTGCTTCACTTCATGCTGCGAAGAGGATCCTTTTGCAAAACGATGAAGAAATGACCAAAAGTTCATGACTATAATATGAATGACAAGCCGACCAAAAAGATTACATTAAGAGAAGGCTGTCAGTTTGCACGATATTGAATCCAGTCAAGCAGACATATGTCACTAACTACTGATAAAAAATAGGAATTCAATAGAAACTTTGCAATTCGCAATACGAAAATTAAAGTTGAACGTTATCGAAAAAAACATATCCTATGTTGAGTAGATAAAATATAAATATGCACAACTGAACGATATAAATTTGCTGAGCAACAAAGCGAAACGAAGAAGTCGGAATGAAAATGGCAGCGAAAAAGGAATTTCACACCGATGGAATGATGTAAACAAATTCTTATGTGACAAGAAATTTTACAAGCGTAAAACGTCTGAACGTTTCGCTACAAAATGAAACGCCAACTGAAAAGGCAGATGGAGGAAAACGATGAAAACATAGTGATATCTAGAGGAGTGAAATATTTTTTCTTGATATAAAGAGAGGAAGGAGAAAAAATAATGAATTAAACGAGTAAAGAAGAGGGAGAGGTGGGAAAAGTAGGAGAAATAAGGAATGATGGGGAAGAAGAGCAGGACGAGGAAGAAGACAAGGAGGAAGGGGAGGAAGAAGAGGAGAACAGGTCGTAATGGGAACTATAGCAACAGCAAAACGATTGTAAGTGAAAATTTCGAAGCGGAGAAAAGAAAAGAATGAACATTTTCAAATGTTGTACTCGTTAATGATGTGTTTTATTCTAAGTTCTCTATACTGTAATTATACTGTATAATATCTAACGGCATACTAATTCTACAAACAACAGCTGTATACTGTATATTAGAATGTACACTGTAATTCAATAGCGGTTTCAATAAAGATTTTCGACATATTATTATCTCAAATCCGAGTGAAGGCGATAAATACGATAGCCGAAAGATATAAGCGATGCAAAATCGATGCAGAAAAAAAAGTGATAAAATCGTTGCACCCTATACGGCATTTTATGGCATGTCATTATAGCGCACCATAGCAATTTTGTGCTTGCCATTTCTTTGCTTGCAACGAATCAATTTTGAATATTTTTTTTAGTATAGAAATCAAATATTCCATTTTCGCTAAAAAAAAGTGGGAAGAAAATTGAAACTTTTATCAAAAAGCGAGTTGAAAAATTTAATTTCATAATGAAAAATGGAAAAAATTAAAATTCGTTCATTAAAAGATTTAAATTTAAATAAAGAAAATAAAAAAAGAAATTTCGAATAGGCGTTCAGTACAGTTCAGCACACGCTTAAGACAGCCACGGACCAAAAAAGCTTTAAAAAATGGAAATTCATAACACAAACAGTCATGCGATTTATAATTGTTGAAATATTTAAAACTATCACTTCAATATTATCTTGGCTGAATATGGTGAGAATAATAACACCACTTCGGTATAAAAATAATTAAATACTTATATGCTTTCTTTTACAACGAAGGTACGACTTTCAACAGCATTTTTTGCTGCATTCGTAATCGGTTTTCCTTAGAATTTAAGAAAGAATTTCCTAGAAGATATTTCTGAGACATTATTGAACTTATTCTCAGCGTATTTAAGAAATTTCTATGGAAATAAATGCTTGAAATCAAATGTTAAAAAAGATCAATTCGGCAAATCTCATATTGTTCATTATGCACTGAAATCAAAATTTTGTTCTCTTTCTTGCTTTCATAACAATCACCTCTTTCTATATTGATAGACTTACACGACTATTCTCACATATGATACAACACATAATTCAGGTACCTACATGAACGAATACTGGCCGAAATGTGATGATTGACGTCGGTCATCGGAGAAATTTTATTCGAGGCTATAGACTTGGGATATCCGAAGAACAGATGTTGCAAACAATACTGCAATATCTTCAAGCTCCTCAAGTCTTCAAATTCTGAGGCCCTCGAAGCTCCGAACTTCGGAGGTCCTCGAGTGAGGGGAATCTCGATTTTCAGAACCCTCATTATCAAGATTGATAATCAGTTTATCATTCTCTCTGACTTCCACTCTTCTTGTTCAGATGATCATCACTAAAACTCTTTCTTCACAATATTCCAATTTTGTAACTACCAACAAGTCTAGTGATGCAGAGAATTACGAAAGTCGAGTGAACCGAATATTTTGGAATATTGGATAATGTGACCAACGTAGAAACAAGAGCAATATGAAGAATGTAATCGATGAAGTTTCCGAGTGCAAAAGCTTCTCACTCAGCGGTAATACAATTAGCGATACTGCCCCTAACTAAAGCGAATCCTTTACAAAGAGCACTTTAGACCCTTTTTGGAAGACAAGAAAGTTTTTGAAAGACAATAGAAAAAAGGCAAATGAGCAGTCGTCTATCTTTACGATCTCTACTTTTTCATAGTTCATCAATAAACTGCAAATCGATAACAACAATTTAAGATGTCATTTGTCCATAATTCGTATTACAGACTTGAAGATCCGATTATAAATTGAAACACATGAAACATGTAATAAACAAAATTTCGATCACAATTTCTGATTGCATGATGTCCCATATATTTACAGGCTTTTCCTGGTCTTTACCTGAACCATTTCTGGTACACCTAACCCCTTGTCCAGTTATAGCTTTTGTTTTTTAAGATTACATAGTGACCTTAACGGATTCAATGTGATGCATTATCAGTTTGATGATGCAACTCACACTCATCTCAACAATAAAACCCTTATCAGGCAAATAAATTCTTGCTGACGCACTCGATCGCACTTATAATTATGCCGCCTTTGGCACAGTAGCTGAATATTATCACTAGAACGGTTACATATATATATATATATATATATATATATATATATATATATATATATATATATATATATATATATATATATATATATATATATATATATATATATATATATATATAACCGTTCTAGTGATAATTTTTGGGATATCTATCGTTTCTGAGCAGACAGCAAATGTATTATCGGTGAAAGTCTCTAATCGAAGCATCGAATATGCGTTAGAGTGTCGATATTGCGCAAGCATATCATAGATGAGTTGATACCCAACAAATATACGTTGGATCAAACAGTGGGTGGGCATCGATTTAAGTCACAAACATAAACATAAACGCAAACACCTGCATAGTCGAATGTATGCAAAATGAAATAAAAGAATTCGTTAATGTTACAACTGCGTATGCCTCTTTATGAAAAATCTCGTTCATTGAAGTGCTTTATAATAATGTTTAATTTTAGTTGATGAAAATTCAGATTATCCAGAAATACTTTCTACTGAAAATTATATTCCAAACAACCGAAAGATGAGCGGTCAAAAATCAATCATAATTGCAGATTTTTAATGTTTTCAGGCAGACGCGCTCGCACAGTTCATTATCGACTAAAATTGATTTTATATGAAAATTTACTTTAGTAGATAGGAAAGAAATAAAAAAATAAATGAATTCTAAGAGTAAAAGAGAATAAGTTGAGTAAAAAATCAAATCCGAACCAATCAAAAATAATTCCGTAAAATAAATGAAACAGAATTACCACTTAATTAGTGAAGTAAATGGATCTTAAAATTAGGAAAGAAATATTCCTTTTCAATGAAACTTAAAAAAATTTAAAACTTTCCAGAAAATATCATAGAAGAAAAGAATGCAGCAATTTGAAAAAAAATGTGTTGTGCAAGTAACGTAACGCATTTGGCATTGATGATCTATCTGTTGTGTTGTTGCAGCCAATCTTTGGTGTATCCATACACAAACTTTTCCCGTTTCACAATATATCTTTTTTTAATAAACTGTTATGGCTCTCCTTTAAAAAACTTTCGTTGATATATTAATGTCTCAGTGAATGTAAATATTCAACTTAAAGTTCTTGGCAATAAATAAAGAAATATTCGAGAGGAAACCTTCTTTGTTGTTAACTCATCTAATCAACGAATTTCACAAGGCACAACTTGCACATAATTTTTTTCTTCTTCAAATGTAGGAACTTCACTGCGAAGTTTGATGGACTAATGCTAAATATGATTAATCAGTTGTGCATATTATATCTATCAAACGTTGTAACTCTCTAGCTTCAGTAATTAATTGGTTGAAACTACCGCATAGACAAGCATATATTTATACATGTGCACAGATGTGACGCCGTCATAGTGGACTTTTGCTAAGGAAATTTGCAAGAACAATTTCCCACCTTCGGATGTTAAAATAAATAAATAAATAAATAAATAAATAAATAAATAAATAAATAAATAAATAAATAAATAAATAATATATATATATATATATATATATATATATATATATATATATATATATATGTATATATAAATAAATGAATAAATAAATAAATAAATAAATAAATAAATAAATAAATAAATAAATAAATAAATAAATGCACAAAAAACTTCATATCTAGGTATTCAATGAAAATTACAAATTTTGATGATTTGAGAACAATGTGCCACTCTTTCAGAACACGGCTATCTCAGTCTGTGGCAAGAGCATTTTCGATTTATGCATCAAATATCAGGATGTTGATAAGACGAATAAAAGAATATCAATAAATTTGAAACACTCATTATCAAAAATTATGTTAAAAAATGAGTGATAAAAAAATTTGATAGAATCTTTTCTTATCGTTAAATCTATAGAAACACTTTTGCATAAATTATTTTCTTAGAGGCTCATCTAAGCAGTCTTTAGCCAAATATGGAGACATTCTAATTGAGTGAGAACAACCGACCGTCATTAGATGATAATCGCATAGTGTGTAAGCAATAAATGTCACCAAAAATTCAACAACTCTAAATTACCGCATTAAATGAATATTAAAAGATTTATGGGTTAGAACGTATTGCAGTATCAATTGAACATTCTAGAAATAATAAATAAAAAAATTATTCACATATAACTTGATTCATATTTTTATATATAAAGAAATTCTTGAAAGAATGGAATTTTGGCTCAAAATTTTGATGCATTGTCACAGTCAGTAGTTACTTAGATTACTTAGAAGCAACTACTACTTATAAGTAACTTAGAAGTTAGTAGTAATGGTACTTATTACCTTTGATTATGAATTTCAACAAAAGTGTAATTAAATAACCCACTCTATTTATGCAGATTTCATTCAAGCAATAATATTTTATTTATCGTTGATTATATTGCTAATCGTCTATTTAAAAAACTCGAAAATATTTTTGCATAAATTTTTTCATGGTTGCATTTAACTATAGTCGCATTACGCTAAACAATGAGACACCTCTCAGATGGAGTATGCCTCAGATGCGCAAAACTTTAACAAAGGAAGACGAATAAAATATAAGCATTTAATGAATTCTTCATTAGATGCTTTGTAATCTCACCCAACAACGGAGTAAATAAACATTACAAACTGAATAGATAGGCTCTAATGGTTTAGAATGCCGGATATACAAAGTGATTTCAGAGATGTCTGCTCGCCATATGAAACATCACTTCGGATGCATAATAAACAAATCGCAGATCTGGCTCTACTAGAGTGCTTTGAACCTTTCATTCGACGCTGTTCATAAATTCAGCTGGCCAGATTTTACGAAGATCTTGCCATAAACTACTTAGCCGAAATAGTACAGCAAGAGTATAACGCTTCAATAGACGATCAATTTTACGCTTTACAATATTTTATGTGAATCTAAAATCTAATTTTATTCAATAAATGCATAAATGAAATAAGAATATAGTTGACGTTCTTTGTAACCTTTAAGAGTTTTCTTAAGAAACATGTTGGAAAACTACAATTGAAAATCTAATGATGGAAGCAATAGATGTAAAAAAAAAAATTATGGAATTGTTCAACCTTATTTTCTCATAAAATTCAAAAAATTCTACTGAAATTATTCCTTTTCGTTCTAGTGAAATTACTCAAGAAAGTGGCCTCGCATAGTGATTCAAATTATAATATTTTCAACGTCTCGGTGAATAAAATTCATAACAGCACATCCAAAATGAGAATTGCTCAAAAAGTTTACACATCTCAAAATTGTCCTCCAATATCGACTCGTATCACCTTCTTAAATAATATCCCCGTATTCTTTCATTCGATCCTTCTATAGAAGAAAATAAAACAATGATACTCAATTTTTAGATTTATTTAAGTAAAAATCTCTGCAAATAACTCTTCAGTTGCTTTATTTCTTTTCACTCTCTTCTTTTCCTTTATCAAATGTTAATCTCTTTTCATCAATCTAAATCTCTTCAATCCCGTCATCTCTTCAATTTCAATAGTCTCTTCAGTTCCACTATTGGATGTAAAAAATACTCTCTCCGCCTTCTCGGGAATTTAAAATCAGGCCATTTACCATTACTTCGAGAGTTTGTATGAAAGCAATGCAACCCATCTGATCGCCGTGCAAAGCAAATAGGTGCTTTCAGAATGTCCTCCCACAAGGTATATTTACTTCACCAAGTCATGTCAAAGTAGAGAATAGTTGAATCACCACTTCATTAAATGGCATGGCCATGAATTCCATCAAATCCAGTTTTATACAACGTTAAACTGTTTCTTCGGCACACTAATACGCCCCATCCGTTCACTTAATACAACGGCAAAATCGCTTTCATAGTTTCATCCAATCAATTCAGACGATTCCTTCATTCAATTTCAATACTTCCGTCGACTAATCATCGATCGCTGCAATCGATGAATATAGAATATGAAAATGTTTCGTACAAATAGTACAGAAAATTGTAAGAATAGTACAGAAAATTAGACAAGTAGTACGGAAAATTAGACAAATAATACAGAAAATTACTCCACTCGCATTCAAGCATACCATAGTAGCCCACTAATTAATAAAAGCAGATTAAAACATTCACATTCCATGCTAACATAAATAACATGTAATACCGCAACGTATCGTAGAAATGACACAGCCAGGCACTGAACAAAGAAATTGCGAAAAGTGATGCAACTATCACATACAATAGCACCCCTAACTAATCATTTCTTTGATCTCTCCGCACTTTTAATAGTGTCATAGTCTACATTTACCGCCATCAATTCTTTTTTTCTCCTTTTCACCTCTCTATATCAACGTCTATGAAAATGTGTATTGTTTCAAAGTGATCTATGCGCTACAGTCGGCAACAGATGAAATTGTTACTATCATCACGAAAACACTATTTATTTGCCGAAATTATCTAGCTCATATCTGGTCATCTAAACAATACGTGCCTTATTACCGCTGATTCCTTCAAATTCCGGAGTGGTACATTAGAATTTTCCTTAATGAATGCAGCCAATTAGATGACTCGATTCAGTCGCTTATGAAAACAGCAATGAGCGAGTGGCTTGCTACGAGAAAGTTGAAGATGTTTTATGAAAAGCATGCAAAATTATATTAAATGCTTGATGTTGAAACAAGCATAAAGAAGACCGTCAATATGAGCAACTGAAGCTATAAGATTCACTTGAATCACTCGCACTAGAAGCACGTTATATTATTTCGAATAATGGACCCTTTAAGCGCACACTTGACTGATTCCTCCTTCCATTACCTTCTATCTGAGAGAGCTGTTATTGTATTTCACTGTCATAAACGAACTACTAAGCTGTTAAAAAACCGAGTAACTGAACTCATGGAAGAAATAATTGCGCAATCTCTTTTCTTCCACTACCTGCTTCTTCCTAAAAGAATCTTCTCCTAGAGTTTCTATTTCATAATTTAGAGTAAAAAAATACCATAGCTAAAAAATATTGCTGCAATCATCGGACAAAAAAAAACATTAAAATTGTGCAGATTTGAAGGCGACGATTTGACTTCTATGCCTTTCACATCTCCAAAACATCTCCGATAAAATATCCAATATATGCAATATATGCAAATTTTATTTGTTATTATATGCGATGAAAGTATCGGCGGCTAATTGGGGTGAATATCGGAGACGATAAGCAAATCTTTTATCGAAACGATTTCTGAATAGAGGATAAGCCTTATGCACTCCTATTTTAATCTATAATAAATACATGAAACAAAGATAATCAACGAACGCAAGGAACGTGAAGTGAAATAATCAGAGATTTCCTGGATCTTCATAGTCGAGCCGATCCATTACGTTAGTGATATCTGACATGAACTAGGTAGTAACTATGAACAGAAGTGAAGAACCAGGAGGTATCTTAACACTAAAGACCGTCGATTGAAAAAAAAAGGCACGAAAATTTCTAAATTAAATTTGTCAAATGTGAGGTAGATAGGATCATGCAGGTGGTAAATATTAGTCTCATTATCTCATTCAACTGCATTAAGACGGAATCGCATTGCTCTGATAAGTAGAAATAAGCGTCCAATGATTCAAATAATTCAAAAGAATGAAAGAGTTTCAACATCGTTTATTTAAAAGAT
Source organism: Baylisascaris procyonis (assembly GCA_037389465.1). Taxonomy (NCBI): domain Eukaryota; kingdom Metazoa; phylum Nematoda; class Chromadorea; order Rhabditida; family Ascarididae; genus Baylisascaris; species Baylisascaris procyonis. The sequence continues at coordinate 3,560,675 of JAZARR010000200.1, forward strand.
TTTCATGCTTTTATATTGTAAGAACGTTCATTACTCGATAAGAGAAAATAGAAAATAAGTAGAAAAAAAAAGAAGAACGAGGCTTTTTTTATACTACAGCAATAATAACACTTAATGGCAAGAATAAATGAAAGTAATATCCCTGCAAAAAATATATAAATGATGAAAACTTTTCAAACAATTGAAAAAACAATATGGAGGCACTGAGGAGAATTTCAACAATGAAATTAAAAGTGACCTTCACGACAATTAGAAAGGGAATCAGAACAATTGCTACTCTCAAAGTCAGTGTGTAGATTGATCTGCTACAGGGACAGAATTAAACCGATGCATCGCCTTTGCAACAACTTCAAACACTTATTTGTATTTGTCAGATTCTTTACAGTGATCGCTTTATATGGTACAATAAGAAAGAAGTGAGGAAGTGGAAGAACTCGCATAGTAAGATTAGGCAAGCCTTTAGACATCGAAACTTGAAAGCGACTGGCATCAGCCAAAAGCGATCATCCAAAGCAACAAATACACTAAGTCAAGTATATAGGAATACGATTGAGGTCAAGTGAATTGAAGAGGAGGCAAAACAGCAAGCATCACATATTTCACAAAGCGCGGCAATGTCTTAGTTCGTCATGCATGCATCGCATCATATCATAAGATATGCATCATATCATCGTACCATATTGTACCACATGTTAAAAAATGTTTGAACAAATTTATGCGCAATTGAATGCAAAATATGCAAATAAGCGAAGGGCACTTCTACGTCGAGCTAAATACAACAATTAAAAGGCCATTGAAATAGTTGATCATCAAACGTTGTCGCATTACATTTATAACCACCTTTCGAGTTGAATGCGATCGTAAGATCACTGCTTATTTGAATGCTTGTAGACCAGTGATTTGTTGTCCCAATATTAACGCGTGAATATCATGCGTTCCTGAAAAAAAAAATCTTCACTCAGTTCCCTTAGTAAAACAGCAGCAGCCATTTTCCTAAAAACCACAAGTACTCCTTAAAAGATCAGATGAACGATTTTTTAAGATAAAATAATAAAAGTTAAGTCAAAAAACGATGAAAACTTGAACACATTTCTCCAAACTTCAACAAGCTTCATTGAAATCCAAATAAATAAAGTCCCATTTCAAATCAAATTTCGACTGAAAATTTCATTTAACTGGGTTAAGAATTAGAGAATTGTAAACAATTGTAGATTGTAGACTCAATGACTTTTGAAGCTATCTTGCAAGCTTTTTTAAACATTTGCACATATTTCCTGTCTTAAAGGTAAAAAAATCTATCAACTAAATTACACATCGGTGAATGAATATAACTGAGAATATTACTGAAATGTGCCGATGAGTACATCTAGCCAATAAATCAAAAAAAAAAAAATACAATTTAGTGAAATATTACTACCTAATTAAGGCTGCTAAGAGAAAACGTTGCATGGCGCGTAAAAAATTTGATTACGAGACAAAAAAATCAACGACAATTACGCGAAGATCATTAATACCGATAAAAACGATAGCTGGCAAAAGCCTTCCTAAAACTGCAACTACAGCTTCTATGCAAAGGCTGAGACATTAGCAGGAACTTCTTTAAAAGACTATCAGACGCTCTCGAAGGATGCAATCTCCATTTTGAGATATTCGAGACAGCCGAAATAGATCAAAGTGCTCTTGTTAACGATTTAGAATAAACTTGATTGGGTGAGACGAGGAGTTAGGATGGAAAAATGAAACAAAAATTGGGTCGAAATTTTTGGCGAAAAATGGGGGAAACGTTTTATGAAAACTATCTCTATCCTTCACATCCCACTTGATCAAAAAACTCACCTCATCAAAATCTAGTTCTGATTCCAATTTTTGGATTCGAGGCATATTTTGCCAAATGATGCATAAATTTATTAAAACGAATAATAAGCGATAACTAGTTGAAATGAATAACTGATGTGGCACCTTCATATGTGTTGACGGTTTCAAGATTGCACATATGCCGCATAACGTGATACTCATCAACAATACCATTACCACCAAGGATATCCCTCGCTTTACGAGCGATTTCGAGTGCTTTCCCACATGAGTTACGCTTTATCAACGATATTTGTTGGGGTGAGCATCTACAAATAACGATGATCAAACAATAGTGCATATTCTCAAAAAATGTGAAAACAACAACGTGAAGGCTTATAGTTGATAAAATCTCAATTAAACGCTTACATCCATAAATCATTTGAAACTCCAAAGAAAAGGTATCCCCAGAATTGAAGTATGCAACAGTTTAGATGAGAAAACCAGCACAGATGAATGAATATACATAGGATGAAAGGTTCAGCCCGAAAAAGATCTAAAGGAAGTGAAAAGAGAAGATGGAATGGAGCTGTTAGGCACCAAAAAAGACCCCACAAAATTTAATAGATTCTTATTGGCTAGAAAACCAATTCTAAAAGATCAATGAATTCAAATACGATTTTTAAAAAATCTCTGGGAGTTCAAGAAAAACCATAATTTCGGCAATCTATCCCTTCCAGAGAACGGTATGCCGGATTCCTTTGGCCATAATTTCTTTTTGTTGGATCTTAAAATTCATGAGTTCCCCCACTTCATTTTTTCACTGGAAACGAGTGTTCTCCCAAATATCCTGCAAATTCCAAACCAGTTTATTTTTAACGCTGTCAAGTGGTTTATTGCTTTTCGATCACATGTTTCCCAAATTCTACGGTATACAAGCAACGAACTAGATGAGCCAAGTTGTTCGATACCTTCACTACCGAACAATCAGAAATAAAAGCCAGGATGAAAGAGCTCGATGCAACCTTTTTTCATCCTTAAGTCGGGTCACGCGAAGACACGCTTGCAAACCGATTGAAATTTCAGTCATCATATCAGCTAATTTCACTTGAATAAGTTGATTCTTTGCCAATGGCCTGCCAAATTGTGGTCTGAAATATATTTTGAAAAAAAATGTTGATATCAAATATCTTCCATCGCTTTAATACTGAAAAAAGCGGTATCTCGAGTGATATCGCAAGACTGCTCTGATAAGAGATGATTAAATGATCGCAGTTAATAAATAATACTTCATATCTACACAATCGTTAAAGCGTTACTGAGTAGAAACTCATATGAATTGAATCTTACACCTCCATACAGCTGCAATCAAGCAATCAACAATGATAAGATAGGATTTGATCATTTCTGTCACAATATTCCTATAATGCCGAACGTGAAACATGGTTTCACTTTTTTCAACAGTCATCAATAGAGGTGCGATATAATTTCCTCATATTAAATGCCGAATTCATCTTTCTTAAACTCAACAAAATTGGGCGTCAAATATATTTGAGGTTAGTATTATGAATTGTACTAGAATTCGCAATTCTTAGAACAGAAACAACTATTGTATACGTTCAACGACTGCACTAAATCCAGCATAATCGAGCAAGCACTAATTTGAGTTTTTGTTGTCCTCATTGCGCGTTGTCATGACAGCACTCCAACATGCTGCTATATGTTTGTCAGTAATGCAAAGCTTGGCGTCTCTCCACATTTAGTGCTTCAAAATATGCGTCCACTATGATATATGACTCGGAGATATTTCCTCATAATATTCATTACTGTATGCTGAGTGAACGATAGCTGTGATATTATCGACCGTTACGGTATCAGGATTCACCTGTTCGTGATATCTCACAAATCATTGAAATGAATGCTTTCTTGTTAAATAATGCTGTTTATTTGCTTATTCGAATCCTAATTTTGACATATTATGAATGCAATAGTCAATTTATTTCACTTATCGACTATATCACTCCAGAAGATTGCACTCAAGAAAACTACTATGATAGTTACCGTTTGCGATGTATGCCATGTGCAAATGGCACATTCTCGAGCACAGATAAACTCAAATGTGAATGTCCAATCGGATATGCGATAACTCCGAATGGATGCGAACAATGCACCAATGGTGAGTGATTTTCATAAAAACTCTCATTTGCATATTATTTCAAAATTCTCGATAAATTAATTAAAAATCGCCTAAAACAAATTCCGCAAAAAAAAAATTGTGATTTGGCTTTGGAGACTATTTAACACTGCCATTGATAAAAAAAAATCAATATGGTCATAATACGACCGCCAGCGGGGATGAACATAAAATGACGCCAATACTCGTCGAAAATTTGCCAGTGCTTAACTTCTGCATGGTATCGTTCTACAATAGGGCATCGGCGTCGTTTTCTACACATGTTTTCAGCGATATCATCACGACTTAAAGTGCCTACATTGACGAGCAAGTGGATGGAGTGACTATTTTTCAATAGTGCAATGCCCCAAAGCTGAACGTATATACCACTCCCCTTCATTGTTTTCGTTATTTTACTCTTATAAAATGCACTATAGTGAGGCCTTGCATATGCGTACGTATGCCCATGTTTGTCAGTCTGTCCTGCAATGACAACCACTCACAAAAAATTCCATGTCGATCCACCTTTTTACAAATAAGTAGGTGGGGATGAGGAAGAAGGAAGGATTACTGAGGAATGCAAGTTGAATAGAAACAACTATTTACTAAAATTCTTGCATTAAGACAATAAATAAGCCACTCCTAACTGGGATTTGGTTGTTGAGCTTCGAATGCTGCGTAATGGGAAAAAAAGATCACGTAAATCATCCAATAAGAGAAATAACTCATAAAAAGTGAACTCCTAAAAGAAGCAAGTTGTTTCATTACTAATTATTAACCAAAAAATAATTCACCAGTTTGTTTCCTATTTTCAAATCAATTTCTATTGTAGTTTCCTCTTACATTAAACTGTTGAAGCATTTATTACTATTATTTCATAATATTTAAAAACATTTGATGATAAAACTTTTTCTTTAGCAGTATTAAAACATGAACATATCCGAATCAGCTTTCAAAACATTTTACGCGCATAAATGAACTGCATTAATAATATATACAGAATCTTCTATACTATATATATATATATATATATATATATATATATATATATATATATATATATATACATGGATATATATATATATATATATATATATATATATATATATATATATATATATATATATATATATATATATATATATATATATATATATATATCACACATGTAGGTTCATTATTCTGCTATATAGTTCAAAGTGCACACATAAGTACCTAATTTACTCAATTCGGAGCTCTCATATTTTAGGCAAAATAGTAAGCGCAGATGGACATTTCTGCATCGAGTGCGTTGGTTCCGATAATCAAACATTAACAACCGACCAAGCTGGACGTTGTGGGCAATGCGGAATCGCAGAGATTTCAATGTACAGTATCACCGCACAAAACATCCTAACGGCACAAGTATGCAAACAATGTCCACAAGGCACGATGGTCTCATCCAATCAACTTTACTGTATTCCATGTGGCGCAAATGACATAAATACGTGTCGCTGCAAAGTAAGTCTTCGAATATTCTCGACCTTTATTTAATTTTAGTTCCCCTCCCTCCCCCTCCCCTCTACTAAAGTTGCATAAAAATGTAAAAGCTCGGATGAAGACCGCTAACATTAGTACAGTTAATCCAGCGGATATACCTCATCCAATTCTTGCACTCGCCCTTGGAAAGGATAAGAACCGAAATCTCGTGTAGTCTATAATTTTTTAACTTTCCAACCTAGTCAACGTTTTATTGCAGCAACGCTGAAATAAACTTAGTGCAAACTTCAGAAAATATCATATCGACGTTGCCTCTATCAATCAAATTTTGTTTGCATAAAAAGATTCCATAAATAAATTATTATAATTTCACTATCAAAATTGTATGAATTGCTATTAAATTAAATTTATGTAATTAAATTTATGCTATTTTATCATTAAATTAAATAATCAAACTTTAGAAAATAACATTAAAATTAAATTAAATATACAAATCAAATTTATGCCATTCGCCTAGAAGAATATCATGTTAGAAATGAAAAGCAGTTGATTTTCCAATAATTTAATACCTCTACTATTTTATCTAAGAAAACCACGGAAATTTACAAAATGTAAAATCAGATAATCGAAATCAATCCAAAATAATGAATTTAATTCAATAGTTGATAGTTGATAAGAACTTTATTTTTATATTCGAAGCAATTGAATCAACAAATTTAGATCACGGAAATCACTCACTTTATATAAACAACGAAACTGAATGAATTACTTGTTGTCACGTCATCCCAAACCCTACGGTCATCTCAAATAATGCTCGTGCACGATCAAAAGTGCTAGAAACCTTATAAAGGTAACTAGGATTGACAATCGCAAATGGCATTACAATAAAACGGCCAAGAGGGTATCAGCTTCCGGAAGCCTCAACATTTAACTTTGCCTTTAAATATCGGAGTTTTGCTAAACTCAGCTGATAAACGAACACACCTTAATTAAAGCGATATGACTTTGCCGAATCCAATACTGCAGTACCCTACCTCAATAAACGCTTCATGCTCCGTATCTGTCATTTATGCTCCAATTAAACCTGCTCATGAAAGAGATAAAAGAGATGTTTTTTAGAGGGGCAATTGCAGCAATATAAATATTGCTGTTGAAGTCGGCTCATTATTTACAATCGAACTAGAGGACGGCGCGCAAATACTCTCAACATATATTCGTGAGAATATCAACGAAGCATATCAAAGTTGCTCTCAAGGCGAATCGAAATCGTGTGAACATCTCGCTAATTTATGTGTTCTACAAAACTATCGAAAACAACCACAATCCGCATGTAATCTTCTCGAAAAGATCCAAAACACAGATCGATTCAATTCACAGTTAGTTAACGCACATAAATTTGCCATTTTGTAGAACTAATACAATTCAATATGCTTGGCTCTTTATTGTTTTGAATATCTTCACAAAAAGTTGCTCAATTCAAGTTTTGAATTTCTAGTTTTTTAATGTGTATTTTGAGCCAAGAGTGTTAATCGGATTTCAAATCTAATCAATATTTTAAAAATGTTCTAATTTCTTTCTAATCACAAATACACATACTAATCACATAATTAACCTCTCAATATACCTTCTTAACTTAGATTAATTTTGTTGTAACGAATTTCGGTGATAATTTCTGCAGCAATGCCTTTGCAAGGGTCATTTTATGGGGAATTTTTTTTAGAAAATAGACATCGACAACGTTGGGAATCTGTAATTTTCATTCAAAAGTTTGGCTTTGAATTGCAACTCTCATGTCGGAGAAAGTAAATTCCATCAAATATGATGGATAAGGGAAAGACTGTTTATGAGCAGATAGAAATCGACAAGGCGATGAAATTTAAAAAAAAATTTTATTTTTCTAATTTCAGACGTAATGAATGTAGTATTTCAGACGTAGCGGTATACCATGGCTATTCTACGATAACACCGAAACATCGATAGAATTATCTCGTGAAAACGCGATTCATGCTTCTTTCAATTTCGACTCATCGTTACCGAACTCGAAACTTGACATTCTTCAAATGCAATATTCACTCAATGGTACTTTCATAGGGATGCAATCATTCAGCGATAGTGATATGCGAATATGTTCGCTTAACAAGGAGTCGATTCCATTCGGTGCTAAATATCATCAAAAATGTACCATATCGATTCGATCACTTCTCAACGCAAATCCAACACCAATATTTTCGGAATTCTACTTGCGTTTTCTGGATGAAAATGGTGTTATGAAATTGTACGCTATACCAATTCTTGATGAAAATATTCGTCAAAATGCGCAATTCGTTAATCGTCTTCCAATCGATGAAATTTCTAAATGGGTAATCACTCGACGGATATATTTCGTGGATGCTATTACACTTACGAAAATCGATCGAAATAATACATCATTCTATATTCGATATCCCATTTATATCTCTATTCAAATACAAATTCAGGTATATTTCTTTGAATGATGAATATGTGAAAACTGCTACAAATACAACATAGATGCGATTAGGTTGTGAATCGTTGCTCTTTTTACCCATCCTTCCAAATTCACCTTCAGAGAACTTGCCAATCACGGGAAGCTTCCCCCCTACTTTTATAGACAGCGGGCAGGTTTAAGAAGCTGATTGTCTATTCCCATGTTTCGTTAAATAACTTGTGCCTTAAGTAATAAAGGAAATAACAGGTAAATATTTCAGTCGCGGAAAGGTGGCCGTATAATGCCACCTTTTGTGAGGATTCGTCATGTGGAGCTAGAAAGAGCTTCTGCAGCCGCAGCAGAAATGGAGTTCACTGTTGATTATTTCATGGATGGGACGAAACACTATAAGGATATTGAGATAACGATGTCCGTTCTGGGAGCCCTATCGATCGTATGGGCGGCCATTTGCGCCTACAGGTTTGCTTTTTAATGCGAAATCGGCAAAACAGAACATCGGTGAAGAAGGCACTATTAATTAGACAGGAAAGACAAAAACCCTAAAGTAATGCCATTCAAGTGCATTCATCGATAAAGCCATTCAAGTGCATTCATCGAAAAAAGCAAAACAAGCAGCTTGCCAAAAAACAGCACCGGAAGACAAGCCGGCACAAAGGAAACTCCTGCAGGAAAGGTTAAAAAGCAGAATTGCGGCAGAAAGCTGATGCTACTATAAAGCGAAGAGGCAGCTTTTTTCTGGCCCGGAAACCTCATCAGAGAGCGATTTGGCCGGAATAGGTCCATAAAAGAACAGAATATACCAATAGAAAATGTTGGAAAAAACATGACATGCCGGCGTATGTATCGCGGTTCTTTTTAAATGCTCAAAGCAATGACGTCATTCCTGCAATGCACAATTCTATACGTATACCAAATGTACAACTTATACCCCCACCTTCATTAAATTCTTGCTTTTTGAGAAAGTTTTTTACCAAATAAGCAAAAGATGAAAAATAAATAAGACCACACATTTTGAGTTTCCTTTTGAATAAACAACATTAATTTTTGAGAGTTTCATCGATTAAGTAAAATGAAGGTAGCGCTTCACTTCAGCTAGCTCTACATTTTAACTAGAAGAGCAAAACAACCTATATATATCTTCATTACAGTTGGGGTCGACGAGCGGGGAAGATGATCGTCGATGTAGTGACAATTAGTAAATTTGTATTCTTCGAATGTGGTATTCTTGGCGATATATTTCTCATAGTTATTACTGCAATGGCAATTTTCATTACATTCGGATATAAGGCACAAAAGTTACCTTATTATGTTATGCTTTCTCAAGAACAGGTTAGCTATTATTACACACACACAAAAAAAAAAACAAATTTTTGAAGAACAAGAGGGAATGCGCTCCAAGATTGACTATAGATCAACCCCGATCAACCCGATTTGCTCAGCAATTTCAGCTAACGCCACAGTGATGAAATTTTGCGATTATAACCTAATCACAGGAAGAAGGCTTCTTAATCTTAATTTCGTTTTCGTGGACTACTCTCTGTATGAGTTACCAACATTCAAATGTAGAATTTTTGGCGACTAATGAGTGAAATTTAGTGCTCTCTAATGGCGCATAAAAGTAGTAAATCAGTATTATTTCAAATCCAGTTTGATTGCTTAGGTGGGGTTTTATTTCATCTATTTGTCGCACGTGTAGAAAGCTATGAGTTATAGTTTCATTTTTTTTTTAAATATTGATGCAAGTGGTTGGTTTATTGAGGAAGGAAGGAGGGAGGAAGCATAAAAATTTGAATCCTCTCAGGTCCTAGTATGCTTGAGAGCTTGTTTTCAAGATCGCATTCCCTATGAATTTGATAATCTCTAAAATTCCCTAAAAATATAAGACATCACTAGAAATTTGAAGAGAACACTTTGTGTGAATGAATGGAATATTTTTGGAACACAAAAAAAATATACCATATTGCAATGATGGATGCAAATATTCGCTCATTACATTTCTTTCAAGTCAAAACTCTCAAAATTTTCTCCTTTGAACTTTCAATGAAAAGAGTAAGAAAAGAGAGCGGTTCTATATAAGCTGCAGCTTGAATTCCTGAACTTTCGAGAAGCAATAGAAAGTGCAGTTATTTTTAGATGACTTTCGTTAAAAAACGAATGTCAACGTGGTTCTTTTAAGATGTTTTTTTTTAATTAAAAAAAAAATTTTTTTCCAATTCCACAGCTAGTAAACTTTCGTTCACCAACAATACAGCACGAAGGAATCAATTCATCTTCGAATGTGTTTCCAATTTTTCCCTCATTGAAGAAATAAAAATTTCAAATTTTTAGAAAAAATTTCTGGTCGAAATATTCGCCTATAAAAGTTTGCTTATGTTAGCACTCTACGATGTGGAAATAATTTGAATATTTTCAGGAATGGTCATTTATAGCATACCTCATCTCGGCTACTATACTCAAATTCATCGCTATGGTACATAAGAGTGTACATCTTATGCTCACAAAAACATTTTTCATCGATTGGGAACGACCGCAGTCGGTTGTCACCAACGACACCACAAAACCTCCAAGCGCCGATCTAACAAAAGGCGTAACCACTGCGCCGACTGTCATCTGGTTATTTCTCTAACAATAATTTTCTTCATTTATAATTCATATAAATTGCGAAAATGGACCTACGCACATGCTAGCCGTTGGCTGTTACAAATACCGGACAATCTTTGAAGTATCGTCATAGTCACACACATATATGGAATGGAAGGTATTAGGGAAATGGAAAAATGAATAGTGTGATCTGAAAGAGTCGACATATTTTCGAAGAAATACCTGCAGCTCGAATCTGCAAAAGTAGAGAGCTATAACGAATGGAAATTTGAGATGATTCCTATCTCAGATCTTCCAACTAACTACGGTGCTGCATTTCGTTGTCCCAAGCCCAAATTTGTATGATATCGCCAACTGATCGTAAGCATATTTTATAAATTTAGATTAAACGGTTCAAAAATAAAAGACACTAATATTCTATGCATAGTGCTTCACTGTTAAGATAGTTATGTTGAAATGGTTTATTTGCATTTCTAAACCGAAGTGCAATTTCCGGTACTGCACTGCCAAATGCACTAACGGAAATTGTAGGCACTTCTTGAGAATGCAATAAATAAACTTAAAAACTCTTTCACTTATTAAAATCTAATAAAATTTTAGAAACATTAAAATCAACGGAAATGCATTCAAAATTTTTAATCAAACTTTACATATAAGTTTTTTTTAGAAAAAGAAATCAAGAAACGGACAAATACAGCCCCACCACAGTAATGAAACCAATAATGCCCACATTTATAATACTGTTTCAGGAGGACATATCTAGTCGCTAATGAATGGAATGAACTGCAGAATTATCGTAAGACAAGCGTTGCGGTACAAATGATTACAATAATAGTGCTACTTAAATGGCTACAATTGGAAAATTGGGCGGCCGTAGCACCGGGATTTTCCACAGGTTTATTTCAACCTTTAGGAATTCTAAATGATAAAGACTCAATATAACGACTTTATCCATTAAACATAAAAAATGATAGATTATACTATTTTAACAAACTAAAGCTTATGTTTTATATCAAGTTTTAACATTGCTATTGATGATTTTATATTTCTTTATTGACCTTTTTATATTATAATATTTAGTTTCAACCATCAAAAAGTTCCAGTTTTGATCGCCCGATCAATCAAGATTAATTCACACCAGTCATATTTATGAAAAATAAATGACGGTTATTCAAATATGTTTTAAAAATATGCTACGACAAATACTACTCTAAATTGTATGATAAAAACTATGAAAGCTAAGGGGAATCTCTCTCAATAGTACCTTACGAATAAACATCTCAAAGATATGAAAGAAGTAATATTCAATCAAATAATCTTCACCTTGAAAGAGTCTTTTCATAATTGAGTGGAAAAAATATTCGACCCTCAAGATGACCTCTCAAAGAATTTTGATAATGCGGACGATTTTAGAAATAAAAAGGTACAGTGAGATAGGACTGCATCCACGATTATACGGTGGCTCCTCCGGCAATTAAATGCACCGTAAAAATGAATCCAGTTTTTTAAATGAGTGACGCGGAATAAAGACCACAGAGGAATGAAACAGTTCTGGGAGCTCACAGTTATAATAAATAAAGGTTGCGCAACCATGACGACTATATATATATATATATATATATATATATATATATATATATATATATATATATATATATATATGTATATATATATACAACAGCTGAATGCATTAAACTATTTTCAAACATTATTTTTACAGACCCAGAATTCGCAACAGGCAATGCTGGGGATTCACTTGGTTCATCGACCATTGTCTGCGCAAACTCAGTTAGGGGACAGGTGGAATATACAGGTCGCACATATAATGCAGGTGGAGGGCAGTGTATCTACAAGTAAGATGATGCATTGCAAGGTACTTTAGAATATTAGAAAACTAGATAAAGAGAATCAGAGTCTGCGCGGATCACTACCACATTCGAGGAACTAATTCAACGAGGAGTAAAAATATTTCTTTGAGTTCTCCATTTCAGCACCACTCATTTCCGAAACCTATTAGTTATAAAGGTTAATTAACAATGCCAAAACGAGTACCAATGACTAATGATCTTGCAGAACATCGATCACCACCATTCAGCGAGAGTCGTTTGAGTCGTTTTGCTCTCAACAGTTTCCTCTACCTGACAATAGCAACCGCTCAATGGATATTCCACGTTCTCATCATCGAACGTATACTAGTCGATCCATTCCACAGTATAATTGACCTATGTTCCATAGCTAATATAAGCGTGCTTTCACTTACACATCCCCTCTACGGCTACTATATCCATGGTCGATCGGTACATGGACGAGCCGATACAGATATGGTGCATATGAATCAATATCTTCAAAATGAACGTGTGAGTAATCCCTTTATCGCTTATTTACTTCCTATTTGGATGAGTAAGAATATTGCACAATGAATGCGAAAAAAGATGTCAACATCCTCCCATTTTCTTTTCTATCTTCTAATAAAACCTTCAATTATACCATTTGAGAGTAATCCCACTGACTGTTCAGCTAAGAAAAGAGACAAAGATTAATGATTAATAAAAGTACCACTACATTGGTATAACCTAAACTATTCAATCGTCAAAATGAATCAGAACAGAAGAGAAACCATTTGCAGCATTTTTTCTTTCAGGATAACCTATGTGGTAACAGGGGTCTCGAACCAGGTAGTGACCTACAAACATTTATAGTTTGTTTGCCAAAAGCATTTCGAGATCAATTCGACGAAATCGCTGCGAAAGTTTTCACTTCAACGACACAAACTGTCCGACTTACCGGTACCGAAGCAACAACAGCAAAAGTACAGAAAATAGCACAAGTTAGTCCACTAAGCGATTCAACGAAAACAGCGAATCCATAGCAACCTTCCTTCTCGTCCCCTTCTCCTTCCTTCTCCTCCCCCCCCCTTCTCTCACAACAACCTAAACAGTGTACATGCTGTTTTTCAATGGAAAACAGGTTAACACTAGAGATTAAAAATTCAAGGACATGCCAAGACATGTACTGCTTTTTAACCATTTGTTTCATTTATTCCTCCACCACTTTGCATATTCAAGCGCACAAGGAATTGCTTGATTTCTTTGTTTTATAAGCGCATAAATTGTACAATAGCTTCAGTTACACTTGACGCATCTGATTCACTCTTACAGTCATTTATTTCTGCCGGTGATTTGCATTGGTCGAGAAATGCCTACATGTCTCTATTAAATTCCTCTTTAAGTTCACTATTTGGGAACGCAGGCTTTCTACTGTCGTTTAATAGACATTTATGCTGCAAGAATTCCGGGCAAAAGGCCGCATTAAATGCTGATACAATGAAAAAGAATTAAAGGCAGCGATTGAAGAGATCTTTTAAGCGCATAATAGTAATGAAGTAGTAAAATTAATAAATATTTAAATGAATAACAATAAGACGAATCGGAAACATCTCTCTATAAAATATTTTACGTGCATGTTTTCTATTTCTATTGTATATAATGTAAAAAAAAAATTTTTTAGCATTATTCTTTTCTCTATAGTATTGTACGAATGAAAAAGCAAAGAAACGAAATTCAGCTAAAAATCACAAAACGGCAATCAGCCGAAAGGGTTAACATTACGCAGACGATACTAAGTATTCGATGAAAACCAAACCTTGACAGGTAAATTAAAGCAAACATCACAGAAGCAGGTAAGTGACAAAACGAAAAGAAACAAGAAACGAAAAAAAACTTCGCCTGCATCTTTTCATCCAAATCCATGTTTTTAAAAAAAAAGGGCACAGTTGAACTAATGATTCGCACAATACTGATGGTTGGTATCTACCTCAACTTACAACACAACGAAGTGACCCCTTTGAAATAACTCATAGACTCTTTTTGCTAATAACATTTATATTACAACCTCAACGATGCAATTTTATATTGGAAATAGTTTGCAACCAAGAAAAGGCAACAATAAAATTCTTTAAGGTACACGATGAAATCAACCAGTTTCTTATGGAATTCATCGACCACAGTAATACAAATGCCGATTATGTGCTCAGAGATCGAACATTACTGGAAAGTGTGCTTGATATCGACTTCAAAGATACAACACAAAATGGCAATTTTGCACGGTTATTGTTTCGTCTATAAATATTTCATCGTCGTTTAGTTAGAAGCGTCGAGCATTAACGTTAAATTGGAATTTAAAGACGATAGTAACTTATATCATTTGTTAGGAGGAATCATTTAATACATGACGATAATCTACAGTAAAGTCTGGAATAAAAACCCTGGGATTATGAAGTTTCGAAGCGTTTACAAAGGATCTGTTGAAAATTGGGATAGGTTTTTGCTCATAAAATTATTGAGAGAGTATAAGAATAGCACACCAATTTTTAGAATGTGCTCTTTTTATTTTCATGATGAGAGATCACTAAAAAAGAAGAGGAAAGAGGGATATTACTTGAATCAGAATCTTGGGGCAACTCATCCGAAGACTCATGATAAGCAAATTGATAAAAACTCTTGCAAAAGCCGTGTAAAATAACGGTGTCATTGCTTTGAAAGCCTAATAATATAGAAGGTATAGAAGAAAAATTATGAAATAACAATTTAAATATATATTTCATAAGAATGGAGATTAAATGAGAAGACGGATTATGACTTAATCCCTCAGAGGTTTTATAACTCAATTACGGTAGATGGGATCTGAAGACTAATATTATAGTTTAATTTTGCAGAGATAACTCAGAAATGGCGTTCAGTGGTGCATTCGTATACGGTAACGAATGGAGTTATCTTTCCTTTGAATTGCTTTTATTCAGCTGCATCGACTTAGCAACAACGAATAGCGCATTTGCCGCATTTGTAACATTTACCTTTTCGACACTTTTCCGTAAAAGTTGCTCTGTTTTCTTTACTAATAACCTAACGAAAAGCAGTTTTGTCGATCAAAGATTTCTTTTCTAAGAGCAAATCCTTGAAACCTTCCTATCCAATAGCAATCAAGACATCAAAGAGGAGATAAATGAACTGCAACTCAAGTTAGATCTCAACTCATACCATTTCGATGTGTATTTCCCATAGAAACGTTCCATTCGAACACCTCTCATGCCACAGCCGAGCATTTCTTCCAATAATTTATCCCCAGCCTTCCATTCCTAATTCTATAATGATATGCTCAGGTTTTATTTATGAAATAATAAACATCTTATAAATCCATAAAAAGGCTTAATTAAACAATAAAAACGACGAACCTCTCAAGTACATAATCACGGGCAATCTCGAAACACGTCCTAGCAGCTCCTAATGCTCCCCATGCAATCGACAAACGAGCATTGTTCAAACATCCGAATGGACCAACTATACCCTAAAAATTGAGCTCATTTTTATATACCAGTTTCCTTTTCTTGAAATCTATGCTTCATGAAGATTGTTTGATTTATTATTTGAATTCATATTAATAAAAGCACTAAATATAATAGATTGCAGCTTTATATTCACAACGACATATAAGTTTTTTTTTATAAATGATAATCGATGCCAAATTTTGACTATAAACTCACTAATATGGAATTTCAACATAACATAGAAAATTTTAAAGCAACTCAGTAAAGATTTTTTCACAGCAGACCTGCAATAAACTGTGGCTGGTAGAAATTAAGCAAATTCAATTATCACACTCAAGCAATTCACTGATAACAGCTTGATATATATATATATATATATATATATATATATATATATATATATATATATATATATATATATAACCGCGTCAAAAGTTTCACCGAAATGAAGGGGTTAAACAGTCAGTTTGTTCATTGCAATTTAAAATAACAGTTTTGAACCTTGATATTGGGAAGTAAATTCTCCTCAGGCACAGGCACTTCATCCATCGCAATCTGTCCCGTTACACTCGTGCGAAGTGAAAGCTTCCCTTCTATTTTCGGCGTCGTTAATCCAGGCATTCCACGTTCCAGTATGAATCCCTGGGCGTAAAATATTTGAATAAGCCAAGTAGGACACAGTTAATGAACTTCAAAACACCTATGGATTCGACCGCAGAAAAAAGGATACTATCATTGCAATCATTCGTGCTTTGGGTTATTTCATGTCTCGTCTATTTGCAAATCGAAGCAATAACCCCCAATCATATTAAAAAGAGACAAAATTACCCGTAAACAGAGAAGCGGATCAAAAAAAAAAAAAAAAAAACGAAACAAGGCAACTGAAAAAAATCTTTACAGATAACGTGAAATTGAAGAATATTTCGAAACGGTAATCCTTAAATAGACAATAGGTAATCAAATAATAACAAATAATTAGTACATTAATTAGAACAAACGGTAATCCTTTAGATGATCATCAAAACAACGAAAATTCATTATCTCCTTTGCTATCGTCCATAAAAAATTGAGCCCAAAAAAATAATTTTCTTTCATATTTCTCTAACGCAGCAAAGAAATACTATCCTACCATATGTAAAATTAGAAAATTACATTATTTCTTATAAATAAAATGGCATAATTCCGATCCATGTTAATAATGAATTCAATTCAGAAGCTAGCCTTTTTGTTCAATAGTTTCGGTTATTTGTATGCGAATAATATCCCATTAAAAAGGGAATCTATAGGAAATTCGATACGATATAAGAAACCATAATTTCGTTATCATGACGATCGCTTCTCGCCCAAACGATCATTACATCGGCCACCGGTGAGTTGCTGATCCAAGATTTCGTTCCCGAAACTTTATAAACTTTCGCATTACTATCCCAATGGGCTTTTGTCTCCATTCCTAAAATAAAATTTCATCTCCATTTCTACATTATTAAAGATAAATTAATACTGCAACAAAGAAATATGCGACCTTCCTCAAAAATAATATTCTTAACTATTTCCTTCTCCTTGTCCCTCTTCCTTTTCTCTTTTATATAAATTTCAGCTTCCTTGAAGAAGAAAACAATTTTTTCATTTTTGTTCCACTACCATATAGATTCACTACATATCTATCATTACCCAACAGAATTTATCCCCATCTTCCCCTTCCGTTAAGTTAAAGGAAGTACGAAAGGATGTGCGAAAGACCAATCACAACCACAGACATTGAGTATCCTTAAGCGGATAAATTTCAAATTACTGCTTGGTTTTTGATCCCTAGTGATAGCAGCGTAACCATGAAGAAATACTGCAAATGGATAAATCATCACGAATATAAACAAGAGAGCAAATTTAAATAAGCTTAATTAAGCCAACAAAAAATAAGAAAAGAATTTAAAAATCAAAACTCACCAGCTGGATTTGATCCATGATTTGGTTCAGTGAGACCAAAACATCCAATTAACTCACCAGCCGCAAGCCCTGGTATATATTTCTTTTTTTGTGCCTCAGAACCTAAATATATCTAGTAAGATGCAAATTTAAGATTACTCATTAATTTATATTCAAGTAATGATTTCTATTCAAGTTGTTTCAAACATTTCCCATTTTTCCAATTAGAAATTCTTCAATGGCAGACCAATTCATGTTCTGCTTTCTGGCATCAGCCTACCTATTCATATCAACAATTCGATTCCCAGATATTAGAGTACTGAAATATGAAAACTATCCCAAGATACAATAAAAAGTTCTTCAGAATAAGGAAGATGACTATTGCAGCATTTGTTCGGAATGGAATTAAAAACGAAAATGCAAAATTAAAGTCGATTAAAATGAATTAAATTCCCTCTAAACGAAGAAGCTCTCGATGGAACTGAAAACCATTCGACTATTATTTACTATTTCACACTAAAATATTTATTTAAAAAATCATGTCTTTATTTTTCCCCCAATTTAGCATTAACTGCATATCTTTATTTATCATACTTCACTCTGAAAGCTTCGTCGAGTTATCAAATCGACTTATTAGAAGCAAGATTTATGGAAATGGAATGGTGGGGCTTATAAGTGCGGAAATACGATATATAACGGTTATCGTCATCTAGCTACGAAGTGACGCTTCAAGCAATTCCTAATAATAGTTTAAGCTGCAAAAAGATACATCAATAAAACTCTCTAATATTCAAATACGAAATTTTATTTCATTAAGCTAATTTATGACGTCATTCAGAAATCATAAAAATCTCTACGGCAATAGAAAATATGTCGAATTGAGCAATGATATTAGCGGAATCACTATAACACCTAAATAAGATCATCTCGAAATAACGCCTCATGAAATATTTCCTTAAAACTGATTTTTGATTTTATTCGTATCAACAATTCTAGGTGACTATAGCTTGTGGACTATATCATTCTCCTCCATTGTTATTTATGCCGTTCTCTTCTTTCATATTAATACTTATATTTAACGTCACATAACTTAAAGCTTGAATACAACGAATAAATAAACTGAACCCTATAATATTAATAATGGACCATCGGTTTTTAATACTAATTTATAAACTTATAGAGGCTTTGATAGTTTTTTAATAGTAATTTATAAACTTATAGAAGCTCTGACTAAACAGTCAAATTGATTGCTAAGTAGTTAAAAGAATATACAATGAGATGAGAAATGAGGGAATTCGAAAATGAGATTCTTGCAATGAATGATACAGCAAATCGACTGTAATTAATAGAACAGTGACGAGGAAGAAACAATATGCGAGAGATATTTAAAGGCTTAAAAATGGGATGAATTGAAGTAGCGTTAGATGTTTCTTGATAGTCTAGATACAAGAAGCATAGATGAAGAAACGAAAACGATGTTGTTGATCAGTATAAACGATGGAATCGGAATCGATCTATCGATGTGAATAAAGCGAGTTACAAAGTCGAAGAATTGCACGGCTTGATTTTTCTTTTCTTTTATCTTAATAGGAATGGAAAGGCTTTGCAGTTTTCTATTCTAAAATCATGGAAACGATGCATTACTTAAAAATGACAACAATGAGAAAAATTTAATTTCCTTTGAACAATTAAATAATCAAACGCGATGAAGAGATGATTAGAAATGAGAAAGAAAAAAAAAGAAAATAAAACCACAAAAAAATATAAATGAAAGCGATTGTAAATATGAATCGCAAATAATTGAAACTTTCTTAATTGACTAAAAAGAAACACTTCGAATGATAAGTCATATATATATACATATATATATATATATATATATATATATATATATATATATATATATATATATATATATATATATATATATATTTTAAATTTGACTTATAAACAGTTCTGAGTGCATTGAATTTGCAAATTCTATAATCTAATTTACCATAATTATAGATGGGTCCTATGACGAGACTTGTTTGAACACTGACAGCCGAACGATATCCACTATCGATTGCTTCCACTTCCCTTGCTAGCAATCCATAACCAACGAATGTTGTACCCGCACATCCATAACCCTGAATAAAGGGGAAAAAAATATCGGATCCCTTCACTGATAAACCCGAAGGCTTAAAACTGTCATCTAATATACCAATGCGAAGCAGTCACCATTTACGTACAATATAACGTATTTCCTTGTTTATAAACCTTTAGACTTATAACATTCGTAAATATGAATCTATATAGAGAGGAGAAAATGCGAAGACAACGGTTCATATATTCTGGGGAAAATTAGGGAAGCGGTTTGCGCATATGGATAATCAGCGTTACTCCACTATCGTCATAATTGCGCACAGTTTTCCAAGCTAACTGAGTGCAATTTTACTCGAAATCATCGCTTATATTAGAACAGTCAGGAGGAGAGCTTAGAGCATTTATAGCTTCGCAAAACTGATTTATCTTCGATGAAGCATAGAACGGCGATAACCGCTAGCATTATTACAATGGCACAGCTGCAAGAATAACTTCTAGCGTCATCAATAATTATTTACATCCCCACATTCATCTGTCTACTCCAAAATTACCGCATCGTGGTTGCCTTTTCTAGGGAACAACAATGCTTGCATGTGGATTATTTCGGATAAGCTGGGGAGGGGGTGGAAAAGAGAGGGAGAATCAAGGACTACAGGAAAAAAACGACACCGTTAGAAAAAATAAACAAATTTTCATCGATAAGATATTGGATATTTTTTTTATAATGTCAGAATTACTCACTTCATAAGGTGCTCCAAGTAGACCCATTTTGCCCATTTCGGGGAGAAGTGTTGGATCGAATTCTGCAAGATAAAAATAAAAATAGAGAAATGATTGAAGAGAAAAGAAGCGAATATATATCACCATTTCAAATAGACGCTTTGATTTAAGCTTGATTCATTTCCGAGAAAAATAATAAATACTATTTCTGCTAGATTTTATGCCTCTAAGAATTTTTTAAAATTTAAGTCATGTTTAAATTCCCTCCCTCAAATTTTATTTTGAATTAAGTTAATAACCAATATGTACATGAATTAAGCATCTACGCCATATAGCTTGAGTGATTTTCATCGATTTTTTGTCGGAAAATACCGCAGCTTTGAATCAAAATTTCATCAAAAAAGGGACTCTCCCCAAACAAGGAGTCAATAGGTGATAGAAAATAAGAAGGGTTTCTCTAGTTGTATATTTCGGATGTAAATATTAAAAAAACTAACGACAAAACAACTATCTTCAGCTAGCTCAACTGTTGGTTATCACCACACGGCTGGCACCATCACAACGGGTCAACACCACCACAACGGACAATAGCAAAAATAACTCCTACTGTGACTAATAATTACTTAGATCTCTTCCACATTTTCGGTTTACCCGGAATTATTTCGCAATATTCATCTTTCCTAAGGGATTAACTGCATTTGCAAATGAATAATTTCCAGATAAACTGAGGGAGTGAAGGAAGACAAATCTAAAAACGACGATCCAATCACGAGCTATGAAAGAAAAAAAAACTTTGCTGGAGGGAAAAAAAGAATGTTTCAATAATAAATTGTAAATAAAAATCTTTTTTTTTGCATTTCCACAATATATTTTCGTTCCTAAAAAGTATTTAAAATTTTATACACCATCACTGTACAAAATTGTCACTCTTAATGATGAGATATCCGATGATTACACACAGCCGATTCCACTCAAGATATTCGAATTTAATAAACGATACTCATCCAGTTTTTCTTTCCCTTCCTTTGCACCTCCTTCTCTCCCTCTCTCTCCCACCTCCTTCCTCCTCTCCAGCATCTGTCTGCCTAATTGCTGCCGGAAGGATACAACTAAATCAACGAGATGATTGCGTAAAAAAAACGATGTACTGTGATGAACGCAACGAATGTAGCAATGGGCAGCAGTGAAGCACGACAAACAATATGAAGGGGATGGGACGAGCGCAGTAGTCTTGGACTAGTGCTCTAATAAATCAAAGAAAGGTAAAAATGAGTTTACTTTCAGACCGATATGCTTCGATTACTCTCGGCATCAAACTCTTTCGACAATATTCTTGTATTTGTTCCACCAAATTTCGTTCTTCGACCGACAATTGCCCGTTGAAATCCAATGCATCTTTGTAGTTGAATGTTGATCCTGCTACAAATCATTTCATCAATAAATATCATTTGATATGAATAATCAAATCAGATGAATGTTTCCCGATAGAAAAAAATAAATAATTTTTAAAAAGATTTCAAACAAATATTTTTTTGAAAATAATATTAGATTTCAGAAGGTCTTTATAAAGAGGCTGCTATAGCCAAAAAAAAACATGATCTGCAACGGCTCAGCCGTTCTTATGAAGAACTATCTAGCCGCTAAATGCTCTATTATTCTTCGTGCTCCTAATTCCAAGTTATAAGACATACCAAGCCAACAATAAACCAACCAAAACAAACCAATTCCTATGCCATGTAAGCGTCAGATGAATACAACATAAAGAATAGAAACCTCTCTTGAGAAACGTCGCTATGTTCGGTGCTTTTGAAACATGACCGCTTTTGGCGAATATCCTTAATAACATTCTACCTGCAAAAAAAAAAAATTGCATTAGAGGCACAAACACTAAAATTATGCCGTCGAACGCTAATACGTCCAGTCGTTATTAACGAGGATCGGATTTAAGGAGACCTCAAGGATGGATGAATGGATTACCCAATGGCATTTTGAAATATATTAAGAGCAAAACCAACAAGATAAAAGATTATCGCTTTTAATAATAAAAGACGAATTCCACAATTCTTTGCAAGTTTGTGGGCGCCTTTAAAATCTTCCACAAGTTGGCTAGGAAAACGCAATTCGCTCATCACAGTGGAAAAAAGTTAACGATTAAGATGACCTATGACCTGTACTACACCATCCTAGAACTGTCAAATCGAAGTTAATCTGGAGTCCAGCAATAATCGGTAAAACTCTTGAGTGATTAGACCACTTCTATTTAAATGGAAGAGGGGGCGGGGTGAGAGGTTCCAGGGGGGTTCTATTCAATTAAGTATGTCATATTGACGAAAAAAAGAAAATTAAGGGGGGGGGAGGGTGGGAAATTGACGAAATCCCTAAATCCTAAATATAAGTTTAAACAATAACCGACGACCGACTTAGGTTAAATCCAATCCCCCACTTCGATCACGATCGCAATCGACATTGGGATCGGATCTAATCCAGATCTATGATGACTCATCGTCAAAGCTTCATAGCATTCTTTTCAAAGATGGATAGTAAAATAAGAAATGACCGGAAGTTGGATTGGTCATTTAAATATATAAATTGTAGATCTTATAATTTATATAGTTATAAAGTAATCTCAAAGTATCGTTCGTAATTGAATTAGTGAACGAAATATTTAATTTCGATAAATGAAATGAAATTAGCATTCAATTAACAAATGATGTAATAATAAGAAACATTTTCACAAAATATATCACTGGTTAAACACATTGCAAAAACAAAAAGATATGCGCAGTTGTAACGTGCACTGAATTAAGACCAGTCGGCATAGAGAGATATGTGTAAGGGAGAGAGAGAAAGAGAGAGGGAGAGAGAGAAAGAGAGAGGGAGAGAGAGAAAGAGAGAGGGAGAGAGAGAAAGAGAGACAAGGAGAGAGAGAAAGAGAGAGAAAGAGAGAGGGAGAGAGAAAGAGAGACAAGGAGAGAGAGAAAGAGAGAGGGAGAGAGATCACGCGCATATACACCATCCACTCGGTGACGGTAACATTAGCCACAAGCGCAGGCGCAAGAGAGAGATAGAGAGAGACCGCGCGCGTCTTCAGCGAGCGACGCGGCACTGGTCACTCTGAAATAAATGGTCGCAATAAATGTGAAAATATATAGTAAGGAAATGAGATTCGAACAACGGATTTCGACACATTCGAAAGAGCATTAAAAGCTCTATCGGAATCAAAAATAATCTCGGAGAAAAGCAAGAACTTTTCTATAAGATCGATTTTTTATATGACGTGCAACTGATATAATTTGCAGTGTAGCCTTATTCGTTATCTCATACGTTATAGTCATTTATGACGTTGTTCTTAATGAAGAACTCAATTCATGACACTGTTGACGATTTAATGAATTGACAGAATCATTCATAAATTACATTTAATTCGTTGTGGCTCTTCATGAATGGATCTTTCATGCGATTGTTACATGCACCATTATGAATTTTTTAATTCGACAGTTATGGGTTTCCTTCATTTCATTTCTTTCCAATATAGGCACACTGGTAATGAGCATTGTTAGTTCACTTGATGATAGAAAATCCAACCGACGCATTCAACATGTGGTTAATTGCATGGCCATACGCTGATTGCATAGAACACTTGTTTTCCAACATAGACCCGTCAGGATTGAGAAGGGAAAAGCGATTCGAACACTGCATACTCCCAATTGGAAGAATTGAAATTTTCATGACAACGGACCACAAGTGGTTACAAGGCAGGAAACCTTCAATGTAAGCAGTGAAACGACTGCTTACATTGAAGAGCACAATTATAGCTGTAAAGCCAGTTTCAGAATGTGGAAGAGATGAGAAGAAGATGGGGTTATCAAGAACACTCGTTTCGAACCACTAATCTAGAATGGCTGGGTAACGTCTAAAGAAGCACTTGCCACACGTGCAATTTACCTATGTTGTATGCAATCAACATATGACAACGCATTTAACCACATGCTGAATGCGTCGGTTGGCTTTTTTATCATCAAGCGAACTTACAATGGCCATTATCGGTATGTCTATATAGGAAAGAAATGAAATGAAGGAAACCCATAACTGTCGAATTGAAGAATTCTTAACTGGTGCATGTAACAATCGCATGAAAGATCCATTCATGAAGAGCCACAACGAATTAAATGTAATTTATGAATGATTTTGTCAATTCATTAAATCGTCAAGATGTGTCATGAATTGAGTTCTTCATTAAGAACAATGTCATAAATGCACAACTATAACGCATGAGATAATGGATAAGGCGACACTGCAATTTATGTCACTTGCACTGCATATAAAAAATCGATCTTATAGAAAAGTTCTTGTTTTGGTCCGAGATTATTTTTGATTCTAATAGAGATTTTAATGCTCTTTCGAATGTGTTGAAATCCGTTGTTCGAATCTCATTTCCTTACTATATATTTTCACATTTATTGCGACGATTTATTTCCGAGTGACCAGTGCCGCGTCGCTCGCTGAAGGCGCACGCGGTCTTTCTCCATCTCTCTCTTGAGCCTGCGCTTGTGGCTAATGTTACCCTCACCAATGTTACCCACATCTCCACTCGCCGTAACATTGGCCATTGGCAAGTGACGAACGATCGGTGATGCAATCTCAGTGAAAGTTTTATCATTCTCTCTAAAGTGTAATAGATAAGGCATCAGCGCTTGACCACACATGAAGATGATTTCTTTGAGTTTTTTCTTTGAATCCACTTAAAAACTTCACTTTAAATAATTTTTTATTATTTCTAAAAAGTTTTTATAATTAAAAAAAAATCTGCAAGCTTTCAGTTAGCTATGAAATGTTGAACCATAGGCAACGTACTA
Organism: Baylisascaris procyonis; assembly: GCA_037389465.1. Lineage (NCBI taxonomy): Eukaryota > Metazoa > Nematoda > Chromadorea > Rhabditida > Ascarididae > Baylisascaris > Baylisascaris procyonis. Next base: position 3,586,093 of record JAZARR010000200.1, read on the forward strand.
TATAGTTTTTAGTTTCCGTTTATATGAGCTGAAAATCTCATCTCCACGTGCATTGTTTCTAGTAATGTACCCACTCCACCTTTAAGTTACGGTTGAGTCGTTTCGATTTTCTCAGTACTTCTGCTCGTATATATTAAACCTTAAGGTGTTTGATGTCTTTTTGTTCGGATTGTAGTTTTATCTTTTTTTTAAAGTCGATATATTATCTTATCTGCAGCATTTCCTTTATTTCAACTTATAATATAATCGCCTCACTTTTTATATTTGTATAATCTTTCATGTGTCCAATCATTTTCCTTCTTTTTTACTTTACTCTTTATCTCATGCAAGTAAAGACCACCATCACTTCATCAATATCTCACTTTTTATTCCTCTATTACTCTTGTTTTCTTCGAACTTTAAGATGTTTTACATTATTTGGGATTGGCTTGGTTATTCAAACGTTTAGTTGGATTCCTTCGAAGAAGTAGATTTTTAGGAAGTTGACACTGTTACATGCTGTTAAGAGTTTTGATTTATTTGCAAGATCATCAACGTGGTACTGACGACTTCGACATCTCTCAGCTATCCCAGGTATGCCTTCCTTCACCTGTCCTTGGTATGCTTTCCTCTCCCCTGTCCTAGATAGGTCTTCCTATTACAATCATGCACATGTGTCAAGCTCCAGTTTGCTCCGGTATGGCCGAGCAAACTGGAGCTTGATGCGAGTCGTCTGAGGTCCTCGAATCGGGAGTTTGGTGAAGAAACTACAAGGTCGCTCGATGTAGGTTATTGAGCTAACTGGAGTGGTGGGGGGGGGAAGGGGGTATGAATTTGTTGCCCGCTGAAATGGACCTGCGAGAGGTCCACCGGATTCGGAAGCAAAATTCAACTCGAGCAGAATATGAGTCTTTTTAAGGGGTGGAAGAACTAGATGCAGCATATTTTTTGGTAATAACCTCATGAATGTTAAGTAAGGAGAGTGGAAGTTATACTTAAATCTTCGAAAAAAACATCATAATAGTAGAACTTGATTTTCATTAAGCGGAGTCCTCCGTTTCACAAATAGTTTGATCTTTCATGACCCGCTTGACTCAGGTACTTCTTACCTGTGCACACCTTATTCTAGGTTGAATATTTACGAAGAGGATGTTTGGCTTATGGGGGGATTTATATAATTTAAATAAATCACATGAGGATGCAACCATTCTGACATTTAGCCAACGATAGGCGTCAATTCTAGATTCAATTCTCCTCTCGACTTCCTCATCTATCGTCGGTTGTTTTTCAGGTTATTTAATCGAAATTCATAAAATATCAACTAGAGTTTGCAAAAAGTGGAAAAGCGAACAATGGTGAGTGCACGAATTCAGCCGTTGAATGTGCAACATATATTTAAAGGGAATTATGTGTTATATATCCTTCGTTGTCTACGCATTAAGCACTCTGCTGCATTCTCATTCGCATCCGAGTGTGCCAACAACGCTCAAGTACCACTGATTGCACTTCATCTCTATGTTCCAGGTTTGATTTTGGGACTTCTCAATAAGCAAAGCTTATTGACTTTGTTGGTCATTATAATGAATTCACCTTAAATTGAGACCTAATTTTAGGTCATCGAGGGATGGTGCGAAAAATTGTTGTATCAATCAAGTCAGGAAATTTATGCAATTTTGAGGAAGGAATGGTTTTCTTTGATTCTAATGGACCAATGAACATTTTTAGGCCTCAGTATTCATCCATTTAGTTCATCATCTTCCAGTTTAGGTCTGGTGGTGCGTCGTCAAACTTGGCTACTTGATCATTCGGCTCCCCACTTTGAGAGAAATTTCGGCATATATCCTTTCGTTGTAAGCCTCCTTATTATTTTTCATAGGGTCCTTGGAATAGAAGAATTTCTATGCTATTAGAGAGTTATACTACATTGATTCAAATATATGCACCCCCCCCCCCAATAAATAAGAGAGGGCACTTCATCTTACCTGTGAAAATATTCACTGATGCTATACGTAATGCAGAAAACGTGTCTACATCGACTATTTGATATTTATTTATGAAAAATGAAATTTGTATATTTAATAGTAAATATATTGCAGAGCATCATAATGTACCACAAAGAGTATTTCTATTGGAAGGATTAAAAGAATTAAAGCAATCGATGGGCAATCTTCAAGTGAAATTATTATGTGTGAAAGCAAACAGCAATAAAGATGCACTCAAAATTGCACTAGAATTATGTGAAAATGCATGCGAAGTGATTATCGATGCGGCATATCTAAGAGAGGATCGTGAATTCGAACAACAACTCAATCATAAATTGATTGAGAGATGCAGAAAATTAACTCGAATTGAGGGCAATGTCTCAGTACCCGTTAATGTAAGTTAGAAGTTATTTTGTTACATTCTTTTTATTAGTCTTTTTTTTTTCTTTCTTTGTCTGTCAATATTTTCGTCTTTATCTTTGTTGAAAATGTTTATAAAAAAATTCAAACTTTTGTTTCATTTTTTCCCTATTTGTGCATAAATTCTTTTAGATGACATCATTTTTCTTGTTGATTAAGTAATTTCACCCGCCTAAATATTGCATGTGAAAGTCATTTAATTCTATTTTAAAAACCTACTTCGAGTACAGGCCACACTTTATTTGTTGAAATTTGTGAACTTTGTAGAACTTTGGGTGTTATTTTTAGTTCGTGAAGAGCATTTATGATTTATACCAAAAACTACTAGGCGAGATAGAAAAAATTCGTACATTTTGAAATTATTCGTTTGGAAAAGAAGGAAGTATAAAATAAATAAAATTGAGGTTGGGCAAGTCGGAAATAAAAATTCTAAAGGAAATCTAACATAGACCGAGTCCCTAACTACGTTCATGATATTCTAATCGATGTTTTCAAGGAATTATTTAGAGGAAGTATGTGTCACTTTTCAGCTATCAAGTAACAGTGCAGAATGGGGTGCTCGAACTCTTCGACCAAAGGTATGGCAGCATTTGAAAGCGATGTTGGCTGAGAAGTGGGAGGATACACCAACGACTCCGTGTGGCAATTGGACAAAGTATGTTTTATTTAATTTAATCAATTGTTTATTCGTTTATTTTTCTTATTTATTTATTACATAGGTAAGGTTTACTCAGTGCAGATGGGTGGATGTTCCGGTGAGACACGAAAATATCCTTCGTCGGAACATATTGTTAATACTCATATTCAACGAGTACTTTTGCAGACAAAGAATTCAAATGGCCATAACTCACGAGTCAGAAATGAAAGAAAAAATAATGAAAATATATCGATCATTTGAGCGGAAGTCATTCACGTTGAATGAAGTCACGTTGAAAAGTCACGTTAATTCCATTAGGACCGTTCAAAAACGTATAAAGAAAAACTTTTTTTAAACAGTCCGAATAGGTTTGCGGATATAAAAAGGCAGCATATTAGCACGAATCCAAGCCGAGGATGGATGGAGAGGGGAAGCTTAGATAAACAGATTTGTATTTGTTGAAAACAGTTTTCATCCCACAGATTGAGGCAATGGTTGTTGAGATATGGCAACTGAAACTTGTTGAAAGCTTTTGAGGGTAAGGCGGAAATGGCAGGCTAGCAGAGTTGACCGAAAAGGTGCGTAAACTGTGTATTTAATCGATTCGTTTCATTTTTCTGAATTGCTGATGATTGAAGAGGGTAGAGCAAATGCCCGGACCTTTATACTACCTATTTTCTTTCCCCTTTCGAGAAGAAGTGAATGCTAAACATACCGAAGATGCCGTTGTTGGCTAACGATTCGCAAAACAATCGCTAATAAGATCCACAAAATTTCTCTTTCTCAAATCGTTTTGACTTAGAACTATTTATTTCTCAGATTTATGAACCCTTCAAAACAAAAATGTAAATTATCTATCAAAAAATTTGCCCTAAATAGATCTGGATGGGAGACGGGAAAAGATATGATGATGGGTACCTAGCCTTGCTAGTCTACTAAATGCTAGCATCGAACGTGATAAAATGCTAAAATCAGTAATCATAACTGCAAGCAGTAAACGGAATTGGAAAAATATTTTCGAACTTAAGAAACTTTTAAAAATTCTCGAATTAAAAAAATTTGTTGTATTGTCTTTCGTTGTGTTTGTCTATTTGCTGTTGTTAATGATGGTGTTTTATATGTCGAATAGAGGCATTCATTTTACACTTAAAAGATTGTTATAAAATTATATTAACTATTTGTGGTGGAATATTTGATGAGAATTGGAGTTACTAAAGTATAATTTTTTTTTGACATAAACGATACTTGTTTATTTTTCTTCCGTTCAAATTTTAAGCTTTATATTTAATATGAACTTAATTGCTAATTAACAATGATCCTTAATAGTTTTTATAGAATTTCTGTTGTTTCAGATTGGTAAAAGGCAATATCTCAGAGATAAATTTGGATGAAGAGCTAAAGAAGGCTGAAAGTGATTGTAAATCGGATAGTGGTTTAACTGGTGGCGAAACGATTGCACAAAGAATGCTGAATTTCTTCATTAGCAATAGACTCGTCAATTATCATCCAGGAAGGTTGTAATTTATTTTCTTTTTCAGAAGTTAAATTTTCTCATTAGCAGCTACCTTTGTTTCATAATGGTTTATGGTGTGAGGGGGATTGCACACTAATTGATGTTTTCCTTAAATTTGATCGAAATTTTTCTGATTTTTTCTCATAGTGTGAATAAATTTCGTTGAATTTTCTTTGTGGAAAAAAAAAATATACCAAATATTTTTAGTATTTTTAATGAATTTCATTGGCAAATATCCAATTTTATACGATTTTTTTTTTGTTAGTTTTACTAAGAATAATAAAGCTCGAATCGTTGATGCTTTATGAGGATATTATTTTCGTTTCAAAGTGGAATTACAGAGGCAAACTTATAAACAGTTCACTTTTCCCTTTTTTCTTGTTGGGTGGTATTGATATTTTAGCACTGAGGATTGTTTAAATTAATAGAGGGGAGGTAATTTTTCTGTTATTTTTTTGGCAAGTGATATATGTCGATATCATACTAACTCTTCTTGTCCGGTGGGATATATGATATCTAATTATTGCCATTCTATCCTTTTGCCTAAGTGGTCTATCGTCGTACTTTTAAAAATACCTATGTTGGGGCCGGATCAATGATCGAAAAAAGTCAAATGAATTAAAAAAAACGGTCCATATTCTTTTGAAGAATTTCGAGGCCTTATTGGTTGCCTTCTTTTTCCATTGAAATGCATACTCGATCATTATTTTTTCGTGCCTTAAAAAAGTTTAATTGTTATCGGTGATTAATAGTGGTAGTTGATTGATTTCTAAACGCTAATAATAGGAGTGTAGTAGTAAATTTGCATATTTCATATTTGCTATTTTTAGAAAAATTTGCATATCTTAGCTATTAATTTCTGGGAAATTATTATTGAAGAAATTTTTTAGTGTTTTTTATTTCTTCAGGAATATCCCTGGGAGTAAATATCAGAGTTTATTATCACCATATTTGCATTTTGGAATGATTAGCACAATTGAGATTATCAAACGAATAAAAGATGCTAAAGCGCCAAAGCATCCGATTGGTAGGTGTCTTTTTTTAGTGATTGCCATTTAAGGATTTGGGAAGCTAATTTTTTAAGTATTTATGTGAATTGTTTTTTGTACAAAATTTCATTTGGCTCATTGCCAGCTCTTTTGATGACGTAATATTTAGAGTTAACATTTTTGCTTTTCATTAAATATAACCTCAGATGTTATCTTATTCTTCTATTTCGTATGTTTATCGATTTGTTTATGATCACTGATCTTCATAGTTTGCATAAGGGAACAGTTGTTTGCCATTTGATCATCGATCACTGAAAGTGCGTTTATATCATCTTTGCGAATTGAGAGTTTTATCGATCACAGTAAGCACTAATAACTGAAAAGGAGAGGGAAATGGTATGAGGGGAGAGGAATTTCAAAATTTATATTATTGAGAGTAAAACGATAGAATTTATTTTTAATAGAGATGGAAAATAATTCTTTTTTTTTAAACGATGACATGCAATGGTGGGAGGAGGAGGATTAGGATTGGTTCAGATTCCATAACAAGTTATCCTTCTTCTTTCTATATGTCAAATGTTATCGGCTTGTAATGATGTCACAAATAAATTGCAGATTCATTCATAGAAGAATTATTGGTACGACGTGATCTCTCCCATAATTTTGTTTATTACACTAAGGATAGCTATGATTCGGTGTGTTTTTGTTGTATTATTATAGAATACCTCAATGTTTCTATCTGTCATGTTTTATGAAATATTTCGATGCGTTATAGTTTGTTTTTCTTCATTTCCATCTGTAATTTTTTAAATATTTATTCATTGACGTATGTGCTTATGAATATGGGAAGTACGGTTTGGCCTACTTATCAACTTTTGGGCACTTGAAGCGAAGAATCGTTGAAATAGTTTAGAACATTTCTGCAAATCAATATGGATCTCCGATTTTTTTTTCAAGATTCTGAATCATGCGTTATTCGTTAATATAATATGGCGTATATTTTTTATAGTTGGATTGTCTTCCGGATTGGGCACAAAAAACATTGAAGCAACACAAAAAAGATAAACGTGATTATATCTATACGAATGAACAATTGGAGGATGCACGTACACATGATCCCTATTGGAATGCAGCACAACTCGAAATGGTTCATACAAATAAGGTTTTTATTTTTTTAAAATATCATTTTCGATAATTTTTATATATGAGATCCGTAACAAATTTGGTAGAAGTAATAAAAATGAGGCGATTAATCAGTGGATTGGAGGGAGGGAGAGTATTTGTCGTATTAGTTAGTAAGCTCTGGTGTTTGGCAATTGAAGTATACTCCTGTTTCATCTGTTCCCTTCATAAAAACATTGTCACTTTCAGAGAAAACAGTGTATAAAGTTTTTTTTAGGGCGAAAATAAAATTTTAATGAAATATTAGTCGAATATTTTGGCATAGTCAAGCCACGAGAGCAATTCGCAAGTGAATAATCCTCCTTCTTCTTCTTCCTAATTTCCTCCTCATTGGTTCGAATTCATCAAATATTCTTATGACATTGGCTGGAAGTCGTCGAGCATATTTAGGTTTGTAATAATATTAATAAAATTAAGCATTTAAAAATGTTTAGATGCATGGTTATATGCGAATGTATTGGGGCAAGAAGGTAATCGAATGGACTCCTGACTATGAGACCGCGTACCGCTTCCTTATTGAACAGAACGACAAGCACGAATTGGATGGACGTGATCCGAATGGATATACGGGTGTAATGTGGGTTTTCGGAATGCATGATCGTGCACATGCGGTGGGTTTGTTGTTTCCTATCATTTCCCCACTTCTTGTAAGGAGGAGAGGGAGCGCTTGTTTAGTGGTGGGGTGGGGGAGCGCTTGTTTGGTGGTGGGGGGGGGGGAGTGGAATGAACACACGACCTTCCCTTTCCCACCCGCTTCATCCGTATTAGCTTTCCATGTGAAAGTTCTTCTGGTGGCTTCAGAAGTGCAGTTCCTGTTGTTCTTGGTTGTCGTAAATGCCCGTGGCAAAGCTCGTACAAAAAAAAGTAGATAAGGGAGAGGATTTTTTTTTTTGAAAGGACGATTCGGAGATGAGGCAGGAGTTCAGCATTTTTGGAAATGGAGTATTAGCAATCAAAAAATAAACTGTAATCCAATGTTAATTGAAACATCCAAATGACTTGACATATCTGCAAAGGGACCTCGTATTACTGTGTTTTGTTATTTCAGGAAAGAGCTGTATTCGGTAAATTACGGTACATGAATGCCGAGGGATTGTATCGCAAATATAAGCAAACGATCGGTGAGTATGTTAAATACAACTATAAACTGGCTGGCAGGAAAATTGAGGGGCCTATTGAACCACCGAATAAGAAGAACAAGAAACCAGCGCCTCGAAAAAGAACAAGGAAGGAATCGGAGGAAGAAGAAGAGGAGCTGAACAGTGAAGGAGAGGAGGAACCGAGAGCTAGCTCCTCTAAGAGCCGCAAGACCCAGTGTGTTGAAAAAAAGATGAAAATAGAGCAGGATTGGAATAAATCGGCAAAGGGTAAAGGTGAAGTTAAAATCAGTAATAAAGATGGAGCTGAAGCGAAGAATAAAGGTCGAGATAAAGCCAAGAAATGATTGTTAAAGGCTTGGACGATTTGTTTACTTGTTTAATGGGCTTGTCTTTACAATTGTCGGTCATGCCTTCCCTCTTTATCCTCGTCCCTTCCTGCTCCCATTTTGACTGATGAATATCTGAACACTTGCTAAATCCTTGAATGCCTAGCTTCATCCATGCGAAACGACTAAATCACTGTTAGTTGAGAGGAGAGGCTGTTCGAGTCATAACTGAGCCATTCATACTCAACGTTGAGCAGAATCTATCCACATTGTTTGTTGTATGACCTCTGACACTTCCATGACCTTCTTTTTTTCATGTTTTATTATTTTACCTTCTATATTTGCAGTTACTCTTTTGCTTGTTATTGACTTAAATTTCAAGTTATTGTTTTCATCTTATTTCCCTTTCATGATTATTTCACTTTATATTTACTCAGGTGCTTTACCTTTTGGCCTATACCAAAAGTCATTTTGCGTATCTCCTTCGAACCGACACCTTATATTTATTTGATCTTTCACTTGGTCTCTGTCTACCTCGTAATTGTAGTGTTTGTTCTTTTAATATTGTTATATATATATATATATATATATATATATATATATATATATAGGTGCTCGCGAAGCTATGCAGCATTTATGAAATTTTGAAGCATCCCATAATGCAGTATATATATATATATATATATATATATATATATATATATATATATATATATATATATATATATATATATATATATATATATATATATGTATATATATATATATATATATTGCTTTATTTAAATTCTCTCGCATTCGAACAAAAAAATTCGAAAAGTGAATATAATTCAAAAATCATTATTTCAAAAGGAATAAACAACTATTAAATTGAAAAAAAAGTTCATTAAAATATTGTCATATTTTTGCTGGAGGCAGTAATATCGTATCATTTTTTACTATTCAATAATTTATAAAATTTGATCAATCGAATTTTTTCAATAAATCTAGATGATTTATTTCCTATGCCACACTTCAATTATATTAGAATGCATCAAAAATTATTCTAAAAGTAAAAAATAACCGATACACTTTTTAATTATTCTTTTTCTCATTTTGTTTTATTCTATTTTTTTGTTGTATCTCTTCTTTGGTTGAAAATTTTCACTATTTTTCATCCATATGAATAAATTTTTTCATTCGACTGTTGAAAAATTATATAAATGTTATTGCTTCCCGAAGTATCGATCGAATTTGAAGTTTATTGGCTTTCATCTAATCTTTTTATTAGTGATAAATGGGAGTATTTATTGATGCTTTATTTACTTTGAGTGGTTATTGTTATCGATAACTTGACAAGCTGATATTTATAGAGGCATCATATACCGTATTTATTGTCAGAAAAGAAAATCAATCCCGCCTATCATATTCGCTTGAATAGAAGCCCTGAGGGCTTCTATTGTTTGAAGTAGGTGATGAAAAGTTGTATTTATTGGGGTCATCTGTATTTTTCGTGTCTTCGCTCCCAGTTCATATATTATGAGATAGGTGTTTAATAGTGTGTATGCGTATAATGCGTATTAACATATGAGACCATGAGTTCTTGAGTGACTTCACAGGAGGGGAATGAGCGGTATGATTGACTTTCAAGGGATGGAAGTGAAGAATGGTCTATTCGAGGGGTTTTATTTCTGCCGCCTTGGAAGGGACGTGTTATAGTTCAACAAGTGTGTTATTATCGTAAGGATCAGCTCCCCTTTGCTCGTCTAGTCATCCAAGTCTCGTTGAGGATCTGCACCCTTTGGTGAGATGTGGCACAAATATAAAGGGCGAACAGTAACAAGAAAGGAATCTTTCACAAGGATAGCTTCGTTCGCCGGGATGATCCCGCAATCGAACTTCATTGCTGATGATCCCTCTTGCACTCCAGCCGCCACATATAGGCCCACTCGGCCTTAAGATCAGTCTAGAAGTTGGAATGATTATATGAGCATATCAACCCCTTCTACATCCTCCTGATTCTGCCTTAGGCTAGTCTCACGATAACCAATATGTTGTGGAAGTTGAGGAATATATTGTGCCCATTCACCCTTCTTGGTGCGCTTTCCCACTTTCAGACATTATTTGCGCGATTATCAAACACGAGGCTCTAAAAAAATGAAGTGATCGTCTCACATCAACAAAAAGTAGAAGAATTTTCCTTACATCTATTTTAAACCAGTAACGACACTAATCTGCATGCTATATTATGATACGATAGGAATTGCTCATAGAGGAGCACACGTAACCATCGGAGTTAAGACCGAAGGAGAGCCGTTGAAACAACGGCAAGGCAAGGCAGTGGGAGTCTCATGGTTTTGTTTGCTTTGATGCTTCGCAATTCATCGAATTTGCACAGTATTCAGCTCTGGTTACGTATGATAGTATCATACCGTAATATTATCACCTACAGTAGTTTCCAGCGTAGCGTATCCTAGTATTCAACTATAATCTATCTTCCATACTGTGGAGTTCGGCATTGTTTGTTTGCCGATTAAATTAGCTGTTTAAAGCAAGTGGTATTTGAATGGATTTACTTTCATAATTGGAAATGCTTGTAATCGGTCACTGGAAAGGCAGTTGGGAGTATTCTTAGTGACCGACAAAATAATTTAGAGTGCCTTAGATCAAAGGAAAGTTTTCAGGAAGTTTTATTCATCATTTTTGCATTTAGAGAGAGGCTGTAATGAGCAGCAAAGATACGACTGATGGCCGAGCAAAGTTTATACCGAATAGTAAAAGAAGCTTCTGGAGTAGTCGAATGGGAACTGCGATTGCGTATTATTGCAGTCAATGGAGGTATCGAACAGCACCGAAATTTTTTGCTGCCGCTATTCTCTATATTATAGGGTTTGTTTATTAACTTGTCTTTAAATAATAAATAAATAAATAACTGAATTTTTGTTCGAATACTGATAGTAAAATGGGAGGAAGCATTGTAGCATTAGTGAGCTGACGATATCGATCTTAATAGAAGTAAGTTTTTAAGGAAAATCTTCGAGGAATTTTTTATTTTTCACGGGAAATGAGTATATCATTTCACATTATTCGAGAATTTCTTTTTATTTCGTTAAGTGAAAATTTCGAATAGTTTTATGAATACACAATTAGCCTCATAGCTGTATCGTCCGGAAATTTTTGAATTACAACAATGGATGAGCGATAATGATGAATGTGAAAAGTGACGATTCTGGCTTGACCTAATTGGCCTAATATCCCGGATTGAACAACGGAGGAATTTTTTGAACTGAAATTGATTGAATTATTCGGTAAAGAGAAAATCGATTTCAACGCACAGACCACTCCTCCGATCCATTTTTGAGCATCCGCCAATGCTGAGAGGATGTACCGCAAATTGGTTGGCCAAATGGCTATACCATCTTCCATCTGTGGTCCCGAAAAAGTGGTTGAAAGGTTTCGTCATGGCATGGTGGGTTTAGCGGAATAGTTAGTGAGTCATTTGTCGTATGTTTAGTCTGCGTTCGATGTCCTTCATGAGCCGTCGTTTTCTTCAAGTCTTTTCTATGCCTAGAAGCTAATTAAAATGGACGAATTGCAAACTGATGTTTGCTGTTTAAAGAGGAAGAATTAACGTTGATTATTTGGAGAGGATGAGATGAAAATTTTTTGAAGGATATTCAGTGGTACTATTTAATTTAAGAGAAATTATACCAACATTAAATGTGGTGCATTGTAAATTTCTTATTGCTCTTTCACTCACCCTCCCGTCTTTTCTTGCCCCACCCTCAACTTTTATTAGTTGCCCTATTTTTACCAGACGTTTCCTTGTCCCTTTCCCCCTTTTTTTTTCTAATCCTCCCTTCTTCCCCACTCTCCTTCCCACCTATGAAGTGCATCGATTCTATTTTTAGTTACAACGTTATCGTTCGTCAATGGAAAGGTGAAGGACATCCGATAAATCGTTTTCGTTGGAGAATAATGGAACGACGTGGTGAATTAAGTGAAGAGATGTTGATGAAGAAGAGAGTTGTCAACGAATATTTCCATTCAAGACTCACCGGTAAATATGATTGATTAGTTATCTTCTTTTATTATTAGATATAGAGATGATCGATTTTATTATGTCTATTCAATGTTTGATTTAATAGTTTTTTTTTCTATACGATATTTATTTCGATCGGATTCATGCTATTGTCATGAAGGTATTGAATTGTTCTACTTTACTATAACTTGCGCAGTTAAGATGCAATTTCTCTCTATGCGCAATTAAGATGCAATAGGATTTCAAACTAAAATACTAAGAAAAAAGGATAGAGAAGAAAGAGCATAAAATGCTAAAGAAGGCGCTGAGGTGAGTAGAAGGAGAGGGAAAGATAAAAGAAATGAAAAGTATGGAAAGAGAGATGGGGGGTGAAAGAACGGTTATTTGACTTTTCCACCATAAAATTGGAAATATAAGGAAAGTAAATAAGCCGACTGTATCTTCTTGGGTTTAGATTTAAAATCTTTTCTTTATACGTTAGGATGGCTGAAAGCTTTCAAAAAATGAGAGTCCTTTAATTTACTGCCATCATTTTATCCTTCTCTAGACTGAAGTTTGTCTTTCATGTAATCTTATCTTAGCCGTTGCTATCTAGGTCGTACATGCACCTTTGTTTTGAATACAGTTTTGGAACAATAACCGTATAACCCCTGGGCTTGTGTTTTAAGGGCATCATAGTATTTCGAAGGTGTTTAACAGTCAGTGATGTTTTTTGTAAAGCTTCTTTACAATTTTGATCCATATTACCGTATTTGTTTTTCTGCCTTTATTGAATGAGAGTATTTATAATATGCAGAGTTGTTAGGAGTTTTATATTTTTTCACTGTTAGATTTTTGAAATTTTGTTTGTCGAAGAAATTTATGCTGTGCATCGTTAACGAAGATCGCTATGAATTCAATCGTTTTCGAGTTGAAAGCGTACCGGATAGGCGAATATACATATATCTGACACTGTCTTTATATTTCAAACAACAACTTCATGGAATACTCTTAGCATAAACATCTGTTAGCTATTATGAATACAATAGTACTTATTTTATTCATTAAATATAATAAAATAAATCTGCATTAATAAATGTCCACGTGATATAGGCATTAACAAATATAACTCTCTACTGCATGTATTTCGATGTTCCACCCTCTCAATCATCTCCAGGTTACTACGCATCGATGGTATTGAAGTTTTTTTCTGAGCTCATATGAGATGGAAAATAGTTTTCCATCATGACAAGCCCTAGTGGTGATAAAAATAGTGCAAAAGGATGGATGTGGAAAAGAAAATGGAGAATCTCATCCAACCATATCCTACCAAGGAATTTGATTTCCTTTTTCCCTCACGATGGACTGTCTCAGACAATGCAACGTAAATTTTTTTTTGCGTGGGCGTTGTCTTGCATAAGGCATATTACAATATTTGCAATATATGGCATGCAATACGAAGTTTTCCAGCATGCTTTACAAAAAAACATTGCCAAATTTCAGGCGTTTCTAAATGTTTGTAATTGTATATAGGGCGGCTGCAAAATAATTTGAAGGCATTTTATTTCTGCACATTTCAACCCTTAAAAAATCGACTTAAAAATAAAAATTTCATTATCCTATCCACATGGAATGCTATTTTATGAACGTGCTGCACCTCTTTCAGTTATTCCATTGCGCAGGTGGTGGATCCTCCGAAGTTTTAACGGTGTTACACTTGAGCGTTATCCTTGAGAAGCTCCGTTGTGTGCGGTTTTAGGGCTTTTGTTGAAAATTTTTCAATGAAATGTTAGTTACATTTCGCTTCATTTTCAGAAATCCTGAATCTCCCTTAAATGCACTAAAATTCAAGCCTGATATTAAACCAGTATTGACATACGACTAGGTACTTTCGTGGTGGGAGTACTTAACGACCGTAATTGTTGATTACTGTTGAGGCGTCGAAGTGCTCTCTTCCATGTAAGTGGAGGGGTATGTGGCGGAACACCTCTTCGAGGGCTAATGCTACGTGACGATGTGGCCGTCGTACAAGTATCGCCTGCAATGTCGAAATGTGGACGGCGCAATTGGCATTCATTGAATGAAACAGTTAATCGACGATCGGATGGTTCTTCTTCAGCGAAACGAAAGCCTGGATTCAAATATGACCAGCCATATCGAATTCCTTTATCGCTCGTACTTCGACGCCGTAGTAGTGACGACGGCTTCCACAGACGACGACTGCAAGTGGAATATTTAAAATTTATGGGAAATGTTGTCTGATATGTAGAGGGAATTAAGCAGAGAAATATAAGTAAAACAATTAAATATAACAAAGAAATGTTATAATCATACAGACACACATACGCAAGCAATGCGCTCCCCCACGTATACAGACACATTCAATCACCTCTTCAATAGTTTTAATATTTGCTGCGGATTTGGAATTCACATGAAAAGCATTTATCGTTCGATGTGGATTTATCCGACTGACGTCACCTGCACGTGATAAGTGCTGCCTTTGGGTCTCAAAGTGAAAATATTTGGGATAAACATAAGTATATGGGATAAAGGTTAAAGATTACTGTGATTTGTTTCAAAAAGTGCCAAATATATGTTTTCCATTAAAATGACCAAAGTATATCTGAAAAGAATGAGTGAAAATATTTCCCAAAATTCCCCTAAGTCATCATATAGTGATAAAATCCGCCTTTCTTATCACTCGTTATCAAAATTCAAATCCCCATCGACTTTATAGAGTTAAAACTTTATTCATTTAGCTACTTTATTTTTTCCCACTTATCATTAATGTTAGCTAATTATCAAATGTTTTTTCAACTTTAATCATTTCGTTGATTATTCTGCTTATGTTTTGATGTAAAGACAAAAATATTTCAATTATTCGATATTATTTTTAAAACAAATTTTAGAAAGCTTTTACAGCATTTATAAGCGTTTATTTTGCAACCTTTGTAGACCACAGTTGCGAATTGATCTGAACTCGGAACTCTTATCCATTTCTGTTATTTTAAAACTCTTTGTCCCCTCCCTCTTACCCTCCATGCATTATGACGAGCGATCTAGATTGTTTGTTGATAAGAAAAATCATCGTAAATTGTTTCGGCTGTTCGTTGATGTCCCATTCGGCTAATGGCATTTGTGCTTTTGATGGACGGATAGCCATTGTAATTTAATGGTGTTGGCTAGTTGACCGATCGGACACACCACTTTTAGATGTTCGATTCACATCAACAACAATCTCATGGGACTCACTATGACACCATTCAATACGCAACAGATGTTTCGCCAAATGGAAATAAACTTTCAACTATTTGAGGTGAAACTGATATCCCTTGAGAAAGAAGTTTAGCAAATAGGGAAACATTAGTGCAACGGTCAACGGAAATGAACGAGAGCGAAGTAAAGGCATTGAAGGGGATCGAAGGAAGGAACGAGGGGACGGAAGGATCGAGGGGATCAATGAGCAGTAGCACTAAAGCAATAAAGCAATGAGATTTCAATTTTTTGGTCTCTTAGAGTCTATATTGAAGGATTGTCATATTCGAAATAATGCTGCTTATTTAACCGATATAATTCAAGTTGTATTATGCGCCTTTCAATGAAAACACTAAGGGATACGGTAATCTCAGATGGGAATCTGAAAACATATAACTATGCTCCAACACAGTGGAACCTTGCGCATCCCTGGGTAGGTTTAAGAACCGGAAGTTCCGCTATATTCCTGAGGGGATATTTCGATGATTGGTTACATATTCGTCCACTCCCTTCTCTTGAGAGGGTGGTGATCATTTCATAGAAAGCAAAACAAAGGGCAGAACAGGAAGGATGAGGCCAACCTCAGAAGGAGGAGTCAGAGGGGCCAACCACAAGAGGCGACCCGAAGCGTAAGAGGAGGTTTCTAAGAAGACAGGATAAGACAGGAAGGTCAACCAAGGTAGGAGATGGAGGTCAACCCTGAAAGCAGAAGTCAGGACACGAAAGTTCAATCCTGAGAGAAAGGAAGGGCGAGAGAATCAAGCGCATCCTCATGGAGATCCATGCAATCTAATCAAGCAACGAGGTCTTCATGTATAACTTCTTAAAAATCAGCTGAAAGGGAATATTTTTTTCTGAAATGGAGAGGACCGTGTTGGAGCAGTGAGCATTAGCCTGTGCTCGATGAGTTCGTTTTCGACATTCTGCATCGAATTGAAGACTGCTGCTCTTGCTTGGCCTTTTTCGTGTGAACAACGCGAAGAAACGAGACAACATTCCTAAACGAAAACATTCCGAATTTTTCGGCTCAAACTTCAGACTGAGACTTTAATCTAATTTCAACTTCAATCTAATTTAATATTGGTTAGGGTCCAAGTTCTTAACGGTCTTAGAACGTTTAAAGCTTTCAACAGGAACGATGCAAGGAAAGACGATATAGCTATGGGTCTAGCACCGAAATTTTTTCAATGAGCGCCTCTATTGAACAGTTATAAATTATTCCGCATATTAAATTTACATTTATATAACTGTTTGCATGTGCCGAAAATTATAGAAAATTTTTTGGATATTATGCAAAAATTATACTTGAATTAGAAGCAGGGAAAATTATTGCTAAACTTAGAGAGTAGTTCAATATTTATCTATTCAAAAACATTTTCAAATTCCAGGAACGTTGCGATTTAAAGGAACGATATTCTATTGAGCTAGCCAGCTGAGAAGTATAGAAAAAATATTCAACCACTATACATTCTGAGGAATTGGTACGTCAATTTTCATCTATGGATTGGTCGATTCGACCGGCCTATATTTAACTGATAGAATACATGTAAGTGAACGATAAGAAAATGGTAGTCGGTTCGAATCGACCGGTGGAATTTTATAGGATTCCCAACAACTACTTTAGTGTCTCTAATTCTCGTAATGTATAATTTCTGTGCAAATACTCTAGTTTATATGAAAACTTTTGAATATGTAAATTTTCAGTTCGTTTCAACGGAAACTCGAAAATAATTCACTGTAGTCAAAATTATGCCAATTTCTTCTATAAGCCATCCATTCTTGAATTCGAATGCAAAAATCCTTGTAACTTCCCTCCCCACCAATCCTGACTTCTCTTCCCCGCTGCTTCCTTGCCATACATTGCGATCAATTTGGAGATTTGAAGAGAAAAGATCGAACTGCACTCAAAGGC
The DNA here is from genome assembly GCA_037389465.1 of Baylisascaris procyonis. NCBI lineage: Eukaryota > Metazoa > Nematoda > Chromadorea > Rhabditida > Ascarididae > Baylisascaris > Baylisascaris procyonis. The sequence goes on from JAZARR010000200.1 coordinate 3,603,388, forward strand.
ATCAAAAATGGTTTTTCGAAGAATGCGTGAGAAAATGAAAACTTTGATTACAAAAAGAGGGAAAGCATAATAAAGAAGGTGGCATGATATATGCTTGTGAATCAAAATTGCAAAGTTGATACCAGAGATGCACATAATTTAACACTAGCTACAACAGTATCTAAGTTGAAAGCACCAGACAGACAGACAGACAGACAGATAGACAGATGGACAGATAGACAGAGAAACAAACGGACAGACAGACAGAGAGACAGACGGACAGATAGACAGACGGGCAGACGGCAGACAGACAGACAGACGACAGACAGACAGACAGACGGATGGACAGACGAACAAACGAACATACCAATGTGTGCCTACGCATAAACATGACGTCACCGTAATGGAAAAAGCACATAAAATGAGTGCTATTTCTGTTTGAAAGTCGCAGTTCTCTCTCGCCCCTCCCTCCTTAATTTTTGATTCCGGTTGATGTGATCGGATATAGTTGGATCACTTTATTGATCCTAAAAATATGAATACCATTATCATAGACCCTTAAAGGAACACTATTATAAATGTTATCAAATTCATAAAAATAAACAAAATAGCTTTTATTATAGAAAATATGAAATTCTAATACCTCGCTTGCGTCGTTTTCTTTCTGTGGATTGGCTCTGTCGACGTTCGCCGTTCGTAAATGAATGCCTAAAATTACTTAATTTCTCGGCCGTAAAGATCTGTTTCCGCCAATTTAGATACCGTAAAAACCAATTACAAGCCCTCCTCAAAACAAATCACTTCGATCGTAAATCCTCTGATCAACGCAGGAATATAAAAATTCTGTTTCTGCAAGACCTTCAAAAGGTTTAAATTCTTGTAAAAATACTCTATTAACTGCGTTTGTTATCCGGCTTTCATAGCTCATGACGGGAATCTTTCAAATCGTCAGAATATGCGCAAGGGTGCCATTGTGGGGGAGGGAAAGATGGCGGCAAGACGAGAGGAAGTGGAATGGGTGCTGATTATATGGCTAGAATCTTTTCATCTCCTCACACCTCAAAAGGAAAAATATTTATAAAATTTAATAAAAATTTTTCACAAATGTTTCTTATGCACTTAGAGAAATTCGCTTTTTGCAAAACGCATTACAATTATTTTAACTGCAAATTTACATAGATCTGCCTATCGAGTAATTCCCCTCTACGCAAAATTGAAAGTGGAATTTTACGAAATCTGAAAAAAATTAGTAAAAAGATAAATAAACAAATGCATGTGAACGGATATGATGCTTCGCTATTGCATTCGCAAATGTAAAAAAAAAATCGTTTATCAATGTAAAAAAATTTGCATTGATGAGTGAAATTTTCGATTTTTTTTTTTTTTTTGAAATCAAAATTTTCAGTCATCAATATTATTTAGCTGGAATTAATAAAAAAAAGAATTTAAGTAGAGATCAAAAACTGATGTGTCCATCTTTTTCTTTACTAATCATTACGGCGTACAAATAAAATAAACATTCGTTGAATGAATTCCAATTGAATTTGCAAATAAAATTACCGCTAAGTATTGCCCTCTATAAAAATTGACAAAACAACCATTTTATTTGAGTGATTACGTAACGAGATAAGCAACGAACTAGTTCAGTTGTGATGAAAAAGAAAAACTTCATTGCCAACATAATTATTAAAATTTTCTCTATCGCTGTTCAAATTCACGAGGTTTTTTCCCACCAATTCTTCGTTGCATATAAATAAGGAAAATTTCAATATATAGCCACTTCCCCCCCTCCGTCCCCCCCCCCAAAAAAAAATACTATACCGTCGCTGGATCTCGCTTTCTTTGAGTTACGATCTACTTTGAGGGTACAAAGCCATGATATAGTCTACGACCAGAAAGTTTAATCCATGTTATACTATAATTTAGTCAAAAGTGAAGTTCTGAAACGAGAAGTGTGGAATTAGATTGATTTAGAAAATATTGCTGGATTTATTTAAAAAATTATGACTCATAGAATCAAGAGATTCTGGTTGCACCATTATTAGTGGTTGCGCGCGTTCTTCGCCGCTTAAGCAGCTTCTCACATACTTTGCAAAAGTGCACTACAGAATTGTTGCCTATGTTCGCATGTATGTATGTGTCTACCTATTTGTTCGATAGTTTAAAACTGACAACCAATAAAGTTAGAATTAGAAAATTTGGTGGGCATAATTCACACCATAGGGTGACTTCATGCATTACTTTGTTTTTTGATCAACAGCAGAAAAGTTAAAGGTAATTAAAGAAAACAATCTTCATGCACTTCATAGAGGTTCAAGGTTTTCATTTTGGATCGATCGAATTATGAAAAAATTTTTTTAAATAGAAAATTTGCGCAGATGGTATGAGCAATTAATAGATGAGGATATCATCCTCCACGTTCTTTTCGATAATTTGTGAAACCGGTTGGTCACATGAACGTGTTGCAAATGCGCATATCGTATCATCTTTTCTAGCACATTTCTTCACTAATATTATTGCTATTACGATTTATTTAAAGCCAATTTCATCGAAGTTCCCTCTTTTCAATAAAATTCATTTAAATTGTCCTATATACAGATTTCATTTCCGGGTAATGATTCTGGCGCAGAAATTTATACCTTCACAATTTGCAGCTAAAATTTACGATTTGTTGGCCGCATGGCAAAGACACGACGATCAATCGACATGCTTCACAAAAGCTTCAAAATAAAGGACAAAAGCATCGATCAACTAAAACGAGAAATGTTGGCGTAGGAAATAAGCCGAATATACGCAAAAATACACATTGTACTTGGAGGAAAAATTTACCCATTGTATACACTATACACTGGAATTGCGGTAATTGATAGCACATGCATTTTGGAATCAATTCATCGGTATGTTTGAAGCAGCTAAAAATTTCATCGACTTTGGAAACGGATAGGCGGCCGAATTTTGTTGAACTTAAACTAGTCTATTCGGATATTCTTTTCATTTATTCATCATTTTTGGCCATTCATTTTGATTTCCTCGTTCTTGTATCGCCCACTCAGTCCTTCATTCTCGTCATGCCTCACGCCATTCGTTCGCATTCTTTGCTAGCATTTCCGCTCTTTTTTTTTTTGGTTTTTTCATTCCCCTTTTCGATCACCTATAACTGATCACTAAAAAGGAAATCCCACGATGACGCAGAGAATTTTTTTATAAATTCCTTTTTTAATTTCTGATTACTGTAAACACCAAATGCACAGAAAATGACGCCGGCAAAAATGGAATCTTTAAACACTAAACGCTGCACTCTATCTACGGCATCCGCGTCGTTTTATACAAAGTATTATCAAGGCAAATTCTTTTTTTTTGAAGATTACAGGGAAAGGTACTCCTCTTTCATCAATAAACTCAAAAGTTGCTTGTTTTTTTTATCTTTTAAACGACACACATCGTTTCTGTATCAAATCTGCCGAATTTTGTGAAGAATACTTCCTTATTTTCAAACGACTCAGTAACTTACTATTAAATTCTGAGCAAATTTATATCTCTGGGGTTTTATTTGAGATAATACGGTGATGAAATGTGATCTTGTGAGTATTTCATTGGGAATTGAATGCTGTGCTGCATGATAGAGCAAACGCGCAATTGTTTGAAGTCGACCATATACAAGAACGATGTGTTATATTTATTCTTTTTGAGATTAATGTGTAAATATTTAAAGAATTAAATAAACAAGTGAATAGACGATTCAGTAAGAATGTGAAGAAAAAACAAATACGTAAACAAACGAACAAATAACAAAAATAAACGAAAATGAAGCAGCTGATAAATAATATAAAAATAAATAAATAAAAATAATAGTAAGTATGAAAGTAAGTAGTATAATTTACCGTCTTGGCGGGTATTCATTGTGCGACGTCGTGGCATAGTCACTTCTCCTGTTGCTGCCCATAGGGCGACCTTCTCGAATACGTGTCGATCCATTCGCGCACGAGCCACTGTGTTGCTGCTGATCGTCGGATTCCCATTCACCTCTATCATCGGCGCTTCGCGAACGTCTCAAATTTTATACATCATCTTCACTTCAACGATGGGAATCCACTCAATGATTTCTTTTAATTTATTTTCCCTTCACCCCTTTTCCTCATAAACTTCTATTTAATCGCCTCAAAAAACATTATACGTAAAAATTAACTGAAAAGAATTTAAGGATAATTTGCTCAATAATTTTTTAGTACATCTTCAGGTGTGTAAGAAATACAAGTATGCATTAAAAAATTCACTCTAATTTAATTTGCATACTTCCGAAAGAGTAATTAATAATGCGTCGATTGTATCGATTAATTAAAAATTTTTGATACATTAAGATCATCGAAATATTTCTCTCAAATATTATCATATCAATTATCATATTATTGTCAATGAAATTTGGAAGTCTTACCTGAAAATTAATGATAATCACCTTATAGTTAATTAATCACCTTTTAGAGGTAGTTGAATTCCTAAAAAGAATTAAAAAGAAATTAAATTAAAATCCTACCCAGCTAATATATAAGTTTATTTATAATAATCAATGAGAATATCTCATAAATCATTACCTAAAAAAGGAACACTATGAGCATTATGAGTGAATGTTTGTTGCAATGAATGTTCTTCAAATGTGACTCGCTTGCCGGCAACACAACGACCACTATGCAGCGATGAAAGGCAAGGGAGTGTTGCTGTTCCAGGCACGTCGAGCAATTGCATCGCCGATGATGGATTACGTGGTAAAGGTGGTGTTGGAGGTCTGGGAGGATGACTACCCAATATCCTTGGCCTAAAAAGAAAATAAAAAATAAACATAAATTCAAGGGGTGTTTGATTTCTGTTAAAGAAAAACGTCTGGGTCAATTTTTCTTCTTTTTTTTTTCTTCTTATTAAACAAGTTTTTATTCTTTAAAGAGATAGTCGATACGATCATTTGCTTGCCGTAAGTATCATAATTTTTAAAATGAAAATCTATTTTTACATTTTAAAACATTTAAAATTTATTTCTTTTGCTCAGAATAAAATATTATTCAGGTTGCAGAAATATTTCATTGTTGATGAATACAGCCATAAATATACCGTTTGGCTTTCAGGATGAAGGGTGTGGAAAGTCTTCGATGTTAATGGGTTCTGCTACAACTAGTTGACGAACTAAAAAATTTCATCGCATATAACTGGAGACAACGAATAACTTGATAACAAATAAATTAGTAAATTATAAAAGTAAACAATTGTAACAAACAGATTAAAGAAATATGAAGAAGAAAAAGATAAGAGGTATGATGAGAAAACAATTGATACAAAAGATCTTGCCCACACTAATCATTATTATCGCAATTAACGTTTTATCTTTATTTATTATCGATGGCGATTTCCTATAACAACGGTAATACTCCTATCTTGCATATCATTTGCTCTTTGATATTTGATTGATAAATTTTTTTTTTCTAAATAAATCGATATTATATGAAACGTATACAACTCTAATCAAAATACTTTATTTAATAGTGCTAATAAAAAAGAATTTCATAGAAGAACTTATAAATGGCTAAAAAAAAACGAAACGATCAAAGATTAGCAGTAGCAAATAATTATAACTATTGATCAAAATAGTTGTAAACAACTCGTTTAAATATGATGAAATAAATGCTCAATAGGAAGTTCTCAAAAAATTTTCTTTTTCGAATTTCTGGGAAGAACAACGATTTTTATCGATAAGAGATAATCAGTCAAGAATTTATGAATTTCCATATAGCGCTATTTAGAAATTATTTATTGGAAGCGTTGAAATGAGCTCAAATTATTTATTTTTAATTTATACATTTGTTATGTTACTTTATGCTTATTTATTTGTTATTTAAAGTGAAAAACTTGAAAAAATCAATGAAGACTACTAAGAATTCATAGAAATGTGAGCTAATTAAGTGTTTGCAAATTATAACATCCAAGATATTCCAAAAAAATTGAAGTAGTCACAAAGTATCGGTGAATATTTGTTTAAAAAGGTGATGACCTAATCATTTTAAGGATTAATCGTGATTAAAAAATGTGGATATACGCAAAGGAATTTTCATGATGATGACGTCATTCGTTTTACCTCATAAAAATTTTTTGAATTTTTATAAAAAATTGTGGAAAACTTATCCGCAAATATTTTTACAATTATAATTTCAAAAAACTATATTGCAACAATTATCTCGTTTAAATGTGTTTTTATTTTTATTTTGATAAGAACTTCGATAAGAGATGTAACTCGAAGATCTTTCACTGAACCATGGGGTAATGAGGAATGATTACTATAACCACAAGAATTAGTGCAATCCACTCGAAAAAAAGATTGCTGTAAACGTCAAAATACATGGGACATCCAAGTGCCGGATATATATATAAATATATATATATATATATATATATATATACATATATATATATATATATATTTATTTATTTATTTATTTATTTATTATTGATATAATAACACAATCTGCCTCAGCTATCTAGTAAAAATTTGTGTTCTATGCGGTAATTAAACTTATTCATGTCATAGTTTATTACTCTTCGTACGAATAGAAAAAATCGACTTTTAGGATAACGAACGAAACATGTGTAATACTTTCCAAAATCATAACGCCGTTGAGAGGGATGAAAGATTCGATCGTAAATCATTCACACTTAAATATTCTAAAATGAACTTTCTAGCAAACACAAAGCCACATTCCCATAGAAGAACAAATCCCATGCTGATGATAATCTCATACTAGCATAAGGTTAACAAATTCCCCTCCTTTCTCTTTAATTATATACTGATGATTTTAGGTGGTTGTGAACCCGCCCATGTCAACAAATCACAACCTGACAACCAAAACTTTTCATGACTGGTAGCAGAGATGAGCAGTTTTAAACAGAACAGTAATAAATTTAAAAAAAGTCCAAAATTTGTGCAACAAAGATTCCAAATTAAAGAAATTAACGATAGAATATATGATTGCTAATTGGAGGAGAAATGAAAATAACTGGAGAAAGTGCTATTGGAGTTGGCGGTGATATTCGCTTTCACATATCGTTTGATTAATAACCGATTGCATGAATCAGCAGTAATTAATAAATCGTACAAAACAATTATATATGTATTTTAAATGATTCGACTATCGCATCGATTTTCCATAAAAAAATAAATATTAGATTTTCATGACTCGACAGATGTGCGCATAAAGGAGCTGTTAGTATAAAATCTTTAACAATTTTTTTTTAGTTTCTTTGAATGTCTATTATTCTTTGGGAAGGATCAACATTTATCGCAACTTTACGATCGCTAGATTCCAGGCAATTCCAAGTTCATTGCTTCTGAAGTTGAAAGCCTCGAATAGACGGACAACCAGACAGACATAAATACATACGCGTCGACATAATGTTGCTAAAACGAGTTTTGATGATGCAAATTTACAAAAATGCAACAAAAGCACAATAGAAGCGTCAACGAATAGTTGAATAGTTGTTGTTTACGATTACGGTAATACACAATTATAAGTTAGCATGAATCAGGCAATATATATCAATCAGGTTGTGATTGGCGTTCGCTTCATACATTTTTCATTTCTCTCTTTTCAAAACTTGATTTAGGATAATTACTTTCATTAAAATATGATTGTTTTGGATAATTAAGGTATAATAATAGTAGGAATCTTAAACAGTAACCTGGAATAAAATGTGACAAAAGAATATTCGGCTGGAAAGGTAGAGAAGGAAACGCTAAAAAAGCGGTAAGCTAGAAGAATATACAGGAAAAAGAATGAAGACTATATAAATGAGGGTAATTGTTAAATACAGAGATTAGTAAAGAAAATGGAAAGAAAGGGAGCGGGGAGAGTAAAGAGAGAGAAGAAGAAAGAGAGATGAATGTAGAGGAATCGCAATAAGCTCTCAAAAATCACCTCGGTAAGAGGCGATAATCATGCAGTGCGCCTGTTTCATCAAGTAATTGTCTTGGTCGTCGATGAGGTGATGAGGATCTATGATAGCGTCGACGAGGTCGTTCGAAATTCACATTTGAGACGTTGAATAATGCGAAATAGAACGCCATCGCTTATGAAGTTGTCGATTCGCAAATATGTAAACGCAATGCGTTCGAATTGTTGCTGTGTATTGGGAAAGGCGAAATCACATCCAATGAGGATGGTAGCGCAAATGGGGCGTCCATGTAAGTTGAACGCAGTTTCCCCTTGGGAAAATGGAGGCGGCTGCCACTAACTCAACCAGCCGGTCGTTTTGCTTTTCATTGACGTTCCTCAAAAAGCACTCATTCATGGACGACGATGTCATTTCAAAAGAAGCATTTCAAAACGTTGAAAAATTTTCTTTAATTCCTATCCTTCTTCCCTCCACCTCTTGCTTTCCATTTTCCTTGCCACATCTTCGTATGGTAGACACCTGAAGTAACCAAAAGAACATCGAAACAGGTGTTGCTCGAGAAAACAGAAGACCACTCTGGTGGCAACGATTCATAAAGCTGAATAAATTCATTCGCTGAAATAAACCATACACAGGGTGCTGGGATTAAGGTCGAGGTATATACAAAGGATTTCAGGAGAGCGACCGTCTCCCCCCCCCTCCTCCACCATTCTTTTGCGGGCTGAGGTAGCTTCAGGCCTCACCTCTGCGGTCCTGATTGGTGGGGAAGATGCTAAAGCACAGATGAGCTACAGCCCTCGAAGGCGGGCAACCCCACCCAGCCATTGCCGGCCCATAGGGACTGCCGAGATCACTGAACGAGTCATTGCCACTATGGCGCTCTCTCAAGGGGCAATGGTGGCGCCCTAGTTGAGGCCATCTCTATTAAAGCCTTACTAAGAAGAACATTGGCTGATCCGTGCACAACTTTTATGAAATATTCATACAAAATCTACCTCTCAGTGAAAAAGTATATGTGAATTCACTTTAACTGGTTTGCTTTTTTTGCAAATTCAAACCATAACGGATAAACCTAGAAAACTAGTAAATAAAATTAGTAAAAAAGTGTACAAACCTAAAAAACTCAATAAATCGCATAAATTCCACAAGTTGTGATGACTGGCAACGTACAATTAATTTTGGACAACAAACACTAATGTGATCATGTTAGAAAAAGAAATTGAATTTATCAAGAAATATAATTCACGATAAAACAATGGTGATATGAAAGCATGATTCGGGAAAAAGGAAGAGAGAGGCCACATGGGGATGGAATATAAAATCTACGATAGTTGTTTCTCAATAAACGTTGGTGTTTTATATTTTAACGATAAGTGCTCTCTTCATTCCCGAACGTTACCATTATTATCTTTTGCTAGTGAAACAGAAAATTTCGATTAAATCTGCTTATGAAAGTTGCACAGTGCAATCACCAATGCAAATGATAGTGCTGTTACTATTATTAGATTAATTTAAATAGGCATTTTATACAGATTTCTGCAAAATATGCATTATGGAAGTGTTCATGTTTTACATTTTTGCATTTTACTGTCTGCCTGTTTGTCTGCCTGTCCGTCTGATTGTCTGCCTGTCTGTCTTCCTGCCTGCTTGTCTGTCTGTCTTTGTTCGTCTGTGTCTGCCTGTCTGTCTGTCTCTCTGCCTCTCTGTCTGTCTGACTGCCTGTCTCTCTGCGTGTCCAGCTAAAACTCACAAGCGTATCTTCCTAGAAACAGTAAGTGCCGTCCATCCATTGCTAGTCCCGCAAGGGTTTAGGCTGTGCAGTAAATATCGTAGCCTAGCGGGTTATGGTATATTTCAATGAAGAGCATAATGCTAAACATAAAACAATCCATCTATTACGGTGTATTTCAATTACAAGCAAGGCAATATGCACAGCGCTTTCCATGTAAATTGAACGTATAATGTAGACTGTATAGAATTGCGTAGAATATAACATTATAGAATTAAATGAGGATACCCTCCCACCCCCAACAGCACCGCCATGTTCCGAAAAAAAAAAACACCCTTCTGCTAATGGTCCCGTCGCGGACAAATTTGAAAAGCCCGCAGGGACATCCTAATTATAAACGCATCATAAAGCAAACATTTACAGCTATCAATAACACAAGAATTAAATTCGAAAAGCACAAACCGAATAAAACCAAAGAAGTGGACGATCACATATGAGTCACAACATCTACAGCTTCCATTCGGCCATACCAGTGGCCACAGTTATACATGAGGTCATCTTTAAAAACGGCAAGCAGGCGATAACCTGCCCGACTGACCAACGACAACCAAATATGGCAAAGCGTCTTACACCTAGAAGCTATCATCACGACAATTTCCCTCACACTGGACAGCGAACTATCCGCCCTCTATCAACATCTAGAAACACCCTAAACTACGAGGTTAAATCGATTCTTATTGAGAAGCAGCAAAATTTCAAATTACGAGTGCGCAGGGCAACGCGAACGGTGAATACTTTCTAAACATCGATTTAAATTCAGTGGTTTAACTGCTTTAACCTCCTGACCCTCGAAAAAGAGTTAATCTCCACCTCACTTGCCATCAGCGTGCTAACAGTAACGGACAACAACCTCCATACCAAATACAACCCGCGATAAACAGCGAACCCCACCTCACATACAAGCAATGAATGTGCGGCATATTAGACATTAAATTCAATGAGCGACGCTGACAGCCGTCACCTTGTATACATCCAACGATGGGCAATATCCTCTACCTTGCACACAACCAGCAATAAGTGAAAGCCGCCACCTTACGTACAAACAGCAATAGACAATTCTGGAATTGCATCAATAAAAAAATTCATTTACATCTTTACTTACGTTTAAATCAGTTGGTTTCCCCACTGCTTATGGAAATAATACAATGCCTAAAGATGTCAACGAACCTATAAGGGTTGAATCCGGAATCGCCGAACATTGCATACAACAGCAAAATTTAAAATGCTGAAAAGGATTCCAAGGCTTCAAGCAGAAACTGACAATATCAAGAAATTCAGTTCCCTCCTACGATACAACCAAACAGTTGGCTGGCCGCCCGATAGATGCTGAAAACTGTTCGGAACATCTCTATGATGATATCAACGCTCCCATAAGACAGCGTTCACTAAGCTAGCAAAATTTAAAAACTACGTTCCTCGGGAATAAATCGTTACCTAATTCTAAGCAAATTTAGAATAAATGCAAAACGTGTCGATATGGGAGAATGAGTGCAAACTCTATCATTTGTTCAACCGAATACGCTTAAACTTAACATTTCGAGTGAGCTTCATTTTCTGCTCTATTTTAGAGCTCAACTTTCTTCTACTTCAAATTTTAGGTGTGAAGAATTAGTGCCATTCCGTTTAGTGAAAAATCGAACTCAAACATTAGAGATAAATGAAACTGCTAGGCGAGAAAATATAGCTCGAAACATATTCCCACTTAAAAATGACCAATCTCCTATAGCACTGATTTTATACAAAAGAATTTTTACGGGGTTTATAAATGAGCATAAACGGTAACTGATACGTCCAATATACTCCCACTGAAACTGTCTAGCATCATGCAAAAGAATACCGCAGATTCATGAATGAAAATCTGTAGACATTCACAAATAGCTTCCGCTAAATGCTATCGGCATATTAAAATAATGCAAATCACTAATGAAACTTTTCCGCTTTAAGACAGACATAAAGTAAACACATTTAATGTCCATATGGTTGAGGATTAAAACGGAGCATTACATATACTGAAATCCAAGAGGAATCATTGGCACAATATGACTTAATACAACCGTTATTCTCTACCCTTTTACTTCTTCCCCTCTTCGAGTAAACGCGTAATTTGCCTTCTAATAACAATACTTTCAGAAAACATAAGACACAGCCACTTACGGGAAACTCTTCTACCTGTACTTTTGTACAAGTTCAAAAATCCCCAGAAGACCGATTTCCGCCCTTCCCATCCTTCATGTGCGAGCATATGCGACGAACGGTCCGCAAGCGATCACCTTGTTGGTCAATCAGGCGCAATCAGCCAAAATTGATTTAAGTAAGTATCAGTCAATGAAGCGATCACTTTGACATGGCCTCTTTTAGAAGCTGACCATAGAGTGTGCCAAAAGTGGCTCTATTATGCTCGACAATACGTGCAAAATGTGCCGTCACTGCAGTCAACTCTTGCTGAACCATCGAAACACCAGCTGGAAGGCGTTGTGCTTTTGATGACGAATCACCTGAGATCATCGACAATATGAATGCGTTCATGCGAGAGCCTAAAATTTGCATTCACTGAGTTTGACAATTTTAGAACCACAGTGATTGCTAAAACCCCTAATAAAAACTCTAAACCGGACGTATCGCAGCAAGGAATCAAAGCCTCTGATTCAATAGGATCGTCTTACAAAGAAGTAATAATATTGTGCGCTTGGTGAAAATAATATGGCACTATACACTTTAAAAAGTACTCCAAACATGTCTCTAAATGTATTCAAGTAACAGGTGCATAAATCGTGACAGATAGACCAGGTAGCAAGAATATGTCTTCCACCGATGCTGAAAAGACTTCATTATCCCTCCTCCCTGCCCCACTTTCGCATGAATGCACTTGTCAATAATAACATAAATGAGGTGAACAGAACAAGGCTTACGCATGAGCTTGCGAACTTGGTTGTTGGGATCAGCAACAGCAAGGATTTGTGCGTGTAGTGCAACTTTCCTCTCATCCGTCCATACACCACATCCCAATTCCTTGTAACATTTTTCTACAGCATTCTCGCATTGCACAAATACTGCTTCCAATTGCTCTTTTAGCTTACTGAAAAAAATTTATTTCCGCTTAATCAACAACGAGCACCATCTTCAACAGTTTCAACAACTTAATATTTTCCTTTGTGCATACTGCTTTACTATTACTCTCTTATAAAATCCTATATAAATTCATGACAACCGACACAGTCGATCGTACATTTGATAGTCGAATGGACAGACAAGCATGAAAGAGCGGAAATTTAGTATTGATCTGAAAGCGCATTCTTACTTATAACGCTATATTTATTTGTATTTATTTAACACTATATTATTTGTACAACCGACTTTCCATCTCCTAGTGGCTCTCAATCGGTGGCACAAACAAATCAATCCATCAAGAAACCTTGTACCGGTACTACTCTGGACAAAGCCACTGAGGTTGTAATTCCCTCAGAATTTTTTGGGTATGTGTTTATTGAAACGAATCTTATTTTGTTCACAAGTTTCCGGTAAGTGCAACGATAGTCTGTAATATTTCAGAATGCAAAAAAGCAAGTCCTTTTCCAAGAGTTTCTTAATGGAAATGAAGAAGTTTATCGAAGAGAGAGGAAGAAAGGTTCCTGAAACGGCGATTCAGGAGGTACAGTATATTCAAAGGAAAATGTAATAAAGACTTTAAAATCTATACGCTCCGTACTATTCCTTATGTTGGTCTCACGGAATTCACAGGTGAGACAATCCTCTACAGCTAATGCCCCTAATGCTGCTACAATGTTCCTAACTGAATTAAATGACCACATACATCCTTATCAGTACGACTCATAAAATACGCCCTATTATCCTTTTTTCCCCATAAACTTTCATTTTTCCCATGAAAAAAACCAATAAAAATAAACAACAAAAAAAAATAAATGAAAATATTAAAAAAAAAACAGAAAATTTCTATACCTGCGTTCAATGCAATTGGTGATAATGAGAAGTTGATTTTTGAGATCCACTTTGAAAGCATTTCGTTCACTTACTTCCTTACCAGCAAGATTACATGTTATGAGTACACATGATGTACAAATAATCAATTGCAGTAATTTCTCGCCCAATTCTTCCAATCGAAAACGATCTATCTATAATATGCAAAAAAAGAAAAAAACTATACGATCTAAACAATAATCAAGTAAATAATACTCCCCAAATAGTTCAATTTAAGTGAAGTTCATCGTTGACGGTATAATTAAAATAAAGGTAGTAAATAAAAAAAGCTTGATTTTAATAAAATTTTATCGGATATATAAAATTTAATCAAAAACGAAACTCATTTTGCTCCTAAGGTTAAGCATAGGGAGGTTCAAAAAGTTGAATAATTCAAGTTTTTTGATGTAACGGGTGGTATTCAAAGTACTATTCCAGCCCACTCGCACTAATATTCTAAAATAGAGATTTCTCAATAATGACGTGGTAATAAAAAAATATCTCAAACGTTTTTCTGACCCTATGGTACAATAAGAACCGTTCAGGATCCTGCTTCATGAAGTCAACATCTTTTAAAATCCTATGCATGCTGTTGACTCAATAATCAGAACTTACTAAGAGGAAACGGTATGAAAGGCAATCATTCATTAACAGATCATTCCGATGTCAGAGTTTCTATATATCGAAATTTTCCTCCCCCCCCCCCCAATTATTGCCAACAATTTTATTTATTTAGCACCGGCTGCCAACTTCTGACAGTAATTCCGCATAATAAAGCCCCATAATGTGACAGTAAATGTGCCTTTTTCGAGTAGTTTATCAAATAAATATAAAACAATATAATAATGCAATAATGAAGTAAAAAATTAATAATTACCATGAGAGTAGTTGGATATGAGTGAAATACACTCCAATCAAGTAGTTCCAAATAAGCGCGGCTAATAATTGCGCTTACTTCACTATTACTCAAATCCTTAAAGCATATTCAAATAATTGTTGCATTAAAATTTCATTTTTATTTTATTAAGGCAAACCGAATATTAGAAACTGATACGAGTTTTCTTATAAAATAAAAAAATTTTATCAATGAAATTGGATCTCTCTCTCTCTCTCTCTCACTTATTACGCAACGTCCTTTTCCGTTCGATTTCTTTCACGGCCTTGCTCTTAGATTCACTATGAAGATAAGATAGGGGAGAAAGGGAATGGCGAATGAATCGTACATCTCTCGTTGCATAAATAAAATAACTGCCCAGTATCAGTATCTGGTAAGATGAACAAGTCGAGGCAAATACCTATATTTGACAACACTTCAACGACAGATGCACTGACTACCACGATCAATAATTCCGCAGAAACAACATAAACCTCCCCTTATCCTTTTTAAAGAAACCAGAACCACAGAAATTCAAAGTCAAAAATCGATTCACTTTGTAAAACAATTCCATTATTCTACATTGTTGCGGATTACTTCTATCACGCGAAACTACAACGACTCCGAGCACATCCATGCAACGCTTTTAAACACTATGCTGAACTTGTTCCTTTGGTTAAAATCAATATGTAATCAAAAATGTGAAAGAATGAGAACAAACCCCAAACATACGGGTGATAATAAACCAAAACAATGCTATGCTCTTTACGATTTCTATGGAAAGAGAAGGAATTGTTTAAATCCCCTTACAGATCCCCTTAAAACAGCCTTTGGCCTTAATCCAAGTTGAGGTGAGAATTCTTGGGCCTTAAACTTCGAAGCTGAGGTCGCACACGATATAATGCACAAATTAGAGGGCTAAGCCAAATCAAAAGACCTCACCTCGAAACGTTTCTTCGCTGAAGGCGACGCTGACCCACTCGCCGTCTCCTCGTCAGCATCGAAGTGTCTCATTAACCAATCGGTTATCGCTATACGCAAATCTGAATTCAGAATAAAACTGACACAAGCAAACAGAAAATACAGCTTTATTTGTGTTTAGCGATCAACTCTCTTTAACCCTTTTCCTTCCTCTCTCCAGCTCTCTTCTCAATAGCTATCAGCCACTCCACTCCTTGCAGGTACTGCAAGGAAAACTGCAATCGGCTTTTTAGTCGCATTTACCTCATTAAGGCAAATTAGAAAGGATCTACAAGCGAACACCTTTTTATCAGCGGAGATGGACTCAAAGCCAGAAGCGATTGCCAGCTGCATAAACTAATGTACTGGCTCAAGCTGGTAAAGTAGAGCCACGTTGGCAATCAACTGTGCTCGTCGATTTCTCTTTTCCTCACAAGATGATGGAGACATTGAAGATGTTGGTCTCCGAAGTGAGTCCAAACAAACTAATTGAAGCGTTTAAAAACAGCAAAATGAATTTATATAAAAGGTGGAAATAAAACTTGTGATGAGATTTCCATGAAGATCATGGGACAGTATCGGCAGAGAGAAGCAATCTGAGGACAGCAGCTATATCACCATAAAGGAAGAACTCTTCCATAAATACCTCGCCTCTTCTTTCACTATCCTAGGAACCCACCGACCGCCCCCCCCCCCTTGAACATCTCAGCAGAATAGTGTAACTTTAGAAGTGATAGGAAAGACAATCAAAAAAATTATGAAGGCGTCTGGCAGTTAGCAAATTAGCAGATAAGCCAGTAGCGATGAGAGGAAATTTGAACGAGGATAGAGGAAAGACCAGATATTTAAACGTTATATCAATCAAACTCGTAAAGAAACAACGATTGGGGAAGCGCACTTGGTCGTCATAGTGATATCGTTGCACGATATTGCACCAACACTTTACTAGAAGCTTACAGCCAGATTCAGAATTAGTGGATATGCCAGATCTTCCTTGGGCTCAGGGAAATTTGAAAAGAGGCCAAGAAAGCTACTAGGAAGCTGCGTATCACAGCTAAGTTTTGAACAACAGAAGTTATTCAGTGTCAGCATCTCAGAACAGGAGCTTAATTCGCCCTGCTCTCCTCTCTCCATCCAAACTTGACATCTGGGGAGTGCCTAAGCTTCATTAGTACATCGGTGAAAGCAATGCGCTTCCCAAATGATAAAATTTCGAAATCGAATAAACCTTAATGAAAAAATATGCAAATTGCAGAATCGTTTTCACCACTAAATTTGCATAGCTGTACGTTGAAGAATACATCGAACCCGAATTCTACAGTGCCAGTCAGCCGGAAAACAAACAATTCTACGTAAATTTAATTGTACCCTCCTGCCGTTTTTCTTATCTTTACCAATAAATCAAAAAATATGACTAACCGGGATCGGCGTCCATAACCTTCAAAAATTGCTCCAATTCATACTCAGCGGAATATGCCTCAATGACAGGACGATTTTGTTTCAAATAGAAATTAGCCATATCCACTTTCATCACCTCCAATAACTCGCATGTGTTTCTGCAAAATAAAACATCAAAACAATATAAATATCGAAGAAGACTATAACTCACAACTAGAAAGTAATTAGAAACACCACTATGACCTCATAACAAGCTTTGGAGTTTAGGATAAGCTCCAATATACTCCGGAGCTTCTTTTCCTATAGTTCCACTAGAAAATACAACAAAACAAACCTCAAAGTTTCAATTAAATCTTTTGCGTGACGAATTTTATTAAGCTGTTCCTCTCTGCATGGAGCGCACAATCGACTCAACAAATCGACCAAATAAGCGGAAAGGCGAGCAACATCAATACAACCCCTCTCGAGTTGCTGCTTCAGGAGTGTTTCATCGAGTTGGGACTCCACTTCGGAGAGTAAACGAATACGATCAGCTGGGATTATTTCGAGTATCATCTGCAAATCACTACAATTAGACAGCATTGAAACAACATCTAGCAAGAGGGATTATTTTAAACTGATCGCTCTCTAAGACCTGTAGTCCCAATATATCAATTTTGGTTCTGAAAGCAATTGCTTCTTGAAAATATGTAAATATATAACATAAGCGATTAATTAACATGTATCAACACTGCATATCAGTATCTAAACTATATAATTGTTGGCGCTTCATGAAACTATGGTGAAGACTGCAGTCACTGCAGACAAACCAATATCGATGAAACCACATATGCAGCCGGTTGACTGCAACGACATGACTGAATACCAGACTTTAAATTCACCGACGGAATCCATATTTGGGCTACATCATGCAAGCTCATATATTTAAGTTTATGCACGGATGGACTGCCTACCGTCCAAAAACTTCTGCAAAAATAGCATAAAGGATCATTCACTACCTGTACGGCTGAAAAAGAGGGAAAAAAGGTGAGTGAGCAAACGACTAGCAAGCAGATATTGTTGTGAACGTTTATTCACACATAAGGCACAACATAAGAAAACAAAAACAGAACAAGTAAAATAGGTTCGAAGTTCGGAAAAAGTGAAAAAAAAGATAAAACAGCCTAGAATTCGCGAAAAAAAGATGAAAACGTATGCCAAAATTTTTAGTAGTTTAGTTTAATCGAAGAATAATCTTTAATGGATTGGAATAGCAACGTTAAATTTGAGGTTCGGGAAAAATGGCAAAAATTTCTGCAGAATTGAAGTAAGGATAGATTCTGGTCACTTACTTAAGATTCACTATCACTTATGAAAATTCCATCAAAGGGAAGTTATGCATATCGTTGTTTCACTTATGCAAGATTCACTGTCACTTATGCAAATTCCATCAAAGGGAAGTTCGTGTCACTGATATATGCACATCGTTGTCTGCGCCCCACTACCTCCGCCGATGCCAACTTAACTATACGACAATCAATACAACATGGATTTGGCAATCGCATAAAAATTCCATCAAATTCAACAATCGAAACATCAAAAATAATAAACAGAAACCTAAGAGCAATTTTAAAGATGAATTTCATCTTATAAGTCATACGTTTCAATAATTTTATTTGAAAGTAGAGATAAATAAATATATGCATCATTCAAGAATGACCTTTTTGATATCCGGCAAAACACCGAATGCATGTGAATAATCCGGTGGGTCGTGATTATTGATATCGTCACGTAGTTTATCCCAAAATGCTCGATGCATACACTCCTTGACAGCCTTTTCAACAGGATCCGATGGTGTAGTGCTAAATTCGAAATCAGCATTTAACGAGATCTCATGCACTAATGCCATATTCCCGAGTGCTGCCGACATATCCAATAATCGATCACGTTCAACGAAACTTGTTGGTGAACCACCTACAAAATAGTACTGAGATAAGCATATCATCATAAATGGTTAGAGCTGTAGCAAAAGCTAGTGGGAAATTAACTCCCTCTGTTCCTTCATCGCCTGAGCCCTCTCTTAGGCTCCGGAGCCCATAGGATAATTATGGAAATTCGCCTCGCCATGGCATATGATAAAAGAATCTTTAATTGGCTGCAGACTTATCTGAATAAGGCTGCATTGACGAAGTCAAAAATGCACTATTTCCTCGCAATATATTTTTCTCTCGATAGATCATTGCTCGAATATTTTCTCATCTCTGAATCCAGCCTCAACCCCCCCCCCCTGATATTGCTCTTAATATTTCAACACAAGCATTAGCGATTCTCGATAGGCTTATATTCAAGTTCCAATACTTATCTATACCGCCTATGAAGTTTCTCGGGGACAAGCGAATCTCTGTTGCCCAAAAACAACTCTTACATTGGTTCCTAAATAGATTCTCTGAACGAAAAATTTCTTATATTATCTGGTCGTGATGTCGATGATGACAAATTAAAGACATTTTTGAAGCGTTTCCTAATTCACGAAAACATTCTCTCAGAAAATTGAAACGATGTGTTACCTTCTAAGTATATCCTTTATTGTCGTATGGAACAAGCTGGTAGAGAGGAATATTAACCATCCCATAGAGGTATACCCTTAAGGCAGCAATTTATATGATTCTCTTGTTTATGTTCAAATTCAAATAAAAAAATTACCAGCAACCCATGAAGGGAATTGAGTCGTTTCAGTACCTTCAACAGGTAGTCTCTCTGATTCCACTCGTTTACGTTTAAGTTGACCACTCGATGAGGATGATGGCTCATTTGCGTTTTCGTCACCTTTATGACCCTCTGATGTATGCGTACTAGTCCCGTTGTTGTCTACCTCACTATTGCAACCCTTCCCTTCGTTGTCTTCCAAAGGCATTTCTATCTGAAATAGGCACTTATTAAATAAAGCCAATAAACACATTATAATGGCGAAGACTCTGATATCGTAAATAAGATGCGATTATCGTGACAATATCAATACTGCTGGAATCTTTTGAGATGTCGGTAATTTTTAAATATACGACACTCAAATGCACTTGTATAGTTGATATGTTTGCTTAGCGACACTGGTATACCATGATGGCCAATGAATGTTCGAGTGCTCCATTCCCTCCTCTCTTTTCCCTCAAAATAGGTCTCAGTTGGGAAAGATCCTTCATATTCCAGGTGGAATTGACAGGTAAGTAATAGTAGATCGTAATTCTGGTAGTCATTTTTTGAACAGAGGAGAAAGGAATATCATTAACTTTACAACCTATTAGTTATCAATAAAACGGTCTCAAATCGCAAATTCACTAATTTTTGTCAACGTTCTACCATTATTACAATCATTTTGCGCTAAAAATCTTATAGGATTGTTCACTCCTTTACTGCATTTCCCACTGAAAAACCTGAGATAATGATGAGCAGTAATGCATTGGATCGGGATACAGAAAAATCGTCCGGGAGCCTGCCGAGCCCAATCAGTCTCCATACCCATGAGGCTTATGGTGCCTAATTCTTCTTCCTTTGCCCTTTATGGATCCTTCCAAGCAAATTCTGTCAAGTGAGCGTAACATTGAGGGATAGAAAGAGATGGTAGTAAAGAGATAACCGCATACCCCAAGACTGTATTTCATATTTCAGCGCATTTCACAGTGAACATAATGAAGTGAGACTTACTTGGGTTGATAGGAAATTAAAACCAAGTGATTCAGAAGGTGTTCAACTATGTGATAATGAATTAGATCCGGTCCCAATCCCCACAGGATAATCGTTTCGGCCTGCCCAGTGTCGGGTTTTTAATAGGTCCGTTAAATTCGGGGGTTTTTAAAAATAGATTTACTTCGTTATCAGTCCCCTACTCAATCGTAAATGGATCAAGACCAAATTTAACTGAGATCCCACCATCCTCCTCCCCTCGCGACATCTTTTGGGATCTCTCTAAATCTCCCATGTTTTGCATGGTGCATGATCTCCATTACCTCCCAATATTACAAAAATCGAGTCACAGGAATCACCAAAAGCTGTGGGAATTCGTCTCCAAATTGATGTAGGGTTTATAGTTCCACTCGTTATTTATGTTTTCAGTAGTTAAACCTGACGAAATGACCACAAATATTTGAATCTCTCAAAATTGGTGGTCATATCTCAAAGTTTTATTATTGACTGAAATGAATAAAAACAGCAAAATTGCAAGCGCTTAGTTCCGTTTCGTATGCCAAATTCAACCAAATAGGTCAAAGGTCAAAGGCACTCGACTGGTTAAATACTGAAGGATTCCCCGTTCTAATAAAAACTTTAAAAAACTTTCGATTGCTTCGACTTTTTTTTATAAACTAAGTGGAAATTTCTGGAATATTATAAATAAGACAATGGAAGGCGCTACATGCACGATTGCATACTGCGGTGTCCACTCTTCAAAGCCGTCAGATCGTTGGTAAACTTCCAGTAGTGGTATCGCGATGTTCTGGGCTGGCTAACCAGAGAAAGCTTTTTTTTTTGGTCGGGGATTTCAGCCCTGCGTGACTTTCTTAGGTGATCACTTGCTATCGTGTAAGAGATGACCCTCAGGGTCAAAGTTTTCGATTCTCGTAGCCATTAATTTGAGACCTACGAAGTTTGACGGCGATCCGATTACTTGGCAGGGGAAGGGGCAAAGTAATATCCAATAGTAACAATTGCTCTAGAGTTGAGGGACTTTTTGAAAGGAAGAAAAATTTGACGCTTAATTTATAAATATTTAAATTTCAAAACTTATGCCGCAACCGAATAACACTCCAACTGTCAATAAAAACACTGCAATGCCTCTTGTTTGATCGCTAATTCATTGTCGTAGAATATTGCACAAGTCGATGCGTACGTACTTCAGTCTTTGTTAGTGCAGTCTTGGGACTTCAATTGCCCCACTCCAAGCTATAAGCTACCGTATCTTTGCTATAAAACCCCATGATCACATCTTTCAACTCCAAAATTTGTAAATGAATTTTGGAGATTTTGAATTTGCCGTGCTGAGAAAAATCGGCACACCTACAATCGTTTCGAGATTCGATTCATCTATTGCAGCGCTATAATTCTCGTAAATATTCCTGTCACCGAATTAGTACGATAAATTTCGCTTGTATGAGGTGAAACATTCTCATTGTTGTACCTATTGCTTCCATTATGCATCCCCAAGGCCGAATTGTGCATAAAATTTTTGGTGAGTGGCTTAAAACATTCTTGATGCACTGTTGTAAACGAGAAGAATACAAGGAATGAGCATATAGAAATAATTCATAATTGGCAAGTTTTACTTCAACTTTTTATTACTCTAAAGAGATTCACTAATTTTAATCTAAATTTCCCTCTCGCTTCAATTTTGTTCCGTTTGTGAGTTTTGAGAACTCACTAGCGCAGCATAAAAAATATGCTTGATGCGGCGAAATGTGTATTGCATTTTCATAAGATTTCATTTCAAAATTCCTTTACAATTCGTGAGAAATGTAAAAAAACCCCACTAAGGTTTACATTTCTTTTCAATGGTTTCAATTAAGTGCTCAATGCCTCTTTATTATAAGACGATAGACGCTTAAAATTTTTTCGAGTCTTTCATCGTCTGATCTCATCGATCAAAAAAATTTCAAGTCGAAAAATTCATCGTCTAATTGCGTATTGCTTCTTTAAAATCGCGAAATTAATGGCCTATCTCATTAACAGCTGGTTCGAACAGGTGGGAAAGGGGGGAGGAGGTGTTAGACCGTCTTGCAATATCTTTGCTTTTCTGATATTCATGTCGAACACAAATCAGCTCTTATAAAATTCGCCGATCAAACTGGTAGTGGTCAGTCTCATCGATCTATGCTTTAATCGTTGATAATCAAAAGTCGGCCAGACGAGCTTCTTTCACTTTTGGGTTTTCTAAATGCGTAGGCGAAATTCAGGATTTTCGGAAATATTGGGATCTTCAAAAAATCTAAACACGGACAGGGTTCTTTATCGTTTGACCACTACAGCATGTTTGATCTTTGCATTGAGATTGAGCGCGTTGCATAGAACGTTCTAAATTTTGCAAAATTCCAACCACAAACTGGGAATTGAGGAGACCACCGTCAATTTCTGTAGTCTTCAATGGAAAATCCGAAAAAATTCGCGTTATTTTACTAAACGTACCAATTTCGACGCGATATATCAGTAAGTTCGACTGATTGAATAATAAATATTCCCTAATAAAATAATAAATATAATAAATAAAGGAAACATACGCAGCACAGTCGTTAATAAGTAAGCACACTCGCGGCTGTCAATAAATGTTGCAAGGTTGACAGTGTTGAGAATGTAACGAGTTACAAGCTTTACACTGTTAGCATCTCATAGTCAGCCACTCATTGACAGCCGACTGCTAGTAATAATATCAATAGCCGATCAGCTCAGTTGGTACGGCCCAATTCCGACCCTCTCTCGAGAATGGGAAACACACCGATAAACGCTGCGATCAACAATGGACAATAACTGATCCATTTAGGGTTTTATGTGGATGCTATGATGTTACATAAATTTGCATTTCCGCGTAACATGCAAATGAATAGAATATTTCGCATAGTTTATAAATAAATGAATCTATTTTTACTATCTTCTTGTTCATTTTTATATTTTATTTTGCACTCATAGTTCTCAAATAATCTCATGTTTTTAATTAATGGTGCATTTATGGGTTTAAATAATTTTACATATTATGCAAATAAATGAAATATTTTTACATCATATGCAAATAAATGAAATATTTTTACATCATATGCAAATGAATGCCTCGTTCAATAAATTCACTTGATGCAATAAGGTAACAAAATTTATGACTGGGAAAATTCGAATTTTAAATATATAACACATTTGCGGTAACCTCACAAATAATGATTATGTTGGAGCCTATTTCATTTAGTTGTTTTTTTTTTTTTTTTGTTCACGGCAATGATTTCGCATATGTTGTCGAATTTATGGCCGATCATTTCAGCATTTCATTTAATATCGGCGATGAGTTTGAGGATTAGGGAGAGGAGGAGAGGAAGGAACTGGTTGCCGAGCCATTATGCATCCAACGTAGTAAGGTGCTCATTTCTAACTTCATTACTATTTAATTTTTTATGTTATTTTTTTTTAAATTATACGAAAGTACTGCTTAGATTATTTATGCAACCATTTTTTATTCACAAAGATAAGCTTTGATAATATTACTTGATCAAATTAAATGATAATCAAATTCTTATTCATATGTTGGACTGATATAAATAGAGGAGTGTTTACGCAACAACATATCAATGAGCTTCTTTCGTTTTTCGATTTGAAATACAAAACGAACAACAATGATTTGGTAATGCAATTCACTTAAGCTTTGATGCTCTTTTGTGATTTTCTTTCAAATGGGTCTCTTTTTTTTGGAGAAGGCTGGGAAGGTAGGGTAGGGAGGGAGAGAGGAAACGAAAAGGATGGGTAGTGAATGTCGCTTACGCAATATTTCAGTTTACTATTTAACGATTACTCAATGCTTCAACCTTCATAAACAACGTAGTAGAAAATTAGGTTTCCTTTCATATGCGAGCTAAACAATATTAATGCCTTAAATTTGTTGCAATGATCAATACTACTTGACAAGTACCAAGTGGAGATAAGCTCTAACTGATAATCACTGGGAAAATAGACAGCATATTAATGCTACGCTCTACAACTCACAATATGCGTAAACCGTTCACCCATTCAAATAAAAAGAATAGGTCATTGGAATCGAAAATAATCAAACATTAGTGAATATTAAAATGCCAAATATGTAAAATGCTTCCTATGTTTCAAATGAACAAAAAAAAAAATAGGAATTAGAATTATGGTTCATATTTGAAGCAGAAAATCTTTGCTTATGAACGAGAATGGCTTAATTAGTATAAATATGAAAAAGTGCACAAAAACAATTATAAATATGAAAAAGTCCACAAAAACAATTATAAATATAAAAAAGCCCACAAAAAAACAATTCTAAATACAAAAAGGACCACAAATATAAAAAAAAAATATCGCCCGTCGAACCCTTCGACTTCTACGGCTTATCCTGCGTCCTCAACTTCTACGTTGAGCTGAAGCTAAGTTTTTCAATATTCTTTATTTTAGCTGGCGGTTTCCCCAGACCCTTCCATGCACAACATTGGGGAGAATAAGAGAATTAGCTAGCGGTTTTAGATGTTCCGTTTAGTGCAAAAATCTGCATCAGGTGATTGTAGACGGAGAGTTGGAGTTCTCCCTAGAGTAGACCTGTTGTATTACCTCAGCCAGCGGCTGAATGCTTGAAATGTTTTGTTTGAAGTGGCCTGGGTGAAATTTGTTTAATGTAGCCCCGCATGAGTCATGAATCTGCATTCATATGGTACATAAAGAGTATGTTCTCTTTCATACTAGCTTTCTGCATCCTTTTCAAAAACTGCTGCTCAGCGGCAGGAGCAGGTGCTAGCACGGATGAGGCCGCTTTTTATTGCGGGAACTATTTGCCATTCCGGTCCAAAGAATAGATACATATTTGGACAAGCCCTTAAAACAATTTGACTGGATAAAGACTGTAGGAGGTTATTTATGGTTGATGTAGGGCATCCAATATCGATGAAGTGGGAGAGATTTACCGTTGGAAGTTGGGTTTTGTGCACGATAGCAGATATCTCTATCCAACCAAACACTCTATAACGTTCCCTTAAATCAGTTGCGAGGGGGCACATGATCTATCTGGAAATGACACCAGATAGAGGTTACGATTTTTTCTATCACATGGAGGAAACGACCATTTCATTTACGAGAACTAGTTAAGCAGGATGTAAAGCAAAAAATAGACTATTATGGTCGTGGGTGAAAGATGAATTTTTTTTTAATTTTTTAATCTACCGGAAAAATTTAGAATCTTTCCAGTGAATAAATAAAATTATCACTTTCAGTGAAAATGAATAAAAAATTCAGCCATTAAAAAGATTTTTTTAGGAACCAGAAAAGAGAGAAAAATTGAAGAATTGTCTGGGAAATTTAAAGTTAAGGAAAAATTTACAAAAAAACGAATCTAAGAAAGAAGTTATTCATTCTGGAAAAGCAGGGTGGTGCCGACGTCGGGCGTTTAGTTATTTGCAGGACTGTTTTGGATTAACCGACGTCACGTTCGACATCCAGCGCAGGAAGGACGACGGGGACAAAAGGATTGATGAAGAGGACGGGAGATCGACGACGAAACGTGCAATTAATCTTGATCCACTTTTTAGATTCTAATAGTCGTTTAAAGAATCGAAATACTGCACTTAAACCTTCCATATAAAAGTTCTTCCTCACACAGGTCGGATCATTCGTAGCGGATGACAAGGAAATTATTCAGCAGATCACTTATCTTCTGACTTTTCAAGTTTTTTTCCTGCTCCACACTGTTCACTACATTTTTTAGTTTCTTGAATTTAAGAAATTTTAGAAAAGAATGGCTTTCTACACAACTAAGATTATTTTCAGTTCAGAAAATTTAGAAATATTTTTAGATTTTTAGAACAATTAAGTTCTTTATACTTGGAATCTCAAGGAATTTGGAAATTCGATTTTTTTTAATTAAAAAATTTTTTTACTCGACTTCTAAGTTTCTTTTTCCTTATTTAGAAGTCTCCTATTTGTTTAAAAAATTGGATTTCTTGTCAAGTTTTTGAAATCAGCACTTTTTTAATTGAAATTTTTTTAATTTTTTAGTTCATTTGAAAAATTCAGAACCTTTTTCAGTAAAATAAAAAATTTTGCCCACTTGAAAACATTTTTTTCAGAAATTAGAAAAGAGAAAAGATCTAAAACTTATTCAGAAAATTTGAACGTGAAGAAAAAATTTCGAAAAAAATAAATCTAAGAAAAAATTTCTTCTTCATTGTGGAAGAAACAGTGTGATACCGACACTAACCGTTTAGTTGTTTGCAGGACTGTAAAGGAGTCGGTGTGGCGTCAATATCGACGTTCAACCGACAGAGCACTATGAGGTCTAGAGGATGCTGAAGAGGACATTCGCCGACTCGGCTTGGGAGCCAAATAGCAACTGGCAGAAGCGGATGAGCTTCGAGGATTTTTTCGGAAAGGATTTCACTGGACGAGCGAGGGTCTCGAAAACTTCGTTATATGGTTTCTTTTGTAATATTTGATGTGAAGTAGGCTTTGAGTAATGCTGTTGTATTAAAGTGTGCTATTTAATGCTTATTCACCTTTCTTAAACATTCCTCTCTCAGCAGTGTATGATGCGGAATTTTGATGCTCAATTTTTTATTATTCCGGGCCGACCGTGACATATTTGCCTTTTATACCTATAGTGAAACGTTGCAAATGTTAGAGTAGAGATTGGGCTACCTACCGTTTGCGCGGTATTCAATTGGTTCACGTTCGCTTGTGTTTTAAATGTGCGGACTCCATTTAAAGCACGCCTATGTAGAGATTGCTACGAATCTTCTAGGTGGATTCACTTCATTATATTATACCGAATGGCTTGAGTTTTCGGGAAATTATCCCCCCTTCTTACTGTGTTTCATTAGATTCACCTTATTCCGCATTTATGTTAACACTTTTGAGAGAAATGTACACTGCTAATTTTTTTTTGGATTTCTAAACTTGTTGTATGCAAATTGTTCGTCTCGAAAATAAATTCAAAAAATTCAAAACAAGTTTGAAATGGTAACCAGCCATGAGCCAATTAGTTTATGCTGCAATTCCCATACTGAAGTCAATACCTCTCAGAACTGAAAGGTTTGAAATCGAATAGCAAAATGCTAACGTTTATTGGTGATATAAGACTAAAATATGTAATATGCGCCATAAAGGAAAAAGTGCCGTAAGCGTATCTGAGCTGCAATGTGAACGCTTTAGTAGCTTTCGTTAAGCATTCTCATGCAGAATCAAAGCATTAAGAATGGTGGTCAATTATTAGGTCACTCAGCAAAACGTAGCAGTGGCCTCTTTCACTCGATTGTTTGAAATTTAACCCGATGGAATGAACAGTTCAAAGAGCGACAGGAAGCGTAATGAGAACTTTGAATGAAAAATATATACTTAAAAAACATCCGAGGAATTGCGTAAAAGTTTTTTTCTCATCTCGGAGGAAAACAATGAATGCTAACTACAAAACTTGTATAAAAGTAGAAACTATGGTTGCCTCAAAATCAATATACACCATGTAATTATCAAAGTTGTTATTGACAAAAATGAATGAATTTAACTGAAAATTGCCCAATGCGAAATCGGAAAGATAAAGAACCTCGAAATGATTTACCCATCGCAAGGACTTCAGCAGCACTAGTATTGAGTAAGTAAAACTGGCGGCCTGATTTAAAAAGAACTTGGTAAAATAATAGCTAAAATGAAAGCGGAACATAGTTTACTTTTAGCTATTTACTCCACAGGTAACTGCGGCGTGTAAGATAACACAATTCTTTTATCTGCGAAGAAAAAGTTAGTTGGGGGAAGGAAAAGTTGAAGCAAGGAATGGATGAATCTAAGATATGCTCAATGAGGTTGTGGCGACGTTTCTTCCCGATGCCAATCTCCTTTTCATGCTTTAGGTCTTACTATGAAAAACAATGTTTATCCCAGTACCTACTGTCGGTATAACGCCTCATCACAACAGAGTGATCGAGAAGTCGACAAGCAATAGTGATCCAAAAGGATATGCTTGATCCAGTTTTGAATGATCTCATGAGTTTGAGCATAATGCGATCCACTGTGTGGGTGCTTGAATGAGGATGAAGTGGGACAATTCAGTTTCGCAACAAATAAACTTTATTCAACTTAATTCAAATATGATATATCACTGATCAACATGCTGTCACATTTATGACGATTGTTCGCTTCCTTCTAGCAAATTGCAAAAGTTGGCTGGATGAGAAACATGATGGAGAGTAATTTTGCAAGTCATTTGTGAATTTTTACACTGGTTTATTTTTTTTATAAATCCCGTAGGTGAAAGGGATCGGCATCGAAGCGCTAAGTGGTGGCAAAGATAAGGAAATGTGACTTCGCAGTCGCACTTCTTTCCAAAAGTTGGAATGGTGAGCACGTGCTTCCAGGATTGGGCTAAAACGCGTCGCAATCAGCTGACCCAGATCTGCAACCGTCTTTACTTTTAACATCCTCTCCGAAGGAAATTTTGGTTGTGAACCGACCACACAACTGAACTGCTTCTAGCATTTCTTGGTGTTTTCCTCTGTGCTTCAACGAATGTATCCGCTTTATAATGTTCCATCGAATGTTTATCTTTAGCGCTTGTTACATCATCTGGGCATATCGACGAACATTTCCTTTGCACAGTCCCTCTTAGCAGCCCTCCAGATGAGCATGAGACTGAAAGGCATCATGACCTGGCATCATCCTTAGGCTGTGTGCTGATGTTAAAGGATATGATACTCTTAAAAAGAAGAAAGATGCATGGCTAGCACAAGTTCTACGCCCGCCCATGCATGGGTATATCAACACGCGTTCTCCGACAAAAATTTTTTCATGTATCAATTTTTACACTCCCTCTTGCTTCCTTTTTCTTCCTCTCTCCTTGCTATACTTTTAAGCATTTTATAAACAATTTCTTTATTCAACATTATTTTCTTTTCAGAATTATCCTCATTGTTTTCAAGTATTTTACTGCACTACAACATAGCCCATAGCGTTTGTTTCATCAGACATTTTTATTCGTCTTGTAATGATCACAATTCTTCATAGATTTGGCTTGTTCATAACTCTGTGAGCCAAGCCGAAATATTACCAACGGCCATCAATCGTTCTTGTTTGCCTTAATTATGTAAACAGTGCAATTGTCAAAAAGTGACTCATCGAATCAACAACTGTAATCACTAATTTCAAGCTTATCATTAAATAATCTCCTGGAATCCCCTAAAAAGCCCAAATTTTCGGCTCCGTCAGCAGTTTTAGGTGAATTCTCAAACAACAATTTCTAAGAAAAAAAACTTTCTCCACAATAGCTAATATACACATCGTTTTAAAGAAAAAAAACTTCAACAATTCTTTACTTTCTAATAAAAAGGCATCTATTTCGAATTTCTTTCTCTTTTCATACTATTCTATGAAAAGAATCGCACTGCATATCCGGCATGTCTATATAGGGGAAAGTTCATGTACTATCGAAATGCGTATCCACGCAGGATAGAAGTGAATTGCATTGCAAGAATAGAGGGGACTAAAGGGAATAATTATATTTGAGACGTGCAACTGGCACATATAGTCTCTTCAACTAATTCCTCCACTGATCGATCTAATTTTCATATTCAATCCGTTTTTCCTATTCTGTAATTGATACTGACCCTTCCCCTCCATCTTCCTCTAATTTATGAATCATTACGAAAAGGCTTATGTAAATAAACATCGGTGCTGGAGAAACATTGATACAAAATACGGAAGTACATGATAAACCTAAGAAGGAGCATTGTTTTACAGCATATTGGACATTATATGAGAAAAAAGCAGAATACAGCATTCATTCTAGACAAGAAATCCTCAGGATGACGTCATGAGTCAAATACAGAGTACAGACAGAGTTAATACATCAATGAAGCAATTGGACGTTTCGCCACGAAACACCTATAACTACGTTTTCCAGTCGCATCTTTCTACAATATAACCAGAGCCAAATCGACAAAACAAACAACACTACTGGGTGAGGATGAGCTTGATGGGGAGAGAGGTTTGTGGTTGTCCATGTTCGACCTATGATTCTGAACCTAACATTTCCATCATCATACGACCATTAACTGCTAAAATGATCTCTAAATTTTATTTAAGCTTGTGGGTTTATGATTCATTCTAACGGCCAACAACAGCAATGTAAATATAATAGCAAAATAAACACAAAACATTTGGTAAAACTCAGTGAAACGTCTATTAGAATCTTTGTTGTCGGAATGAAATCCCGAGAAGTACAACGCTTGATATCCTCGCATTTTTGAACACTGTGATACCGTATAGATTGGCACCTGAAGCTAATTTTTTGGTAAAACTTATTGAAACGTTTATCCTACTGTTGTTGATTCTGAACAGGATGGCAACGATGAGAAGCAAGAGAATGGATTTTATCCTAGCCTCATGCCACAATGCCACCAAACAGCATCATTTCTAACATAATATTGGGATCACTATCTTATTCACGACATGTTTAGGTAATAAGCAAAATATAGCTTTAAAATTTGTTGCGAATTTGCGTAAAAAATATTGAAAGCCAAGCAATCGGATTTTGCTCGCCTCAGTCGTTTTTCTTTATTTCAAAAAAGAAACCTTTTCATTTCGATGTCATAGAAAATAGATGAGTACCTCTTTTATCTTTGTTGCAAGGATCCTTTTCCTCTCGCAGCCGATGATCAGTTCTGACGCGTTCTTATGCCGATCGAAGAACATTTCTTCAATCTTAAATAATTCCCATAAAAATAAAATAATATAGCGACATGTCGAAACAATCAGTGATTTGCAGTGGTACATCAAAAAGGTCAAAGGAGAAGAGGGGAATGGCGGAGGGAGAGGGAAGAGTGGGGTAAAACCTCCTGATTTTTATTCATCATGTCGAAGACAACTCAAGCATTAACACCTCCTTTTTTTCATATGCGAAACGACTTTCTAACAGTTTTTGAGTTTATCGCCAAATTCCAACGATCCTTAAAGGTTTGCCATTGGCTCACTGAGCGCATTTCCCCTCCTCCACCCCTTAATTCAAAATATCGCCATATTAGTTAAACAACAGATTCACTCTAAGACCATTAATCGTTTTTCAATTTCGCTTTTTCGGATAAAAAGATTCCTTCAACTATGCAACAATATAAGATAATAAAAAAGTATAAGACTATGAACATTTTAAATTGAAGTATACAATAATAGGATGTCGCGTTTTTTGGCATTGCTTAAATATACGTATAACTGACGTCTCCTTCATAAAATACCTTATCAGCGAGTGGTGATCTATGTAAAAATTCGTATTCAGCCAACATTTGTGCCGTCCACGTTGTTGGGTTCATTGCATGGATACGACCAGCTGCCGATGAAAGATCACCCGAATGTACCAGAAGACCCGAACTAAGACCACAACAACTCATCAGTGACACTGAAAGAGGATTCACCTGATTTCTATCCACTCAGCTGATTAGCGCTCATATGTTCGTCATATGCTTGCCAGCATTATGACAGCACTCATAAGCGCATAATGAATTATTATGAACGTTCCAAATTTTGGGCCACCATTTTCGACTGCATTGTATGCAACGCCTCTGATGCGCTAAAATGACCCATAAACATTAAAGATGAGAAGGAAATTGTGTACACTTCAAGTCAATTCGTTTTTCATTTTACAGCCATAGAGTTGTTTAGAGGAACAAACGAGGGAATCCTTGATTTAAAAAATTTGTGGATGGTCAATCTGAGCAAATATGAAGGCATTATTTTATGTATTGATTATTTGTTGATAATTTCTGAAACTTTTTGATTGAGGTAGAGAAATGCAAAAACGCCTACCACATCAGTTCTCTCAGCGCGCTTTTCCGATTGCTTTATTTTGTTCAATTTGCATAGTAAAGAGCGAGGAGATACGATGCGCACAATCTAGTTTTATTTGCTTTTGCTTTGGCATATGATGCCAAATGAACTTCTTATTTAAACCATCAAAAAGCGTTTATATGTTACAAAACTACTTTCTGTACTTATATAGATTCCTCTCAACTATTATTATTACCATAATTGTTATGTAAAATTGCTTCATTTGCATTACTTGAACAAAATTTCACCTTCCTGGATTCAAATAGGAGCAAAAACAACAACCAAAAATAACTTGATTGCGAAAGTTTGGGTTGCTACCATTGCTCCACCCCCACATTTGAATCTATCAGAAGCATTTATGTGCACTCACAAGCCATCAATGCGGCGATAGTTCGAGAGGAAAATATGAACGCAAAGATCCAGGATATATATCGCCATAAAATATTGTAGATTATAATCGTTATAAGAAATATCATTACGGATATCCAATAATTCGCATCATTCGGAGGTAAATTTGAGAGTAGATAGGCCGGAACAGCATAAAATATAGAAGAAATGAGTGCGAGTGGCAAATCGAATATTACCTGAAATTATAAAATATTGTTTAATGGAAAAATATTTTTGGCTGGTGGATCGCAATTTCTAAGTTTTCTCGCTTTTCCTTTGCATTCCGTAGACGTCAGATTCCTCTCAACGAGTGCGCTGATAAATCACTTTCCGATAGAAACACTCCCCATTACTTCTCCACAACAATATTTTGTAGCAAAATTATCAAAGCAAAGAAACGCTCACCTTTACCAAGAGATAGCATGTCGGGTCATAATGCCGGTTTAGAACATCATTGTGTAGGAACCGGCGGTCCTTATAGACTAAAAATATTCATTGCTTTTCACAAAAAAAAACACAACGTTGCAGCTTAAGCAAAATTTGTAACTTTAATAAGCTTCTCAAAGAAGACTCTTATAACATTCCTAATCTTCCCCTTGCGCAACCCCAAGTGTGTTACTGTCTTACCTCCGTCAATATTAATCAATATACTTGGTAGTAAGAAGAGTGTGAGAATTGAGAAGATGAATCCAAAGCGGTCGTTGATACTCGCTCGTCGATCAGCAGGAATCTCGAAGAAAATAGTTCCCAAGAGTATCGACGCAAACAATGCGAAAATTATTTCTCTCAAATAATCCCATGGTCTGTTGATGAAGATGCGAAAGAATCTCCTAAGAATAGCGTTCATGTCATGATCGCGCAACGAACGTCAATCCTCAGAGTTCAGGTGAGAGACATATTTTCAGATTCTTGTGAAGAGTAGGGGGGAACCGGAGAGCGAACCATTGGAAGAATAAGATAAGAGTATTTACAAGAATCGAATTAAGCTATTATAGCGTGAAATATCTTTCCATATCACCCGTCTCCCGTTAAAATGACAACTGTTCAACGTGGCAAAATAAGTGAAGTAATGCAAAAGTTTATTTTCTATGACTATATTTTAGGTGATCGTGTAATAGCTTAATAAAAGAATTAAGAACACATTTCGGCGAAGTATTGCTCATTTCACTTGAATTTTCATCAGGAATATTTAACGAAATTATCAGGAGAGTTTTGAAGGAAATTTGCTTACAAGGAAATCTTACATAATGTAAAAAAAATCGAAAAGAAATTAAGGTCATGCATGATTAAATTTATATGAAATCTGTGAAGCTGTAGATAAAATCTTAACATTTTATTAGGGAAGCAAGAGTGAATAAATCTCGATTTTTTATTCGAATTCTAAAGTGAATTCTCGACTTTTCGAATTTTACTGGCTAGGTACCTAAGAAGCCCGCTATCCCTTAGCATCGACAAGAAATAAAAAGTCTATGGACGGATTGGGCCAACGGGGAAATTGTACCTCTCTCATCATCCAGCCAAATCAACGTCAACCTAAATTTTTCTTTTCAATCTTTGCTGCATTTGGTAATGTGTTTTCCGAAGCTTGACATAGCCACATCATTATCCCTATTACGTTCTCATACAGATGCCACTGATAATCTGAATGGTCACTTCAAAAAAATAAAATATGCTGAAAACAGTGAGTTAAGGCACCAAAGTGCCGTGGCATCCTTGGCGCTTGCATCTTTTCACCGATTACCTCCACATTACAGAAAACCCAATTACTTCGTTGCTGAGGTTAAGCCCAATCTGTCAGGAAATGCTGATTTCACCGCCTTTAGATGAGTGTATGAACTCGAAGAAGGATTTCTCTCTCATTGCCCGCTCTCAGCACTCACTGAATTTTAAGCTGCTAAATGTGATATCAGTCATTTTCACAGATAGAATATTTGTCAGTAAGAGTCTTACAAATAAATGAGAAATGACGAAGCGAAGCAATTGCTATGACGCAGTTTTGGTGAGATTGGCTCCGGCATAGTAAGCTGCTCGATTGTGTACGCCTTGCGTCTCCATAAATCGCTCAGATGTTTGATGCGTTCCGTTGACTCAACGGAAGCTTCCGGAGTTAGATGATCATGCGTGACGAGATCAACTATAAATTTGGGAAGAAACCTTAAGTTTGATATCAGAATCATGAAGATTGCGTCAGCTTAAACCTCCAATTACAACATCAGTAATGCTATGTAAACATCCACAACATACATCATTTAGGAGTGAACACTAGCTACCGAAAAATCCCTTCTTACAGGCAAAAAAAACTTAAAAATTCAGAGGGATTTAGTGAAAATTTTCAGTTTGAGTGAAATACTTTCCATAAGTGAATTTCATCGCATTTATAGTATTCTTTGAAAATGAAATTTTTAAATCGAGCATATTGTTTTGATGCAATGTTACGTTCACAAATCATCTCAACTCGGCAAGGTTTCGATCTAGAATTCCGCAACTCTTTCTTACTGTGGCTTTTTAAAATTTGTATTCATATAGCGGCTAATTGCAGGTTCATATCAGCGCATCAGAATAATTTCTTTCCCACCTCTCTACTTGGAGTTTCCGCTCACAGAACACTAAAGCTAAAGCTATGAAATACGATGCTACAACTTGCATTACCTCCTCAGATATCTTCAACTTTGATTCAAAAAATTTGACAGAAGTTGTAGAGACTTAAAACTGAAAAATATGCATCGGCGTGACCGCAAAACGCGAATCTTTCGTAAAAATATTTGAACGAGAGGTTCGATAGATCAAAAGATGAAGTTATCGATACGCGTATTGCATTATTTGTCTTCGACCTATAAAACCGGTTGTTGAGGGTAGCGAAAAGGAAAAACGCATATCGCATCAATGCCTCAGGCATACTTCTCAATTTGTTTTTTAACATACTCCTCAGTAAGAGGATTCAAGAGGTTGAAATTCCGTTAAAAAGAAAAGAATGGATCATAAAAAATTCAGAACAAACTGGCTTGGATGTAAACAAGAGACTTTTATAAGGAAACGATTTTAGAAAAACCCATTCAAGATGATATTGCAAACGCTCGTTCAGCAATTTCTCGTTTGTACGCAATTCAGAATTCCTTCTGACGTATTTCTGGCAATTAGATGAAAAATGCCTAAGTGAAGCTGATACGATATCTGCTTTTGTATTTCGCCTCATCAAGCCTCGATGGTTGCTATATTCCAAACGATAGGAACGCCTATATATACTTTCCTGAGACGCTGAGCAATTGCTCAGCTCGCTAAACAGAAATAGCTTCAAAAGTTCGATTACAAGAAAGGACTTATGCTAATTTTATGATTCTTTAAATAACGATAATTTGTAAATGACATGATAAAGTTAGGGATAGAAGGCTGGATCCTAGTGTAAGAACTGTCCGGCAAATGTTTCGTTTCGTCGATCGCAAATTCGCAAATCGGTAATGCGAACTGAATAAGTATGAAGCACTTTTCTAGAAAATGGTATTGATGGAATACACTCGACTGTCCTTTTCTTTTTAACATCGATTCCTGAATTAGGAGGACCTAAATCGATAGAGAAGCCTGGTGCTAAAAGAAAACATTACCGTAGTAATCGCATGGATTCTTGAACATCGGACACGGGAAATCAACTGTTTCGAAATAGTCGATCATTTGGCTTGAACGTCCAAAATATATTATTTGACCTGATGCCAAGAGAACAGCTGTAAAAAGTTTTCTTTTTCTCAAATCTTCAAGTATGACATATATTAAGATGACTCACCTCTAGATCAAGTTGTCGAGTAAGAAATAGATTCATCTACATCTAGACGCTGTGCTTCCAGAGCGATATTCTAGGTTTTCATATGTGGTATAGAAAATATAAGCGTTACAAATTGATGAAAAAGACTCTATTCATAGAATATGAACTGATGACCTTTCATCATCCGGTATGATATCCGGAGCCTATTATTCTCGTTCTAGGACAGAAATACTTTCTTCCTGGTACTTTTCTAACAGAAATACTCTCTGGTGCTTCGTTTCATTACTCAATGATGACGTTATTCGCTAGCAATCAGCATCAACTTCAATTATACATCACTGATATGATAAATTCCTACATATGCATAATGAACGAAAACCTATAATAATACAAGAGATCACTAGGAATAAAAAAAAAAGTAGAAAGCATTTCTTGTTTCAAACTGCGACTGATTCGTTTTAATATTCACATTTATGTTGTATCGAATATCTTTTCGCTTAGATTACTGCTCTGCGAATGTTTTTCTCTTTACTGCTCTCGTGATTATATATTTTTTATACGTCTCCACGTTGGGACGTTGAAATAAAGCAACAATAAAACCTCCGTTTCGATCTCATGATAACTTTTGGCGCTTAATATTTCAGTAGCAAATATGCCAAAATGCCTTCTCTCCCCCCTCCCCCACCTCTTTCCAGAAAAAAGCTTATCAATTGCACGGAACAGTCCAAGTACGTTGAATGGCACAGCCGCGATTTTTCATAGCACATGCTGTATCGATAAAATTAGTACAGTAAATTTCTCAGCGCATTCAACAGCAGAGACGTCATCTTTTGCCACCTAACAATCTGCCTCTCAGCCTCTATCAACATAGAAAACGTCTGTTATGAAAATTCGATCTTAACCATACATTCATAAAATGGATGTGAAATGTGGTTTAGAAAGAATCTAGTGATGAGTTATTTTATAGGCATATAAACACGAGAAGAATGATAGCATATGAGATTTCTAGGAGTAAGTGCTAGGTAATGCGTATAAAACAAGGAATTTATAAAGATGAGAAGCTTTGAATGAAGATGGCTCCTATTGCCAATAAATTCTCCTCCTTCTTTCTCAGCTATCCTGGCAGGACGTTCATCTCCATCTGCCAACTTTTGTCTTCAGATCCTATCTCCCAAAACCGATTTCTATGACCCTTGTAAGATAAAAAGCCTTTTGTTGAAGAAATGAAAAACTCCTGATAATGAAACGTACTTTTGTGAAACATTGTTAGTATCTCGATGGTCGGCGGTGCAACAGCCATCACTACGATACGATTTAATTTCATCGCCCAATCTCGAAGATAATCGATCACAAACGCTGTATCGTATACATCCATCTCTTTGGTGATATTTTCGCATAAGAGAATATCTGTAAATTTTTCAACACCAATGGGATATATGCGAAATAACTACGTCATCGATAACTCAAGCTCATTATTTAAATGATAGATGAGCTTATCTCTTCTCCCGCTACGAATATCCATCATCTCTCCTCACTCTGCACCTCATTTAAACGATAGTAATCGGAACTCGCTTCAGGTCTCCACCTGAGGCCGCAGAGAGTTAGAGAGGAGAAACGATGGAGGAAAGCAAAATTCTGTCTCAAAGAAACTCTCCTTGTCCAACACCTCATAATCTAGAAGAGCAGATAATACTGTAGTCATGTCCAGAAACGATTCAATAGAAGGCAACCGATTTCGGTGATAATTACTTAACACTGGTGAGCGTTTCATTAGGCAGGGCTGCATACTGAGAGCTTAAAAATAATTAACGATCATATTGATGTGAAATTGTCTAATTTTATTTGAGTCCATCCATAGCAACATTCCTATGTGAACAGATAATTCAAAAATTTGTAAGTAATATTATAGATGTGATAGCCTTTAGATTTCTTTTCAAAGCGAATACCTGTACCTTTGAAGATACCTATATCTTTGATAACTTAACATATTTTAACTTTGCAAACATTTTAACAAAACAATCTTAAAAATAATACCTGTATCTTTGAGAATTTGCTCAGCAATTTTGAGTCGTTGTATTTCTGTCTTTCCAAGTTCTTCGCACAATGAATTTCGATACGGCGATAAGGCTAATGTTTGTATCAATTGATCAATCTTTAAACAGCATAAGTACAACTTTATCAAGCTGTTTCTATCGTACGATCAGCATTTAAGAGAAATGTGACATAAAATATGTAAGTAAATCTTCACCGCATGAAATATTTCTCCTTCTATCTGTCATAATGTTGTCCGCTTGAAAATTGTGTACGATAAACGAGACTTTCGCAAGTGCTGCTATAGCCAAATCCCCGAATAGCAAATAAAATTTAAGGTGAATACGGAATTTGAAGTGAATTTCAATTTGAAACCCAGCTGCGCATTAAAAGCTTTTCATAAATGTCTTCTTTTCAGCAAATTCAACATGATTTTGCACCATTTTAGATGAATATTTTGCGAGAAAATATTATTCATTATTCCATTCTCTATTATTTTTTCCTCAACAGAGACCACCATTGTTTTTAGCCTCTATTCGATCAAACGCAGATGAAATGATAGTCTTCGTTCGACAAAAAAAAAAAAAATTCCCTTCAATTGAAGGAATCACTCAGCTTTCATTGTAATGCTTACGGTATTTCGACTAATACTTCTGAACACCTAAAAAAATTAATCATTATAATTGCATTGCGTTATCTTTCTTCTATCTTCAGATTGAAAAAAAAAAACTTCCGTCGTAAATCGTATACCAACAATTTTCACTGTTAGAAGAAATGAAGATTGTGCTCTATAATTAGAGCGTTACTTTGAGTATATTTCTCTAGCATATTAAAGGTGAAACCGAACTATTATTTTTAGAAAAAACAGCTCTTTCTCTTTCCTCCATAGCAAAAATCTCAAAGAACGTCCCGATTATATTTCATGCTCTCCAAAAAAAAGATAAACAAAAAACATCTCCACTCTCATGACTCATGACATTATATGAGACGCGAGACATGCGATCGGTCTTCCAAGTAAATTTTGAGTACACTATTCACTAACCATGCTATCGATTTTGAATGCATCGGTGGCAGGTTTGACGAAAGCACTTGAAATTTGTAGTGTTTCTTTGACCGTTAGAAATGGAAAAGGATCACGCGTATCGACTAGCGCAACTCGATCACCGAATTGTTGTGCATTCACTTGATTACCGTTGATCACAAAATCACCCTCCAATTTACCAATCGGCATCGTCTTCTGAGCGAGTACATGTAGTAGTGTTTGCATTTCAGACTCTAAATGCAACGGTCATATTGTAAAAAAGGACCCAATATAACAGACAATTGAGCTGATCAATTTTTCCCCACAAAAGATAACGCACTATTGCTTAGAAAGAGCAAAAACAACCGAATGTTCCTCCCTACAAAACGGGAACATTCCAGTATGACACCATTGCATAGATCGCGTGTCGGCGTAATCGTATTTACATACTAAGCCTCCACAGGACCACAAATGTGCCGAAAGAGGAGCTATGCATATTTAAATTCTTCCTCTTCACCTCAACATTACTTTATCTAGTAACTCGCCATAAAGTTATTGCATAAACTTTCCACTTTTCATTTACAAATAAAAGAAACGTTATATGTATCCCACGTTTTAGAAAGCCGATCACAACTCATTTCGTTTGGTCGCTTTTAAACTGCAGCCCAAAACGGCATTGCATCAGTGTGTCACACATAACTTTCTGTACTCCCTCAGTGAAAATTAAACCCCAGTAATATATTTCAGTATGGTGCAATAAATTAATGTAAAGAGCTCCCGTAGAAGAAGTTTAGTTTTGTATTAAACTGATGTCATTTTCAAAATAAAAAGTCTTTTAAAGTGGAAAAAACTTTGAGGCAGCTATTTTGTGAATTATATGACACGGCTTCTAACAATTGAATCGACGATCAATCAAACAAAATTTGACTGTAATACATTTCGCGTGATAAAAAACGATACGAGAAAATCTTTCTTTTTGCAGATCTTAATGGAGTCAGTGTTTATTCGAGATGACGCAGCACAATATCACATTTAAAGATGGAATAGTAAGCTATAAATAAGTTATCTGTAAGATGTAACAATCCTCGAATCACCTAGTGATGTGAATTAATTAACGATCTAAACAATCACTCTTCAAATAGTTAATGGTTATTTCAGCAGACAATGAGGAGGTACTATCCGTTATGCAGAGTATTGTGATATCTGTTATATGAGGAAGTATGTAAACGTATTTATTACCTGTTGTATATAGTAGTGCAACAATCTCGCCTCCTATTAACTTCAAAGTGATATCGTTGAGTGTTCGTTCATACTGTGGAGAACGAAGCATTATACGATCGACTGCAGAATGTCGCTCACTTTTGAACGTCAGATTCGTGATATGAATATTTGGCTTTCGGCTATAATTTGATAGTTTCATATCGCAGAAAAATATCGAATCGCTCAATTTCATATAAGTTTACTCTTGAAAAATTAAAAGATGCAACAAAACTCAGAAGTTTTGCTCTAACCTCGAAAAAGTTGGAAAAAAATTATAGAAAGTGGAAGAACTAGTAAGATTATCGCCAGGAATATCAAGATAAAAGTGGCTAATAGATATTAAGATACGGGAAAAACATCGCAGCAATTACGAGAGATTTTTGAGGGCGAAACAATTTTTCAGCATCTTCTTTCCCGCATTTTTCCATCTTCCCACTCTAAACATGGAATAGTATGATTTCAATAAAAAGTGTGGGGAATATATGTATGAAAAATGAATGAATTAAAAATTCAAAAATCCTCATTTGTTTTAATCCTCATTTGAGGAGATTTCACTTCAGCTTGATGAGAAAAATCACCAAGCAATACAAATGGTTATCCCAAACAATAGGCTCGAGGTTAATATTTCTTGATCGAAATGCTTCACCTCTTTCGTTGGTAACAAATCAAAAAGAAATTCATTTGAATTTTGCGATAGTTAGACAAATATACATGGAACTTTTGACATCAAGTTTTTATGCAGTTTTTTGCACCTATCTTTCATTCGTGTTCAATAGAAGATTAAAGCTGCATCAATCTTTAATCCATTTCTAGAGAAAAAAGCATTAAGGTGATGGCGTATCTGTTCGCATATGCGCTCATATATTTGCTATTAAGTTAAATTATTTGTTGGTATTTGTCCGTATATTATAGAACATATTGTCTATACCTTTCCTTCAAAAGTCGCTTAAATTAATGCTATGAAAGTCGATGAAGATAATGTATTTTGTAGGACATTTCTTATACCATACTATGCATTGATCTACATCTTTCAAAGCATCTGCTCACATTTAAAGATGGAAAACAGTCCATAGGTATCTTGCAGGTGCCGGACAATTAAAATGACATATTTTAGATATGTGCGAATTAATAAAGTAAAACGGCATTACTTCGCTTTTTTTTATTTGCTTGCATATTATAGCTGTTCCAGCGAAAAAATTGTGAAAACATATCGTGCCAGCTCTTCTGGCACGCTTCTCCATTTGTTTAAGGATTGGAAATGAACAGGTTTCCAGTTTTAGGAGTGTAATCAAAACGATGCGTCGTCCACGTTTTGCTGTGAATTCTCAAAAGCGCTCCGTTAATCAACCTAAGACCTCATACTTAGCTTTCCATTCCCTCTTCCACCCAGTCAAAGGATTATACGCTTGCAAGGCTTTACGTTTCTCAAAGAAAAAGATGCAAAGAGAAAATGAAAAAGAGAGATGAATGGATGAGGACACTCAAATAATGCGAGCATATCAACAAACCTGCAATCGTCACGTCTTAGTTCCTCAGCTTTCGCATATCTGAGATAATTGAAACCAGACGGTTGTTGAAATAGATCCACATTTGAGAAATAATGTCGATGATGTCGATCCGATTGGAAGAAACTGCTCCTGTGAATGGATCAATAATTCGAGTACTGTTTGCAAAGACTCAGAAACTCTATGGGACACTTGTATAAGAGGAAAATATCGAAGTAAATACAGCGAGATTCAATACTGCATTGATACTACAAGCTTCCTTGAAAAAAAAAAAAAACAAAACAAACACGGAAGTAGAACAAAACATAGATTTTTAAAATGTGATCGATGAGGAATATGGGACCCTTACATACTGGTCTACTACCGTGATTATTGCTCTAGCCCCAAAATGAGCTACCACAAAAAACATGACGAGCCAAGCTCAACAAGGATGTCGATAGACACACATTGACGATCAACTAGTTAAGTGGAAAAAATCAGTGGCTCGAACAGCAAACGACTGGGAGGG
Organism: Baylisascaris procyonis; assembly: GCA_037389465.1. Taxonomy (NCBI): domain Eukaryota; kingdom Metazoa; phylum Nematoda; class Chromadorea; order Rhabditida; family Ascarididae; genus Baylisascaris; species Baylisascaris procyonis. The sequence goes on from JAZARR010000200.1 coordinate 3,646,283, forward strand.
TTGAAGCTAGATGAGAAACGTTAACCTATTCAACCACATTGCTCATCCTATCCAGCATCGCTATCCATACTTTCCTATACTTAACCAAGTCGGAATATAACAACGCATGTGCTCGCGTATCGCATTCCTTACGCTACCCACATGTAAGAAATATAAGTGGCCAAGTAGCCAGTCAATACTTTCCGTTTCACTATTTCCTCTTTTTCCTCTGAGAACCATCGAAATACCACTCCAACGATCTCTATCTTCCGCATTTTATTTCCCGCTTCTTGAGGCAGTACCTCAGGACAATTTACTCCCAAGGCAGTATAGAGCAATGTAAATAGCTCATCATTTCAAAGCTGCCTAGTCTGTTTCCATGTTGCCGCTTCCTACCGAAAAGACTCAATAACCATAATAATGTTTGTTTTCCTATCACTATTCCCTTCCGGTCCTGAACTTCTTCATGTGCTGAATAAGTTCGTCCCGTAAAGACCTTTTTTCTGATGAACACAGAATAACGCAGAAATCACTTACGATCGGTTTGCGCTAACTGAAGGGAAAATATCTGATTCGGCATAGTGTGCTATTGGTGTGCTCAGTACACTCGTTAAACCTTCTCGTAATGTGGCACATTCCTCTCCGATCGTTCCATCAATGTCAACATTTCTATGGCCTCTGTAATGAACTCTTCATTATTTTAATTTTTGAAATGAGGGCACAATTACAAAATATTTCACTAAAAAAGTATTATATACCATATCTACATGCACTATAACAACACAAGAAATTACACAAGGAGGTATAAACTGTTGTCTGTAAAAGTATGACGATATCCACAACTCCTTTTTTCAGTGGCTGCAAAGTTAGCACCACCCGACAGATATATACAATCATCAAACATGAAAAAAACGCGAAAAAAACGTCAAATCAGCCGATTTAAATTTCTAATACGACCTTGAAATCTAATAGCAAATGCCCTTGAAACAGACTGAAGCTACAAATTGTTACTCTAAGTCACTTCGAACATTGAATATTCTTTGTCAAAAATGGTTAAATTCGGTAAGACCAGATATAGAAAATACGCATTTTTATACTCGCGTTATGCCCGTCAGCCTTTAAAAATCGCTGTAAAACAAAATCTTTAAAAAAGCAAAAAAAAAGTACAGTTTATAGTAGAGTATCTCTGATTTGGGGAAGAATATGTGATTGAAACATCGATTCAATTCTTTCAAGATTTGATTACCCTCATAAATCAACCAGCTACCTATAAAGTTACCTCTTTTCCGATCACTATTGTTATATCATCAATGTGCCAGAAGAAGGAAAAATATGCAGAGGTAACAATTTGTAAAACGGAAAAATTCTTACGTGTTCTGCTATTTACTGGGAACCGTTTAAGGATAAGCATGAGGAATGCGGATTTAACGAATCACGTTGTCGCAGTTTTCTTTTGGCCATAACGTGAATCATCTGTGTTGAACGATCTATCAAAATAAACGAAAATCCAATCTTTTTCAGTGAAGATATTGCAACCACGGTAAATACAAAAGGCATTTATATTCTGTCTTAAAAGAAAGAGGCAAAAAGCGGAAGATCACTAACGCTAAATCCCATTCAGATCGACTTCTTCGATTTTCAAACGCGTTTTCGTTTGTTCGAAATGCTGCTGGTCGCTGCAATGTGTGATTTCCAGACTGTCCTGAAAATATATTGCATCATTCATTTCTTTTCAATAGGTGGTTGTACCTGTTCATGACTAGATATGCACGGTTTTTAATTACTATAGGCATTTATGGCCGAATATAATATGCAAAAAATTTGAGCGTATCTATGCGCGGCTCATAGATGCCAACAATCATGCTCCTCCTTATATTCTTTTCTGATGTTTACCATGAAAATTGCTTTTATGAGCATAATTTAAGCATGATTGGATAACAGTAATCTTCAATCGATGACGGTCAAGTTTGGTTTCGCTATCTGCTGTGACTTCATTCGGCTCAGGCTCTTTTCAAAAAAAAAAAAAAAAAAAAAAAAACGCAAAGTGGAAAGAGTAGCGAATATGACAACATCGGTAATTTATTTGTTGTTATATTTTTAGGCTTTCAAATGATCGTTCCATTTTATTTCAAAGTAAGGCAGACCATTGCGAGAAGATTTTAAGAAAATATTTGCGAAAAAAACGTTTGATAGCATTTATAAAAATCGCTTCGATATGCGCCCAACTAAAATTGCTTTATTATCGCTTTAATATGAGTAAAATCAATCAAAAGCAATTAAATGAGGAAGCAATCGGATTTTTCATATGTGTATATGTTGTTGAAATGGAAAAATGTAATACTTATATAGTTGATCTTTGAATAATGCGGCAATTGGGAGGCCCGACTCACCGGATCAGTACTACCAACAGTCTGCTGCATAGGAAACCTTAAGATAAACTGTCGATTTATACATCTTCGGATGCAATATCTTTATGGTATCATATTTTAATTATAAAGTGAGCCTGAGAAGATTGGCGTTATATAAAATTTCAAGGAGATATTCGCAACAACCGATGTCACCCCAACAGCAACGGGAAATGGCCGCCGAGTTGTTATGGCACTTTCATGCAATTATCACATAGTAGACCGCTTTCACATTTATTTTTACATTTATTTAAATACACGAGAATCGCCTCTTACGGCTCATTCTTAACGCCAGTTTGCCATTTTTTTACTACTTTAGGCTTCAAGTCCGAGACCGTATTCGGGCTCATCTGTCACATCCCTAAGTGGTACATACGAATTCGTACCTTTGTGATAGCTATAACCTACCATGATCGTGAGAGAAATCAAACATTACACGTGGTAGTCATTCATATTCACATCACTGTGAAAACTTGTGGAGGGGAAGGCAGCATCCGCCATGAAATTATCTACATTCACGGGAGCAATAAATCCTCTGCTAAAGTCTACCAAGGGATACATGCGTATTACAAATTTCGTCATTAAGTGGGTAATATGCATACGCACGTTAAATGTTCTGTGATAAAATTTCAAAACCAAACCATCAATGGCCACTCTGGGGAGTCCAAACTTCAGATAGGTGTCGGCTTTTTGACTCAGCTGGTTGTCCTCCATCCTTCCAGCTCTTAGTACTCCTTCAACTGCACCGTCGTTCATACGGAATTCGCCGTACGTCAGTGCCCTTACCTGCAAACCTTCCTTCTGAATTTGAAAAAAAAGAATTAGATGCGCCATCTCCAACTATTTTTCGACCAATCAGATATGTTCAATTTCCAACTTTCAATTTTGTAAGCTTAACAAAACTGCAAGAAATTTTTCAATTTATCCTAATTGATCTATGAAACTTAATGGCCATAAATTCATATTTGCAGTTGCATTGAGAAAGCTTTTGGAAAAAATGGAAAATTTAGGCGATTATGTTCAATGTACCAAATTCAGATGTCTCATTCAAAGTTGCGTTATTTAAAGAGTTCAAAGGAAATCGGCTGAGGTGTTATTTTATATTGCCATACTTGAATCGCTCGGACAATCGTTGCTTCAAGGAAAATATTGTTGCACTCAAAATTATAGACTCTCTCAAGTGCTTAATTGATTCCCACTGAAAATGATTTGAAAATTTCGTAATAGACCATCAATAATGAGCGAATATATAACTTGTACGTCTCAAATTGCACTAGCTGCCGAAAGGTGCATTCCTTCTGAGAACTTTAACAATAACTCAAAAAAGGAACCCGAGCGCTTTCCTTTTACTACACATAACGATTTTTGGCTCCCAAATGCTTTGACATATTTCATTTATTCTATAAGCTCGTAAGCACTGTTGTGATTTTGAGCCTAAGACGTTTTATTGCCACATGCTCCAATAGGCGTCAAGTATCACAGGTTGGGCTTCTCTCTAAAATTTCTATGATCTTCACTTTCCGAGTAATATCCCAATATTTTTGCATAGAAGTAATTATTCCCATTATTTATAAAATTTGAATCGTTTATCTACCTGTACGTTAAAATAAATATTATTAGATACATAAATGAAAGGCGCTGATGATATGACAAATGTACTGTTCAATTCAGTTAACTACGGTAGTAGATGCGAAGGAATAGACAAGAAAAAAGAGCTATCCGTTAATACATGTATAAGGGATATATATATATATATATATATATATATATATATATATATATATATATATATATATATATATATATATATATATATATATATATATATATATACAAGGATATAGAAATTGGAAAAATATGAATGCAAAAGATAGGAGCGATATTATTCGATGTGACGTTCGAATGGTGAGAGATGGAAATAATTGCGGTGCAGAACGCTGAGAGGACACGCCAACTAGAGGCGTAGTCCATTAAATGCGCACTTTTTGTCGGCCTCAATTCATTCCCTCACATCCTCATTTACAGTGAGGAAATTTACGCCAAGGTTGTTTCTTACATATCTACCCACACAGACTCGCTCCAATGAGTTCCGAAATATCGCAGTTGTATGCCAGTGGAAATTAGTGTATTATGAGGATGGTAATATTTGCTTTTTGTCCACATTTTTATCATCTGATTGAGTGCTTTCCCAGTCGTTCCTTTTCAGAAATCACCGTCCTCCGTTTCTGCGACAGAATTCCTAATAACCGTTGGTAAAATATTTAGGATCGTGGCCAGCCTCCCTCTCCGTAACTGCCGACTTTTTCGAAGCTGTAATATCATCTAGATTGCATTCCCTATTCAGTATTCACGTAATGTCACCCCTGAACGGTGATTGAATATGAACGACTAGAAAAGACATGTCTAAGAGACATCCTGGCGAACGATAGGAGATGTATTCCAAATTACCGCAACGTGAAATACCCCAGCAGCTAACCTCTACATCCTGGTTCGAGTCCCCTCGAAAAAATATGATAGCGTCATCGAAGTTCAAGGCGCAGAATGCTAACAGTAACACTCCTTTTTTAACTGCTTCTTGGCAATGTTCCGGGTATTATGAGACTGTCCATCCACTCCATCCTCTCTGATGTCTTAAGCAAAGGCAAATCAGCGAACTCTAGGCATCCTCATTTCTCCACTAAAAGAAAAAAAAACTATAAAGCCAACCAGTCTCATGAAAGGAAAATGAGCCTATTTCATCAGTTAACTAGCAAATATAATTAGAAAAATTTTCATTAGCATACATTGAAGCCAACGTATTCAGGCAATAGCAGACTATTGGCGAGAGTGGATGTTAAATTTTGTCGATAAATTGTCCATTCGTGAAGATCCTCTTTGCTCCTTCTTACGACACCTGAGATCATTTCACCGTTGCATAACATCCGACTTACTAAAACAAATGTTTATAAGCTGAAAAAAGATGATAGTATGATATGTAAAATTCGTGTCAAAATAGAGTGTAAAATAAAAGAGAATCAAAATAATGGACTGCGCTTGAACTAATTTCAACGTTCAACCTATATCAGCGACAATATGAGTACGAAGGTGGTCAACCTTAACGGCTATTCAATTTCATCTGAGGGCTTTGCTCGTTTTCCGAGTATATAAAAATAATGGCCATCAAGAAGTAACAACAGCTGCAGAAATGTTAAGAATGAGTCTGTGAAAAATGAAGAAGTGCAAGCAAGTATGAAGAATTTAAGTACACGCAAAAAGATCACGTTTTTTGTCCTGCTAGACCATAACTGAACATCAAATGCCACATGCAGTTGTAAAATTCGTTAGTTCATTGTAAAAATGCTTAATTTCCTATGAATTCACTCAGAACGAGAGATTGGAAAGTGAAGGACAGACAGGCGGGCGATGGGGTAGGGAAAGAGGAGGCTGGGAGATGGGGAAGAAGAAAGACTGTTCAGTAGGACAGTAGTGTGACGGCTAGAATTATCTCACAAATAACGCTTTAGTTAAGCAATAACCACTATCAAATCCTAGAGAAGAAGGATTCTAAAAGCACATTTTCATATTTGTTGTGAAAAAGTACTTTGTAGGAAAAAGAATACAATCGATTTCGCTCTCGTCTTTAAAGCTTTAAATAATAAAGATTCATTCCACCGGATAACGAACCTACTTGAAAGTTGCAGTATGGATCAGTCAACTCAGTTGCCTGATTCTGCTCAACAAACTTTTGAACTCCTCTTTTGCTGGCCGCACAATTGAGGCTATCGAAGATAGAAGGCGTACGAAAACACACACGGATGCAGGTGTGCATAAATGTCATCGCAATGTGCTTTGCAGGTGCAGATAAGCCGAGCAGTATAAAAACGCTCAAAATATTTTGAAAACTCTTTCGATTGAACAGTCTTAGTTACTGTTATTGCTTATTGTTATTGTTGTTATTGTTATTGTGATTGCTTATTGTTATTGTTATTATTATTGTTATTGCTTATTGTTACAATCTCTTCTTAGTTATTGCTGACTTAAAAACTATAATTTCTTAAATGTAAATTCTATTCCTGAGGCATGCAATATTTCATTCGTCATGCCTTACTGCGATGCGAGAGGAATGCGGAAGTGGGAAGAATTTTTAAGAAAGAGAGGGGTTTATTTATGAGAATACTCAGTTCAAAAGAATAGAGGAATGTGCGGGCTCTCTCTCTTCCTCAGAGGGGATAAAGCTATATTGAGTAGGGTGGGACTAAATTGAAAGGCATGTAGTACCTGGGAAGGCAAATAGATCAAGTAGGGTATTCACAGTTAGCTCAATGCGACCGTAGTGATCAAAAGCATCCTACTAGCGAGTCGCATACTTCATAACCGATAATTTTAGAAGAAAAGCAAAGTCATCACTGCAAGCAAGCACATTCATAGTGTTCAGCTCGCAAAGATTGTACAAATAGTTCAAAAACAACGAAAAAGGCCCAATACACTGCTTTCTTATTACTGATTAATTGTATACAAAAATTCAAAAGAGCAGATTAACTGCCCTGTCTTCATAGTATTGTTATTGTGTTCATAGTATCCTGTCTACATGCCAATAACTCAGCAAGAATATAACTTTGAGGCCATCCTCTCGAGTAAATTGTTTATTTTGAAACTTCATCGATGCAACTTTTGGATTTGAGACATGAAATTATTGTATAAATATATGCACAAATGTGATGTACTGGTTTCACAAAAAATTTGCAAAAATCATTTAAAAGCAAATTTTGCTAAACTTTTCACCCTCGATGAAAACGTCATGGTTCTACGTATAAGGTGTGGTCTGAAGATCACTGGATATTGCGAATATTCTTGCAAACGAACGATTGAAAGAATGAAGCTTAGCCAAATCTTTTGCGAAACTGGAGCAAATTAAAGACTCCTTATGAGAACCACCGCTCACGCAAAAGTAGACGATTCGCATACCTGCGCAAAGACAGAATAGGTGAGAAGTATGGCAGCATTTGTACTTTCAACTTTTGCATCGGGCAGGTTTTCAAGGATATATAACGAAGGAATGTGAAGGATTGAATCGTCTTGATACAGCGACATGCTTTAATTGTTCCAATCCATTCCTTACGATCAGTTTCTATAAAGGATAAATTAGATTAGCGTTTGGTCCCTTACCCGTAAGGCTAGCTGAACTACAAAGCCAATATGTAAACACGTTTGCTATCATGCTAAACATATTTGCGTAAGAAAAAAACGCTATTTGAGAACCAATTGCAAGCAATGGCACGCCGATGAGACAACATTCGAACAACATAATCATGTCGCTAATGATTGTGTGAGAGGGGGGCCGATTCGATCGTAAAGGTCATCACAGTATTTTATAAGCTCGTCGTAGGCGATCTTATTCGCCAATGGACATGCGCATAAGCAGCGTATAACACTCATCATCCGGCTAGACACTCTCACAAATCTATTGTTCATTCAACGTAAATCACCTCTTTGATTCTCTCAAATTCCATCTTAACCGTCCGAACTGAAGCACTTCCGCCATTTACCGCTCAGAACTGAGTAAATTTAAATGCTTGTGGAAACATATTTTTTTAAAAAGTATATTTTTCATAAATCTGCTAAGAACTCGATCTGTTTTGTGAGTAAATAAAACCGATCGAAGGGAACTACTTAAATGATGCACTCTGAGAATATGCGCCATTCATTCTGTAATAAACAGGAATGATTACACCGAAGTATTTCATCCATATTTTTTGTAAATTAAAAAAAATAAAACATATTCAACTTCAATACACCATACTGTGCTACTTTATTGTCCACTAAAAGAAGTTGTATATGTAAATTAGTGTTCTAAAAATCTAGAAATGGTTCTAAATTTTCTGGACTAAAAAAATCTTAGGTGTGTAAAAGGATGTTCTTTTCTAAAATTTCTTAAATTCAAGAAACTAAAAAAAGTAGTGAACGGTGCGGAGCAGGAAAAACACTTGAAAAGTCAGAAGATGAGTGATCTGCTGAATAATTTCCTTGTCATCCGCTACGAATGATCCGACCTGTGTGAGGAAGAACTTTTATATGGAAGGTTTAAGTGCAGTATTTCGATTCTTTAAACGACTATTAGAATCTAAAAAGTGGATCAAGATTAATTGCACGTTTCGTCGTCGATCTCCCGTCCTCTTCATCAATCCTTTTGTCCCCGTCGTCCTTCCTGCGCTGGATGTCGAACGTGACGTCGGTTAATCCAAAACAGTCCTGCAAATAACTAAACGCCCGACGTCGGCACCACCCTGCTTTTCCAGAATGAATAACTTCTTTCTTAGATTCGTTTTTTTGTAAATTTTTCCTTAACTTTAAATTTCCCAGACAATTCTTCAATTTTTCTCTCTTTTCTGGTTCCTAAAAAAATCTTTTTAATGGCTGAATTTTTTATTCATTTTCACTGAAAGTGATAATTTTATTTATTCACTGGAAAGATTCTAAATTTTTCCGGTAGATTAAAAAATTAAAAAAAAATTCATCTTTCACCCACGACCATAATAGTCTATTTTTTGCTTTACATCCTGCTTAACTAGTTCTCGTAAATGAAATGGTCGTTTCCTCCATGTGATAGAAAAAATCGTAACCTCTATCTGGTGTCATTTCCAGATAGATCATGTGCCCCCTCGCAACTGATTTAAGGGAACGTTATAGAGTGTTTGGTTGGATAGAGATATCTGCTATCGTGCACAAAACCCAACTTCCAACGGTAAATCTCTCCCACTTCATCGATATTGGATGCCCTACATCAACCATAAATAACCTCCTACAGTCTTTATCCAGTCAAATTGTTTTAAGGGCTTGTCCAAATATGTATCTATTCTTTGGACCGGAATGGCAAATAGTTCCCGCAATAAAAAGCGGCCTCATCCGTGCTAGCACCTGCTCCTGCCGCTGAGCAGCAGTTTTTGAAAAGGATGCAGAAAGCTAGTATGAAAGAGAACATACTCTTTATGTACCATATGAATGCAGATTCATGACTCATGCGGGGCTACATTAAACAAATTTCACCCAGGCCACTTCAAACAAAACATTTCAAGCATTCAGCCGCTGGCTGAGGTAATACAACAGGTCTACTCTAGGGAGAACTCCAACTCTCCGTCTACAATCACCTGATGCAGATTTTTGCACTAAACGGAACATCTAAAACCGCTAGCTAATTCTCTTATTCTCCCCAATGTTGTGCATGGAAGGGTCTGGGGAAACCGCCAGCTAAAATAAAGAATATTGAAAAACTTAGCTTCAGCTCAACGTAGAAGTTGAGGACGCAGGATAAGCCGTGGAAGTCGAAGCGCTCGACGGATTCATGAAGTCGACCGGCTCAGGTCGACGACACGAGCAAGTTCCTGCCTTAGTAGAGGCAGCAGCTCTCTTGCCCTCCTCCTCCGCCACCTCTGGCGGTGCACGGGTCACGCATCACGGCCCCATAGCCCGACTGGCATCACGCACGCATAACGGCCTCATAACTCGACGAGGTATCCCGTTCCACCAGCGCCCCATAACTTCGCTGTCCACAACCCGTGGACGAGAACACCCGAACAATGAATGGTATGCTTGCACGCTTGTCTTTATATAGCACTCTCAGTAGCATTGCAACGTTTGCCGCCTAGATCATTTCGGCTGTTCCAAAGAAAGGACAGAGCATTTGGTGATCGACTAGACACAAACACAAATAGTAATATGTCAGAGCACAGTAGATCAATCCCCTAATAGGCTACTGAAAGGACCCTCGCTCGCACTAGCGGGAAAGACGCTTTTTATTGCTTAGGTCATTTGTGATGTATAGAGATAGGATAGAGCAGGATACTGAGATTGACCAGATGCAAAAATCGCGCTAAGATGTGATCGACAGAATGTCGCTCTTTGCGATGTTGCGCGCAATGTAACAGTGCACTAGAATAAGCGCTAAGAGAGATCGTTAACAATGTTTAGATCTACGCACAGCAAACAACAACAGAGACGTCAAGAACTACTGCTAACAAGATCGACAAGAAGACTTCCTCAGTGCATCGATTTTATCTATTTTATTTATTTTTTCTGCAATTATGATACAGAAAGAAGAATATGGAAATGTTAATTAAATAATTCGGACTCACTGATTTGAATGTGAGATAGGCTGTTATGGGATCTACTAGGGGCAGTCGCTTGGCATTTATAGGCTCATTGAGCGAGTTCAAATGATCAGAGTTAAGGTCTGAGGCCAATTTAGCCAATTTACTAAGTTTATTGGCTGAATTGCGGCACTGCAGAAGAAGTTCCATAGATTCGTGGAAAACAATTAGCTGAAGTCCACAGGTGAAAAACGATAAACCTGGCACATACCTGTGTTCACATTCATGCGAAAAAAATTTTTTTAAAGAAATGGAACTAGGGATTGTTGCTATGGTAGATGAATTTTTGTCATTCACCACTGATTTCAAGTTGGTCAGGCAGGTTTATTTTGTAATTCGGCTAGACGGGTAAATAAATGAAAAGAATTTTAGAAGAAACTCTCGTTTTATTTTATTTTTCGCTATTATTGCTTTTCTCAGTCATCAACAACGTAACGATTGCTAGCCGAATTACGTACAGTGAAAGCTGCATTTCAACAACATCAGGAAAGAATTCATCAAGTGGAAGAAGAGCTCACTGATAAAGTGATCATCGAAACCTCGGAAAAAAGCATTTCCATATTCTTCTTTCTGTATCATAATTGCTGAAAAAATAAATAAAATAGATAAAATCGATGCACTGAGGAAGTCTTCTTGTCGATCTTGTTAGCAGTAGTTCTTGACGTCTCTGTTGTTGTTTGCTGTGCGTAGATCTAAACGTTGTTAAAGATCTCTCTTAGCGCTTATTCTAGTGCACTGTTACATTGCGCGCAACATCGCAAAGAGCGACATTCTGTCGATCACATCTTAGCGCGATTTTTGCATCTGGTCAATCTCAGTATCCTGCTCTATCCTATCTCTATACATCACAAATGACCTAAGCAATAAAAAGTGTCTTTCCCGCTAATGCAAGCGAGGGTCCTTTCAGTAGCCTATTAGGGGATTGATCTACTGTGCTCTGACATATTACTATTTGTGTTTGTGTCTAGTCGATCACGAAATGCTCTGTCCTTTCTTTGGAACAGCCGAAATGATCTAGGCGGCAAACGTTGCAATGCTACTGAGAGTGCTATATAAAGACAAGCGTGCAAGCATACCATTCATTGTTCGGGTGTTCTCGTCCACGGGTTGTGGACGTAATTCTACTTAGGAAAAGTCTACTTATAATTATTTTGTGTGGACTTTTCCTATTCACAATTATTTTGTGTGGACTTTTCCTATTCGCAATTATTTTGTGTGGACTTTTCCTATTCGTAATTATTTTGTGTGGACTTTTCCTATTTATAATTATTTTCTGTGGACTTTTTCTTAGATAAAATTTAGAGATTATTTTAGCAGTTAACAGTTTACATATACTTCCGTATTTTGTGCTAATGTTTCTCCAGCACCGATATTTGTTTACAGAAACCTTTTCGTAATGATTCATAAATTAGAGGAAGATGGAGGGGAAGGGTCAGTATCAATTACAGAATAGGAAGAACGGATTGAATATGAAAATTAGATCGATCAGTGGAGGAATTAGTTGAAGAGACTATATGTGCCAGTTGCACGTCTCAAATATACTTATTCCCTTTAATCCCCTCTATTCTTGCAATGCAATTCACTTCTATCCTGCGTGGATACGCATTTCGATATACATGAACTTTCCCCTATATCGACATTCCGGATATGCAGTGCGATTCTTTTCATAGAATGGTATGAAAAGAGAAAGAAATTCGAAATAGATGCCTTTTTATTAGAAAGTAAAGAATTGTTGAAGTTGTTTTTTTCTTTAAAACAAAATGTATTTTAGCTGTTTTGGAGACTTCGTGATGCGAAAGTTTTTTTTCTTAGAAATTGTTGTTTGAGAGTTCACCTAAAACTGATGACGGAGCCGAAATTTTGGGCTTTTTAGGGAGTTCCAGGAGATTATTTAATGATAAGCTTGAAATTAGTGATTACAGTTGTTGATTCGAGGAGTCATTGTTTGACAATTGCACTGTTTACATAATTAAGGCAAACAAGAACGATTGATGCCCGTTGGTAATATTTCGGCTTGGCTCACAGAGTTATGAACAAGCCAAATCTATGAAGAATTGTGATCATTACAAGACGAATAAAAATGTCTGATGAAACAAACGCTATGGGCTATGTTGTAGTGCAGTAAAATACTTGAAAACAATGAGGACAATTCTGAAAAGAAAATAATGTTGAATAAAGAAATTGTTTATAAAATGCTTAAAAGTATAGCAAGGAGAGGGGAAGAAAAAGGAAGCAAGAGGGAGTATAAAAATTGATACATAAAAAAATTTTTGTAGGAGAACGTGTGTTGATATACCCATGTATGGGCGGGCGTAGAACTTATAGTAGCCATGCATCTTCCTTCTTTTTAAGAGTCAGACATGATGGGAACGACAGGAAAGCAGACAGACAGCCAGACAGGCACTTTTCGGTGTAGTCTATCTTATTGATTGAAAGTTATATGCGTTATTTCATATATATCGGATTTTTTATTGAGCGTGCAACTTCGGATTACAAGTGAGTATCGACGGTCGAAATTGAATTGCTAGAACATCATTTCGCTTCTAAATACTTGCAGTTGGCACAAATCGATAAGAGCGAATTTTGAACACACCAAATAACGAGAGTATTCCATCTATTCGCCTAGTTATTATTGCGTCATTCAATAATATTTTTTAAAACCTTTCATCTCTCATTGCTCTTTGAAATGAAACCACAATTGTACTCAAACATCGGTGCATACGGAAATTCTACTCAACACTAACAATGAATTGATTTTTTTTTTGAAATTTGAATAATGTGCATATGATTTTGTTGATTAACGGCGACAACAATTTCCTAGTATGAAATGTCGAATTTTAGAATCCTTTTTGAATGCTCATTCCATAAATATGATGCTATATCACCTCGTTTCATTGTCTAAGAAATTTTTTTATCGATGCTTGTATGATCAATTGTGATGGTAAAGCGTTACATTCATAAGCTTACTACTTACTAGTTTTACGTTACATTAGATGGCTTTCTCTCTTTGCAACAATTGTTTTCAGACGGTTTTAAACAATGTACCTCAGTGAGCACTCTTCGTCGATGATGAAGTCTCCAAATTCAACCACTATTTTTTTGATAGTGAATTTACTTCAAGGAAGGGAACAAGTAGATGCAGTACCATAATTTCAAAAAAAAAAAGGAGAAGGGCAGAGTTTCTTTGACCTCTATAGTTTCTCGGTCTCTCATTCATCGCTAAAACATACTATTCTTTTTATTATAAATAGAAATATGTCAATTATTAGAAATACTATAAAACGATGAGAATGGAGATCATCACATCCATTTGTGAATGTGTTGATTTTGATATGTTCAATGCAGTGAGATTAGTTTCCATATAAATGAACATCAACATAGTTTACCTATATTGAAATATCAGCAAGCGAATAGTGCCCCTATTTTTCTTTCCTCTCGATTTTTAAAATATTACATAAAATTAGACTATTGCGATTTTGTTTGTCTTTGACTGTCTGCCTGTTTGTTTGATTGTCTGGCTGAGGAAGATTTCATTTCGCAAGATGAAGAAGAGTCACTTCAGTTTGGCACGCTGAGTGAGTGATTAGTAAGTGGATTCATCTTTTGAAATGATCTTCCTTAAAGAGAAAATTAAGAGTCAAGTGCAGATAACATCCTGGATACTTTGATTTAATTATCCAATGTCCCCTTCAAAGAAAACATGCCATCATCAAATGAAACATGCAAATAAACTTGTAACCACCTTGAAGGGTAGATGTATATTTGCGGATATTAGTGAAATGAGTGCCGTATTTTGCCGTTATCATTAATAAGACTGCTATGATTCGATATACTCATATGAATCCGGATATGGTAATATTAAATTTGAAATTGTTTTTGCTATTCGTTTATATAAAATATTCGGCATTTTCACGTGAAAACATTGCTTTTATAAATGTTAGCTAATATTGCTAATCTAAGGCAACTACTAATGGAACGATTGGACCTCTGAATGCGAACAGTTGCGCTATATGCAGCATTCATACTTCGCGCAAATTTGCCTTGCCCACACGATGTAACGGGAGCCGAAAACATGAAAGCGAAGTCGCATAAATTTTAAAGGAATTTTCGAAAGAGGAGTTGTGGCGAGGAGGAGGGAGCGACAGATGAGGGAAGGAAGGAGGGAAGTTGACTGCACAGAAATTCGTCAAAACTTCGAAACAACCGACTAGTTTCTAAAGAGGAGAGAGCTCTTACTGTCTGGAGAAAAGACTATCCACCCAATGAATGATCGACTCGCTTTTCTATTGTTACTATTGCGAGTCAGTATTGGAGAGCATGCACTGAAAACGAACAGCAGTATAAAGTTCCCAAATTCCACCTAAATTTACCTAATTGCTCGCTTATTTAGCTGTCGTGGTAACCATTGCACTCAAAAATTCCTTAAAGTGTTGCCTTGCATTATCTATTATTAGCGTTATCTTCTATGATTTCTCATTATTAATGTAGAATAAATCTTTTCCCTATTTCAGTAATCAGAATGTAGATTTTTTTAAATTTTCTTCTAGATGAAACATGAAAATGGTTGAAGTATAAGGAATGCAAGACTTTTTTCTCATTAAGTCCCTCTTTAAGTGCGTCGATTCATTAGTGAGAAAAAAAGTATTGCAACAGCAAACGAGTGACAGAACCATTGAAAACTACATTGACGATTTGCTATTTTCGTTGCATTGAACGCAATAAAATGTGCCCCTAATGCTATCGTTAAGCGCAACAAAAACGATCCAATATTTGTTCAATCATTAAAAATATTTCGCATGTTTCTTTAATATTCTTTGTCGATTTAGTAATGAAAACTTTTAGGATGGGCAAAGTTCAAAAATAGCTTCTAGTTTTTCAGGATGCTCTCCTCCGTGACTTGTTGCTTCGAGCACTGCAACCTTTGTTGAGGTATAGAGATCTCTTACTACGACCTATAGACTTTATGATTTTGTGCAGTTGTTGATCTTCATTCTGCAATAAAAGGATTGATAATTTTTTCTAAAAATATTCTTTGTATATCAGTAAAATGATTAGTGGCGCATAGATGTTTTTCGTAATTAGTGGACAAGCTCTACTTTTTGTTTTTTTGCAAAAAAAGAAAAATTTTTTGCTTTGCAATTTTCATATAACAAGTTCAATATTTCTGACAAATATGAATAATCTTTTTTATTCATAGAAATCAACTTAACTAATAGTAAATAGAACCTCCGCAACTATGACGTCATATGACGTTTGTTTATTTTAAGCATTAGCCTACAAGTTGAATAGCGCACTCATATTTGATGATTTCCTTCGTGTTCTTCTAGGTGTGAAAAAATGTATTGATGTGGCACTATTGATGTATGCAAAAAAAGGAGAGGAGTATTGTTTGGTTGTTCTGATGTACTTTTCGATGTTATTCAAACTTGAATGCGTTGAAATCATGAAAAATTCCCACATCGTACGATACCTAATTCACACCTATGTATGAAGACGGGTCTCTATCTATTCATAAATTTCCTTTTTTTATATTTCTTTTTTTAAATTTCTCTTTCTTTTATTTTACTTCTTTAAATATTTTCGTATATCATCATCAACATTATACACTCTTCTCTCTTCATTCTTAATTGTGTTTATACCTTATTTTCCATCATTATACAATTATTCTTTTATTCTACACTATGCAATAAACAATATTAGAATCGATTAGTTGATGATCAGTGCTGAAAAATCAATTCCGCCCCACTGCTGAGCATCCAAAAATTCCTTTTGCGGCATAAAATCAATAATCTAGATAATGAATCATTCACATGAACTTAGATAACAATAGACGATCTTTACTTATACACGTTTTGCATGTTTCGGTTCTAAATCCTTCCCACAGTGCCAATTGCACTTATTTGCAGTCGGGTGATAGCACATGGCGTGATAGTTTTTTGATGATCAATAATGGTTGCTGCTTTTTTCTCAACCAGCTGTGAATGAGCACTCAATGAGCAACATGTCAATTCGATTTGCAAAAGTGCATTGTGATAAGATCTTATCAATGCGCCTATATGTTTATGTCTGTTCTTCTGTTCAATGGTTTCAATTTGAGAGCCATTAAAGAGCCAAAAATTATGAAATTTGACGGTATAATGTCCACTATGCGGTCACTCATCACGTACATCATGTTTCATATTGACACGTCAAAATTGCCAGAAGTTGCACATATGTATTGATGGATCTTTTTTTTCACGCCATTTGGATCAAAGCAAAAAAAAATTTGTCCTGGAGGACAGGTGTAGACAGGCGTATCAGTAAAAATACTCGGACAACATTGATTTTTCTTGGTACTTCTGAGATTGGTTGACCATTTAAGCGGAAAGCAATAGCGTATCTCATGCCAGCTCTTTGGATAGGTTTTTCTACTCGTTTGTGATTTTTATGCATTTTTTTTTCAAGTTGTAAAACGTTGCTTTTGTTTGTGCATATTTGTTTACCTGATCGGTATTTTCAGCTCGTAAACCAATAAAGCAGCGATTACCAAAATTAGTTGGTGTGTTGTAAATCTTTACCGACTAATCTAGACAAAAGTTAGAGACAATTGAATGTGCAAAAAAACTGCGTTTTGCACCAGTCGCGTAATCATTTTTATTTCGGCTAGAGCATAAAGATCCGTTTTTGCAGGAAATTTTTACGACCAGTGGGATCAACTCAAATATGGCAACATTATTCCACCTGTCTTATTATTTTTTGTGAGCAGTTGAAGCTGGTTGGTGGAATAAAAAAAAATGCAAAAGCATAAATAGTGCCAACTTTTCTAGCACATCCCTTTCGCCTGTTATAAAACGGCTGTCAATAAACACTGCGGCATTTTTTTTTCCTGCGTATGCAACAAAAGGCAATTTTATTTGTTGATCGGCTGCGCCGTTAAATAGAAATCCTCCACTTTCATTTAGGCGGACTGCGTTTGCGCTCGAACAAGATGCTTAGTCGGCTAATACGCACAGCTCACATTTTATTGACTGCGCATTCGCTTTGCTTCCGATTCTATTTCCCCCACAAACGACTCGCCTCATTGAATTTTCATGCATTCGGCCGTTTTAAGAACTCGTTGGTATTATAGAGTGGCTAGGCAGTAAAAGTTATGCATTTCTATGCCTAATAGTAATGCTGGTAAACCCCGCCTCAAATATCGAGGGCCTCAGAAATTTATCACTTTCTAAAATTCAATGGAGACCAAAATTGAAAGCAGCAAACTTGCTGATCGTTAAATTTCTTCAAACTGTTCTGGGAGCTAGTGAACTTTTTGGCAACTTGTTAAAGTTTGAGGCGGGGGGGGGGAATGAGGAAAAGGTGGGGCTACCGATGCTGAAATTTTGTAAATTTATTAATCCTGACAGTATGGTTTTTTTTTTTTGCTGGTTTGATCTACGCTTTCGCACTTGATCTCATCTGTAAGTGACTGAACCACTGACTCATAGAATGCCTAAAGTGATGTAGTCCAACATTGGTTATGCAAGACTTTTCGATATTGTATTCAGAAAGAAAGTTTAATGGAGGTCAGAGGTTCTCGGGCTGGCTTTGAAATGAAGCTCGGGCTGACACCTGAAACAGGTACAATGTTTCTTTCAAAACTGTCCGGTCAGATGGATCCGGTCAGAACCCCTTCCATTTAGCCATGAAATTAAAGGCGATAGTGGGTAATGGTGTTAGCCTAAGGTTGTCTAAGAACTCACTCAAGGAAATGTGCTGGAAAGCTTAATATTAATTCAAATGAAATACTCTCGGAGTTCTATTCTCGCTGCACGCAAATGAAGCTTCAAGCGACCTTTCAAGTAGATACAAATTGTTTGCCGATGATATGAAATCTATCAAGCGTCACATGTTGTTGCCATCGATTTTCATGTCCCTAAAACTTGTTGGTCATGGCTGCGATAATTCATTGTATCCATGAAAAATGTTGTATTTTATATGTAAATATTTTACCTGTAGGTAAATATTTTTTGAGATTAGACGAATTGCTAGCGAGATTTGTGATCCTGATATGACGTCATTCATAATATATACATAAATTTATGATGTTCTAAGATTGCATCGAATACCTTCAAGGTTGCAAATTGCGTTTTGCATATCTTCTTGAACATTTATCATCAACATTATTCAATAGTTTTCTATCGAGCAAATTCGTAATGTTACATGTTGGTATGTTGTTTCTAATGTGAAAATTGTTGGATGCACTGAAAAATACTCGTAGAATGTCTCGTAAATTATTTCTTCGATCATTCCGGTTTAAGCATTAGAATCAATTTAAAATTTCCGAGCTTTAAATTCTAGAGTATTGCACGATGAAATTTAACGTTATTCTGTACTATAAAATCGCGGAACGTTTTTCTAAAAAAAATTGATACGTGAATTGATACTCACGAATATCAATTCACGCACAAAATATGCTTTATAAACAAACTCTTTTAGAGTTTTTACTTCGTAGTTATTCGTTATTTATAGTATACCTTAGAATATAGACCAGGCACAGAACGTTTTTCGTATTTGAGAGCTACATTTCATTTATAAAGCTTTGCTGATTTAATTTTTTCAGTATCATGGGAACCCGCCTCTCTTCTTCCCTCTCTCCACCTCCCTAATACTCATCACATTTGCTTAAATATATGCGTCTGATTTTTTCTTTACTTTCTGTTAATTGATTTTTTTCGTATATTTGTGTTCCAATTTTTGAGTAGGTGCTACTTTTCATTTTTCCCTCTTTTAAATGAATGTTTTCATTCTTTACTTCTTTTTTCATCTTATTTTTTCCATTCCCTTCTTCTTTTTCCATTCCTTTCTCTTTCCCTCAACTTAGAAAACCTCATTGCGTTCTTCAAGAGGTCTTCAAGGGAATTCTCGAAGTCAACGCTAGCTAACAGTGTATAATAAAAGACTCGTTATTTCATTAGATATTCAGTGCATTGTTTTGTGCAGTCAAAATTCAAATATAATAAGACGTCTTACTACAGAATGAGAGATATGTCGGCGAAGTCGGCGAAGCTTGGCCGAAGTTTAGGTGACGTGAATAGTGTATAACGACGGATAGCGAAGCTGATACAGGAAGCGGCAAAGGGCAGAAGTATAGGCGTGAGCTAAAGGACGACGGCTGAATTAGCGACATGACTGGCAAGATACGACGGAGGAGAGTTCTCTCCCTTAGATGACCATCCGGGAGAATTTCACTGGCAGGCTAGGATTGTTTACATTAGTGGGAAGCAGGCTTCGATCTCAGTGGCAGCAGATCTCAAAAAATCCATAGCCACTGGAAACAGCACCCGAAGAATTTTGTTTTCTTATGGCACCGTTGTGGGAGTGTGTTCGCGAAGAACGCGGAGCACAACAGCCATAGTGCATTAATTGCGGCAGGAAGCATTCCATGGCTGGCGTTTCCGCGTTACCGCACCCCTGATAGGCACGTTTTTAGGAGGTGCGTATTCAATGTGATGGCAATTCGTTAAATGGTCAATGATATTGAGATGTAGTTGTAACCTGATTGAGGTCTAAGCCTAAGCCTTAACCTCCAACTGCTAAAGATGCATCGGTTAATGGAACTCTGCTGCCCGCGAAATGACTGGCAGCAATGAGTCACAAATCCAGCTACAAGATGGAGAAGAACTTACCATTTTAAAATGCTGCTCAAGAATAAGAAGAGAATTTTTAAAGAATGGAAAGCATCCTTATGGTGTAGAGACAAGCAAGCAAAAAAAAGGAATGAACTGCGGAGTGCCAAAACCTCGACGGACCTACTAATATGATAGAACGCTGCTCTCAAGTACCTTCACGTTCGATTATTTTAAAATCTGTGGAGCTATATAAAATGCCCTTATCTATGCAGAAAAATTATCTTCAGTTATCTTTTATGCGCCTTGGTAAAAACCTTTCCGCAGAAACATCATTTTTTAGACACTTATATTGAAAAAGTGCTATGTATTGCAGAAAAGCATCCTCCATGAATATCCTTCCCAACTGCTTGAGACCTTTTTCTCATGTGAAATTTTACTCATGACTATGTGGGAGAGGATCTCAACTACCAGGACAGGTGTTCATATACTTCACAAAATACCTAAAGTAGGTAATTACATTATATGTTTGCTTCAGCACAAACACCTTGAGCTTTTCAAACGAGTCTTTATTGGCATTGTCGACCGATCCTTGTTAATTGCACTTCTGTCTGGTCATCGTCAAATGCCAAAAGCAACGAATTGATCGGAAATGTGCCGAGCCGAATCATCAGGATAATTTTTAGCAAATCATTCTCGGATGCGTTTTGTTCCTCCGACGAGGAATTGAATCGAATTCAAGACGACATTATTGTGCAATAAGGAAAAAGAAGTTTGCGCTGCGAAACATCGTTCTCAACTGACTCACATTTTACATCATATGCATTTAAGATAAGCATTATCCTAAGAAATACGATAAGCCATAAATCCCTTTTTATCCATCCAAAGCCAAATTCAGTCGATCGCTCTATGGTGTCTAGTCGTGTCTATAATTGCTCGATGCTAAAATGTGCGTATGTTGTTTATTGCTGTCGCATCATTAAGCGATTATTTTTTATGCATATGCGTTCACTCACATCACTTCTTTCTTATATTTTGTTTTTCTTAGATGATTTTATTATTTTTTCGTCATTACAATTTTTTTGTCCCCTCACCATTCGCGCCAATTGATGACTAAATGCGTATGCCACTTCCTCATATCTCAAAATAGAAACGTTTCCATTGGTTCATTCATTGAAAGTTTTCTCACCTTTAAATCTTTCTCTTTAACTGATTGTGGTGAAGCGGAAGAAAGAAAAAAAAGCATACAGTCAATGTGGAAAGCGAAGTATTTGCTGCAATTCAGCTCACCACAGTAGTTGGTTGCCCAAGACATCATAAACGATGATAAAATGCGTAGCAATGCGTTTTCCAACAGAACGAACTGTTCTTGTTTAGCTAATTTCGTGCTTATTTTGAATACTGCAGGTTTTGATCATCCCTTGCCGCCGTCATTCGACCTCTCCCCTGCGGCAGTCATTTGACCTCTTCCCTGCGGCAATCATTCGACCTCTCCCCTGCGGTAATCATTTGACCTCTGTATCGTGACCTGTCAGAAGCTATCATCCCAGTTATGAACATCTCGTGCACGCAATTTTAGGCTGTGTTAATTAGCACGATGGTAGCAAAATATGCAGATGTCATTCACTCTCTCTTTTAGGAACAATTTTTGACAATATCATAGCAGTTTGTTTTATTATGTTTTCTTTTCATAGTGGTCAATAAGACAGGCATGCCGAGTCTATCGTCACTCGTGCAAGATACATCCTAACATCTTGAGCATCTGGAATATTATTCTTTCAGGCAATTCTATTAATTCTTCAGAAGCTTCTCTGCTCTAATTGACTGCTCTAGATGTAGCTATTGAGTGCTCATGAATGTTTTCCCTTGTGTATTCGTGAATCATTTTAAGAAATTTTCTCTTTCGCTGCACTTTGCTTCTTCGTTTCTAATACTTTGGTATGCTCATCGCTTCTAAGTGAAGGTGGCATATCTCAAAGCAGAAACAACCACAATCCCTTATGTTCTCGGTTTCATTTATCTACCTGAGTAACGTTTAGATAATGCTGAAATATGTTGAACACCTTTGCAGCTTTCCCAACTCCATGGGCAGCATCTTTGCTCAACTTCCTGTTGCTGCTTTCATTGATCTGAAGGAACAATTTGTTGATGTATTCGAGTTTCTCATCAGAGACTGCTTTCCGGAGATTCAGTGCTCAGTAAGTTGAATGATTGCACCTCAGTTTTAGTAGCTTTGAGTACTAGTTCATAGACACAAGTTTCAGTTGCCACTGCGTGGACAACTTTTTCGAGCTTTCTTGCTGATGCGGTAATTGATGATAGTGATAGATATTCATTGATCTGTGGCTAACGGAAGTGTCTGGTATCTGAGTTGAAATCTTCAGGTAAACGTCGTGCCACGCCTTCAATGACGGACTTGAACAAGAACAGCTCGAGCACTTAGCATTGACGAATTCCTACTCCAAGCTCGAATTTTCTTGATATTACCAAGTGCTTATGGCCTATGACTGTGATTGGCTATTGAGTATTTAGATAGTTTTAGCCGTTAACGGTGCAGTTTTTTAAATAATTTCAAGCAACTTGTACCCGGTAACTGAGATAGGGAATTTTTGATGGTTTACTGGATTGCTAGTAAGGTCTTTTATATCAAGCGACTAAGACAGTATCCTTCATACTTCGTCGAATTTTTTCTCTTTCCCATAGCACCTTTAGGTATCAAGAGAGAATTTAGTTAACGCCTGTTGCTTCAATTTTTTTTTTCTTAAACCGATGTTGACCTCTATCGTACTAGCACCGTCGATGGGCAAGCACATCCCACGTAATTCACCACGAGCAGTGATACTAAGCTTGATGATGGCCGGTTGCGAAGCTGGTTGAAGTTCGTTAGCTCCTTGATCTTGTTCTGGTAAGTTACAGTTCGTTGATATATCCCATGTTCTAGTACGAGAAGCTGGCACTAGCATCCGAACTTGAAGGTTGGATGTTGATCTTGTTCGATTGGAATTTTCTTCCATCTTTAGATGGTAGACCTGTTGGATCTTTACGTTAGCATTTGCAAAAAACTGCACTCTTTCGTTACTCTTCCCCAAGTGGCCACTTCTATTTTGCCAGCTTTTCCCATACTGGCAAAACATTCTCTTGTCGTTGATTTCTTCTTGAAAGCTGCGGGATTTTTGCCTTAGAGTCTTTCTTCTCTCCTAGTTCCATCGTTCCCTTCGTTGGCAACTTCACATCTTTGTTCGATTCGGTTTCCACGGATTATTTTGCTCACAATGGCCTCATTTGCTGCTTCATGGGTGTCTTTTTTGGGTTCTTATAGATGGTCGTTTTTCGCATTTTGAGCAGCTAATTCATCGCTGTTTGGATGTTTTGAAAGATAACGCCGTTTTACCTCACTCTTACGGGCAGGGGCAGAGAGAAAAGGACAGGGCAACATTATGGCTTCAGTAGACGGAGTTCGCGTTTAATGGCTACCGACACTGATATGATTGGAAGGAAATAGTGTACATCAACAGCTATTTGATTTCCTAACTGGTTTCTGTAGGTATCCAATTGGATATAAATAAGTAAATCAATAAATAAATAAGCAAATAAGCAGACAAATAAATAAATAAATAAACAAATAAATAAATATAAATACATATATGTATATATATATATATATAATATATATATATATATATATATATATATATATATATATATATATATATATATATATATATATATATATATATAAAGTATTTAATGATGCTTTGTTTGTAGTTAATTTCTTCAGAATGAAATAGTCTTTAATCGAGTTGTTATTTTAATTATTTCATGTGAGTTAAGACATAATGAGGAAGCACTCATAAAGAAATCGAATGCTAATATAGTCGCCTCGGATTACAAGATGGGAAACTCGTTGATTTTAAAAATTAATGTATTCTAAATTTGTAATTCAAGTGCTCTCTGTTGTAAACGTTGTTCTTCGGTATGCAAACGACACTGGTAGTGAACGTCAACTCATTGAAACTCACAAGTAAACAAATCATTTATGAGGAAAATTTGTGACTCAATAAATTTTGGCGATAATTCATTAAATTTTACTGCTCATTAACTCGAAAGAAGCCGAAAGTCACTTCCGATACCGTGAAGTTGAAACTTAAACAACAATATTTCAAATAACTTTTGAGTGCATCACAAGCCTAAAGCCTATTAAGTTATCGTTTGACATAAAAAAACAGTGGAATATATTTAAATGCTTTTGTTGAAAATTTGCAGAATTTCTTAAAGAATCGATTTGAAATTTAAAGAAAATTTTTCTATTATTTATATTCGTTTCATAGTGATGTTGCTGTTGATGGAATTTAAGTTACATGCAATATGAAATACTTAAGAGTATTTGCATATTTCCATTTTTTTTTAATTGAAACTTAAGTGTAACTCATTACTATTTGCAAATGTATTGCAAATTTTTTTTGCTGCAATGAGAAAATTCAATCGATTTATTGCGATTTTTATAAACGCTTAATAGAAATGATTTTATTTCTATGGTATAGCTGAATGAAATGCCCGGTTATTATAATGTGGTGATATAATTACGCATTTTTTTTGCGGTAATTTTTTCCCTCTGATTTGATTGATAATATTTTAAAAGTGCATAATGCATTTTTTGAATTTCTTTTATTATCATATATACTTTATTAGTGCATTTTTATTATGTACTTGTGCGGAATTACTATACAAAAACTCATTATGCTAGCATCATATTTTTGTATATATGTCTTGCTGTCCGCTTGTTCAATTTCGGGATCTACTGAACGCAAAGTTAGAAAATCAGGTTATTATAAAAATGCGTCATATATTGTATATCACATTTCTTGACCTATTAATCTCACTTCAAGAAGAGTTATAGACATTTAAAGGTGAAGAAAAATTCCATATATTTTAAGCTTGCCAACTTTGCATTTTTTTTAAATTGATCATGTCACGTGACAATAAATTTTTATAAGTTAGTATGAGTGGTCGGATCAATTAAAATTTGAAAGCTGTACTTTATGGATTTTATTTTTATTGGTAATTTTTGAAATTGGTCGGTCAGATCAATGGGACGTAAAAGCACATTTCTTGGAAAACGATAACCATTTAGTCATACTAATTCTTTTACATAATTTGTCCACCCCATTTTATATGATTCCGTTATATTAAAATCAAAGCGGTTATCCACTTCTGCTCATGTTTCAGGTCTTCCACTATTCAAATAACGATGGAGGGAATTGAAGATTGCTTTCCTGATGAGCGAATAATAAGATAGTGGAATAATACAAGCAATAGGAAAGAAAGTAACGCTTGCCTGAAGTTACGTTTAGTTTATTCGCATTGAATTGCGATTCGTATGCGTCGATTTTATGGAACTAATATTCAACGCCCATAATGTGGACTAGCTAGCATTTGCTATCGATTAGAAATAGGCGATGCAGCAATATTGCGCGCATACGGCATGAAGCTTCATGCATCTATGACGATGTGAGCCAACGCTCTCCGCTCACCCACTAGCATTTCATTTTATGTGGATTTTCGTTTTTCTGGATAATGCAACTTAAGTTGTTCGGTGATAATAAGTTCTCATCACATGATTACCAAGAAATCTTTTATTACTATCTAATTCCGATATTGCATCGTTATCATCTTATAGGATATCGTGGCTGTATTTCTGGATTATTTCTTTTTCTGGATTATTTTCAATAATTCATGTCGAATAATATATGAAAAGTGCTTTTTTATTGAATCATTCAAAAATTTTTAAAATTAGGTCTAAGAGATATTTGGTCACTGATAATTTTGAATTCTTAACTATAATTTTTAGAAATAAAATTTAAAAATAGTTTTTTTTAAAATGCCAATTACATTAGCGATTCTGCCGGCGATATTATTTTCTGAGTGCAAAAATAATCGACAGCCATCATCTATGAGAAGAAGCCATCTCCACTGTGAAGCAAACGTCGTAATTGACACCTTCTGTGCTTATAACAGAAATTATCAATTTCGCATACGTCATCGCAAATGAAACGATACAGGCCGCATTGTTTGTCTTGTCACCATCTATGTCATCAAATCGCTATGTGTAGTGTTGCCACACATATCCAATCGATTTTCATTTCATTTCTCGTCTTTAATATTTATTTTTTAATATATTTCATTGTGGTCATGTTAATAATTACCTGCTTATAAGGTCTAATATATGAATATCTTCAATAAGCACAATTCTTTCATCATGAATTGACTACATCTCAGGTATGAGTGCTCTAGGAGATTTTAATTTTAATTAGCTTCATATTGAACGCTAAAATAGTAAAGTCTAAAATATAGGAATATATTCCACAACTTCCTTGTTTTTTTAGAGGAATTTTTATCGACAAAGAAATGATGCGAAAACTTATAAGAAATTCAATCAGCCAGCTGAATTCTTGAAAAAAAAGCTCTTCGAAAATCGATGTTTTTTGCAAAGATCAAAAAAACGTTGTTGCAATATTAATTCTAATTGCAATATTTATTGTTTCGCAATCCCCAATCACCTCCACGATGAAAACATCGATAAGTTGAGGACGATTCTTGGCTAACGATCAATGAAGCTTTGTAGTCTCTAGTTGCATCGAGACAACGTTAGCTCGTCACTTATCTAGCCTCAAAATCAATAGGATTCTAGGCGCAAGCGTAGGCAGCTCACATCGCCACTCTACTTTCATGCGGTAGGCGCTCGTCATTGCTGTCGATTCATGCTCAGCCTCAAGCTCACATTCATCGACTTTCACAATTTTATTCTATTTCTAATGAGTGCATCGTTCATACGAAACTGTAATCTCTATCAAATTTCATTGTAAAATAGTACGATGGTTTTCTTTGTGATTTCTTCAGAACGGCATCGCTATATCTCAAAAAACTGGCTTCTTTCTTACAATAGTGAGATTCTACGACTTATATCCTGCTAGATTTCTTAGGATAAAGGAGGGATTTGATAATCTATATGCATATTTTTAATGAGATTACATCGCTTCTTATTTTTCTTCTATGTCACTTACGTTGGTGATTGATGAGATGTTTTCGCTGTTGCCATAGACATATACAAGAATTTCTCGATGGAGAGCGTAATTGTGCTAAATCGTTGAATATTCCTAACATTTAATGATTGCCGCATTTCAAAATGGACAAATTTTCAAGCAAAACATTGAAACCTCAAAGCGCATAGACAAATGCATCCAAAAACGTCTTTTTCTCCACTTTAAGTAAATTTCTGTTAGGGCCATTTATCCCTAGAGTTATCGGACAAAAAGCGTCGACGGCTAGCCTAAATAAATGCAGACCTAAATCCTCCTCCCAGTTCTACTAAAAAGAAATGGGTGAAAGCTCATTTACAATAGTGTAGATCAGTTTATTAAGAACTCAGTCTCTTCATGCAGTATTCTTCGAAAGCTTATCCTAATTTGTGAGCAACGCGTGCTGCATGCAAATTTTCATTTTTCATCCATCTGCACCCAAAATCAGACGATCTTTTTAGCCGTTAGAGGATTGCTGAAAAGAAGAACGATCCTCATCGCGATTTTGGAAGAATTTCAACTTAAATAACCACCTATGCAACAGTTTTGCTTGTTGAAGCGAGTCGATCGTACCAAACAATATTTACTTTATAGTGTGCAAAGATAATAGAAATTCTGTAAACAGCACAAGCTGAAGATTTTTTTTAGAGTTAATATAAGTAAATCTCCTAAACCAGACTACTTAACTTCAAATTTTTATAGTGAGAAGGAATGCAAAAATTTTGAAGACGAGCGAACCGAGACACAAAACAAAATTTTTTTTCGCTCATTAGAAACTTTAATTCTCTCTCAGTGCATCATCTTTCGATCTTCGAAAGGAGGTTATGCGAAAGCTCGATATTACCTCTTCTTTATGCTAAATGCGCGCCTTTGGCATTGTTCCTGTTTAAAACATCCCTACATACATAAGTCAAAGGTATATGATTTATCCATTTGAATTAACTGCGTCCAAATGGACTTTATGATCCGCAAAAATATTGCCCATATGCAGATGCGAAGCCGAGATCTTCCGCTTGTAGCACGAGCATTTTACCATTGAACTATTGGCGTGGTAATAAAAACTCCGTCGTGTTTGTATGATTACAGTTTTATAGATGATTGTCGAATGTGCTGAAAAAATTTGCCAGCTGTGCGTAAGTTGAATAGCTGTCAAAGTTTGATCAGTATTGAAATAATTTTCTCATTTCATAGGTTCCTATCTGTGAAAAGTGAAGAAATCCCTAATGGATATATTTCAAATGAATTACAATTTCTTATCATTCCATGGTTTGTTGACCATAATGAAAGCGACTCTGCAAAGTGGGAATGGTTAAAACCTTTGTAAAGGTCAATGCTGTCTAGCAGGCAAGGAAGTTACCGCTCTTGAGATTTGCATATATTCGCTTACATAAACGGCAGCTGACTGATAACTTTTGCAATAATGCAAACTGCATCAATCATTGTTAAATATAATAGAGAATTTAACGCATTATTCTCTCATACCTATATATTCATCAGAGATTTTTTTGTTACAAATTCATAATAAATGTAGGCAATTTTATTGAACGTCTAGGCAATAAACAATAAAGGCTTCGATTGTTTCAAATTTTACTAGAGCTAGCAGAAGTAATCCTAAATTTGTGCTTTTAATCTCTTATTGAAGAGATATGAAAACGTTAGCCGTGTTTAACCAATTGCCCAACCATAACGACCCCATATTTAAAAATTTAAACAAAATTATAAAATTATGCCTCTATAGCAACAAAATGCTTTGAGGAATTTAAAAACGCGGTTCAAATATCTGAAAAAGAATCGATCATTTCAGCCCCCTTCATTTAGCGTACTTATAAAGATACTTACTTATAACGCCAAATCGTCCTCCAGATAAAGCATATAAAGTACTCTGAAATATGTAAGTGATCCGAGGTGAATTACTCATAAGAGTAGCTACATTTAAAAAATCGAATAGTATTGACTATCATCAACAATCTTTGCATACAACAGTGATTTATTAATCGTTTATTTCTAGTTGATTTCACTTCCTATTATCAATAATTCATATTAATTCAGTACAATGTTTCCAATTTCATATTTTCATTTATCGATTTACTGGAGTATATGAATTTTTTTATTTGTGTTTAATTCTATGACACTATCTCGAATGTTCACATTCTTATTCGAATTTCCAGCAGCAAAGTTTTTTCCTCTTATGCAAACTTCTTTCCTTTTCTTTTGGGTAAAGTCTAGGCAGCGGAGGGACGGAAGTAGATGTACGACACAGGATCAAACAAGGCTGGAAAGCATTTTTTAAGAATAAAGACTTTTATCG
Organism: Baylisascaris procyonis; assembly: GCA_037389465.1. Taxonomy (NCBI): domain Eukaryota; kingdom Metazoa; phylum Nematoda; class Chromadorea; order Rhabditida; family Ascarididae; genus Baylisascaris; species Baylisascaris procyonis. Next base: position 3,675,761 of record JAZARR010000200.1, read on the forward strand.
TGAGAAAAAAGTACCGATGAGTCTCAAGAGGAAACTGTTCGAAAAAAGCGTGATGCCAACAGTTCTCTACGGTTCTGAAACATGGGTAACAACTGAAAAAGTGCGCAAGCTGCTAGCGGTGGCAGAAAGAAGAATGGAAAGAATCATAACAGGAATCAAATCAGTGGAGAGAAAAACCAACGAATGGCTTCGAGGTGTAACAAAGGTAAAGGAGTGGGTGACCGAGGCCTTAATGAGGAAATTTAGATGGGCGGCGAAGATATCCGCACTGAAAAATGACGACTGGGTGAAGCGAATAACAGAATGGACACCACGGATTTGCAAAAGAAATAGAGGCCGACCTTCAGTGAGGTGGAGCGATTCTTTAAAAAAGACCGCAGGAACCAACTGGATCAGAGAAGCATTGATTCGGGACAAGTGGAAGCGATGTGAAGAGACCTTCATTCGTAATGAATGCTATGTTGAGTGAAATAAATAAATAAATAAATAAATAAATAAATAAATAAATAAATAAAGTCTAGGCAACGGTTCATTTATGCGACAAATTGCCCAGGATGAGAGCAAACGAATATGGTGGTGATCCTACGTCCCCTCCCCCTCTCTCCCTCTACCACTTCCACTCTTTTTGATGCCGTCACTGAATCATATATAATAGTTCACGAAGACTCAAGGGAACACCCAATCTTCCCTTACGCTCCATTGTGAACCAACTCCCCGATACTGGAAGTCTATGCGGAGCTTTCGTACCGCTCTTTGATACATAATTGCTCTTCGATGCATAAATAAGACGCGTCATGTTTTCAGTGCATTGCCGTCCCTGGTTTTGATGTTTGGAGTATCGACTCCTGTATATGTATGTGCGTTTAGTCCTTTGTTTACAGTATCCGTTTGTCCCGTACGAAATTGCTCGGTATGATGTAGACCATATGTTAACCTCTTTTGCCACCTTTAGATTACTACATCAGCTTCGAAACAAGTTTTAGGCATTGAGAATGGAAAATTGTCAGGAATTTTGCTCCAATCGATTTTTATTTACAGATTTCGGGTCGCAAAAAAACATCTTTTAGTTAAAATTTGTTTTCTGCATTCGGTTAACAGTTGCTTTCATTTGTTTAACAGCTGCGCACCCATCATGCTCAAATTTTCATATGTTATCTACTATATACGCGTTCCCTTCTTTGTCCCCTTTGTTCGATAGTGAATCATTTGAATTTTAAAAAATTTACAAGTATGAAAGAAGGTCTCATATTCTTATTCCAAAATGCTTTTGTTTTTTAATGTTGATTCCTTTCCATTTCCTAAACAAAACATCCAACGTTTTCAAAGAAGGAATTATGGAACTCTATCGTCTCCTGGCTATGCAGTAAATCAATTCATTCAGATTTTGTCAGTTTTCCTAATAGCAAAAAATACTGAAAATGAGGAAACGGTGAATTTTTATGCTTGCAGACATTTGGACGAAAATTTGTGATTTTTCTTCGAGTGATTTCCTTTCAAAATTCTTCTTTCATCGACTGCTGATTATCTAGATGGATAATTAAATTAAAACTATCAATGGCCATTTGCCTGTGGATGATTTTTTCTATTATTTCTTCTATGTCTCCTATCATCTTACAATACCTTCAAAGTGATTTCTTCTATATCGATGCTAACATGTACGGAAGCATGCCGGAAGTAATGGTTTTTCGGAATTCTATGTTCGAAAATTGGTCGGAATACTGATCTAAAGTCAAAAATTCTAATATGACATTTTTCATAAATTATCGACAACTAATAAAATTTCCGAAATGATGACTGCATATTTTGAATTACACAAATCGTGTATGCAAAATTTTTTTTTCAAAAATTTTCTTCTTCTTTAGCCTTATGGAAGCAACGCGATCGGTTTGGAAGATGCGTGCAAATTTTTTGCCACCTTCAATTTTCTGTAACTTCTTCCAGAATCAATAGGATAGGAGATTCTTATGGTACTTCCCCATACCCCCCCCCCTTCCGCCTAGAATTTCATAGCAGCAATTTAATTGATTCTTAAGTTGTAATTGCTGGACAGACCGGGCATATGCATGTGCGCAGACACGAACAATTTCAGCATTAATAAGTTCTTCAAGTAGGAATTCGCAAAAGCGCATAAAAGGCGTTCGATATGTTGAGCACAATGGATAATACATCTCAGCTATTTCTAAATTACATGTGTTCGCATCGATAAAATATTCATTTTTCCCAATGAATAATTTGAGTGAACAATTACTCACCTATTGAATAGTTTTGCTCATTATTTGATTTGTTCTTTCAATTATTGCTTATTAAATGCGTCTTGTTCACCATTCTAGCAAAATACCACCGCTTAATAATTGAAATAATTAAACGTACCGTATAGAATATAAATTTATCTATTAACGGTCTATTTTTATATTTTCAGTGCACTGGATATTTTCGATATATTATACTAACGATTTATTCATAAATAGAATAAATTAACCATAAGGTTTTATGTTTTTCTGGAAGAAAAGATCATTTCTATTGTTTTTCTTTATAACAACTGAGCCTAACCATTTTTTGTAATAATACGTCACTCGGATGATCGGAAATATTTGATTTAATAAGAAACTTGAAATCAAATGGAATAAAAGAGTTAATAGCGCAACAGTGGGGAGATATTGATAAACAAAAGCGAATTTTTTTTTAAAGCCATTTTTTTCCAATCGCAAATTCACTAATCTTTTTTCTTGATCGTTTTCTAAGATCCAATTATATCTCGAAGATAAGATATATTTTTTGATGTCTTATTTTTAATTACCACTAAAAGTTGGATATTTCAAATTCATTCTACTGGAAATTTTATGAATTATTAATCTTGTCAAAAATTTCAAGAAGATTTAAAGCACAACGAAACTCATAATATTCTATAATTTAAATTGATTTTTTTTTTCATGCAAAAAATTCATCGCTTCTATCGATTTTAATTTGCCGTAAAAATGAAAAATTAAACGACTCTATGTTGAGCTTTTTTTAAATTTTTATGAACAAATTAAGCGCTACATTTCTTTTTTTCCTAATTATCTGACCTTAAGCAATGTTGTTCTTGTTTCGTTACGTTTAAATGCTCTCAATGAAAAATAAAACAAAAAAAAAGAAAGAAACAAATCTTTCTCAGCACTTGCTAATGCTCTGTTATATGTAGCGCTTAGAAGATTTTTTTAAAAAGTTTCATTTTATATTTATCACATTTTCTCGCCTTTTCACATATTATTATCAATCGTTTTTTTTTTTCTAAATTTCACCAACTTACTAATATTTGCGTTATTTTTCAAAGTTGATTAATCCCCTTATGATAGAATAAATAGAAATCTTAGTAGTTTCTGCTAGTGTCGAAAAATTTCGATTTTTTTCCGCCATAATTTATTAGATGATAGTGATTTATCGACTATTAGCCATTTATAGCAATGTGAAATTCCATTAATTTTTCATATACTGCAGTCGAATATACACACTTTTTGTGTGAAATGTATGTTCTCTATTTTTGGCGCCTATATATATGCCTCATTTAAAAGCTGCAACACTATTTTTGCCACTTTTTGGCAACTCTAAGTATTTTCGATTAGTGTTCGAAAAAATTTTCACTATTTTTTTTCTGAATTGAAGCCAAATTTCGACGTCGTAGTTATTTACAAAATCGATTTTTTTTCTATTGTGGTGCTAAATGATACGCATATGTAACCTTGCTACGGAGGGTTTATTTTAGGTTTCTCCTTGAAAGAGAAATGCGCGAATTGCAGTTAGCAGAAGAACCCATATGCTCGCAATCAAACCCTCTCAAATTGATTTCTTGCGAGCATTAGAACTTAGTTGTCGGCCTCATGTCATAAATTCATCCATTTTGTGTTCGGCCTCATGTCATAAATTGATCCATTTTGTGTACCAAGTTGTCCTTTCACAGAAATCGCTCGCTTTATGTACATGGATGGGTACAGGGTGTAGAGACTTCATCCGCAACCAACAAACGCAAGAGAGGAGGAAGTGAAGTCAAGAAGTGAGGGTGGAGGAAAAGGGGGAACAAAAGGAACAAAAAGAGTTAGCGATGCAAAAACTTAAACAGCATATCCTACATCACCTTACCTGCAATCTGGACGTAAGAATAGCGTTCAATAACTCGTTTTTTGGTTTTGTTCTAAGCGTAAATGTGTTTTAACTGTTTCTGAAAACTTATCCATTGCAGTTTTGAAATTTCCGTCGTAAAGTGGAAAAATTTTGAATGGTAGCCAAATTTGATAATTCAAAAAAGACTACTTTTTCCACCACTTCGAAAAGAGTTATTGAAGATCTCGTAGAAAAAGATAAAAAATAATCACTTTTTGTCTTATTTCTTTCTCATTTAAACTTCGGATTTGATGCTTATTTATATTTTCATGCTGTATTGCTTTAATATTCACACGATTTTCTTGAGAAATTTTCTATTCACGTTTTCATTACTCGTAATGACTTGTGCAAACATTTGAGGAATATTCACTTCTTGAATTTTTCTTTAATCTTTATTAGAAAGTTTTCTAAAAAACTCGCTTAGGCTATAAAAAATTTCAGGGTCGATGGCTTTAGATTGTGGTCATGCCCTTAGCGTTCTTTTTTTGTGTTTGACTTGATTCTGTTGCCTCTTTCGTTGAAGATTCATCGAGAAGTGACGTTGGCAGTCGTTTTTTTTAATACAAATTAATAGCAGAATTGTTTGCATCAATCCCCTCAAATAACCCTCGTCTTGGTCATTGACCATTGAAGTGAGACATAGGAGCTAGAGGGTACAGCACTGCTGTTTCAGCTCTCCTCTCTCTTCTGATTCTTTACATAAGCAGCCAGCCGACTGGCTGACTGCTTCAACTCCGGAAAATGTCGATTGTGCCCAGTGGGCAAGCATTGCGAAAAAAATTTGCGCACCGCTGCTGGGGACCCTATTCAATAAAATCAATGTCACTTGTGCATAACGAACCAAATAAGCGAAGGGTGTATTACGCTCACACAAAAGCGCTCTATCTGCTTCTTTCGACACGCTACACTTGGCTCTACTTGTTTAGAACGAAGGCCTACCTCTTTGCAACGAAATCAACCAAGCACATCCTTGATCGTGAAAATTGCTTATCGTTGTCTTCCATTGACAGTTTTTCATTCGCATCTTTGGAAAAGTTTTCCGGTTACATTTGGCAACGAGAATCACTCCAGTGTTCTTTTTTTGCGAAGCCTTTTGCACTTCGGGAATAAAAGCTATTTCCCTGTTTGTTAGTTGGACGATAATAGTTGGCGTAATGCGGATGGAGAATTGATAAAAGGAAGTATTTGGTGACAGTAAAGAAACTTACTGCAATATCACCTATGTTCGTTGAAATTAACACCTATAGACTTAGGCCACCTTAATAGGATTACTGAAGGGCCTAGGTCTGCATGTGTTAAACTCATCCTCATATATGGCTCTATATTTAAGTATATTTTATGTGGTACCATTTTTATTCTACAGTCATTTTCCCTTAAATGCTTCACATTCATCCGATGGCAAGCATAGTTTAGAATTTTACATATCGAGATATTCAAAACAAAACATCAAAGAAAACCCTAATAGCACTAACTGTGATGATGTCGCTTAAGAATGGCGGCAGTTTCTGAATTTTATGTAGTACAAACGGCATGAAGAATTTAATTAGTACTTTTTCCCCACTGAAACCATAGTCACTGTGGTGTTTTCCTATGATTTACCTGCCGAAGAGGATGTACTTACCTGTCACTCTGGATTTATCTTGTTTGTGGAATTCTTTTTTTTTGCATACTTCTCCTGAGTAATCAAGGCACATTTGGGACGTAGGTTATTTTTCTACCAGCAGTTATCACTTCGTGGATAGTTTTGAGCTAGCAATTATGTCATAATATTGAGCAATGAAAAGAGTCATAGATCCAATAGAGCATTATTTACAGACGGCGCAAATGGCACCTATATTTCGGCTTCTATTCGCATACTAAATTGAATTAATTTAGTATTGTAGTGTGTCTGCGTCATTCGGAAACACAGCTCTTTTCTGCTCCATTTTTGTGCATCTCTTTGTTTCATTCTTTCCTGATAAAATCGTAACGCTATGTAATAAAATCATAGCACTATATGTATATATATATATATATATATATATATATATATATATATATCAGGCCAATTCCTATTTTAAACTTTTCTTCATTGCTCTCATTTAAAGTTACCTTTAAAAACACAATAATTTATTTTATATTCTTTATCGCTCATTTTTCTTCTGTTTTTTTTTCCACCACAGTTACTCAAAAATTGAAACTTTTAACTCTTAAGTAACATCGGCCTCAGAAAAAGAAACCCATATTTGAATCCTTCTGAACTATGAGTGAAGAGAATCCATCATATTATTATTGAATGAAACTATTCGATGAGGTTATTAACACAAAAGAATAATAACAATAATAATTATAAATCTTTACACATTGCAATAGACGTCATATTCCATAATGTGCTTCATTTCTCTGTAGTATTCATTCCTGTTATTCCATACTAAAGCGATATTCGTGCATCGATGAAAGAAAAAAACTCATTGAAAGAAATTTGAGGATATTTTCAAAAATTCGCATTTCCAATTAACCCCTTCAAAAGTGGCATTTTCAGAGTGGAGAATTGAAAAGGGAAAATAAATCAAACTGAATTTCTGATGAAATTTTCTGAGTGAAGGCGAAACCTTCAGCTGAAATAAAAATATGCAAATGTAGAGTGTAACTGAACTTGGCTTATTGTATTTCATGAAGTACTTCAATAACTTTTGATTTGCGAAAAAATGTTCCTTGGATATATAGCTGCAGGTTAAGCTTACCGTAATAGGGTATGAGTGCTTCTGAAGGTAATACAGTAGCCATATGAATATGATACAGTAGCCGTAATGTGGATTATTACTCCTACTCATTCTCGCTTTCCTTTCTAAACATTCAAAATTCACTTTTGCAATATGTGGAATCGTCCCCGACCAATATAACATACACCACCAATATGATAAGATTTAGGGCATCTGGCAGATAGAAAAGTGGAGGAGTAGAGGGATTGAGGGTAGGCTAACAAAAACAAACGACGAAAAATTCCGATATTGCAGTTGAGTAAAACCGGCTTGTTATTTTTTATTTTAATTTTTTAAATTAACAACCAAAGGTAAAATTAAACAAGAAAGGGCAATATTAGTTGATAAGTTGTGATTTCATTCAAAAGTGAATTACGTAAATTAAACACTTATTTGTGAAAATTTTCTCGTCAATAATTCGAATCGTTCTTCGTACCATTTATCTTACAAGCGATGGAATTGTTTTCAATCTTAGTTTTTTTATATTATAACTGTTATTCGAATCCAATCTAATTACTAGACGGTTGTCAATTTATTGCACCACGAGCAATTTTCATTAAGAACTTTTACTGAGCAAAAAAAAACTTAAAATTACCGAAAGTTTCAGATGGCCACATCAAACTATGGTGGAAGCACAAGTGGTGGTGGTGGTGCAGCACCAGCAGGTACCGATCAGAATTTCGACTATATGTTCAAATTGCTCATTATTGGTAATTCATCGGTGGGCAAAACATCGTTCTTATTTCGATATTGTGACGATTCGTTCACTTCGGCATTTGTCTCCACTGTAGGAATCGATTTCAAAGTGAAAACTGTATTCCGAGGGGATAAACGTGTCAAACTACAAATTTGGGTAAGTAATTCGGTATTTCAATTCAGGATCATTCATTATGCAATATTTTAATAATGTCTCTATGAACTAAAATATGAAAATTCGTTGAAGTGATTGTCTTGTGGCAGTTATTTAAATTACAGCCACTCAATTTTTTAATATTTTTTGAGTTTTTTTGTTCTTATCATTTAGTGCATAACGCACTAATTCTATCGCATTTGCTTATTTGCTTGTTTTCAGCAATAACAGGCTAGATTAATAACTAGTAAAATCGATTGCATTAAGTTCAATGAAGATGCAAAATGGTATAGATTCAGTAACAGTTATACAATTGTAGCTGCTATTGATTGCTATGCAATTGCAAAATAGTAAAAGGGAAAAATGCGCTCAATATTCGACTTTATTTTGAACATTTGTTCGATCAACATGCTTCAGCATTTCTTAGTTCCATTGAACGAATTACAATGAATTTAGTCAATTGTCATAAAATGCAACGAAAGATTTTTCTTCTACTGCAAAAAAATTGCATGGCGCTTTCATATCAGCGGGTATAACGTCGTGACATACGCCAAAATAAGTGCATTAGCCAAAAAAAAGTTTTTGAATATGCGTTTCGACGGACGACGGGCGACGGTTTCGGTCGAACGTCTAATTTCCTCTTTTTTTCGCCTGAAAACAGCGCTTAGAAGATGAAAAAATAGAGAATGCTCTGATACGTCAGTGACGTCATTTTGCGTCATATCGCCGAACGTTTGATGCTCTTAAGCATTAAAGCAATGCGCATTTTTAGCTTCTAAAATTCCCCCCCCCCTCCCCCGGAGGGAGGGAAGGGAGTTCAGCAGTCTTAAGTTTTTTAATGCAAGATGTTTTACGCAAATTATATCGTTTAAGCTAGATACTTCCCGCACCATAAGATGGGATAGCGTAAATATAAGACTCTTATTATACATATGTTTTTCAGTGAAAAAAGTTTGTTTCATTGAAAATGGTTTGACTTGAGTTTACATCCGTAAATCTCATCACATTTTTCTTTGCATTTAAATCTCCTAATCAGAGACTGAGGCTTACAATGTTGTTAGACGAACCGTGTCTATCATTTCTATACAGAAAATGATAGAAAAAAATCACACAACTTTTTTGATATTACATTCGACGCTACAGTATCGCTGAGAATTGCTGGCTAGTTCTTTTCTCGTCCAATCTTACACTTCTTGCTTTTCCGTCATTATGTTCCGGATTTATTAAGCACCGGATGATCCGGAGTTGGAACTCCCGCATTTGTTAAGTAACGGAATGATCCAGATTAAGAACGGATTTGCTAAGTACCTGGAGATGATGAGGCGAAACGTCCGCACCTCAAGCTTGAAGCAATTAATCCGTTCCGTTCTTCGATATATATGCGACAACGCAAACGCAACCAAAAAGTACCAACATCATGTAACAATTTAAAATGCGGAACGTTTCAGTACGAAATAGTGTACGATCCTTTCAATTATTACATTCTGCCAATAATTTTTGTACATTTTATTCACCATTTCCTTCACCAAAAGTTTTATATGCTGCAAAGCACTGATAAATTATCTTGTTAAACACCCTAAGCTATTGTTTTGCCTCCTTCAAAAATACGCAACGCTTTTTTTAGTATTCTCTTTCGTTAATTATTAATTAAATTTTTAAATTTTTTCTTCTTAGTGCTGCAATCCTGAACTACTATTTGTTTCCGTGATAGTAACAAATCAAAATGAGAAGAAATACAAAAAAAAAACACATTTATGTAGATTTAAGTAGGCATATTTTTCTGTAAAGAATCTTAAAGCAGTGGAATGCAGGAACAACATAAATGCCGTGATCAGAAAAACATCGTTCAAGAATATATCATAAAGCAGCACTTCAGAGCACATCACAACATATCAGGCGTCAATCGGCTAAAATCTGCACTTTCTGACGAATTTTTTAGTGAACCATTCTTACAATGGAGAGCAGATCGAAAGGTTTTAGATGATACATAAATACAGTCAAATACAGGAGCTGCCAAAACAGACTCAGTGTCTACAAAAAACTCATAATATGGACTATTTGAAGCGAATTGTTGAAAATTTCAAATCTACGCGGTTGCTGAGAAGTATTTGATGTTTCCATTGCGTTTTGTAGAAAACTATTTATGCTACTATGGTATCAATCGATCGTATTTAGGTATGATTCTTTTTAAATGATTCTTCATGCAGCTGAGCACTGCATTGCACTTCCGTTTCGTAATTGGAAGGGTACGGGAAGTGGTTGGAAGGGGTAGGTAGATAGGTTCAAAAAAGTGTAGTGAGACTTGACTAAATTGAACCATGAGGATGTGGAAGGAGGGAGGGCATACAACGCTATCAATATCAACAATAACGGTAAGAGACGCTCAGCCGAAAGTTCATTTATGAAACCATAAAAAAAATTTCTATTGGAATATTGAAATCTACTTTCCCCAACTTATTTTCCAACGATCAGTTCAATCATATTCTATAATTGAAGAATATTTTTGAAAAATGATAAAAAAAACGGGCAGCGGGCAATTATTTATGACATAGGATTTCTTTGAAAAATGATATTTCTTTTGAAAAAAAAAATTATATGAGAAATAACTAATTTGAATCAGTCATATTTCTTCCGATTACTTATTTTGAAAAAAAAAAACAAAAAAATATTATACGAGAATATTATGAAATAACTAATTAACCATATGGATCATATTGCAGCAGAAATTCTTTTAAGATATTCGTTTGTGAGCGTTTCCTCAATATTTTTCTTTTCGAATATTTCTCCTTGATTGCCCTCGCACAGAATCAATTTTCTCCGACGAACTTCACACTAGTGCAGAGAAAAAGATCCCTCTCCATCTTGAAACAGCAGTTGTTGCCTGCAGTTCAGTCTTTTTACTTTGGAATTCTCTTTTTGAGTTCATATTTTTGGCGAAGTTGCTTTAACGGCTTCTCCTTCCATCGCCTCTCCTTCCCTTCCCATTCCGTCCTCTTCCGATAGTTGTAGTCATCTCCCTTGGTAGTAACTTTGAACGATGCTTCAATATGTGGTTGTCCGAATATGCAACGGTTTTGCTGTTTTATTTCTCGAATGGTTTCTAAAAAATGAATTCTCTAGCGCATATTTCTTTTTTCTTTTTCTCGTTCATCGCGTGTTTCATAGAGTGAATTTGTTGGCATTGTATGGTCGTAATTCAATAAATGAGGATTTATCGGCAGTTTGCTGCTTAGCAAATAAGGCTTCTCTGCACCGATGTGAATACGATCGATCCATTCCACACATCCACATTCTAAACACATCACCTTTACTACATCCACTGACAAGCTTCTCAAGCGATTGCATATTGAAAACTTCATCTGGCGATAATGGGATGCGATACATAATCTGGGCGAAAATTTATCGCAAGACTTTGGAGAAACTTCCGAGGTTATAAGCTCCAAGGATTGCCAAACGAAGGAAGGGTAAGGGGTCGTTGAAATGGAAAAGGGGTCACAAATTCGTGGCGATGAGGAAAACGTACCAGAGATTTTGTTACTAATGCCACCATCAGGAAAAAAATTTCAATGATATTTGCGTGGAACAAGTAACGTATCTATTCTCTATGGTACCATAAATTCCAGAATATTGCACGGGTGGAGGTATCTTCTTCCACAAATCCCGCCAAAGTATAGAAAACATACCAATTATTTTAGAGGTATGAATCTTACCATTTTACATGCGCAAACAATTCATGCTTATATTAATCAGACAAGAAACCTGTTTCCTAGAAGAATGAACCTTTCTTGATTAATTAACTCCATCTAGAGAGCTGAAATTTATTGTGTCCTGAAATTGAAAAAAAGAGACCTGCTTTTGATTAGAAAACCATCTTGAAAGGAAGATCGTGCTTGAATGAAGCGTGGTAGTTTGAAAATTTAGCAGCAATCGAAGCCGCTTAACTCTTGTTCAGGAAAATACCAAAATTTTTTTAAAATGCAAAATCACATCAGGTTCTCGCAAGTCTCTTATG